>CM077098.1:22823335-23423335 GCA_039513925.1 Platanthera zijinensis
GAAGTTCAATTTTATTTTGCCTCAACATTTCCTTAGAAATTGAAGCATAATTCTATGTGTTTTATATCCTCTAGGAGACTGGATTTTGTGCAATGGAAAAGCAATGGTGTTGTCACAAAATATTTTAGACTTCTCTAAGTTGTAACCATATCTAGGATTGATTTGTATCCACAATATTGTGAACAATAACTACCTGCAGCCATATATTCAGCTTCAGCAGTTGAAGTTGACACAGATGTTTTGTTTCTTACAATACCATGAGACAATCTATCACCAAGAAATTGATAAGTTCCACTGGTGCTTTTCCTATCTATTCTACATCCAGCATAATCAGCATCTGAAAATCCAGTTAAGTCAAATGTTGAATCTTTTGGATACCAGAGACCTAGATTTGGACAGCTTTTAAACATACCTAAGAATCCTTTTTACTAAAGTTAAGTGTGACTCTCTAGGCTAACTTGGAATATAGCACATATACATGTAGCAAAATTATATCAGGCCTACTAGCTTAAGGTACAATAGAGAGCCAATCATTGCTCTATATGTTCTGATCAACTGGTTTCCCATGTTCATCAGCATCCAATACAGCATTGGTAGGCATGGGTGTTTTCATACGTGATGCATCAGACATACCAAATTTCTTAACCAGCTCATTTGCATACTTGGTTTGAGAAATAAATATGCCTTCAGCATGTTGTTTGACTTGCAATCCTAAGAAGAAGGATAGCTCACACATGCTACTCATTTCAAATTTAGAGTGCATAAGCTTGGAAAACTTTTTGCACAAGTTTGAATCAGTAGAACCAAATATAATATCATCTACATAGATTTGTACTAGTAGGGTATGAGACTTATGGGTTCTAATAAAAAGAGTTTGGTCTACTCACCCTCTAATAAAATCATTTTCTAGAAGAAAGCATGCTAGGGTCTCATACCATGCTCTAGGAGCTTACTTTAGACCATATAATGCTTTAATAGTTTGAAAACATAATCAGGATGAGTTGGAGAGACAAAACCTGGGGTTGTCTGACATAGACTTCTTCTTTGATCTCCCCATTGAGAAAAGCACTCTTCACATCCATTTGGTAGACTTTGAATCCCTTGTGAGCAACATAAGCCAGGAAGATTCCTATGGCCTCTAACCTTGTAACTGGTGCAAAGGTCTTGTCATAGTCTATCCCCTCTTCTTGAGAATATCCTTGAGCAACTAGCCTTGCCTTGTTCCTTACAATAATTCCTTGAATATCCAATTTGTTTCTGAACACCCATTTTGTTCCAACAATGGAATGATCCTTTGGCTTAGGCACTAGTTCCCAGACTTTGTTTCTTTCAAATTGATGCAACTCCTCTTGCATTGCAATGATCCAGTGTGGATCTTGCTCTGCATCTTGAATGGATTGAGGTTCAATTTGAGAGAGAAAGCAAGTGTGCATCAGGTTTTGGTTGACCTGATTTCTGGTTTGCACACCAGCTGAGATGTTTCCAATCACTTGGGAGATTGGATGATCTCTTGATATTACTAAATCAACAGGTGGTGTTGATTGTTCACCAACCTGTGTTGCTGTTTCCTCTTGTGGAACAGCAACTGGCTCTTCAAGAAGATTTTCTTCCAGATGTGGAGCAGCTTCTTCATCTTCACTACTTTCATCCTTTTGAGTAACTTGTAATCTGTCCAAATCTTCAGCTAGAGAATGTACCTGCAATTATTCTATGGTAGAAGCATTCTTCTCCTTTTCTGTTACCTGTCAACACAGTTGTGTTGTCCTCTGACTTGACCTTGCATATAGCTTTGTTGAAAGTCACTTGATATCCTTCATCACAAAGTTGACTGATACTTATCAAGTTGTGCTTGAGTCCTTCAACATAAGCTACTTTCTTGAAGGTGACTGTTCCAATTTGGACTGCACCATATCCTTTTTGTTATTCCAAATTTGAATCACCAAAGATTACTTTGGTCCAAGCTTGGCTTTAAAGGATGTGAAGTTGTCCTTGTTCCCTGTCATGTGCTTTGAGCACCCACTATCCAGATACCATGGCTGGTTTGATGTTGATAGGTCTTCACCTACACATAAACAGCTTATATGTTTTTGACCCAGTTTACCTTGGGCCTTGGTTGATATCCCTTAAATTCAGAAATGAAAGACATCCAGGTTGACTCTTATAACCTTCAGGATGGTATATCCTAGGAGGTACTATCCATTCAGTAGGGGGTTGAAACCTTGGGATGTAGGACTTCTAGGATTGAATCTAGATGTACCTTTGAAGGATTGTTCAAAGTCCTGATCTCTATTCGACGATCGTCGAGCTGAGGTCGACGATCTTGTGTCAGATCGTCGATCTCTATTCGAAGATCGACTATCCTGGAGTTCAGAGTTGAGGTGTCGTCGAGCTGAGGTCGACGATCGTATCTTAGGATCAGTCCGAGCAGCCGTTCAGACTAATCTCCGCAGCGCATTTCTTTTTCTTTCATTCGTCGCCGTTCCGACGATCGTCGAGCTCTGTTCGACGCATTCTGTTGAACTAAATTTTCTTTGGCAAATCTGCATTCTTCCTAGCTACCTCTACAACTTCCTTCCCTTTATCAGAGATAAATTTGATTGGAGTTGTCAGAACTATAGGCTGGCTGGATGAAGCTCTCAAGCCCAGTGTACTATTAAGTCTAGAGTTCACTGTGCTTGTGATATCCATCAGTTTGATGCTTCTCCCATTATGGGATTCTTCAAACTTCTTGGCCTTGGATAGTTCACTCTTCAGTGAGGCTATCTCCTCACTATAGCATTCTAACTCTTCAGAGAGTTTGAGGTTCTCTGATTTTAAAGTGCTATACTCAGACAGTTGTTTTCTGAGGGAAGTGATTTCCTTCTCATACTCCAACAGATCTAGGCATAGTACTTTAAACTCATGTTTAAAGTCCTCAGAACTGAAATCAAATGAATTGATTACCTGATATTCTTCTAGTTGAACTTCTGAATCTGATTCTGACTCTTCTGCTTCTGAATCTGTTTGAGAGCCATTGATAGCCATCATGCAAAATTCCTTTTCATCAGCATCATCCTCATCATCACTGGAGCTGGATGAGGCTTCAGAGTCCTCTTCAGTTTCACTCCATGTCTCAGCAACAAATCCCCTCCTTGTTGTGTTGTTCTTGTTGTAGGAGGGTTTGTCTGAGGTGTTCTTCTTGAAGTCTTTCTCCTTTCTTCTTTCCCTTCTATCTTTCTTGTCCTTGTTTTGTTTTCTGGATAGTCAGGCACAATATAGCCTGGTTTCCTGCAACCAAAACATATAATTTCTTTGTTGTTATTTGATTTATCATACCTTGGCTTATCATGTCCCTTGTATGATTTCTTTCTAAAGTCTTTTCTGGCCATTTTGTAGAATCTTTTGGCAAGTAGAATTAGGAGCTCATCATTTCCTGTAGCTTTATCTTCACGCTCCTCTTGTGTAGCTTTGAAGGCTATGGTCTTCTCTTTTCTGATGACTGGAGAAGTAGCCTTTTGTTCTTCTTCTCTATTTTTAATGAGCAGCTCATAAGACTTGAGCTTGCCCAAGAGAGCTTCAGTGGTAATCTCATTTAGACTTCTGGCATCTTTGATTGGCCAGATTCTTGAATCCCAAGTGCTGGGGAAGCACATAGGATTTTGTCATTCAGCTCAGTCAATGAGATTTCTTTATCCGGAGTCTTTAACTCATTGACAATCAGACTTAGTCTATTGTACATGTCATCCACTGATTAAGCTTCTCCCTTTTTGAAATTCTCATATGGCTTATAAGATGGGATCTCCTGTCTTTCCTTTCATCAGCAGATCCTGAGACAATTTCAGAGAGTTTGTCCCAAATTCCTTTGGCTGAGTTGTATTCAGCTACCTTCTGAAATATCTCATCAGACAATTGTCTGAGCTAAGATATTCATGGCCTTGGCATCTGCAGTCTTCCACTTCTTTATTTCAGCATCTGTTCCTGAAGGAGGTGGAACAACATTTGTACATGAGCTTTCTGGTGGACTTGGGCACACTGTCAAAACAAATTAAATATGTCCTCATCAATAGAATTCATATATAGTCTAATCCTTGCTTTCCAAAGTGCAAACTTGGATAGATTGCACACTGGAGGCCTGGTGCTTGCATAATCTTTGTTCTGTGCCATGTCTTTTTATAAAATTAAATATAATGAAAATAACCCTCTTAAAGATTGATCTTATCAAGGATCTTTTGGTTCAGGTGTTAGCCTGTATGAACAACCAACCTCCCTCTGATACCAATTGAAAGTGAGGGTAAGATCTATCTTAACTCTAGAGGGGGGGTGAATAGAGTATTTTAAAGTAAATTTACAATTTAAAAATACACAGCAGTAAAGGCTTAATTTATGTATAGGTGTAAGGTGTTTTGATGTAGAAAATAAAACTAAAGCGGTAAAACAAAAACCACAGCACACAGCAAAGAATATTCACAAGAAACCAGAAGACACAAGGAATTATAGTGGTTCCCCAAAAACCTGGGTATATCCACTCTTCTATCACCCTTGGTAGGAATCCACTGCAGGATGAGTTGATCAGGTGTCCTGGGCACCAATGAGCTTTTGATAAGGTGCTCAAAAAGCAAACTAGATTTTTTGATCAGGTGTCTTTCCACCACTGAGTTTTGACAAGGCTCTCAGACCAGAATCAAGACTTTTGAAGGGAGTTTTGATAACCCTTTTATAGAGGGAAAAGAAAAAGGAAGAGGTGAAGTTGTCTTCTCTGTCTCAATCACTAAGAGAAGACTTAGTGGATTTATTTTGTTGTCAAAGCTCCCCCTGAGAAAGATTGGAGCTTTTCTAGGGTGATAGGTCTTCAGAAGCTTTAGATCTCCAGCAGAAGATGGTTTCAGCAGAGGCTGAAATATGAATTGTCTGGATTCCTTGATGTTGAAGCTATGATCACTTTTCAGTATGCCAATATTTAACTAATTCTCCAGGATTGATCACTTGAATTTTTTTTTGAATTGATCTCACTATCCTGTGAATCTGTACTGAGAATTTCTTGTTGTAGATTGTCTATTCTTGTGTAGTCTCTTGTTGTGTATCTGTCAGACAAGAAAAGATGATTTATTCTCTGAAGATCCTCTATCCAAGATAGCCGTTAGCAGTTAATAAATGTCTTCCATTAATGTTTTATCTTCTAGAGGAAAGTCCAATAAACATTCTCTGATAAATCCCTTGAAACTTGCTCCAGAATAAATGAAAACGGCTAGCAGATCTCTTGAAATAAATGCTGAGAGAATTTGAAAAACATTCCAAAAGCTGACTGAATTTGAATCCTCAAAGTCGTCGATCTCTCAGGAAAAACATCGATCTGAGCTATACGATCGTCGACCTGAGCTCATAGATAGGATTGAACATCAGACAGAAAACGTCGACCTGAGCTCGAAGATCGTCGACCGGAGCTCAGCGACCTGAAGAATAAGCTGAAGACAGATCGTCGATCTGAGCTCGAAGATCGTTGACCGGAGCTCGATGATTTAGCAGAGTTGAGCTCAGAGAGCGTCGAACGGAGTTCGACGTTTCGTCGACCTAAGCTCGACGATAATTGTCTTTGCCTCAGCTCTAAGTCTGAATCCTTGAATGGTATTGGGGGCAGCTTCAAACCTAAATTCTAAGCCCTAGACTCATTCTAACTTGACCTTTTCAACTATACATCTAGGTCAAATAGATTTCCTAAAAACATAGTGATCCTTTCCCAAATTAGTAATAGGGTGTTCCAACACACGGCCAAATGTCATGTCTGTGATAATCATGGCATGCTTGTGTACTTTTAAACCTAATTCAAAGCTACTGAAAATTCTATCCACAGATGCCACGTCAGGAACACACCTAGGCGACACGCCCTAGGTGGGCGTGTAAGGGGGCATGTACTTCAAAAATTTCCCACTATAAATAAATGGTCAAGGCTGAGGTTTCGAAGAGTACTGGTAGACTTCCACATTGTTGTATATAGTAGTTAGGAGTAGTTTTTGAGAGATATTTTCCTAACCCTAGTTGGGTTTCCTACTGTGTAACACTTTTTTAGGTAATAAATATTCAGCTTTCAGAAATTTTTCAACTCTTATTGCTTTTTAACTTAATTTTCATTTCTATTGTGACAGGGTGTGTGCCTATTTCTTATTGCTTTTTATTGCACTTTTATATGTTTTTTAATTTTCTACTACCGCCCCGATCCCAAATGAGAAGCTAAGAACTTTTTAGCTCTCGATTGATATGAGCATTGGGAAGGATATTAATTCTACATTTTAAAACCCTATTTTCATTAATAGTAACTTAAGATTTACCATAATCTGATCTCTCGCAGGTAAAGAGAAACTACACCTCACTCTCGAAATAGAAGAACGTAAGCCTCCCGGGTTGAACCTTTGAATATCAGTAGGAGGTCAATAGCAGGGTTCACCACGTAAAGCGTGCATTAAGGTATGTTTGATTAGATACGAAAGTTCAGTCAAAGTACGTAGTCACGGTGAATGTATCCTCGATAGTGGTGCACTAATATTTAAAGAATCTCCATTGCCAAATATTTTAATTAACAGAAAATTAGAGTTTTTCTTGTTTAAAAATTATTTTTCCAAAGTAAATCAAAATCGAGGGCTCTCTATCTCATCTATTTTCAAAACCCTAAGTATTACTTTTATTTTCACTTTTAAAAATAAATATCTCTTTTCGATAAAATAATAGTTCCATTTCTTAAAGTAGAATACTCGACACAGATCCATGGAAAAATACGACCTTGATATTTAAAAAAAATATAGTCCTATTACACGATAGGTACGCTTGCCTCAATCATAGTATATAAGTAAAAATATAAAGAGATAGAACACACAAATGCGAAATTTACAAATCCAACTTAGTTTTCAAATTTAATCTATCTCTAAAATGAAAATTTTAGTTATCAGTTTCTCAGAGGAGATCAAAAGGAATTCATGTGTAAGGATTGAAGGCTATCAACATTATGATCAAAAAGCCTTCTTCCTAATATTCATGTGGAGGATTTTCACTATAAAAAACTCTCATCAAGCGCACACCTTCACGAATTTGAAGGACATCGAAGAGGAAGACTCTCGAGCCAAAAAAGAGCAAACCATTGCAAGCAAATCGACATTAACACAAGGATTCTAGTTAGAGGTGAGTTTTCTCTTATTCTTGTATTTTCTTTAACCTTTTTGTATTATGTGTGGAGAAATCGTTTGGAGTGGATGTCGAATTCCTGGGAGGAGTTCGTGAGAAATCTGCCTAGAAGGCCGTCAGATTTTTGGTAGGAATATGTGGAATCGTCCTAGGAGGACGACTATATGTGGGAGATCTACTAGGCTCTAATACCCTTCCGGGGAGGAAGGCGAGGAGCCGCCTCATCAATCTTCTTTGGAAGAATAGAGAGAGCCAACCGGTCCTAGAGAAGGGTCGGTATAGAAAATGAAAAGGCATTTTATTTATTTATTGCCTTGATCTTAGCGTCATAGGATCAAAGTTTTGTAATCCTCTTTATTAAAATAGAAATCATGTTTATCCTTTTGTTTTATTATAATTTCATTTCATATGTCATGAAACATTTTATTTAATTTCTCTATCAAAGTCTCAACTCTAAGTATATTGCAAATTACTTCTGGTGAATATGTTCTAGAATTTCATCTTGTATTCGTGGTAGCATGTTGCTATGGTATGAAGGGATGTGTGGAAAGTTAGAAAACAATATTTACAAGAAAATTTTTATTGTGACCTATCGCCACGCGGTAGCCTTATCGCTCGTGATAGCTTCCAGAATAAGCTATCCTGCAGATATTTATTTTAATTCTAAATTTAATTGAAAACCTTATTCACCCCCTCCTCTAAGGTTGGCCGACTTATCCAAAAACCTCCTCTCTCTATAAGGCTTTCCCTTCAGGGCCAAATCTTGAGTCTTCTCTAGCGAGATAGGTCCGTAAATGCGTGCCTTCAGAAGTTCAGACATTTGGGCAGGTATGCGGGGAGTATGGTGGCAGATTAGGATGAAAATTACATCAGTTCTATGAAGGACAGAGGGATAACATAAGAAACACCCTAATCTCTTTTAAGAATTTTGGATTCATTATGTTGATAGAGAATGCACGAGCTCTTGAGTTAGACATGGAAAGAACTTAATCCCGCCGTAGTTCTGCTAGTTAATGGGAAGAAAAACCGCACCAATCTAAGAAGTAGTCAGAAGGACAAAGATGGAACAAGAAGCCTCATACCCAGTAGACGAGGGACAGAAGAAATAGTGGGATGTCGGGGAGGTACCAGGGACTTACCTACTATGCTTGTGGAAAGAAGGTCTATTAGGCCTATAATTATAAGAAGAGCGCAGTGGTTTTGGTCAGGAGACTGGAGTACTCAAAGCATGTAGGGTCGAGCCACACAAAAAAAGAAGGTGACTGAGTTCAGTGCTTCTCGTAGGATTTTGTACAACGAATAACATATAGCTTGGGGCAGCAAGAGTCCATCTGCCAGCATAATGTGGTGATATGTATGAAAATAAATTTTCAAAATATCTATGTTTTTGTGAGAAAAAATCTATTTTTTGTATGCAAATTTTCTCGCTTGTGTATTATGCTTAGGATTTGCTTTGGTCTTCAACTTACCTGCCAAGGTATTGTTCTACATTAGTGCATCACAATCATTCTTGTCGGTGCTTTCGTCTGAAGTATTGGAGTGGAAACCTTTTTGTAGGGTTTGAGCTAAAGGTAAAATACTAAATAGATCCTTCATGATCCCATGGTGGAAGGGTCACATTCTCTTAAGAATAGTATACAAGGACTTTAACATAGAGGATGCACTACTTCCATTATCGGAGTTCGACGTAATTCTGGCATGGATAGGTTGTCAAAGTAGAAAGCACACAAAGATTACAACCTAAATATGGTGACTTTAAGAACTAGGAGTTATGATGAGGTTCAGTTAAGGGCCTAATAGGGTGGCTGAGACATAAATATCAGGGATACGATTAGTACATACTGTGAGTCAGGGAGGGAAGACATTCATGTCTTTCTTAGAGCTCGACCTTTGAAGAATGCTCTATTCAAAGTACCTATAGTGGCAGATTTTGCCGATGTGTTCAATGACGGGCTTCCAGGACCACCGCCCTAGAGGGAAATAGACTTTACCATCGAGTTGGAGCCTGAGACTAGACCGGTGTACCTATCCCTATATTGGATGGTGCCAAAGGGCCTCACTAAATTAAAGATCAAGTTGCAGGAACTTTTGGAGCAAGGGTACATCCACCCAAGAACTTCCTCGTGGAGCACTCTAGTATTCTTCATGGGAAATAAGGACGGTAGCATGCGATCGATTATTGTGTGTTGAACAATTTGACCATGAAGAACAAATACCTGATACCACAGTGTTGGTGAAAAATTTGTCACCAAGTTCCTCCACACTCAACCAATTGATTGAGGAGTTTGGGGAAGTGATTAGAGATCGCAACCGATCAGTTACTTTTCCCTGTGGGCTCGACGAGCGGAGAAGAAATCGAAAAAAGAAGGGCGTCATTAGCAATGAGAAATAACAGACTGACTCGCTGTGCCAAATGCCTCCCTTGTGATGGGTTTTTAATTATAAAAATGGATTAAAAGGGATGGCGCGAGTACCCGATGGGTATGCATGAATACAAGAGTGGCTGATAAGAAGAGAGAGACTTAGTGTCTGCACCTACAACATGGTAAGTTCTGGGCCAAGTCTGATGTCCCTATTCAAGTACCCCTGATCCTTATTTATACTTGAGGGTAAGCTGCTAAAAATTTTGACGATGATACATGCCTTTAATGCCTTACTAATGCAGTATTAAATGTGCTACCGCCCGAGGTACACGTTTTACCAGACGACAAGGGGGTTGAGAGAATTGTTTGCATATAATTGTACGGTGATACTTATGTGGATGCTGAGGAGATGTGCCAGTGCTGCCCCAGGGGTTATGCCTACCACGATTCCTAGGGCAGACTGCAAAACTCCCTTTTGATAGGTCGACTGACCTTGCACAAAACTTAGTTGTGCTCATGCCACCTCCTGGAGAATATCCGCAAGTACCTAGAGTGTCTGCATGGCTACCTTATCCCCTATGTCATCTGATGCTACCCCTGTTGCATGATTTGGGTTAACATAATCCTCACAATTTTTTGATCTTGTGTGGGGCTCCGAAAACATTTGCTGGTAACCACAAAGATTGTGATCCAATTTTCTTGCCACTTGAGTTCTATAAATAATACAGGCTATTGGAACACCCTATTACTAATTTGGGTAAGGATCACTATGCTTGTCCTTAGGAATTTGTCCCAGTTGACCTCTAGTTGTATAGTTGAAAAGGTCAACTTTAGAATGAGGTCTAGGGCTTAGAACTTAGGTTTGAAAGCTGCCCCCAGGATCTTGTAGTTCCAAGAATATCAAGGTTGACAGAGCTTAGTCTAAGGCAATTTCTCGTCGAGCTAAGGATCGACGAATCGCATCGAACTCCAGTTCGACGCTATCTCTGAGCTCATCTTCAATAAAGTCGTCGAACTCCGGTTCGACGATATCTTCGAGCTCAGATCGACTATCTGCTTTTGTCTAGCTTCTGCTGAGTCGTCGAACTCCCCTCGACTATCTTCTAGCTCAGTTCGACGATCCCTCCCTAAAGTTATTTCTCAAGATCTCTGAGCTCAGTTCGACGATCGTAGAGCTCAGATCGACGTTTTCTGTCTGCTTGTCCATTAAATCCAGATCTCTGAGCTCAGTTCGATGATCGTAGAGCTCAGATCGACGACTTTTCTTTGAGAGAAATCGACGCTTTCAGGTATTCAAATTCAGCTGCTTATAATTGGAATTTTTCTGAATATCATATCCAGCATTTATGTCAGAAGGATCTCCTAGCCGTTTAGCCATTTTAATCAATCTGGAGCAAGTTTCAAGGAATACTATTCAGATGGAATGTTCTGCTTAGGACTTTCCTCTAGAAGACAAGACTATTTTTAAGGAAGACATTTATGACTCCCAACGGCTAATTTTGGGCAAGACTGAAATTAAATATATCATCGTCAGAGTAATGGAGATAGTATTTTATTATTATTCTAAGGTTATAGATCTTAGAGAATACACAAGTCTAGAAGAGATTACAAGTTAGAATTCTTATAGAACACACAGAATAGAATATACTGATAGCAGTAAAGGAGATCACCACACAGAAGAACTGTGAATTCCTCTATTCTTTCAAGATCTTCTTGCTAATTGAAAAGTGTTCACAAGGCTCTCATCAATCAGAGGACTCCAGACAAATCTTACCATTTCAGCCTTCTTGCTGAAACCATCCTTTGTACTGGAGATCTCAAAGTATACTGAATGACCTATCACCCTAGAGCAAAGCTACTCTTTTCCTGAACTTTTCTACAAATCTCAGGGGGAGCTTTGACAACATCACCAATCCACTTAGTGCTTCTCTCATTTGACTGTTGAGAACAGAGAAGAACAACTTCACCTCTTTTATTTTTCTTTTCCTGCTGTAAAAGGGATTACTTCAAAACTCCCTTCAAAAGTTCTGTGGCTGGTTTCTGAGAGCCTTGTCAAAACTCAGTGGTGGCAAGACACCTTGATCAAAAAATCTAGTTTTGGTTTTTGAGCACCTTATCAAAAGCTCATTGGTGTCAGGACACCTGATCAACTCATTCCTGCAGTGGATTCCTACCAAGGGTGGTAGAAGAGTGGATGTACCCAGGTTTTTGGGGAACCACTATAGATTCCTTGTGTCTTCTGGTTGCTGTTGTGTGTGATTTGTTTGCTGTGTGCTGTGCTTGTTTACTTACTTAGTTTTATAACTTCTTACTGCAAGCACTCTACACATATATCATAAATTGAATTCTTCCATATGTGCTGAATAATGATTTCAACTGTGAAAATTATTTTAAAAAATACTCTATTCACCCCCCCCCCCTCTAGAGTTGAGAGGTAGATCTTAGCCTCACTTTCAATTGGTATCAGAGGGAGGTTGGTTATTCAACAACTAAATCCTCATCAGATTGGTTGTTCCTACAGGCTAACACCTGAACCAAAAGATCCTCTGATAAGATCAATCTCTTAATAGAGGGTTATTACTTTTCTCTACATCCTCCTTTATTTTCTTTTAAAGACCATGGCACAGAACAAAGATTATGCAAGCACCAGACCACCAGTGTGCAACCTTTCTAAGTTTGCACTCTGGAAGGCAAGGAATTAGATTATACATGAATTCTATTGATGAAGGACATCTTTTCAATTCTGTCTTGACAGTTGTGTCCAAGACCTCCACCAGCAAGCTACAAGTTACAAAGTGCTGTCCCACCTCCTTCTCAGGAACAGATGCAGACATAAAGAAGTGGAAGACTGCAGTTGTTGATGCTAAGGCTATGAACATCTTAGCCTCAAGACAATACGTCTGATGAACATTATTTCAGAAGTAGCTGAATGCCAACTCAGCCAAAAGAAATCTGGGACAAAGGCTCTCTGAAAGCTTGTCTCAGGATCTGCTGATGAAAGGAAAGGATAGAAGATCTCATCTGATAAGCCAAGTATGAGAACTTCAAAGAAGGGAGAAGCTGAATAGCCAGTGGCTGACATGTACAATAGACTAAGTCTAATTGTCAATGAGCTGAATTGAAGACCCTTAGACAATGAGAAATCTCACTGACTGAGCTCGAATGACAAAGATCCTGATGTGCTTCCCCAGCACTTGGAGACTCAAGAATCTGGCCAATTCAAGGATGCCAGAAGTTTAAATGAAGATTCACTACTGAAGCTCTCCTGTTGTGCAAGCTCAAAGTCCTTATGAGCTGCTCATCAAGAATAGAGAAGAAGAGCAAAAGATAGCTATTCTCCAGCAACAAGGAAGAAGAAGACCAATAGCCTTTCAAAGCTGTACAGAAGAGGAGCCTGAAGATAAAGCTATAGGAAATGATGAGCTCATTAAGTCTACTGGCCAAAAGATTCTACAAGATGGCCAGAAAAGACTTCAGAAAGAAAAGGTCATACAAGAGGTCATGATAAAGCCAAGGTATGATAAATCAAGACCAGTAACAATAAAGAAATCATATTTGCTTTGGTTGCAGGAAACCAGGCCACATTGTGCCTGACTGTCTAGAGAATAAAAATAAGGACAAGAAAGATAAGAAAGATAGGAGAAGAGACAAAGACCCCAGGAGAAACAACAGTGACAAATCCTACTCTTGCAAGAACAAACATACACCAGGAAGGGCTTTGTTAGCTGAGACATGGAGTGAGACTGAAGAGGAATCTGAAGGCCTTCATCCAAGCTCCAGTGATGATGAGGATGATGCTCAAGATGAAAAAGAATTTCTGCATGATGGCTATCAATGCATCACAGCAATAACTCTGATGAAGAATCAGATTCAGATTCATAAAAATCTGAATCTGAACCATGAAGATGAAGAAGATCAGGTAATCAGATTCTTTTGATTTTCAATTCAGAAGGACTTTATATCAAAGATGAATTTAAGGCACTGTGTTTAGATCTACCTGCTAAAAGTCTGAGAAAGAGATTATCTCTCTCAGGAAATCAATTGTCTGAGCACAGTAGCACTTTAAAATCAAAGACAACCTCAAACTCTCTGAGGAGTTGGAATATTGTAGGGAGGAGATAGCTTCACTGAAAAAGTGAACTATCCCAGGCCAAAGAAGTTTGAAGAATCCCTTAATGGGAGAAGCATCAGACTGATGGACATCACAAGTACAGTGAACTCAAGACTTAACAGTACACTGGGCTTGGGTGCTTCATCCAGCCAACCTATAAGTGTTAACAACTCCTATCAAGTTTATCTCAGATAAAGGAAAGGGAGTAATAGAGGTACCCTAGGAAGAATCCTGATCTGTACCTAAGAGAAGAACTAATGTTCAACAGAAAATGGCGTCGAACAGAGCTTGACGATCGTCGGAATAGAGCTCGAGCGATCTCAAGCTACAGAATCGTCGAACTAAGGTCGACGATATCGCTGAACTCTGAATCTCTGGCATAAGTCGATCTTCGAATGGAGCTCGACGATCTTACCTCAAGATCGTCAAACTCAGCTCAGACGATCGCCGAACAGAGATAAGAGCTTGTGAACACAAATTTCCTTCAAGGGTAAATTCAAACTTCAATCCTAGAAGTGGTCCCACATCCCAAAGCTTTAATCCCTTATACTGAATGGATATAATACCTCCTAGGAGATATCATCCTGAAGGTTATAAGGAGTCAACCTCCAGGGATGTCCTTTTATTTCAGAATTTAAAGGTTATCAACCTAGGCCCAAGGTTAAACTGTGGTCAAAAATAAATAAGCTATTTTATGTGCAGGTGAAGACCTATCCAGCATCATTGAACCAGCAATGGTATCTTGATAGTGGGTGCTCAAATCACATGACAGGGAAGCAAGGATAACTTCTAACATCCTTCAAAGCCAAGTTTGGACCCAAAGTCATTATTAGGAGATTCAAACTTTGGACAGACTACAAAGGGATATGGTGCAGTCCAAATTAGGGCCCAGTCATATTCAAGAAGATGGCCTATGTTGGAAGGACTGAAGCATAACTTGATAAGTCAGCATCAGTCAACTGTGTGATGAAGGCTACCAAGGTGACCATTCAACAAATCCATCATGCAATAGTCAAATCAGAGGATAACATAACTGTGTTGACAGGCAAAAGAAGAGGTAATATTTATCTTAGTAGATTTTCATTCAACAGTAAGGTAGATTTTTGCCTTGTTTCAACTCCATGTTCAGTAAATCAAATGAACTTATGGCATAAGAGATTAGGGACACATATTAACCTTAGAACCATTGCTAAGGCTATCTAAAGAACAACCTTGTTAAGAGGACTACCTTCTGGCCCCTACAAGAAGGAAGGACTTTGCAAGGGCTTGTCAATTAGGCAAGCAAACTAAAAATAGATTCAAGTCAACTTAATAAGAGTGATTCACCTAGGATTCTTGTATCTGTTACACATGGATCTTTTTGGAAACATTACAGTACAAAGCCTAGGAGGGAAATCTTATACTTTAGTAGTTGTATATGACTTCTCTAGATTTACGTGGGTGTTCTTTCTGAGGAAGAAGTCTGATAACTTTAAGTGTTTGATAGAGTTTCTCAAATGCATACAGATTGAGTTCAATACTCACATTGCCCTGATCAGAAGTGATCATGGGACAAAGTTTGATTCTCTTCTTATGTAAGAGTTCTGTCAGAGTGAAGGGATCAGGCAAACTTTCTCAGCTCCTAGAACCCCTCAACAAAATGGGGTAATTGAAAGGAAAAATATAACCCTTATTGAATGTGCTACTACATTGTTGACAGATGCTCACCTTCCTCTATCCTTTTGGGCAGAGGTAGTGAACACCTCAAACTATGTGTTGAATAGAAGTTTGATACATAAGCTGAAGGGCAAGACTCCCTATGAATTACTCAAAGGGAAGAAACCTAAAGTAGATTATTTCAAAATTTTTGGTTGTATTCGTTTTATTCATATACAATAATGACAAGAAGTACATAGCAAAATTTCAAGCCAAAGCTGATGAATGAGTGTTTTTGGGATACTCCATGATCAGTAAAGCTTATAGGGTGTATAACAAAACTTCTCTAAAAATTGAAGAATCTGTACATGTATCCTTTGATGAAACTAACATGTCTTATAAGGAGAAGAATACTTCTACCATAGAACCTTTGCAGGTACATTCTCTTTCAGAGAATTTGAACAGGTTAAACATCATTGAAGAGGATACAACACCTTCACCTATCCAACAAAGAGGTGGAAGTAGTGAAGATGAAGAGGACAGTTCTGAACATCTTGGTGAGAACCACATCCTGATGAGCGAGTTGCTGTTCCATAAGAGGAAACAACAACATAGGTTGGTGAATAATCAACACCCCCTGTTTATTTAGTAACATCAAGGGATCATCTAATCTCCCAAGTGATTGGAGATTTCTCAGCTAGTGTGCAAACCAGAAATCAGGACAACCAAAACCTGATGCACACCTGCTTTTTATCTCAAATTGAGCCTCAATCCATACAAGATGCGGAACAAAATCCATACTGGATCATTGCAATGCAAGAGGAATTACATCAATTTGAAAGGAACAAAGTTTGGGAAGCTAGTGCCTAACACCAAAGGATCATCCCATTATTGGAACAAAATGGGTATTCAGGAACAAACTGGATGATCAAGGAATTATTGTAAGGAACAAGGCAAGGCTAGTTGCTCAAGGGATACTCTCAACAAGACGAAGGAATAGATTATGACCAGACCTTTGCACCAGTTGCAAGGTTTGGAAGTCCATCAGGAATATTCCTAGCCTATATGCAGTACACAAAGGGATTCAAAGGTGTATCAAATGGATGTAAAGAGTGCATTTCTCAATGGGAGACATCAAAGAGGAAGAATTCTATGTTAGACAACCTCCAGGTTTTATCTCTCTAACTCATCCTGATTATGTTTTTACAAATTGCATAAAGCATTATATGGTCTCAAGCAAGCCTCCTAGAGCATGGTATGAGACCCTTAAGCATGCTTTATTTTGGAAAATGATTTTGTTAAGGGGGTAGAGTAGACCAAACTCTTTTTATTAGAACCCATAAGTCCCAATACCCTGCTAGTGCAAATTTATGTAGATGACATTATTCTTTGGTTCTACTGATTCAAAATTTGTGCAAAAAGGTTTTCCAAGCTTAATGCACTCTAAATTTGAAATGAGTAGCATGGGTGAGCTGTCCTTCTTTCTAGGACTGCAAGTCAAGCAAGCATGCTGAATGGCATATTTAATTTCTCAAACCAAGTATGCCAAAAGAGCTGGTTAAGAAATTTGGTATGTCTGATGCATCATGTATGAAAACACCTATGCCTACTCAAATGCTGTAGTAGATGCTGATGAACATGGGAAACCTGTTGATCAGACAACATATAGAGCAATAATTGGCTCTTTATTGTACCTTACAGCTAGTAGGACCTGATATAATGTTTGCCTACATGCATATTTGTGCTAGATTCCAAGTTAAGCCCTAGAGAGTCACACCTTAATCATTAGTTAAGAGAATTCTTAGGTATGTAAAAAGTTGTCCAAATCTAGGTCTCTGGTATCCAAAAGATTCAGCATTTGATTTAACTGGATTCTCAGATGCTGATTATGCTGGATGCAGAGTAGACAGGAAAAGCACCTAGTGGAACATGTCAGTTCCTTGGTGACAGACTTGTCTCCTGGTTCTGTAAGAAGCAAACATCTGTGTCAACCTCAACTGCTGAAGCTGAGTATACATGGCTGCAGGCAGTTGCTGTTCACAAATATTGTGGATACAGAATCAGCTCCTAGACTATGGTTACAACTTAGAGAAGTCAAAAATATTTTCTGTGACAATACTAGTGCTATCTCTATAGCACAAAATCCAGTCCTCCATAGTAGGACAAAACACATAGAAATTAGGCATCACTTTTCTAAGAGATAATGTAGAGAAAGAATAAAATTGAACTTCAATATATTCCCTACTGATTTGCAAAGGGGAGATATTTTCACCAAACCTTTGGATGAAAAGAAACACAGTTTCTTCCTAAATCAGTTAGGTATGTTAGATGGAGGAATGCCTTAAATTAAATTACTAAGATTTTGAAACAGCTTAAAACATTGACCAAGACTAGGCCTAAAAATTCTTGACTTTTCTAGTGTCTGTAGAATGTTATTTCTGTTTAGACTCTGAACTGCGCTCGACGTTTTCCCCAAAATCGTCGAACAGAGATCGACGATTTTCACAACAATCGTCGACCAGAGTTCAGTCGTCGCGCTTTCCAGAGCCCTCGCTAGTGCTAGGCTTCTCTCTCCTTCTGATCAGAGGCCGTCGAGCTGAGCTCGACGTTTTTACAACCTCGTCGAACGAAGATCGCCGATTGTTGAAGACTCTTCAGATTCCCTCTGTAGAAGCCCAAGATCGTCGAGCTAAGCTCGAGACGTCGATTCAACGATCTTTCCTTTTCGGTGTCGAAACCTAATATAAAACTCATTTTTCGGTCGTCGTTCTCTTTTGCGCATTCATACTCTATGCAGAACTCTTTCTTTCCCTCCAAGCATTCTCTGCACTTGGTCTCATTTGTTCGATTTTGCAGGTAACAATGGTCGTCTCTATTGTAGTCCTAGCAGCAATGAAGTTTGATACTGGCTTCGACATCGACATGGACTCCTTCTTTTGAGTGACCAGTGATCAAATCTTTAAAGACATTCTGGAATTGTTCAAGGAACAACAGTTGGTTTATATCATGTCCACAAGAATGAAACTGGCGGCAGATGAAATCAAGGAGTGGTGTATACTGCACATAATCTAGATCAGAATTACAGTGTTGTTGGAACAATATCCAGCACACAGGTATCCCTAACTCCTACTCTCCTAACAGAAGTCTTTCAATTGAGTACTGGGCATGATTCAGTCGAGTAATCTAGAGAGGAATTTGCTAGTATGCTGGATAGAATGGGTCACTCAGCAGCAAACCCTAATAAGTACTGTTTAAGAAAAATTTGTTAGTAGAATATAGATTCCTAGCAGATGTTGTGGAAAAAGTGTTGTTAGTAAAGCATTCTGCTCATGATACCATCTCCAGGTATCAATTCTGCCTGTTTAATGGGTGCATTAGTAGATAAGAAACATTTGAATTGGGGGGAGATATTCTCACTTGATTTAATTAAGAAAAAGGTGAACAAGAATTAGCTTGTGAATTTTCGGAGGATTCAAGGTCTGTTTCTGCATAACAGCATGCCCTCAGCTGCTTTTAACCTCCTCTAGTGGCATGCACATCAATGCTCCAAGAGGCTATCCTGTGCCCTCTTCAGTGGAAAGTGGGATAGGCAAATTGCCAAACCAAGCAGAGCTCAGGGCTGCAGTTGTCTCAACACTTCATTCAGGCACAAGGACTGTATTTCAGTCACTTCCCCTTCAGGCAACTAGAAGAGCTTCCTGCCTCCTCCTCATCTCCAGCCATCTCCACCCATTATTTCTGTCAACCATTCCTTCATCCACCATCACCACTAATCAATTCTCATCCCCAATTCACCATTTCATCTCACCTATCTCATCCCCTCCTTTCATCCACCACCAGCAACTACTGGAGACCATTTCCATCCTCTACACTATTATCCACACCTTAAGAATTATTCATTCATTCATCTTCCATCCTTCAATCTCTTACAGATGACTCCTTATGGATGATTCTCATTCCTCACCCCTCCTGAGCCCCCATCATCATCCACCTCTTACCAATAATTACTTCAGGACATTCTCTCTCAACCATCCTTCACTCCATCCATTTCCATCTCAGTTACTTCCCCATCTCACCTCAACCATCTTTATCTCCATATCTTCAGAACCATCCATTTCACTGCCATCCACATCATTTCTCCACATCTCAGCAACTCCTTCAGCCACCATCTACTTCTATAACCCTTATGCCTCTACCTCTACTCAAGTATTCCTTGAGCAAGTGGATCTTCCTAGCTTTAGCAGATATGCTCTATGAGATGTTAGCTCCAAGGCTGACATCTCTACTGGAGACCTCCATGGCTCCACTCCTTAAGTCTATACAGGGCTTATCTTCCAGATTGCTCTCCTCCTTCTGTCCTCCTCAGGCAATCCATCTTCTGTGGGGGGCCTTGATCCAGTGCATCTTTCTCTGAATCTAGGCAGGGGGAGATGCCACATGAAGAAGAGATGTTGCAGCTGCTTCAGATGAAGATTAGTGCTCCAGAGATTCTCCAGCTCTGGAGTTCCAGTTCTAACAGTTGACTGAATCTCAGAGGTCCCTGTTATCTAATTTGATACAGTCCTTTATTTCAGTTGTATTCTGCACGTCAGCTGAAGATTTGAAGACCTTACTAAGGCAATTGTGCCTGTCAGTACCTGTGATCCAAGCCTATTGATATCCTCATCAATATCTGGAAGGCTGTGGATTCTCTCATGTTGCTACTGGAAAGCCACTGTTATTTCTGCTGATAAGGCCACTGTGCCTCTTTTGTGAAATGCTGATTTTGCTGCTGCTATTGATATAGAAAGATTCCAGTTTGATGAAATTGCTGCTCCTGCTAATGTCTGCTCCTGTCTCTGCCTTCTGCTGTTGCTCTCTCTCCTCCTGCTCCTGCTGTTTCTGCAAAACAGAGGCTGATGATTCAGAGCCTGCTATTCAGGAATTGATGAGCTGTATGATCAAACTGTTACTGAGATGACCAATACAGGACTGATTGATTTCTTAGAACTATTATAAAGCTGATGCTCCCTCCTGCCAAAGCCAAAGACTCAAATGATATTTACTATTGCATACTGCTATTCTCTAGCCAGTGTGCAATATTCCAAAAATCAACTGAAAGTTGAAGAAGAAGAGGAAGTGCAAATATGATCTTCTGTCAGCCTACTGCTGCTGCTGCTGATTCTGGCTCAGGTTCACTCAAGCTCCAATCTCCAAACAAGTTCTTCAATATTATCAAATCAATCAAAGGGGACAGAAAGAGTATATCAACCCAGAAGGATTGATGAATCAAAGAGAACAAAGATCCTATCAAAGGGAAGGACAAGGATACCCTTCTTCAGGTCCTTTTCCTTCCTGAAAGACACATTGTTTCCAGCTTCTACTGTTTCTGATAATGATAAGTTGAGAACAACCCTGTAGAACTGATTCTGATCAAATGACTCCCTTGAAATTTTTCAACAGAAGACATTACAAGGAAGCCCAAATCTCAAACTTCTCTAGGAAAGACAGAAGCAAAGCTTTGAACTGTGAGAGTTCCTCCAGATCTTCTCTGAAAGTATGTATGGATGATTGTCTGTAATGATATTCCCTATTTGGGTTCATATTCTGCATGACTAGTTGTATAGTTGAAAAGGCCCTTAGAAATAAGCTGAACCTTGGATCGAGCAATCGACGAATCTCAAAGAACCAATAAATTGAAGGCCATCGAGAAGAAGAGAACTCCCCTCGAAGTTTGACAAAGGATCATCTCACGATCATCATCATCCTCCTCCTCCTCCTTCACCAGATGCAGGAACTGGTGGAGGTTTTGCTTCACAGACCTCATATGCTAAAACTCAAAGCTCCTCTCAGATTCAAGACAGAATCTCACAAATCCAGAGAACTCCAGATATCGAGATCAAAGAGGCTACCACATCTAGGAGAGGCCAGTACAGAGGAAACCAAAGAGGACTTACAAAAAATCTAGTTTTGGTTTGGGCACCTTTCAAAAGCCATTGGTGTAGGACAACCTAGACAACTCATCCTGAGTGGATTCCTACCAAGGGTGGTAGAAGAGTGGATGTACCCAGGTTTTTGGGTAACCACTATAATTCCTTGTGTCTTCTGGTTTGTTTGTGGATTTGTTTGTTGTGTGCTGTGCTTTTTACTTCTTAGTTTTTAACTTCTTACTAGCACTCTACCTATATCATAAATTGAATTTTATATGTGCTGTTGATTCAACTGTGAAAAATTATTTTAAAAAACTCTATTCACCCCCCCTCTAGAGTTGAGATAGATCTTAGCCTCACTTTCCTTTCCCTTACATGCTTAAAGAAATTGTTACTTCAAGAGCTCCTCCTGCTGATACAATCAACAGATATGAACCTTATGTTCCCTTTGAAGATCCAGAAAACAATCCCCTTTCTTGGACAGCAAGGATGAAAGAATTGGTTGCCTTAGATCAAATAAAGAAGGCAAGAGAAAGGGGAAAAGATACTTCAAACATCACAACTCTATCTGAGCAAAGGAAGAAAGAACTTGAAAGATACTCCTCCAGAAAATTCTTTGATCCAGAGAGTTATATGAAGCTGCACCCAGAGGTTGTTGTTCCCAGACCAAAATCTCAAACCTCTCTAGGTGTTGTTGATGACAAAAGATCCAAGAAGGAAGCTGAAAATCCAAACAGAGAAATCTTGTTCAAAAAAAGAGAAGAAAAGGAGTAATTATGTAAGCTGACAGTATATATCTATTTCTGACTATCTGCGGTGACTCTATATCTGCTTCTGCAATGCTGCACTTCATTATTCTGCTATGTTGTATTTGCTTTTGTTTCTCTTATATGCTTTTTAATTTCTATGTCTTGTAAATAGTAATCCTAACCCAAATAGGGGGAGATTATTGGAACACCTTATTACTGATTTGGGTAAGGATAACTATGTCCTTAGGAATTTGTCTCCTCTTTGTATAGTTTTAAAGGTCAACTAGAATAGGTCTAAGGCTTAGAACTTAGGTTTGAAAGCTGGCCCCAAGACCTTGTAGTTCAGAATACAAGTACAGAAGTTTAAGGAAATTCTCGTCGAGCTCAGATCGACGAGGCGTCGAACTCAGTTCGACTATCTCTGAGATCAGTTAAACAAGTCGTCGAATTCGGTTTGATGATCCTCGAGCTCAGATCGACGTTTCTGTCTCTAGCCAAAATCCAGATCTCTGAGCTCAGGTCGACGATAGTCGAGCTAAGGTCGATGATAGTCGAGCTCAGATCGACGATTTCTGTCTCAAGTATAAATCCAGATCTCTGAGCTCAGGTCGACGATAGTCGAGCTCAGATCGACGTATTTTCTTGTGAGAAAGACGATTTCCGAAATCAAATTCAGTCAGTTATGGAATTCAATCTGATTTATATCCAGCATTTATTTCAAAGGATTTTTTAGCCGTTTCAATCAATCTGGAGCAAGTTTCAAGGAAGACTAAATGGAATGTCTCTTAGGACTTTCCTCCAGAGACAAATATCATTTAAGGAAGTCATTTATGACTGGCTAATGGCTATCTAGAAGACTTAAATTCAATATATCATCTCAGAGTAATTGAGACAGTATGATTATTATTATTTTAAGGAATAGATCTTGAGACACAAGTCTACAGGATTACAAGTTAGAACTCTTACAGAACACAAGGAATACAATAGTGAAGGAGATCACCACACAGAAAAGAATTCCTCTATTCTTTCATGATCTCTTCTGATTCAAGTGTTTCAAGGCTTCATTAATCAAGGACTCCAGACACATCTCATTTCAGTATTTGCTGAAATCATTCTTTGTTGGAGATCTCATTTATACTGAAGGCCTATCACCATGTGCAAAGCTTCTCTTCCTGAACAACTGCAAATTTCAGGGGGAGCTTTGACAACAACAATCCACTAGTCTTCTCTTTGACTGTTGAATAGAGAAGAACAACTTCACCTCTTTTTTTTCTGCTATAAAAGGATTACTCAAAACTCCCTTCACAAGTTTTGTGGCTGGTTTCTTAGACCTTGTAAAACCTCAGTGGTGGCAAGACACCTGATCAAAAAATTTGGTTTGTTTTTTTGCACCTTATCAAAAGCTCATTGGTGCCCAGGACACCTGATAACTATTCCTACAATGGATTCCTACCTAGGGTGGTAGAAGAGTGGATGTACCCAGGTTGATTGAGGAACCACTATAGATCCTTGTGTCTTCTGGTTGTTGTGTTTGATTTGATGTGTGTTGTGATTTGTTTCTTGCTTACTTAGTTTATATTTACTACAAGCATAATACACATATATATAAATCAAGTCTTCCACTACTGAATAATTTTTAAATTGAAAATTATTTTAATATACTCTATTCACCCCCCCTCTAGAGTAAATGTAGATCTTACCCTCACTTTGACAGGCCATCGTCCTAATGGGACACCTTTCGAAAACTGCTAGTTGCTACTCGTGATCTCCCCTCGAAATGAGTATGAACGATACTCTGCTCGCTCAGATAGGCCTCAAGAAGGAGACCACAAAGAAACTAGATCCTAATGGGCATTTGAACTATTCCCATAAAATCCATGTATTTAAACTGGAGTTCCTGCATTGCAACCTCAAGTAGCTTGTCAAAATAATTCCAATTTGCTTGCTTTCATGCAATTCTGTGTTTTTTTTATCTCTCAAATGGACGTCAGATGGCGCGGGGAAATGTGCATGCAATATGCACTTTCGTACAAAATACACCACTCTTGCGCACGTCTTCCCTCGCATGGCGCACCAACACAACTCTACATACGCCGCACGGACTTCACACGGTGAGCGTACTAGTACTTGTCTGCGAGGTGTGCACCCATGTGCATTATGAGCTATTCGGAAGGCACCCACATAGGGAGTCTCCACAGATGCGCTCATTGCCACCGCTGTCGTAAATATGTCGCATTGCTGCTACATCCATCTCTTTGGAGACCCTGCTCGATCCTCCCAATTTTCTTAGGATGTCCGATATTCTTGACCTGCCTAGGGGGCATGTCGTCATTTCCTAAAAAGTGGTGATCTAGGTGACCAAAATCTTGAACTCTTATTTGCACACTCAACATCAATATGGGTGCAATTACCAATACGACCCCAAAAAACTATAAAAGGCACCTAGGCTTTCATTTGGAGGATGGAGAAATAGGATGAATATTGAGCTCTAAGGTTTTCCGGTAAAAACTTTACTCATCATTCATCCTCTGGCGCTTTCATCTAGTACTTCCCAAAAACCGAAAGACGACTCGTAAAAGCTCGGGCGCCAAAAGTAAAAAATTTCCATGAGTGATGCGACCTCCACAAAGTGTAACCAGGGCTTGGAGAAGACCGTATCGGGCACTTTAGTGAAGCGGCATAACCAGGTAGATCCGAACCTATTCCAATATTATATTTTTATGGAAAAAGCGGACCACCAAAAGCATTTGTATTAGAAGCCCACGAGGGAGTAGCAGATTGAAAAAGAGACCGATGAAGATGTGGATGATGATGATGAGCTCGATGAGGAAGAGTTTGAAGAAAAGTTTGGGGAACCGAAAGCCAACATCCTACCTAGAGACACCAAAGGGAATGTTGCCGACTCCGCCACCCCGCCATTAATAACCGACCACACCCCCCACAGACTTTGTGCTGTTAAGGCAAAGGAAGAGGAAAAAGAACCGTGAGCATGAAGGAGTGGACACCTTGGGGTCACCAAAAGAGGACCATGCTGCAAGTACACCTTATAAAGGACACTTCCTACAATAACCTTTGTTAATCATAAACTAAGACTTGTACCTTTTGCTATCAAAGAATGCCTTGGCGATAGCCGCCCTGCAGGGAGAGTTCTGGGATTTTTGTGTCAGCATTGTCGAATTGAAGGAGGAGATGACAATATTGAAAAATATACTGCGCGCGATGCTGGGAGTGGGCGCGCACCCACACTACGAATAAATGCACCGTCGGCATCGCAGAGTCGGCTCCAGTGAAAGATGTTTCCCAAAATTACGCTCGGAAAGTGAGAAAGGACATCCCTGCCAAACATGCACCAGTTACAAGGATAAATAGGCATCATGTAAGCAAGGCAAGCGCGCTCGCAATGATATCGAATAGCTAGGCATTTATGGGTGTGGAGTGGACTTGTGGTGAGCATATTTAGAGAGCAAAGAAAGTATTTTATTTGGTCTTGTAATAATAATAATTGTGCTGTAAAAATTTTAAGGTCAGATACCATGTGTATTCGTCAAACTATTTATGTGGTGTCTTTTATATTTATGATTTACACTTACTTTTCACGAATGCATTACTTATAAGTTGGCACAAACACAACATTTCCTTTCTTTTTGGCAGGAAACTCAGCATGGCAAGCCCCACAAATACCCTCAGTGGACAATAACTGTCTGTGATGCTTCTTATTTTGAGGTATAAGATAGTGATGCCTATAAATAGGCCTGTGAAATCCCCTTTTTCTGGCAGCAACCATGGGAGAATTGGAGAATGTTGGAGCTTGAAGAGACCGGGCGATTTTATGTCTAACTGTAGCAGTCTGCCTCTCTCAACGGCTTGGAATTTTGGCTCTGCGGTCTGGTAGTGAAGCTCAGCTGGAGGTCAAAGGGATATCCACAATAGCAGTCTGGTAGGAAGCCATAGCAATGGTCTAGAGTTCAGCCACAACAGTCTAGCAGGAAGCCGTTGCGGTCTGGTGTAGCTGCAGCGGTCTGTATGAAGCCGCAACAGTGATCTGATTGTTAGCCACAACTGTGGTCTGTTTGCAACCCGCAGTATGCGTTCAGGTGGCTTGCAGCTGCTACAGTCTGATGGTTAGCCGCAACTGCGGTTTGGTGGTAACCCGCAGTTGCAGTCTGGCGGTCTTCCATAACTTTATGGCGGTTTACCTTAGTTGCTGCTAGGTGTACATCTGGTCTTTGTATAGTGTATGGTTTTTCCATGACAAATTGCATAGGCTGCCCGCCTTGTATTTAGTCCCACATCGATTATTATATTCTCTCATCTCTCCTACTTTCTATAAATAAGGGGGCATACCTATGTAATCTTTATCTTTTTTGAGCAATAAAATTTGACTTTATTTACCTCTTGGTCATTTTCTCACTTATTTTTCACATGGTATCAGAGCCAATCAATCCTTTGCTCCAATCAAATTGAGGTTTGTTTGCTTCCCAAGCGGCTTTTTCTAGTTTGCTTCCCGAGCCAGCTTCTTTCTGTTTGCTTCCCTCCCTTTCTTGTTTGTCTTTCTCGTACAATTTCTTTTCTTTTATGAGTTCCGCATTTTGGTCACGGCTTGTCGCTAGTGTTTTCTCACCCAGACCGTGCGGACTCCTTCTCTTCTCTCTTTATCTCTTTATTCTTCTTATTTGCGACTTCTTTTCTTGTTCTCCTGGCTTCGGTTCTGTCTGCGCGGTTTCCTTCCTTGCCCGCCCTTGTTTGTCATGTTCGTGCAGATTCTACTTTGTCCTCTCTATTCATTTTCTTCTTCTCACTCAAACCATGCGGTTTGAGTCTCTGCTGGTCTCTTTCTCTTGGTCGTTGTCTTTATGTGACTTGTTTGCCTTCCTGTTCTGTTTCGACTTGTACCCTGCTTGGTCGCGTAGTTTGCTTGTGCGCGCGGTTTCTTTGTTGCCGCGATTTTTCAACCCACTGTGGGCTGCGTATCCTGGTCGCGGCTTCTTTTTCTAGTCGCAGGTGTATTGTCAGCTTGACCGTGCAGTCTTTTCTCTTGTCGATGCGATTTTTCTTCTCGCGCTCCTCTTTTGCCGGCTTGTTTCTAACCGTGCAGTTTTTCTTTCCGCTTTCCGGTTTCTTCTTGAGGATGGCTTCCCTTCTCTCTTCTACCACTCATTCTCTTGTGGCCTCCTCTTATAACTGGCTTATTGACTCCGATGCCACTTGTCACATGACCGGCAACTCTTGTTTGTTCTCCTTTTTGCTTGAATAGAACAGAATGTCTCCTATTGTTATTGTAGATGGGACTTTTGCTCCAGTGCATGGTGTTGGCACTGTGCGTCTCTCTTCGTCTTTGCTGCTTGAGGACACTATCTATGTCCCTAATTTCCCATGCAATTTACTCTCTGTTCATGCTCTTTGCACTCAGTTAAATTGCATAGTTACTTTTACGGGCACCACTAGTTTTTTCTCTGATTCTGTCTCTAAAGCTACGATTGTTACTAGGACTTCCCGTTGTGCCCTCTTCTTTCTTGACCATGACGTTGCTCTTTCTGCCTCTTCATCTCTTCAACAATGGTATCGTCAACCTGGCCACCCTCCTTCTCACCTCATCCACCAACTTCTTCTAGATTTTCCTCAAGAGGATTCCCGTTTGAATTGTGAAGCCTGTCAGTTTGGTAAACATCATCGCTCTTCTTTCCCAGCATGAACGGGACGTAGTTCTTCACATCCTTTTGAACTAGTTCATTCTGACATATGGAGTCCAACTCCTACTGCCACTGTTGGTAGAGGTAGCTTATACTTTATCACTTTCATTGATTATTTCTCCAAGTGTACTTGGTTGTATCTCCTGAAAGATCGTTCTGAACTTTACACTATGTTTTCCACCTTTTATTGTGAGATCTTGACATAGATTCAGGTGCCTATTCAAGTTCTTCGTACTGATAATGCCAAGGAATATGTTAGCCGAGAATTTTCTTCTTTTTTTGCGAACCATGGTTTGGTTCATCAAACTTCTTGTTCCTATACCTTTCAAAAGAATGGCGTTGCTGAACGCAAGAATCATCATCTCTTGGATGTTGCTCGTAGCCTTCTGTTACAAATGAATGTTTCTCGGTCCTATTGGGGTCATGTCATTATTCTCTTCTGATATCTCATTAATCAGATACCATCATATGTTCTTTTGGGAAAGAATCCTTTTTCCATTTTGTATCCCACGGCCGAGCCATTTCCTTTACCTCTTAAGGTTTTTTGATGTATAGCGTTTGTTCACATACCTTCTCTTGGTTGTGATAAACTTTCTCCCCGTTCTGTTAAATGCATATTCCTTGGCTATTGTCCAACTAAGAAGGGCTATTGATGTTTTGATCCTCTTCTATGCAAACAGTATGTGTCTGCGGATGTTACCTTCTTTGAGGATACACCGTATTTTTCTTATGCTTCGTCTCTCTTGCCTTCTGATACTTCTTCTTGATTTCCTATTGTCTCGGCACCTCTGCCGGAACCAGTTATTTCCACACATGTTCCTGTTGTGCCGTCTCTTTCTCTCGAAACTGATTCTTTGCCCTTGGAGCCTTCTGTTCCTGTTCCCAGGCCTCCTCTTTCTTCTGGCAGTGAATTCCCTCCCTTGGATAAGAGTGATCTTGATCTTCCGATTACTCTTCAGAAAGGTGTTCGCTCCTGCACCCAGGATCCTCTTTAGGTTGTGGTCTCTTATGCTCAGCTCTCTCCTTCATCTAGGAGCTTTGCTCTGGCCCTCTTGGCTAATATTATTCCCACCTCGCATCAATACAGCTCCAGGGGTACTTGGACACTTGTTCCTACACCTCCAGGTGATGATGTAGTTGGTTGTCGCTGGGTCTTTGTCATTAAGTTTCTACCTGATGGATTAATTGATCGTTACAAGACCTTTCTTATTGCCAAAGGTTTTACGCAGACTTATGGCGTGGATTTCTTTTATTCTTTCTCTCCTGTGGCACGGATTACTGAACGGGGTAGTTGGACACTTGTTCCTACACCTCTAGGTGATGATGTAGTTGGTTGTCGCTGGGTCTTTGTCATTAAGTTTCTACCTGATGGATTAATTGATCGTTACAAGACCTTGCTTATTGCCAAAGGTTTTACGCAGACTTATGGCGTGGATTTCTTTTATTCTTTCTCTCCTGTGGCACGGATTACTACAATCTGTGTGCTCTTTTCAGTGGCCGTCAACCGAGACTGGGAAATGTCTCAGCTGGATGTGAAGAATGCCTTTTTTATGGTGATTTACATGAAATTATCTATATGGAGCAACCTCCTAGGTACGTTGCTCAGGGGAGTCTCAGGTCTATAAACTTCGAAAGTCAATCTATCGTCTTAAGCAAAGTCTCAGGGCCTGGTTTGACAAGTTTAATGAAGATATTTTTGTGATTGGGTTCTCTCATAGTGTTGCAGATCATTCTTTATTCATCCGCAAAACCTCGGCTGGTCTGGTTATTCTTGTAGTTTATGTGGATGATATTCTTCTTACAGTGGATGATAGAAATGGTATTGACATGAAAGATAAGCATCTGCTTCAGCATTTTGTTACTAAGGATATGGAGTCTCCTAAGTATTTTCTAGGAATTGAGATATCTCGGAAATCTGGTTCTATTGTTCTTTCACAACGGAAGTATGTGTTAGATCTCTTAAAAGAGACGGGCCTTCTTAGGGCTAAACCCGCTCGGACTCCTAAGGCTGTTGGAGATGACAAATGTTAGAATGAAAATTCTCCTATACTTGAAGATGTTACCCGATACAGGCGTCTTATGGGTAAACTCATTTATCTGACAGTCACAAGACCAGATATTCGTTATATAGTGGGAAAAGTGAGCCAGTTTATACAAGCCCCCAGGGAATGTCATCTACTGTCAGCTCTAAATATTTTAGAGTATGTAAAAGGTGCACCAGGAAAAGGGCTATTGTTTCAGAAAAGAGGACATTTGAAAGTTGAGGCTTATTCTGATGTTAGCTATGCAGATGATAAGGAAGATAGGAGGTCTACGTTTGGCTTCTGCACTTTTGTTGGAGGTAATTTTGTCAGCTGGAAGAGCAAGAAACATGTTATAGTTGTCATGTCAAGTGCAAAAGCTGAATATAGAAGCATGGCTCAGACTTCTTACGAGTTGAAGTGACTACAGACACTCTTACTTGATGTGGGAGAGTTTTATGATCATCCCCTACCTATGTTCTATGGCAATAAAGCAGTTATATATTTTTTGATAAATCCAGTCTTTCATGAGAGAACAAAGCATATCGAGGTGGATTGTCATTTCATCAGAGATGAGATTTCGAAGAAACAGATCTGTACGCCATTTGTTACCTCAGAGAGAGAACTAGATAATTTCCTCACCAAACCGGATACTTCTTTTGAGGAGGTTTATAGAAAGCTGGGAATTGTGGACATATATGCTCCAGCTTAAGGGGGAAGTATTAGAACTTGAGGAGATCGGGTGGTTTTATGTCTAACTGCAGCAGTCTGCCTCTCTAAGCAGCCTAGCATTTTGTCTATGCAGTCTGGTGGTGAACCTCAGCAGGCGGTATAAGGGATAGCCGTAGTAGAGGTCTCGCAAGAAGCTGTAGTAGTAGTCTGGAGTTAAACTGCAGCAGTCTAGCGGGAAGCTACAACGGTCTGGTGTAGCCACAACGGTCTGTACGAAGCCGCAGTAGTGATCTGATGGTTAGATGCAACTGTGGTCTGGTGGCAACTCACAGTATGCAGTCAGGTGGCTTGTAGCATTTATGGTCTGATGATTAGCTGCAACTACAGTCTGGTGGCAACCCGTAGTTGCGGTCTCGCGGCCTGGTCTAGCAGTATTCCATAGTTTTGTGGCGGTTTTCCTTAGTTGCCGCCAGGTGTACAGCTGGTCTTTGTATAGTGTGCGGTTTGTCCATAACAAACTGCATAGTCTGCCCGGCTTGTATTTAGTCCCACATCGAATGTTGTATTCTCTCATCTCCCCCATTTTCTATAAATAAGGGGGCATACCTATATAATCTTTATCTTTTTGGAGTAATAAAATTTGCCTTAATTTACCTCTTGGCTGTTTTCTCACTCATTTCTCACAGAGAATGAGCGAGTTCCCCAAGAAAGCTCCATGCAGGTAGACTGCGTAGTCGCATTCCTGATTCATGAACCACCCGTGATAAATCTTCGTGCAGTCATCAAAGCTTTTAATACACAACTTCCAGATCCTAGAGAGCACCTCAATATAGTGTTCGACCATGAGATCATCTTCACGTTTGAATAATTCATTATGGGATGGACCTTCCCCATCCTCCCTGAGATGGTGGAAGTTCTCAACTACTTCGGGACAGTCCCCACACAGGTTACCCTGAATTCGATCGCGGAAATGACCGTATGTTTTACTTTCCCGATGCTCCAAAGAGTCCGGTATAGCATGGATGTGTTTTTAAACCTATTCAAGGTGCAAGTGCAGGCGCACGGGCAGGTCTACATAGGATCCAAAGTTTTACAGGTTCTGAACCTCCCAAACAAGATTCATAAATAGAGGTTGAGGTTCATCGTGTTTAGGACAAACTTTAGGGGACTGCAAACAACCCCCTGCCCATGGACATAGGAAAACTTCAAGAAGCCGTCGGTTGAAGAGGTTGAGAAGAAAATCATGAACTTCTTCTCCAAAGCCCCCTAGACATTGTGCACTTCGTCCCCCGCTTGGAGGAGGTGGCGGTCATAGAAACTTCAGATTACTAGTAAACCTTTTTTTAAATATTTCCACACCTACGAGTACTAATCTTTTATACTTATAGTTGTTCTGCGGGTTCAAGTAGAGAGACTGTATGAGCCTCCTGGCAAAGTGTTGACCACCACCAATAATAAGAAATCACCCGACTTGAGGGGGCCCGTGACTCTACGCGCACTAGTAGTCATCCTTAGGGGTCGAATGGTTTCTTCTACTGGCCCAAGACAAAGTCCCGTGCGGTCTATAGTGGGTTCTAGAGATGAAGCGCTGTCCTCGAACCCCAAGGCTCTAATGGATAAGCTCGGCGACCCACCGATGTTCCACATTACGAGAGTTGTTATCCTCAGCACCAGCTTGCCCTCCTATAGGGAGGCATAAATGGAGACTTTGCACATGATGGTGATTTCCACTGCAGTTGTTGGTGAGGAAGAACTCCAAGAGATGTGGGGTGTACACATAGATCAACTGGCATAGAGGGCATCCACGACCACCCTGAGGTCGTAGATCAACTGGCGTAGAGGGAGCCCATGCCCGCTGTCAGCTTTTTGAGAAGCAACCTAGGATTATCCTGAAAGGGTTCTGGACTTTGATGACTAGGAGCCAGCCATGGGGGTGGAGGTTTACTTTCCATTTGTCCTAGGAATCGCGGGGGAAATAGTCCCAAATGGCTTTAGGGAGCCATTACTTCCTCTCTTCTCAGGGAAGGAGGATCCTGCTTCTCACCAACAGGAATTTGATGCCACGATATCTCTACAGTCACTCTTCGAGGGTCTGCACTGCAAACTGCTTTCCACCACCTTCGATGGAAAAGCAAGGGAGTGGTTCTGTACCCTCCCTCCCAGCTCAATCACTTCCTTCAGAGAGTTGAGAATTGATTTCTTGCAAAGGTGCACCTCTTCCAAACAACGAAGGGCGGATGTTTACGCTCTATTCTAGATCCGATAAGGACCAAGGGAGGCTTTGGGATAGTACACTAATCACTTCCATGGTTTTATCATGGAATTGCCAGACATAACCCTCAAGTCTACAGGGTTGTTTTTACTAATGGCCTCCTACCTGGACTATTCAAATTCATGATCAGTGAGAAGAAGCCGAAGACATATGTAAAACTGATCGAGATGGAAAACAGTTTATGGAAGGAGAGTTCAATAATGAATAATTCATTGCTGCTCTCTCCGACACGGGGGGCAAGAACCCTCTTAATTCTTCCAATCACCCTCTGGTTCTACCCCCCCCCCCCCAAAAAAAAAGTGATTTTATTCGCCAGGAGCATCGGCCCCCTTACTCATAGGTGTTTTGCGTTAGATGATGAGGCCCTTAGACTTTTCAGCAAATGAGGCTGGGGCACTCCCAGTCACAAAGGAAGGTAATGGTAACCCATCATTGCTATTGGGAGCATCCCCGGAGCAGTAGAGTGAGGTATATGAGTACACTAACATAGGAGTACCACTGGATGAGGTTGTGGAGATCCTCATGCAACAGCCAAATTTTTGCCATCGTTACCTATGAAAGGAAGATTTGGAAGTAGGAATCTGAAACTCTCCTGCAAGTTCCACTGGGATGTGAGACATGATATTGAGAATTGTCGAGTCCTTTGTAATGTGGTGGAGAATTTGTTGATGGAAGGAAAGCTGGAGTACCTGCTTGTAGAAAGGCAAGCAGAGAATCCCAAGGTGGCTTCATCTTGGAAAGGGAAAAAAATCTGGGAGGGGTCGAATTCCCCAAGGTGCAATGTAATCAAGCAGGAGGAAAATATGGAGGAAGAGTATATATAGGTAGAGGGGGTCATCCCACTATGGTATATCAACTATATACATGGCGGGGCCGGAGAGGAGTCTTCCCACAAAGGGAGTCTGAGGCGCTTACATGGGAGAGAAGCAGCCTCAGCAACACTGGCCCCACATCCTTGCGGGATGGTAACATTCAAGGAGGAGGATCTCCCCTTGGTCATCAACCCCTTTCACGATGCGGTCATCATCAAGGTCATTCTGGGAGATTACAATGTTGCTAGATATGAGTAGTTTTGTCTGTTGAAGCCAGGAAAATTCCCTACTCCAAAATTTGGATCAAAGCAGCCTAAGGTTACCGGTTCAGCAGTCGGGCTCGACGGCTAACATACTAGGATGCAAAAACAATTAGGCAATGAAAATGACCATAGGTGTTATGGCAGGGAGGTCTTACCATGTACCCAGATGCTTAGAAGAAGCTTCCCCTCCACAGCCAAAGATAGTCGAGAGCGGTATGAGGTAGATTCTAGTTTGTGACTAAGTCAAGGTTACGACTAAGATGGATAGTCACTAGTTTGCGACCTATCTATCTGAATAAATGATCCAAAGGCTCTGCTCGAAGTCTAGGAAAGGAGGTGTTCGAGATCTATTTCGAGATTTCGAAATCCTTCTCCTTGTACCCCTGGGGTCCTATTTATATGCAAATCCAAGGAGTGGGGGGATCTTATTTATATCCCCACCCCTGGCGACTAGGAGACTTCTTGGGGGAGCTCGCTCATGTTGGGTGAGTATCTGCCCTGGTCGCCTACCTGGCGAGTAGGAGAGGGGAGCTCGCCATACTTGCTTATACCTTCTATTGTCTTGCACGTTAAATCTGACTTCTTTCTTGACTTGTTGACTTTGACTCTTATTAACCTAGCTCTGGGAGGGTCAACCCTTGACAAATATGGGTTATACACAATCCCCAGTGTTTTTGAGAGACGTAGGAGATCGAAAAGAAACATCCAACACTTATTTGACGAGCTACTTTAGCAAGTATCTAAGTTACTCACAACCGATGGATGTCTGTTGAACTCTATAAAAAGGGGGTGGATCGTCTTTGAGGCACGTCTTTTAAACTCGCACATGATGTCAAAGTCTGTCGAGGAAGTCTACCAAGTGAGTATTGCTGTTTTGTTTGGATTCCTCGAGCCAACAAGGTCGAAAAGGCCGCGAGAGGGCCAATTAACTGATGACCTTCCTTCGCCCAAGAATATGAATTTGAAGAAGAAGAAATTGCTTGCCTCAAAAAATAACAACCCGCCTCCGGGCAACGAGGATGTCGCCTCCCCAGCCGACCATTCGTACATTCTAGCCCACATTAAAAAACTGCTCGACGATCTCGGCTTGAGCAACATTCTCAAGCAATCGACTCCTGAAGCTTCTTTCCCTCCTACATCATCTTCTCCCCATACCCCAGACCATGTCGGGTCCCAGGCGTAGCTACAAATGGATCTCGCTGCCTTGTAAGGTTACTATCTTGCCGATGAATTTTTGAGTTGCTGAATGATTCTATTCTTTTTTGCTGAATTTTATTCTTTACTCACAGCTCCTTCGCCGACTACTTCTAAAGAGCATCTGGATGTCGCTCCTCTGCGATCAGCTCCTCTAGTCGCCCTTGAAGCTTAGCAATAGATGCGATCTGGGAACACTATTCAGATCAACGTCAGTCCAAGAAAGAGGTCGGAAGAACAACCTCTTGAGGTAAGGAAAAAGGAACTTCCTGCGACGAAGACCTCATAACCTAGGGAGAGCAAGGCTCCTCACCCTGCGACCACCTCGTCACAACCGATGGAGAGCACTCCTCTGCCACCACCTACTCCTCCTTTAATAAGTTCTTCATAACCGAGGGCGAGCACTCCTTTGCAAAACCCACCTCCTTTGCCGCCGAGTAACGAATCTCGCCCCGAAATCTGCCCAGAAACAATTACGGCCCCTCTAACCCGCCTGAGAGATCGTCACGAGATCGGGACAGAAGGTGCCCGAGCTACTTCCCGCTAAGGACCGGAGGTTGCGATCCTAGAGGAAGCGGATAGGGGTAGGTCACCGAGTGCCCGGGAGGCTCGTCATCGGGCCAGCGAGAATCATCTCACTGCATCCCTTCCCCTCGCCGATCTCAATCCCCTCGGCATGGTAGTTTGCTTGTCACTAAATTAGTTTGACTACTAATACTCTGTGGATCTAACGTATTCGACGACTTCTTTATCTTGACAGGTCATCCTGCAACCCCAGGAGCAACATTCATCGATGCCCTTGGGCTTTCCACTCACGAGTTCCGCCAGGCTACTGCTCGTGCGTATATTGAGCTATAGGAAAAGTTCGACCAACTCGCAATCTACGAGTCTCATTGTCGGATCTCAACACTAGAGGTGAGGATCGCGAATATGGAAGAGCTGTAGGACTGGCTTACAGCTTATGAGGCCCGCTTCCACATGATCAACGAGTTGGAGCGGCGACAATCAATGACCAATCATCGCCTACATCTTAATCACGAGGAGCTGGCAGGAATGCGGGTGATCATGGGTACTGTATGGCGTCCAGAGAGGATGGAGGACCAATTGTTTCGGAGCGATGATGTGATGGTAGTGGCGAGCGAGAACTACTGGCGAGCACGTGAGATGGGCTGGGTCGGGCAACATCCACCTCTTCCCGAGCAGCGGCCTCCTATGACTTAGGATTTCTTTCTTTTTATTTTTTCTCACCCTTGGCGACACTATAATGAACTATGTAATATTATTTCATTTTTGATGGCAGGTTTGTATCTTGCGATTGATCTTACGATTTCTCTTTTGTGTTGATACTTTTTCTATGTTGATACTCGTCTTCATTCAGCGATTTCTTGAGTTGTCTGTGTCGGTTTTGACAAGCTTGCGATCTTCCGACTGAATTTATGCGAGATAGGATTCATAGCTATGGTTGATTCGTCGGTTAGCGTGCGACTTAGGTTGATACTCGCGTGAGGTTGTTATACTCCCCTAGGCCTCCGCCAATAAATAGAAGAAGTAGGTGTGCCTTTAGTGCGCTTTTGAGATTTCTGAATCCTTCTTGCGGGTATTTTGATTTTGTTCGTGTTTCCCTTCTCGCTGTCATTTACTCGCACTTTTTTTCTCGATCTTCTACTGCTCACTACTCGCCTAAAAAGACTGTTTGCGATGATGTTAATGCTCGTGGATAGGCCAATGCGATCAATTTCATTGAGCCTGTCTTCAAGAAGTCTTCCGCCACTGAGCGAGATCTGGGGGATTTTTGCAAAAGACATTTTCTCGAGGGATACTCGGCTGGACCGAGTGACTAAACACTTGTCTTAAGAGCGAGATCGTCCTTCCCACCGCCACTTTGAAGTCGGCCTGCGACTTCCTCTGTGGCCAGAGTATTGTAAAATCCTGCAGTACATCAGGATCGTCCCGCCCAGATCAATCTGAATGGTGTGGCGATGATCATGGGGTTTATCTGTTTCCTGTGGGAAGAGAATATCTCCTTCAAACTTTATAACTTCAGGAAGATCTTCGCCTTTTTCGCGACCGTCGATGGCGTCATCTTATTTAGTAGCCATGCTTGCACCTTGGTCAGCACGGAGAACAAGGTCCATCGATGGGGTGAGTACCTGGTCATCGTTGCCAGCGACTTTGAAAGGGTACCGCACAGGTCGCTCCAGCCATCATAAGTCACCTTCTTACTGCCCATTCTATAGGGTTCGCACGAGAAGCTATTCGAAGCCTTCTACGGTCGCTGATTCAACATCATCCACTAGCATCTGAATGTCAACTCGCTTGACGAGGTCTTCCCAGGAGAAGGTATATACCTTGGTAAGATCTTATTATACTCGCTGACTTGATTCTGATAGTTGTTGTGACTTAACTAACTTTTCTACCACTTTTGCAGCTTCTCGCATTCTTCTGCGAGAACTGCTTCCTCTTGCGAAAGAATCCATGTCGTTGCGCCATGGTTCGACGAACCCATCTACTGATGTTGAAGAGATTCTGACTCCCGCGAGTTCTAAGGGCCAACCGCGAGCTGGCGACAAGAAGGGATCCTCACAACGGAAGCTGTACAAGGGGAACGAGAAAGTCAAGTCTCCCGATCATGCGAGGAAGTGTGCGAAGATCTCCCACGAACTCTTCGATGGGATGGATTCGTCGTTAGATGTCAGGGCATCGTACTTATATCCGAACTTCAACCTTAGGTGTAGCGACAAGGACACCGTCAGATGCCCGCTGGTATCTTGGGCTGAGAGTGAGAACAAGGTGACTCTGAGCACCAACTTGCCCACCTGGTCAAAAGATTGGGAGGATAAGGGGAGGCTTACGATGTCATATTCACGCTCTATGGGCGAGTTAATGTCGAGTCACTACTGAATCTCAACAAAGAGGTGCTTGCCCAATAGACTGCGAGCTATTGAGCTAGGCCATCATATGGAGAGACGGCTCCTTGAGATGTAGGAGGCGCTAAAGATCGTCTCTAAGAAGATTATCGACCTAGTGATGCAATCCGTCCAGTGGAAGGACTACCAGGAATCTTGTACTTCTATGCACGACTTCTCCTTAGTCGATATTTTATTTGATCGATCTTCTGACACTTTATTGTTGATACTCGAATGCTGCCGAGATTGAGATGGCAAAGAAAATCTCTGAGCTCGAGCATGAGCTTACTGATACCAAGAACAAGCTAGAAATTGCCCAAGTTCAAGTTGTTGAGTTGGAGACTTGCTCGACAGTCATTGAAGCTCGCCTTAGGCTCTCGAATACTTTCCCAACTGATCAGTAACAAGAGACGAGTTCTTATGGGATAGGGAAGAAAATTCGCTTCCATGGGTACAAGATGCTCACGATTCGCTGTGGCATCACGCGAGCAACGCGAGTTGTCATTCTCGCCAAGCTGAGGATAGATGGCTTCCTTGGCCCGGAGACCGACCACCTGACTGTGGCATACCTCATCTCTGGCTTGCTCGCCGAAGATTCCAACTCACCAGATCATGTCATGTCCACCGCTACTGATTCCAGTGACAACACAGATAGAAGCAGCGGAGAGAGTGGCGATGACAGCGATTACGATGACGATGGCGAGGAAGATGATGGCGATGAAGAAGACATTGTCATCGAGGACGAGGGTACAAGCCTTATATCGGCAGCAGTGAGTCCTAGTCGGTTGACGACCTCCTGTGTGCAAACATGTATATATAGAAATGTAACATAGGAAACTTTTTTAGACGAACCTTTATTCAAGGCTTCGTTGCCTCTTTTTGCGCTGTAATGCTCAATTGATAATACAAAAGGAATTTTTTGTTCTAAATTCTTTCATGCTTGCTTTCTTATTCCCATACTTGCTTGTCGATAATACTCATTGGGCTCATAGGCATGGAGAGGTTGAGTGCTTGTTGTGCGTAATCTTTGCTCGCATGCTAATTCATACTAAATCGTGCAATGTTGCTCGTACCTACATGGTCGTACCTGTATGCTCGCACGTCACTGATCGCACCTGCATGGTCGTAGTCACATGCTCGCACGTCATTGCATGCCCCTGCATAGTAACAGTCGCATGCTTACACGTCGATGCTTGCACCTGCATACTTGTACCTACATGCTCTCGCACATGTATACTTGCATAAACACATCATTATATTTATTCGATTTTTGCAAACATTGATGAAATAAACCATAGAGAGGCACTTGTTAAATAAAAACGGATAGATGCTTTTGCTTGCCAATGACGATCCTTCAGATAATTGAGTTGTACTCGAGGGGTATCAAAAGACGCACACTCTTGAGGCCAACACTCCACTTCAACCAGCAAAGATCTTGAAGGGATCCAGAGATTGGGAATGGTAGTCGGGGGGTCCAATGGGACCCACACAATCGAGGTCTCCATCCTACCACGGACTCGAACCTTCCGAAGCTTATTTTCCTGGCTACTTCCAAAAGCATGGAGGGTTATCCCACCTTGGCACTAACAAAGACGCCTCCAGCTTCACAGGAAAAACAGTTGCTAAGAGCGGGTATTTTTGTCTTCTCAAAAACTGATGACACCTTTACCAAAGGTATCCATTTGTGAGGTCGAGCCTTCAACGAGTTTAGGAGGTTGCCATCCAGATCTATTCCTGATAGTTCCTACAGTCAGAGGAGAGGTGAAATCGGGGTTAGCTAGGCCGACATACAAGGGGAAGCTGATCTCGACCGTCAATGCAGGGGATCAGTCTTACAAGGTTGCTTCAAATCCCGACACATCATCCCATCTTCCGCTCTAGGCTTTTTAGGAGAATCAGGTCGAATGCAAGTTTCCCAAACCGATCGCGGAGATTGACTTCACGGCTTCTACCTAACTTGTTATGATCAGAACAAAGAAGAAAACTCGCATCCACCCATGTTTCAGGGGTCGAGGACTTTTATTAAAAAAGTAGAAACAACCTTACATATAAGCGGTCATTACATGTTACCATTAGGGATAGAACCTTTTCAAGTTGTCCCAGCTCTAAGTGCTTCCCAACAGCTCTCTTTCTTGATTTTGTAAGTGATAGTCTCTAGTTGCTAGAGCCTCTTGGATGATGAAGGGTACTTCTTAGTTAGGATTCAGCTTGCCAACGACGGGTTACCTTCCTGTCATGTCCACCTTCTTTATGATGAGGTTTCCTGCAATGAAGTGCTTGAGGCGAACATTTTGTCAAAGTGCTTTGCCATTCGCCTCTTGATCTCCTCTTGGTGGATGGAGGATAGGTCTCAAAGCTCCTTGATATAGTCCAGTGAAATCCTTTATGTATCTTCATTCTCCAGGCGCCATTCTTCACTGCCTTCTCCTATCGCCACAATCCTTGGGCTCCAATCCTCGAATTCTACTAGGATGAGGTACTCAAACCCGTGGGATAACTTGAAAGGTGTTTCCCCCATGGCCGAGTTAGGAGTTATTCTCAGAGCCCATAGGACCGAGGGGAGTTGTCCGCCCAGTTCTCCTTCAAGTTGGTGACCTTCTTCAAGAGGTTGATGATCAGTTTATTGGTGGCCACCACTTGTCTGTTGCTTTGAGGATGATGTACAGAGAAGAATCGAAGATCCGTCCCTATCTGCTTGTAGAAGTTTTCCAGCTCCAGGCTGACAAATTGCGGTCTGTTGTCGGTATTGATGGCGAGAGAGATCTCGAACCTACAAGCGATCTCTCCCTATATGAAGTTCTTCATGATCTGATACGTGGTATTGGAAAGAGCGTTTGCCTCGATCCACTTTGAGAAATAGTCAATCATGACGAGAACAAACTTCCTTTGACCGTTGGCTTGGGGGAAAGGGCATATCAAATCCATCCCCCAGATGGCGAAGGGCCAAGGAGCCGTGATTGAGCGAAGTTGTTGAGCTGGCTGCAACAGAAGAGGTGCAAAGAGTTGACTCTTCAGACACTTTTTTGAGAAGACTTCTGCATCCTTCTGAATGGTCGGCCAGAAGTAGCCTTGCCTAAGAATCCTCTACTCTAGAGCATGAATTCCAGAGCATGAATTCTAGAGTTGCTACCGCACTCTCCTGAATTAATTTCCCCAAGAACTCGAGGGATTTATGTTTCTGACAGGCATCTGGCTAGAGGTCCTTAAATGTTCTTTGGGTATAGTTCCCCTTTGTGTAGCAGATAGTAAAAGTCGCTTTGTATAAAAACTTCCTCTAGTCTCCCTCGCTTGAGGGAAGGTGGCATGTCATTAATAACGTAATGAACGGGTCCTTCCAAGAAGCCCTCTGCCCAATCTCCATCATCTCCTCTTCCTCGATGAACGGTCGAAATAGCTCTGTCACTGCTCCTCCAGCCCTTGGGTCATACTTGGTGAGATAGTCCACCACTAAGTTCACCTCTCAGGGCACATGCTCGATGAAGAAGGATTGGAAACCTCCCATCAATACTTTAACCTTTTCCAAGTATCTCTAATGGATGTGGTCGCGCACCTTAAAATCTCCCCTGCTTCGCGATGCGACCACCATTGAGTCGGTGAAGGATTTGAGATCTTGGATTCTCTACTCCTTGGCGAGATGTAAGCCTGCTACCATGGTCTCGTACTACGCCTAGTTGTTCGTGATGAGGAAGAGGATCTTAACTGTTTGCTCGATCCAAGTTCCCTGGTGGCTCACTAGCACGACTCATGCTCCCACTGAATTCTTGACAAAAGCTCTGTCCATGAACATCTTCCACGAGACTGGGCTGGAAGATCATTTGTCTTCTCCTGCCTCGGTCGAGAAGTCATCGAGGAAGTCTGCCACTTCCTAGGCCTTGATCGCCACTCTTGGTGAATAGGAAATGTCGAACTCACTGAGCTCTAATGCCCATTTTGCCAACCTTCCTGAATGCTCCACTCCATACAAGTTACTTAGCAGTGGATGATAAGAGACAACCTTGATGGAGTGAGCCTGAAAATATGGGCGGAGCCTCCGAGCCAAAACAATACAGGTGAAAAGTAGTTTCTCTAGGATAGGATATCTTGCCTCTGCTTGTCTTAGCACCCAACTCACATAGTAGATGGGAAGCTGCTTCTTCCCCTATTCTCTAACGAACATAGAGTTGACTGCATCCACTCCCACTCCTAAAAAGAGGAGGAGATATTAGCCTTCCGATGGACCATGGAGTAGAGGAGCTTGTGTTAGTTGCTACATGAGCTTTCCAAAAGCCTGCTCACACTCTGTGGTCCACTCAAACTTTTGGTTTCCTCGGAGAGTTTTGAAAAATGGAGAGCACTTCTCTGCTGCCTTAGAAAGGTAGTAGCTAAGACCTACCAGCCTTCCGGTCATCCTCTGGACTTCTCTAGAATTTTTGGGGGACGCCATCTCCAAAATGGCCTTCATTTTGTCGGGGTTAAGCTCCATCCCCCCTTGGAGTGAGGAGGTGACCTAAGAACTTTCTCCTTCCTGCTCTGAAGATGCACTTTATCGAGTGAGCCTCTTCTTGTACTTTTACATAGTTGCAATAGTCTCCACCAAATCCTTAGTGTGCTCTGTGATGCTCCTTCTCTTGATCAGGAGGTCATCCAAGTACACTTCTAAATTCTTCCCATTTAACTCTTTAAAGACTTGATCCATCATTCTTTGGTAGGTCGCCCCTGCATTCTTAAGCCCAATGGGCATCATCTTGTAGCTGTCTCTAATCATAAAGGAGACATCGTGGAAGTTGGGGGGATGCATCCGGATCTGGTGATACCTTGAAAAACATCAAGGAAACTCATCACAGGAAACCTGATTGTTAAATCAACCAGTGTGTTGATTTGAGGCAAGGGGTAGCAATCCTTTTGGCAAGATTTATTCAACATTGAAAAGTCTATTCATAGTCTCTATCCCCTTCCGGCCTTTTTAACCATTATAACATTAGAGATCCATCCTGGATACTGGATCTCCGAAACAAAACCTGCCTCCAGCAGCTTCTTCACTTCCTCCCAGATTAGTTCGGCCAACACAGCGGCACTTTTCCTCTGCTTCTAACGGATGTGGGAAACTTTAGTATCCAGGTTGAGGAAATGACAGGAAACCTCTGCATTGATTCCTAGCATCTCCGCAACACTCCAAGCGCAAATTTCCATGATGAAGGCTACGTCACCCGACGAACTGTAACGGACAAATGACACTTAATTACTCTCTCTCGATCCAATTCTATGTTCGTACAAATAAAATGTAGCACACCCTATTCGTAATATTACTAATCAAATTCTATCGCACGGGTTCGCCACGCCTTTATAGATCGAATAAAAGCTATGAGCCAATATTCTCCCAAGCAAAAAGGATCTACCCGATCCGTTCGAGCGTGTGTTGTACAAGAAGAGATCTATCAAAAGTAAATGATTCAGAAAAACGGTAGATCTCTCCCAACAAAAATAAAAAGAGGTCCGCCAATACTAACAAATTTAAATAGATCAAAAGAAAACAACACAATCATTTGGATCAAAGCCATGATGAATTCAAAACTTCGCAAGCAAAACCAAAAAAAACAACCACAGGATTTATCTAAGAGGGAAACACTCAAAAGTAGAAATTTTGTTACCCCCAATCAGAATGGATGATTCCGATGAATAAAAGTTTGCTCTTCTACGGTTGTGTAGGAGTCACGCCGAACGGATAAAACTCATTTGCCTTTCTTGCTTCACGCCAAAGAAGGTTCGTCGTCACCGGCGTTGTTTCCCTTGGCCGAAATTACCAAGGAGGGGATTAGGAGGTTGGCTGAACCCTAGGATGGGGAAGCCTATGTTGGCTGAATTCCATCAAGGGGGGGAAAGACACCTTTACTTTGTTGCAAGTCGTTCGAGAGGAGAAGGAGAGTTAAGGTTGAGAAGAGAGGAAGGAAGAGGAGGAGAGGAGGGTGGTTGAACCACTAGAGGGAGAGGAGGGAGGACGGCGGCCAACAAGGGGAGCAAGAGAGAGGAGATCTCAAATTAGAGTTAAGATTTCTTTTCATTCATCAATCTTATTAAAATCTTCAACATCAAGACCTAATATAGGCTAACAACACATCCGGCTACATGCAGCCCAAAATAAATTAAAACACATACATAAATTTAAACACAATATGAAAATAAAATTGCACACATAAATAACAAAGAAATTCAAATAAATATTAATAAGTCATCTTGCGCCGAGCACGGATGTTTTCGGGAGCTTTGGCGTGGCATTGGCGATGGATGTCGCGATAGAATCCCATCTTCAGGCTTGCAGCAATGACCGTCACAATCATCAAATTCTCTGAGGCGGAGATCAATGACCACATCATCAACGTCATCATGAACAGGTGGCGGGACTTCGTCGCCAAAATTCAAACGATCACGAGCATCTTGAACACATGGCTTGACATCGCCTCCATCAATCCTCCCCTGCTAAAAATCACTCATCACCTATGAGTTGACCCGAAGGGGAAAATAGTCGAAGGCAGCAACCACATGGGGCATATCTTGCCCCACAATCAAAGTCATTGTAGTGTGGTCATCCCACATCAAAGAGAACCTATCAGGCAAAAATAAGGTCATGGGGAACCTTGGAAAAGCATTAGTCAAAAAAGGAGAAAAAGTTTCAACATCAACATTCAACATACCTCTAGTGGAAATCGTAGGAGAGAGCGATCCAGTACCCAGCTCACCCCTCAACGCTAGCGGTAAACTATTGAAAGAGGATATATCGTCCTTTATTTATAATCAAACTAACCCATACATGAAACCATCTAGAAAAGTATCATGCGCAAACTCCTTCTTACCTATCAGACTAAAAGTTTTCTTCTCTATCGGAATAAGCGTGTCTTTAGACGGGATGGTAGGATCCTTAGGCGTAGTGGGCTTCAAAATAATGGCCTTGCCATTAAATTTGAACTCGTAGGTGTTAGCACGTCCCAGGTGAGTAATATCATGGTCGTAAATCCACATACGTCCTAATAGAACATGACAAGCATCCAGGGGGATGACGTCGCACCAAATTTTCTCTGAATAAGCCTTGATGGTAATGGGGACCAAGAAACGCTTCTAAACCAGAAGGGATGTCTTGTTAATCCAAGCAACCTTATATGGGTGAGGGTGAGGCTCGGTGGTTAACAACATGCGTGACACCGCAGTTTCCGAAATCACATTCATACAACTTCCACTATCGATAATCAGCTTACACCACTTCTCTCCGCTCTTAAAATTTAACGAGAAAATATTCGTCCTATTCCAATCATCCGATGCTCGTGGAGTAGCAAAAATACACCTCATCACCATCACATTAAAATCATCCTCTATGTCGCTAGGTACTCCTTCGGATTCAGATTCTTCACCAGCTTCATACATGAGCTCAGCGGATTCAGACGAGGTATCTAAAAGGGCTAGGGGTTTGGGCTTGGGTGGACACTCACTAGCATAATGACCTTGTATACCACAAGCAAAATAAGTAGCATTCATCTTGTTAATCCTACCGATAGGCACTCTCTCACTGGTCGTGCTCCTCAGATTCCTAGCTGTAATGACAATCGAGTTCGGGTCAGCGGACCCGAACTTGCCCTTATCCTTATCGGTGGATATGGGGGGTGGTCTTAAGATGGACTTGCCCATCTGAATGGAGCAAGATTTGGACTTGAACGCATTGTGCTTCTCAATGTCCAAGGCAGCGTTATAGATAGTGTTCAGATCGGTGTGACCATACCGTAGTAGCATACCCTAAATGTCAGGGTTGAGACGCTTACGAAACCTAGAGAGGGTGATCTCTGGAATCACCCTAACAACACACCTGACCATCATGTCCTTAAGGAGGCTCATGTAATCAGTAAGCGGCCTATTCCATTGTTTCAGGGTAGCTAACTCATCAAACATCTGCGTCCGATGGTACGCAGGAACATACTGATCAGTCAACATGGCTTTTATGCCAGCCAAACCAATAGGTGGTAAACCATTCACCGTACCTAGATGTCATTCCTCATTCAACAGAAAGTTTTGGCCCTTCCTAACAGCTTCATCCTCACAACTCCAAACTCACACCTTGTTCTCGTCGGTCAGATTTTGCCACTCGAAATAATACTCTATCTACATAACCCAATCTACGAATACTTGGGGTTCACCTAATCCGTCGTACGATGGGGGTTTGATCCGGACAGCCCTAGTGATATCAAACTCATACGGTGCCTGGTTATTAATCTAGCTGTATGAAGGCAGGTGCAGATCTATGAATGGGAGATGTTGTGCGAATATCGACAGGACCTAAATTATCAACAGTTCTTTTCTATTATGTATTATTATATTCTAATTCTTTATAATTAGATTAGTTATATTTTTGTCTTCTAGTCTGAGTTTTAGTATTTGTTTTCTTAGTTCGTGATCCAGGCTCGGCGAGTCCTTTCTTCCATAATGAAATGTTGGCAACAGTCCTACATTTTGTCTCTGTGGACTGAGGAGAAAGGGTGCACGCAGGACATAATCATTATTATTATTATTATTATATTTATTGTTATTTCCTTCGTCACGCTGGAGAAGGTTCGTCATCACCAGAGTTATTGTCCTTGGGCAAAATCACCGAGGAGGGGATTAGTAGGTTGGTCGAACCCTATAATGGGGAAGCCTACCCGATCTGTTCGAGCGTGTGTTGTACCAAAAGAGATCCACCAAAAATAAACGATTCAGAATAAAGGTAGATCTCTCCCAACAAAAATAAAATGAGATCCATCAATCCTCACGAATTTAAATAGATTAAAAAAACAACACAATCGTTTGGATCAAAGCTACGATGAATTCAAAACTTTGCAAGAAACGCTAAAGAACACCACCACATGATTTATCTAAGAGGGAAACACTCAAAAGTAGAAATTTTGTTACCCTGAATCGGAATGGATGATTCTGATGAAAAAAAGTTCGCTCTTCTATGGTTCCGCCGGAGTCACGCCGAATGGAGAGAAACTTGTTTGCCTTCCTTGCTTCACGCCGGAGAAGGTTCGTCGTCACAGGAGTTGTTTCCCTTGGCCGAAATTACCAAGGAGGCGATTAGGAGATTTGTCGAACCCTAGGATGGGGAAGCTTATGTTTGTCGAACTCCTTCAAGGGGGGAAAGACACCTTCGCTTTGTTTCAAGTCGTTGGAGAGAAGAAGAAGAGTTAAGGTGGAGAAGAGAGGAAGGAAGAGGAGGAGAGGAGGGTGATCGATCCACTAGAGGGAGAGGAGGGAGGTCGGTAGCCAACAAGGGGAGCAAGAGAGAGGAGATCTCAAATTAGGGTTAAGAGTTCTTTTCATTCATCAATCTTATTAAAATCTTCAACATCAAGGCCTTATATAGGCTTACAACACATCCGGCAACATGCAACCCAAATAAAATTAAAACACATACATAAATTTAAACACAACATGAAAATAAAATTGTACACAAAAATAACAAAGGAATTCAAAGAAATATTAATAAGTCGTCTTGCGCCGAGGGCGGAGGTTTTCGGGAGTTTTGGCGTGGCGTTGGCGATGGATGTCGCAGTAGAATCCCATCTTCAATCTTACGGCAACGACCGTCACAATCATCATATTCTCTGAGGCGGAGTTCAACGACCACATCAGCAACGTCATCATGAATAGGTGGCGGGACTTAGTCGCCAAAATTCAAACGATCACGAGCATCACAAACACATGGTAGAACATCGCCGCCATCAGTCCATATTCTCTTGCAGACATGCGACCATCTCCATCTACCCTTCCAGCGTCAGGGACCCTTCGATCTTTAATATCCTAGACTCTCCTCTCTTGGAGATCACCACTAGCTCTTCCAACTCCTCTGTAGCTCTCATCCCTTCTTCCCACTCTAGAATCTTCTACAGCCTCTCCGCATCTTCCATCCAATTGATGGTGCTGACGACGTTTATATAACACTCCCCGGAAGCCTTTTGATTGCCTCTGATCCGCACTTGGACATCCTCGTGCAATACTTTAGGCATTGATGGTACAATGATGGAACTGCCTTGAAGTAGTTGATGAGGGGTCGCCCTAATATGGCATTGTAGCAGCTTGGTGCGTCAATGATGATGACCTGCATCAGATTGAGGTACCGCCAAGAGTTAACAGAAGATCAGCTCCTTCCTCCACCTCTTTCTTCTCTCCAGAGAAGCCAAAGATGGGTCCGTCCAGAGCTAGGATCCTGAACGCTTCCACCTGCAGCCCGACGAAGATCCACTTGAAAATGACGTTCATCGAACTCTCGTTGTCTGCTAGGATTCGGTCAACTATGAAGTCTTCGATGGTAGTTTGGATGATGAGGGCATCATGAAAGGAGTTTTCATTCCCCAACATATCCTATTGGTACCCTAGGTTTTGATTTGAGTTCAGTCCTCTCTTTCTGTCTCTTGACCCATGATTTATCTATGGTCAAAGGTTAGTTAATAGGTTAGATTCTCTAGTTGTGTAGAATTGCTTTTCCAGATGAATATTTGGTTAAGTAGTTTTTCGTTCGACTATAGTCGAACGTCGCTCGACTATCGTCTATCGGCTGATCGACTATCATCTATCAGTTGGTCGACGTTCTGTCTGCATTGATAGCTCGACTATCTGTTGATAGATCGACTATCTGTTTGTATTGGTAGTTCGACTATCTGTTGATAGGTCGACTATCTGTCGTCTTTGATAGTTCGACTATCTGTCCTGATAGTTCAACTATCTGATAGCTCGACTATCTGTTGATAGGTCGACTATCTGTCCGCTTTGATAGTTCGACTATCTGTTGATATGTCGACTATCTTTGTCGCTTTGATAGTTCGACTATCTGTTGATAGGTCGACTATCTGTGTTGCTTTGATAGTTCGACTATCTGCTTGGATAGTTCAACTATCTGATAGTACGACTACCTGTTGATAGATCGACTATCTGTTTTGTTTGATAGGTCGACTATCTGTTGATAGGTCGACTATCTGTTTTCTGTGATAGGTCGACTATCTGCTTGATAGGTCGACTATCTGTTTTTTGTTTGGTAGTTCGACTATCTGTCCGGATAGATCGACTATCTGATAGCTCGACTATCTGTTCTGATAGGTCGACTATCTACCGAGGTAGTTCGACTATCTTCTTTGATAGTTCGACTATCTGGATCGTTCGACTATCTGTCTGATAGGTCGACGATCTCCGTGCGCCGTTCGACGTTTTGTTGTATGCTCTTATTTAATTTTGTCGTCTTCTATGATGTGACTAATTTCATATTTATTTTGGCATATTTTATAAAAGATTATCTGAATAATTTGTGACATTATTTCCATGCAATATCAGTTCTATTCTATATGCATGAGCTAATCTTTTCTGACAAAGTTGTTTGTCTTATAGCTGAGATATGCAATCTGCTTTATCTGCCAGGCTGTCCTTTATAGCCGTTAGACTCAAAAAGTCTTCCTTGGCCGTAAAGAGTTCTTTCTGATGTGACTTTCTCTTATATTATTTCATCAGAAGTATTTGCAGCTTCTTAGAAAGCTTTATCCTTTTATAGGATATCTGTCTGCAGTATTTTTGTTTTGCTTTATGCTTTTTGCAGCCCAGCTTGCAGAGTTCAGAAAAAGACAAGATTCAAACTCAATTAGAGTCGTTGCTGCTGCTGATATATAAAGACTTCTTTGAAGAAGAAATCAACTAGTCCACATAGAAAAGAGATCAACTAGTTCTCAGATTATATTCATTCAGCAAGCTTACAGCAAGAACAAGTTTAACTGCTCTCAGCAATCTTCACTCAACTGAGAAGTGTTAGCTCTTCTGCTCTTCTTCAACCTGAGTTCTCCTGTTCCAGGAAGTTCTGACTCAGAGATCTTTTGAAGAAGAAGAAGAAGAAGAGAGCTGCTAGAAGATTTTCATTTCTTATTTTATATCTTCTTGTAGTTCTTCCTTCAGTATTTACTGAAGTGTTTCTGCACTGAAGCAAGACTTCACCTGGACGTTCTTTGAGCCAGGGGGAGCCTTGATTCTTTTAGAGCAGTCTAGCTCAGTGCAAGTTATTGTGCTTCTCTAATCTATTGTAAAATAGAGAAGACACCTTAACCTCCTTTCCCCCTCCTGTACAGGGTTATTACTCCCTTCAAAAGTATCCCTTGGTGGCAGAGCACCTGATCAAAAACCTGTGTTTGGTTTTTAGACACCTGATCAAAAGTCTAAAGGGTTTCTTGATCTACCTGAAGCAGATCTTATTGGTGGCAGGGCACCTGATCAAAAACCTGAGTGGATTCCTACCTTGTTAGTAGAAGAGTGGACGTACCCAAGTTGTTTGGGGAACCACTATAAATTCCTTGTGTCGTCTGGATTGCTTTATTTAATTACTTGCATTGTGGCTGTGATTAGATCTTAACTAGGTTTGCTAGTTGCTATTTAGGTTTCCTAGCCTTAACTGTAATTACAGTTGGCTGCCTCTTTGTGCACAACACTTGTGTTAGGCTCTAAGGTTTAATCTCAAATATCTATAACTTTCATTCCGCATTTAACTCTAAGGGAGTTGAGTAGAAAGTCAACTTTGCTAGTGCAATTTTTGATTACTCTATTCACCCCCTCTCTAGAGTAGTATCTATCCCTTCTCTTTCAATTGGTATCAGAGGGAGGTTGCGGGTTCGAAACCCGGGGTCGTTTCCAGGGGGGGATTGTTGGGGATGCGGTCCGGAATCGCCCCCGCGCTGCGGTGCTATGCGGTAATGGCTTAACTGGCTTCCCCGTGGATCCGCCCGAGGACCTTTGATATAAAGATTAGTGGCGCCGTCCTCCATCAGTCCGGGCTTTTGGTGCGAGTGGTTGCGCTAAGTCCTCTCAATTGGTATCAGAGGGAGGTTGACTGACTGAATAGGCTAACACCTAAGTCACAAGATCCTGATAGATACCAGAGTTTATAGATATTCACTTTCACTATCATGGCCCAGTCCAAGGATTATTCTAGCACCAGACCTCCAGTATGCAACTTGGCTAAGTTTGGAATCTGGAAGGCAAGGATCAAATTATATATGAATTCTATTGATGAAAGTATTTTTGCTTCTATTTTGTTAGGACCACCAAGAGCACTTGCTGCTGCCACTGCCTCATCATTAACTGATATGAGTGCAGTGCCTCCTCCAGACTACAATGATGAGTACAAAAAGGCAAAGATAGCAGATGCCAAGGCAAGGAACATTCTGGCTCAGACAATGTCTGATGAAGTATTCCAGAAGGTTGCTGACTGCTCCTCAGCAAAAGCTATGTGGGATACACTGAACCAGATTATAGCTGGTTCAGCTGATGAAAGGAAGGACAGGAGGTCCAACCTTATCTCACAATATGAGAATTTCAAGAAAACTGATGCTGAATCAGTTGAAGCCATGTACACAAGGCTCAGCTCAATCATCAATGAGCTGAGGACCCTTGACAAGTATATTTCATTGACATAGGTCAATGATAAGATTCTTATGTGCTTCCCTAGATGGGATCTGAGGATCTGGCCTATCAAGGAGGCCAGAAGCACAATAGAAATCTCAACAGAAGCCCTTCTCGGCAAGCTCAAGTCTTTTGAGCAAGTGCTGAAGTCCAGGGAAGCTGAAGCTGAAGCAAAGACCCCAACTCCTACAAGAAAAGAGCAAACCCTTGCTCTTAAAGCTGCTGGCACTTCTGAAGGAAGCCAGTCAAATGAGGAACTGATGGCATTATTTGCCAAAAGGTTTCTCAAGATGAGAAGGAATGAATTCAGAAAGAAGTCTTCAAAATATGAAGAAAAGCCAAGGTATGATCGCACCCCTTCTAAATAAATTATCTGATATGGTTGTAGGAAGCCTGGACATATCCTTCCAAATTGTCCAGAGGAAAAGAATAAAGAAAAGAGGAAAGATAAGGATCAGCACAGGAAGCACTCCAAGCCATCCTCCTACAAGAATAAAATGAAGGAGAGAGGCTTTGTCGCTGAAATCTGGAGTGATTCTGATGAGGAATCCTCCTCCTCAAGCTCCAGTGAGGATGAAGAAGAAAAGAAGGCAAAGGAAGTTTGCCTAATGGCAATTGATGCCTGCAGCAATCACTCAGCTGCAGAGATTTCAGATTCAGATGATGAAATGCCAACAGAAGATGAGGTACTATCTTCTTATGACTTTACTTCTGCAGAATTTAAATTAGAATTTAAATCTTTATGTTTAGATTTAATTAGTTCTGAAAAGGAGATTAAAGAACTTAGACATAGGCTAGCTGAATCAGAAATCATATCTATTGAAAACATTAAGTTACAGGAAGATCTCACTAATTCTAGTGAAGAAATTAAATTTCTTAAGAATGAGTTAGCTAAATCCAAAAGGTTAGAAGAGTCTCTAAATGGTAGAAGCCTTAAGTTGCTTGAAATAACCAGCATGTCTAACACTAGGACATGCAATAACAAATTAGGCTTAGGAGCATCTTCTAGTGAACCCCCAATCATTCTTAAAAACCAACTTTCAACTCCAGTGAACTTTATCTCAGCGGATGGAATAAAGAACACTGAGCAAGTCAATCAAGTAAATAGAGCTTTAAATAAAGCTAAAAGAGAGAAAAGAAAACAGAAATTTAAAGAATTACAAAAAATGTCGAACGCTGCTCGGCGATCTCAAGCTCAGTGGTCGAACGAAGCTCGACGATCTGAGCATCTATCGTCAAACGTCGATCGATGATCGCAAGCTTAGTGGTCAAACGGAGATCGACGATCTGAGCAGCCATCGTCGAACGCTGGTCGACGTTTCCAATATGAATTTCAAAATTACACCCAAAACCTTAGAAACCCGAATATGAATAGAAACCCTAGGTTCATTGACCCATCATCTGCATGGAGAATCCCACCTAGGAGATCTTACCCATTAGGTTATCACCCTCAGCCTGCTTATTCTTTTATTTCCAGTTTTTCTTATGTGAAAAACAAGGGACCCAAGGTTACCTGGGTCCACAATGTTTAAATTGTTTTATTTGCAGGTGAAGACCTATCCTATCACTCAAAATAAGTGGTATTTGTATAGTGGTTGCTCCAAGCATATGACAGGAAATAAAGAACATCTGTCAAAGTTCAAGGCAAAGCTTGGCCCAAAGGTAATCTTTGGAGATTCAAGCTGTGGTCAAACTGAAGGCTATGGCAGGATGACAATTGGAGCTGTTACATTCAAGAGAGTTGCTTATGTGACTGGACTGAAGCACAATCTAATTTCAGTAAGTCAATTATGTGATACTGGATACCAGGTATCATTCTCTAACTCTCTCTGTAATATTACTTTAAATAATAGTGTTGTATTGGTAGGTATTAGACAAGGTAACATTTATTTAGTAGATTTTAATTCAACTGATTCTGAAATCTTCCTGTTTAATGAAGTAACTAATAATAACACCTTGTGGCATAAAAGGCTTAGCCATGTTAATCTCAAGAATATATCTAGGTTATCTAAACACAACCTTGTTAGAGGTTTACCTTCTTGCCCCTACAAGAAGGAGAGCTTATGCAAGGCTTGTCAGCTAGGCAAGCAAACCAAGAATTCTTTTAAATCAGTAAATAAAAGTGATTCTCCTAGAATCCTGTATTTATTACATTTGGACCTATTTGGCCCAATAAATGTACAGAGTTTAGGAGGGAAGTATTACACCCTAGTCATTGTAGATGACTTCTCTAGATTCACTTGGGTGTTCTTTTTGAGAACTAAGGCTGATAACTTCAAAGCCCTTATAGACTTTCTATTATGTGTGCAGACTGAGTACTCTACTCATGTGGCCTTGATCAGAAGTGATCATGGTACTGAGTTTGACTCTCTTCTCATGCAAGAATTCTGTGAGAGAGAAGGTATCAAACATAGCTTCTCAGCTCCTAGAACTCCCCAACAAAATGGGGTGGTTGAAAGGAAGAACAGAACACTAATTGAAGCTGCTGGCACATTGTTGGCAGATGCTAATATGCCTCTTTCCTATTGGGCAGAAGCTGTTAGTACAGCCAACTATGTCTTGAATAGAAGTCTGATACACAAGCTTAAGTGTAAAACTCCTTATGAGTTACTTAAAAGAAAGAAACCTAAAATAAATTATTTTAGAGTTTTTGGCTGTGTAGTTTATATTCATAATAACAATAAAGAATACCTTAGAAAATTTGAAGCAAAGGCTTCAATGGGAATTTTTCTTGGATATTCCCATGTAAGCAAAGCTTATAGGGTATTTAATAAATCATCTTCTAAAATTGAAGAGTCTGTTCATGTGTTCTTTGATGAATCCCAAATGTTTTATAAGGAGAAGGAAACTTCCCCTTTCTCAAGTTCATTACAGGTACAAGAATCTTCCAAAGATGTCTCTCAAGAAATCCTCCATCTTTCAAATCTTCATATCACTGAATCAGACAGTGATGAAGACATTACTGAAGCTGTTTTTGTTCCACCAACAGTAGATCAAATTCCTCCTAAGGAATTAATCCCAACTGTTGCTGAAGATCACATCCCACCTGCTGATGTTGTCACACTTAGAGATCACCCCACATCTCAAGTGATAGGAGACATATCAGCTGGTGTTCAAACAAGACATCAGTTAAGACAGGATGTGATGCATGCTTGTTTCCTTTCATAGATTGAGCCCCTCACCATTAAAGATGCAGAGCTAGATCCCCATTGGATCATTGCTATGCAAGAGGAACTCAATCAGTTTGAGAGATGTAAAGTTTGGACTTTGGTTCTAAGACCTAAAGGCCAACTGATCATAGGCACCAAGTGGGTGTATAGAAACAAGTTGGATGCAAATGGCATCATTGTAAGGAATAAAGCTAGGCTTGTAGCTCAGGGCTACAGACAGGAGGAAGGTTTAGATTATGACCAAACCTTTGCTCCTGTTGCAAGGCTAGAGGAAATAAGGATCTTCTTAGCCTATGCAGCTTACATGAAGTTTAAGGTTTTTCAAATGGATGTCAAAAGTGCTTTTCTTAATGGTGAGCTAAAGGAAGAGGTTTTTGTTGAACAGCCACCCGGTTTTGTTTCTTCAACTCAGCCCTCACATGTTTTCAAGTTACAGAAAGCTCTTTATGGACTAAAGCAAGCTCCAAGAGCCTGGTATGAGACTCTAGCTAGTTTCCTGTTAGAGCACAACTTTACTAGGGGAGTAGTTGATAGAACCCTCTTCGTCAAGAACCACAAGGACACAATCCTGTTAGTTCAAATGTATGTGGATGACATTATTTTTGGTTCCACTGATCCCAAACTTTGCAAAAGTTTTCTAACTTGATGCATTCCAAGTTTGAGATGAGTAGTATGGGTGAGCTGTCTTACTTTCTTGGTCTCCAAGTAAAGCAAGATGCTGATGGCATCTTCATCTCCCAATCCAAATATGCCAAGGAATTGGTAAAGAAGTTTGGGATGGCAGATGCTTCAGCAATGCATACACCTATGGCTACTAATGTAGTTATTGATTCTGATGATCAGGGAAAGCCTGTAGATCAAAAGAATTATAGGGCCATTATTGGTTCCCTATTGTATTTAACTGCAAGTAGGCCAGACATAATGTTTGCTACATGCCTTTGTGCTAGATTCCAGGTCAACCCCAAGGAATCTCATCTGATTCTTCTCAAGAGAATTTTGAGATACCTGAAGGGATGTCCAAATCTAGGACTCTGGTACCCAGCTAAGTCAGAATTTGAATTAATTGGATATTCTGATTCTGATTATGCTGGTTGTCGAGTTGACAGGAAAAGTACCTCAGGAACTTGTCAGTTCCTGGGAGAGAGATTAGTCTCTTGGTTATGTAAGAAGCAGGCCTCTGTATCAACTTCAACTGCAGAAGCTGAATATATAGCAGTTGCCATAGGTGTATGCCATAGTTGGCTTTGCGGTTCGGTGCTAGAGGCCCTAAAGTGGAACTGGCCGTTGGCATAGTCGGGAGTCTTGGACTACGGTCGGAAAGACTAAAAAATGCTCACAATGTTTGTCGTCCCGAGGATAGTGGTGAAGCCACGGAATTGATGAGATTCACCGAGAATGTGCCTTGAGTGCAAGGGGTGTTTGACCGAGCAAGCTTACACCTGTGGCGAATTATACTTATGCACTTAATTATTTAGCTGGGCTAATGAAATGCAGGGAAGGAGCACCACCATCCCGAGTAAGGGGCGGGGTCGTTATAATTTGGTCAGCCTTAGCTGACCGTTGCTTTGTTTGCCACCGTGCGGTGGAATGTTGCTTACAGGTACTACGGAACAAAGCACAAAATAACAGGCTGAAGCCTAAGTTGCTGAGCTGGCCCTCGAAGGCCAAAGCGAACTGTTGTTTTACTTTTGTCATGTGTGGCCGGCCTGTGAGCCAAAGTATGTAAATCATTATATTGTCAAGTGAACATTTGTAAGGCCATAAGACCAAGTACTCTTTTGTGTATTTGTTGTATTTCATTCCTGTGGTGTATAGTGGACATTCATGCCGTTGTTATGCAAATTTTGGGTTCTCTTAAACTGTTTAAAAGCTTCCGCTAGAATGCTCTGTGGTAGGGCGAGTAGTTGAGTTTTTAGTATTATTCTGTAACCCTTCCGACTGTCTGTGGTATATGGCGTCGGGTTCCAACTGGACCTTCTATTATATGTCATACGACGGATGGGGGTGTTACAATTTAGTATCAAAGGGAGGGTGTCGGTTGTTTGTATTTGAATTTGTAGGCAAATTCTTTTAAGGGGTGGTGAGCACATGTATGTGCGTCATCATTATAACATAAAAGAACCCATGAATGTCCACTTAGGAATGGAAAAATACACTTGTTTTGAGGAACCTGAGTGTTCCAGTGATTGCTTTTAGCAATTTGTGTGTCGCATAATCAAGGGTTTATGCTATTATAGGTAACAAGGAGCGGTGTTGGGCAATCTGAGCATCCACAACCGACAGAAAGTAGTGCACCAAGTGACGTTCTTACAACACCTCCTTCTGCAGAAACCATCAGATTGGTGGTTGAAGTAGTCTTTACCATGATAAATGCCCAACAGGTACAGCACGCACCACCTGCTAATGAGCAAGAACCGATTAGAGTGGATGAGCTGGGAGTGGGAGAGCGTGGGTCAGTTGATCCGGTAGCACCAAGGAGAGCCACAGATAAATAGCTCAAGCATGTGATGAGCTTTAATCTTCCGGTGTTCGACGGGATGGGAACGCCAACTCAAGCTGAAGATTAGCTCTCTACGATGAAGAGGGTCATGACCGCCACAGAAACTGTGGAGTGGCAAAAGACCACAATAGCGACCTTCCTATTGGCTGGTTAGGCAAGGATGTGGTGGGACGAGTTGGAGGTCCATATCTTAGAGGGAAGGCAACTTGTTGAAGTACCGATGGAGGAATTCTCAAGGTTGTTCTTGGCCAGATACCTACCTTCTGCCCAGAAGCTTTAGATGGAGAATAAGTACCTCAGTTTGACTCAAGGAGAGAGAAGCGTGGATGAGTATCTCCACGAATTTACTCGGATTGGTCGTTATGCTGGTGCTATGTTTACTAAAGAGGAGCGGAAGACCAACCGATTTTATGAGGGCCTACGGGGCGACCTACAGCTACTCCTCACAGGGCCTAAGGCGCAGGGCTTCCTAGCCTTGGTAAATGCGGCTCGTCATTGGAAAGGGTCGCGAAGAAAGTTCAAGAGAAGAAGGAACAAGGGGATAAGAGGTCAGAGTTCAAAGTGCCAAGTTCAAAGTCGGGTCTCCACAGATGGAACAAGAAGCAGAAGACTTCGAGTTCAGCCCCTTCGTCTGGTGCGATGGGGGCAAACTCAAGTCGAGTCCAAGGAGCATGCTACTACTGTGGAAAGGTGGGGCATTTTGCACGTGAGTGTTGGAGCGAACATGCAATGTCCGAGAAGTGGCATGGAGCAACATTTGAAGAAAAGGGGAAGGCGGCGGAGTCGACCACATCCCACCATGCTCCAGCCTAGCCTAGAGTTTACAACCTTGGTCTGCAAGAGGCCATTGATAAAGCTGACGTGGTGACAGGTATGAGTTAAATTTTAACAGTTTATCTTTTTGAAGTTGTTACATTTATGCATGTTAGATTATGAATGTTGGTGCTAGGATTTGTGTTAATTTTTGACCGTCCGGCGAGAGACCTGTTTGATACGGGAGATTCGCATTCCTTCTTGTCTAAAAGTTCCGTATCGCGCATCGGAGTTCCTTCCTATATGGCAAAGGACAAGTTGGATGTGTTGCTGCCCAATGGGTGCTCAATGCATGCGGATAGAGTCTGTGTAGTAAAGATACGGATCGGGGATCAGGAGTTCGTTTTGCAAGCGTCGGTATTACCGTTAATGGAGTTCGACATAATCTTTGGTATGGACTGGCTCTCGGAGCAGCGAGCATGCATTGATTTCAAATGAAAGGAGGTTAAGTTGGGACTGAATACTGATCAGGAGACTACGTTTGCGTGCATGAAAGTGTCGAGAAAGATTTTGATGTCGGCTCTTCAGGTGATTAATGCAGTTCGGTCTTGGGTAGAACTATTTGTCGTATTAGTGCAGACTTCAACGCCTAAAACTAGTCTTGACAGTATTGCAGTTTTGTCTGAGTATCCTGATTTCTTCCCAGACGATCTCCCGGGAGCCCCTCCTCAGCGGGAGATTGACTTTACAATTGAGCTGGTGCCGAGTGTCGAACCGATGTCACGCCCTCCGTATCGGATAGTGCCTAAGGAGATGGCGGAGCTGAAGGTGCAACTGCAAGAATTGTTAGAGCAAGGGTATATGCATCCAAGTTCATCGCCTTGAAGCACACCTGTCCTCTTTGTTAAGAAGAAAGATTGGAGCTTGTGACTCTGTATCGACTATCGGGAGTTGATCAAGCTTACGGAAAAGGATAAGTATCCGATCCCAAGGATCGACAATATATTTGATCAGTTGGTTGGATCAACGGTATATTCAAAGCTAGATCTGAAATCCAGATACTACCGGCTAAGGATAAGGGAAAGTGACATCCCAAAGACAGCGTTCAACACGCGGTTTGGGCATTACGTGTTTATAGTCATGCCGTTTGGGTTGACCAATGCGCCATCCGTGTTTATGGATTTGATGAACAGGACGTTCAGAGAGTACCAGGACCATTTCGTGATAGTATTTATCGACGACATCTTGGTGCACTCGCGGTGTGAGGATGATCACTACAAACATCTGCATATGGTATCAGAGACATTGAGGAAGAATCAGCTGTATGCTAAGTTCTCCAAGTGTGAGTTTTGGTTATCCTCAATCGCGTTTCTTAGTCATATTGTTAGTGGTGAAGGCATAATGGTGGATCCGGCGAAGATAGCGGCAATTCAAGAGTGGCCAGTGTTGATTACGGTGGCGGAATTCCGGATCTTTTTGGGGCTTGCTGGCTACTATAGGCGCTTCATAGAGAACTTCTCGCGGATAGCGCTTCCACTCACAATGCTGACAAGGAAGGATCAAAAGTTTGTGTGGACGCTGGAGTGCGTGTAGGCTTTCAAAGAATTGAAGAGGCGGTTGGTCATGGCGCCTATTTTGCGTTCGCCGAGTGGGTCTGAAGGGTTTGAAATTTATAGTGATGCTTCGGGCAGTGGTTTGGGCTGTGTTCTGCTACAGCAAGGGAGCGTGATAGCCTATGGATCATGAAGTTGAAGGTTCATGAGAGAAATTATCTTGTCCATGACTTGGAGTTAGCGGCCGTGATATTTGCTCTAAAGCTGTGGAGGCACTATCTATACGGTGTGAAGGTCAATATCTACACCGATCATAAGAGCCTGAAGTATTTGATAGATAAGAAGGACCTGAACATGAAGCAACGGAGGTGGATGGAGTTCCTGCGGGACTACACTTTCGAAATTCATTATGTTCCCAGGAAAGGAAATGTAGTGGCAGATGCATTGAGTCGTAGGGCACCAGCGCAAGCCAACTGGTTGGCGGTGCATGATGATAATTTGGTCCGTGATTTGGAAGCATTAGAGATCTCCTGCATTGATAAGAAGGCTAGTGCCGAGGCAATATTATGTTGGATGGAGGTACAGTATGACCTAGCTGATAGGATTCGGCGGGCATTGATTCAGGATAGCAGTATGAAGCAGATTTTGGATGAATCGTTGGATGGGTCAAATTCCCAATTTGCGGTTGCAGATGGACTGCTAAGGAAGGACGGTCGCCTATGCATCCCTAGTGCGGATAATCTTCGGGAGGAGTTGATGTACGAGGCTCATCATACCAAGTACTCACTCCACCCGGGGAGCACAAAGATGTATAGGGACATGAAGAAGTTGTTTTGGTGGCCAGGGTTGAAGAAGGATGTAGCACTTTATATGGCGAAGTGCCAAACTTGTGCCTTAGTGAAGGCGGAGTGCAATAAGCCCGGAGGTTTCTTGAAGTCCTTGCCTATCCCGGAATGAAAATTCGACGACATTTCCATGGATTTTGTTCATGGTTTGCCAAGGTCGCAGAAGGGAAATGATGCAATCTGGGTGGTTGTAGATAGATTGACAAAGGTGTCACACTTCATCCCGAATAGGAAGGAAGATCCGGTGGAAAAGTTAGCCAAGCTCTATGTGGATAATATTGTTCGATTGCATGGTGTGCCACACAGTATTGTTAGTGATCGAGACGGACGCTTCACGTCAAATGACTGGAGGCTAGTGCATCAGTTGTTGGGAACTAAGCTTAGTTTCAACATAGCCTTTCATCCGCATACGGATGGTCAGACTGAAAGGGTCAACAGGACGATGGAGGACATGCTTCGCATGTGCGTCTTGGATTTTGAAAAACAGTGCGAAGATCATCTGTACATGGTAGAGTTTGCATATAATAACAATTTTCAAGCGAGTATTGGAATGGCGCCTTTCGAGGCCCTATATGGGAGAAAGTGTCACACGCCGTTGTCTTGGTTGGAGACAGACGGGTTAAAGTTATACAAACGTCAGGTAGTGGAAGATATCACTTCAATGGTACGTATGATTCAGGAACGGTTAAAGATCACTCAGGACAGGAAGGCAAAATACTATAATGCCAAGCATAGGAATGTGGAGTTCAATGTTGGCGAATGGGTATATTTGAAAATGAAGCCGTTCAAGGGTGCCTTGCGGATTCGACGCTTGAAGAAGCTTATTCTTAGATACCTTGGACCGTTTGAGATGCTGGAGCGGATTGGCGAAGCAGCGTATCGATTTTAGTTGTCGGTGGCATTGAGTGGGCTATACAATGTATTCCACGTTTCGATATTGCGGAAGGTGGTACAAGAGCCTTCTCAGGTTATTGCGGTCGATCAAGTGTCGATTGATAATGGGTTGATGACCAAGGTCAAGCAGGTTCACATTGAAGACTTTGAAGTCAAACGGCTCCGCAACAAGGAAATTCGAATAGTTAAAGTTCGATAGGATAACTGCGGATGTGAGGAGCTTTCTTGGGGGAGAGAGAGTAGACTATGTTGAAAGCATACGCCGAATTATTCCACGTGGGTAATATTTAAATTGTTTTGTGTACATTTACATAATTTCGTGGACGAAATTCTTTAAGGGGGGGGGGAGATTTGTAACGCCCCAAAACTTAAAAGTAAAACGGGCGGTGTTCGAACCAAGTTCGGGTCTTGGTAGGGTGAACACGGCCTGTGACACGGGCATGTCACATGGCCGTATCATGTTCGGGTCGTCGAGTTGAGGTCGACGAGCATTGAGTGCTCGAACACAGCCTGAGATATGGGCATGTCTCAGGGCGTATCAGGCACACGACATGTGACACGGGCATGTCACATGGCAATGTACTCCTCTGGAAGTTGGGTCCTGTGTCGACTTGGGACACGACTAGGAGCATGGGTATGTACTGTATGATACGGGCGTGTCAGATTCGGCACGGGAGTGTGGCCACCCATTTCCACCAAGGGTCATGACGGTTTGCGTGGCGGTTATTCATGACACGCCACTGGTCACGGGTGTGTCGATGACCCGACACGGGCATGTCAGGTTGGGATATGGGCGTGTCCTTACCCGTGTGCTCTTCTACCCTCGATAATTGTGTCTGGATCGAGGCACACGGCCTGGGACACGTCCGTGTACAAAGCCGTGTTCGGCCCAGGATTAATAGATTTTAGGCAAATCTGAGCCGTTTGTTTTCTTAAAATAAGATCTTACGGCCCTGATGAGTTCCTGCTTTCTTAAGTCTGGGATTAGAGGACTAATTCCTAATTTTCTTTTTAAGTTTTTTCTTTCTAAGGAGTTAGAGAGAGGAGAGAGCAAGGAAGAGGGAAGGGGAGGAATCCGGCCACCGACGGAGCATCAGAGGACGAACTTGAGAACCGAGACCAGATCCGTGGAGAGAATTCCATTGCGAAGCCCTTCATCCAGCTAGTTCTTAATAGCGCTAAAGCAGACTTCGAGGGTAACGATTCTCAACTTGAGCATGTGAAGCTGTTCTTCCTTTGCATAGGAAAACCCTCTCATACGAGTGTGAGGTGAGTTTGCGGTGTTCCTTGTTGTAGATATGTAAAGTCCCCCTTGTTTAGAGTCCGGAATCGTAGTTCGGACATAGACATTGTGTGTGAAGCCTACCCGGACATGTTGGTCTGAATCAGTGATGTTCCATTGCATGAGTAGTCGGAGAAGACTCCGTGCCTTTGATTGTTTTCGGGTTTCTACGCAGTAGATTGCAGCAGGGATCCTTGGGGTTTAACTCCAAGGCGCAACCGGAAAACTTGGCAGAAACGTAATTCTGTTAACTTGGCGGCCGGGGAGCCAACCTTGAACATAACTGGGTTATGTGTTGTTTGGGAATGAATTAGGATCCGGGTGAAGCTTGGCCGACGTGTACGTCTTAAAGTGACTAGGCAGAGTGAGCAACGGGCGGGTGGAAACGGACCTGGGCTTTGCAGTTCAGTTCTAGAGTCCCTAAAGTGGAACTGGCCGTTGGCATAGTCGGGAGTCTTGGACTACGGTCTAAAAGACTCAAAAATGCTCACAATGTTTGCCGTCCCGAGGATGGTGGTGAAGCTACGGAATTGATCGGATTCATCGAGAATGTTCCCTGAGTGCACGGGGTGTTTGGCCGAGCGAGCCTACACCTGTGGCGAATTATACTTATGCACTTAATTGTTTAGCTGGGCTAATGAAATGCAGGGAAGGAGCACCGTCTTCCCGAGTAAGGGACGGGGTCGTTATAGTTTTGTCAGCCTTAGCTGACCGTTGCTTTGTTTACCACCGTACGGTGGAATGTTGCTTGCAGGTGCTGCGGAACTAAGCACCAAATAGTGGGCTGAAGCCCAAGTTGCTGAGCTGGCTCTCGAAGGCAAAAGCGAACTTTTGTTTTACTTTTATCATGTGTGGTCGGCCTGTGTGCTGAATATATAAAACATTATATTGTCAAGTGAACATTTATAAGGCCATAAGGCCAAGTACTCTTTTGTGTATTTGTTGTATTTCATTCCTGTGGTGTACTGTGGACATTCATGACGTTGTTGTGCAAATTTTGGGTTCTCTTAAACTGTTTAAAAGCTTCCACTAGAATGCTCTATGTTAGGGCGAGTAGTTGAGTTTTTGGTATTATTCTGTAACCCTTCCGACTATCCGTGGTATATGGCGTCGGGTTCCATCTGGACCTTCTGTTATAAGTCATACGACAGATGGGGGTGTTACAGTTCCTCCCAGCAGTCCAATAAGTGCTGTGGGAGGCCGTATCTCTTAAAAGCCTCATCCCATCTTTGGTGTCCAAATTCATAATCGCCCCCTTGCAGCAGAATCGATCATTGCCCGAAGATTGGGTTCAACGGCAAAATAAAATATCTCTACCAAATTCCAGGGCTCACAGCCGTGTTGCGGACCCCGGTGTTGCAGATCGACAAACCTCTCCCATGCCTCGTAAAGGGTCTCCTCATCCTGTTGTTGAAACATGGTTATCTCCCTGCGTGCATTAACAATCTTATCGATAGGATGAAATTTAGCCAAAAATAAGGAAGACAAGGCTTCCCAAGTTGTTTCAGTCCCTGGAGCGATTGTATCTTGCCAAGTTTTGGCCCTATCCCGTAACGAGAAAGGGAACTGCTTTAATTTCACAATTTCATCAGAGATCCCCACATAATAGAAGGTACCACATATTTCCGAAAACTCAGCTAGATGAAGCTGAGGATCCTCGCTCGGCAGCCCAGAATATTGGGTGTTTTTCCTAATCATATTTAAGATTGTCGGCTTGATCTCAATATGGTGGTTGGCGAGAGCTGGCCCAAACACAGGATAAACACTCCCCGCCGTAGGAATAGTGAAATTTCTCATCGTCCTTACTCGAGTTTGGAACACCTCGTGGGCATCAACCACTCTATCTCCCTGACCGTTTCCACCATGGACCGGATTGTCCATTCTCTCTTCTGTAGCAACAGCGCACAACCGAGCTCCTCTAGCTCTTACAGTCTCAGCGTCAACTCCTAAATCTTCAACCCTTTCAGCATAGTTCAGAACTGACATCTACTCACAAAACAAACAAAAAGAAATTAAAATGCACTTGAACACCAACAAACTTTTCACCAAAAGGCAAAAACCACACGCAATGGTTGCGCTCCCCAGCAACGGCGCAAAAAACTTGATGCGCTAGCGGTAAGACAACCGTTCACGACCAAGTCATAATAATGAGGAGTAGCATCCCCGAGTATCGATCTCTCGCGGAGCGCAAGTAGGGAGCATGGGTTTTAGCATTTAGAGAAATGAGTGCAAGTGCTAAGTGAATAAGGAGGTGATTGATTTGGATATCCTACGCTAAAATAATAAAGAACTAACGCGGGTTGCCTTCACCACATCGCCCGGATGAATCACTCCGAAGAGTAATAGCGGAAAAGAAAGAACTAATGAGGGTCGAAAACACCTCTTCTAAGCGCTCACTTCTAGCAAAGGCTAGAATGGCTCAAACACTACCAAAGATTAAAGCATCATTAACAAACTCAGATGAAACTCAAGCAGCAATGCTATCAAGTCACAAGTTACTAGCACAGGATCATAACATGGCAAGTTTAATAAAAGTGAAGAAATATAACCGAGTGCACAGAAGCTCTCCAAGATTCTCCGCCGGAAGCGAAGGATGTAAATCCTCGTCCTAGCTCGGTCTTCGGAAGGCGTCCGGGATCCAGAAGGGATGTCACTTCCTTCTTCTAACCCATCTTCTTCGGGGTCGCCAAGTTGGATCTGAACGGAGGGCTTCTCTAGTACAAAAACAAGTAGCTCAGTCGGTAGCTTGGAGGGCGGAGAAGATTAAGATGGTCGGAGACGGAGCTTTTGCAAGCTTTCGGAGGAGAAATGGTGGTCTGAAGAGCTTCCCTAAGATGAGAGAGAAAAAAGGGGCTGGAGAGTTTTTTTCCCGCTCCAGGGAGCAGAAAAGGCGGGCCGAACGGAATCCTCCTGGCCATGGCAGAATCTGCAACTTAGATAGAAAATTATCAGAAAATTTGTCTCGCACGGTTCGACGCACGATCGTGCGCGAACCGTACGATATTACCTTTACCCAAAATCCTGCGAGGAAGAAGCGTTGACCCGTGTGTTTCCTTCACGCACGGGCAATCCGCCCGTGCATGAAGCAATTCGAACGGGTAACCACAGTAAGCTCAAACCACAGGAAAAACAAGAAGGCTACAGGCCAACCGTGTGTTTCCTTCGCGCACGGTTTCTATGAAACCGTGCGTGAAGCATTCGCACGGGCTGGTCACTTTTCCAGAATAACCTGTGGAAAATGCACTACCAAAACAAACCGTGCGCCAAGAAAATGCACGGTCCTGCGTTTTCCATAAATCATAACTCTGAAATGGGGAAAACTGACCACCTGCAAGCAAGGAGAACTAAGAAATAGAGTAACCTCCAGCAAAACATAAATGCAGAAAAAGCTACCGGAACAAGCCACGGGGAGCACCATGTGCATACCCACAATAATCAAATGCTCAATTGCGCACCCAAGGGCGAGAAAAGCACACAATCCACAAAGCGCATAAGGAGGGAAATAATAGAGAAAATAGCGCAAAAGTGGTGTGCAAAGACAAGAAAACCAGCCCAAATTAGCCCGTAAAACCCAAAATAAACGGGACTCATCATAGTCCAGGCAAATGCTGGCCCTAAAAAGAGAAGGAGATATAATATCCATGAGTGCTGGTGTTGTTGCAAAGTGGGCCACTATGTTGTAGATTGCTGACACAATCCTTCAGTGTCCAGGGGTAGCCAACTTGTTAGGAATACTGCAGGAAGGCAAGCTTATTTTCAGACTAATGTGAACCCAGGACCCAATAGAAATTGGGGTCCTAAGGTGAGATAAATTGTGCTTTTAAGGTGAGTTTAAGTACCAATTCCTCTAAATGGTACTTGGACAGTGGATGTTCCAAACACATGATTGGAACAAAGGAACTATTGAAAGATTTCACTCCAGTAAAGAATGGACCTAAGGTCATCTTTGGAGGCTCTGACAAGGGAATAACTAGAGGTTATGTTAAGATCTCAAATGGCTTAATCACCATCACAAAGATTGCTTATATAGAGGGGTTACAACACAACCTCATAAACATAAGCCAATTATGTGACCTTGGTTATGACATTTCCTTCCACAAGGATAAGTGCCACATAAAGAGGTTAAGTGACCAGAGTGTCATCTTAACATGCACTAGGAGTGGGAATATTTATTGCTTAAACTTTTCTTGCTTAGATAGTAGTTTCCCTATATGCATAGTTGCAAATGACAAAGTCTCATATTGTGTCCAATGGCACAAGAGACTGGTTCATTTAAATTATAATACCATTGGTCAGCTATTTAGTGATGAGCTAGTTAGGAATGGTCCCAAAATAAAATGCTCCAAGGAGGGTATCTGTGCTGCTTGCCAAAAGGGTAAGCATACTAAGACCTCTTTCAAGAACATTGGGACCAAGGACTCAGTGAGATGCTTGTATCTCCTGCATATGGACTTGTTTGGTCCTATACCTATTTAGAGTCTAGGTAGGAAGATCTATACCCTTATGGTGGTTGATGACTATTCCAGATTTGTTTGGGTGTTCTTCCTTAGAAGAAAGGATGAAACCCTTAAAGTCTTCATGAATTTTGTCAGGCAAATTAAGAATGAACTTGAAAACTCTGTGGTCAAAATAAGAAGTGACCATGGAACAGAATTTTTGTCTGGTGCCATGACTACTTTCTATGAAGAGCAGGGGATTCATCAACAATTCTCCTCTCCATGAACACCCCAGCAAAATGGGTTAGCTGAGAGGAAAAACAGGACTTTCATAGAAGCTAGGAGAACATTGTTGAGTGACACTTCTCTCCCTGAATATTTTTGAGCTGAGGCAGTTAACACTGTATGTCATGTTCTCAATAGGTCTTCTATCACCAAAGGCCACAAGAAGACTCCCTATGAGATCTTGAAGGGTAGAAAACCAAATATATCATATTTCAGGATTTTTGGTTGCAAGTGTTTCATCTTGAACAATGGCAAGTCAAAAGTGACTAAGTTTGCTGCCAAATCCCATGAGGGGATCTTTATTGGGTACAACAATAGTAGTAAGGCATATAGAGTTTATTACTTGACTAATCATGTAGTAGATGAATCGGTTCATGTAGTGTTTGATGAGTCAAGCATGATTGACAGTGAGCTGTCAAGTTCTTTGCCTAGTTCTACAGGTACATAAATTATGATGGAAAAGCTCTCGATCAAAAATAAAGACCATGCTGTGCAAGAAGAATATGAAGAGGGATGCTGTCTAGAGGAAGCACAGGACAGTCAAGCTAGAGATGATGACCAACCAGCTGAAGAAAATGGTGCTCAGCAAGAAGCAGTCAGGCTGCCCCCAATAGTCAGATATCTAAGAGATCATCCTCCAAAATAGATAATAGGTGAGGCTAGCCAAGGTGTATAGAATAGAAGCTGGAGTTTCAACACAGCTCTTTACTCCAGCTTCCTGTCACAAGAAGAGCCCAAGAAATTTGAAGAGGCAAATCAAGACCAATTCTAGATTGGTGCAATGCAAGAAGAGCTGAACTAGTTCAAAAGATGGAAGGTCTAAAAGCTGGTTCCAAGACCAGATGAACATAATATCATTAGAGTCAAGTGGATTTTTAGAAATAAACTTGATAAAAATAGAATTATAATAAAGAATAAGGCTTGACTAGAGGATAAGTACAGACAGTAATAGGGGATTAATTATGATCAGACTTTTGCCCTAATTGCAAGGTTGGAAGCCATTAGACTATTCCTTGCATTTGCAGCCTTCCAGGGATTCAAAGTCTTCCAGATGGATGTGAAGTCAGTCTTCCTGAATGGAGACTTGAAATAAAAGGTCTATGTAGAGTAACCTCTAGTTTATTAGATTCTAACTCTCCTACTGCTGTGTATAGACTTAGGAAAGCTCTATATGGGCTCAAGCAAGCCCCTAGAGCATGGTATGAGACATTGTCTACCTTCCTCATTGAGAACAAATTCTCAAGGGGGAAGATAGACAAGACCATATTCCTAAGGGAATCTAAGGGCAAGATCATCCTAGCCCAGATTTATTTTGATGACATAATATTTGGCTCTACTGATGACAACCTCTACTGGAAGTTTGCAAAACTTATGCAGGGGAAGTTTGAGATGAGTAGTATGGGTGAATTGAACTTCTTCTTGGGAGTCCAATTAAGACAGACTGATGATGGTCTATCCATATCCCAGTCAATGCTCACCAGGGAGCTAATCAAGAAGTATGGTATGGAGAATGCTTCCACCATAAGAACTCCCATAAGCTCAAGTATGCCTATAGATAAAGTTGATCCAGGGAAACCTATTGATCCAACTTTGTATAGAGGTATAGTTGGCTCCCTTCTCTACCTCACTTTAAGTAGGCCTGACATTATGTATGCAACATGTGTCTGTGCAAGGTATCAGGCCTGCCCTAAAGAGTCTCAGTACACTTTGTGAAAAGAATCTTGAGATATCTTAAGGGCACTCCAAATCTTGCCCTATGGTACCCTAGGAATGGGGAGTGTTAACTAACAGGCTATTCAGATGAAGATTTTGCAAGCTGCAAGGAGGACAGGAAGAGCATATCTATCTCATGTCAATTTCTAGGTGGAAGGCTTGTCTCTTGGAGCAGCAAGAAGCAAACAAGTGTTGCAATCTCCATTGTTGAGTTAGAGTATATTTTAGCTGGGAGCTGCTGTGCTCAGTTGTTGTGGATCCAACATCAATTTTAGGACTATAATACTCAGATAAGTAGAACTCCACTCTTTTGTGTTTCTACTAGTGCAATTTCTATAGCTAGGAATCCTGTCTCCCATAGCAGGACTAAGAATATAGAATTATGTATCATTTCATTAGAGAACATGTGGAAAGGCAAGACATCAGCCTTGAGTTTGTATCCAAAAACAAGCAAGTGGCTGATATCTTTACTAAGCCACTAGATGAAGCCAAGTTCAACACCTTCAAATTTGAATTGGGTATGTTGAATCTTGTGTAGCTTCAATTATCTCCTCTACCATATAATGTATTGTAAATTTTGCAGGTAGTACACATCCCTTCTCAAGATAATGAGGTTAGTGTGCAATAGTTAAGGGGGAGCAAGCCCAACAGCTGAAATAGAATTAAGTCAAAAAAGAGGGATCAACCCCAGATAGATAGGGGGAGAAACATTCCACAAAAAATCTCCCTATTGTAGAAGTCAAAAAGTGGGAGAGGAGTTATGGGGAAGGAAGGATATACTTGATCAAGACTTGACCAAGCCAAGATGTAGGAGGCATAAAAGCTAGGTGGTGCTGAAGTTGTTTCAATACTAGAGTAGTAAGGATGGCTCACCAAGGAGAGCCAAGTAGTGCTGAAGTTGTTTCAGCACTAGAGTAGTAAGGATGGCTCACCCAGGAGAGTAGCATGCAAGGAGGAGTAATTAAAATTCTCCACTGGATGGAGTAATGTGTGTTGGGTATTGCATCCACAATAACCCAGATTTGCATGAAGTCACCCTTGAACTAAGATGAATTAAGTTGTATTTGATATCCTTGTTTAGGTGTGTGTTTGCATATTACCATTGCTAAGTGTAGACCAATGTCAGTCTACAGTGGGTCATGAACACAGGACCATACAGTGTAATCTCTCACTGTGTGATCTAAGGTTTTGACTCATGCCTAGCCTCTCTATTGGGATACACTTCATATTCAAACCTTGGATCAAGGAATGAAGATTGGACTATTGAAGAGAAGAGAATGGTTTTTTTTCTAAAGTTCAGAAAATTCCCTAAGTCCACTTCTCGAGAAGTGCCTCTTAGTTCTCGAGAAGTCCTTAGAATTCTTGAGAAGCTTTGCTTCAAAGTTCTCGAGAAGTGCTTAGAGTTCTCGAGAAGCTTAGCTTCAAAGTTCTTGAGAAGTCCAGACAGCTTCAAGAATTTTTCTAAGTCATAGTTCTCGATAAGCCTGATGTTGTTCTCGAGAAGTCTTTTTTGTTCTCGAGAAGTCTTGGCCAGTTCTCGAGAAGTCTAAATTATTGTTCTCGAGAAGTCCAACTTGTTCTCGAGAAGCTTGGCTTAAGTTCTCGAGAACTGCCAGCCCTATTTCTCGAATAGTCAAAAGATGCTTCAGAAATCTCCCTTAAGTGTTAGTTCTCAAGAAGTCAGTTAGTTCTCGAGAACTCAGCCTTTTGTTCTTGAGAAGTCCAGTCATCTTCTAAGTAGTATAGTTCTCGAGAAGTCCTGATAGCTCTTGAGAACTCAGTTTCTAATTCTCGAGAACTAAAGTTACTTCTCGAGAACTAAAAGTCAAATTTTTCAGAAATTTATTTTAAGTCCAGATCGGCCGAAATTTTAAAATGACTTGACGTGATTTGTCCACGTATCGTCATTAATGTCTTTTCTAGCCGTTAAGGGTAATCCTATATAAAGTCTTCTCGTTAAGACAAAACCCTAACAATTATAAGTAGCGGAATCCCGTACACTCTAAATTTCTGGATCTGCCTTCTCTCTCCAAGAAGAACAATATTCTGAAGCTGCCGCCGCCACCCAACGTGAGATCGATCTTTCTGCTTTCGATCAAGAAAGACCTGCTGTTCAAGGAATCTTCATCCTCTCCTTGATCGAGTAGGTCCTAAGTCTTCTCAGGTCAGATCTACGGAGGTTCTTCTTCTACAAATTCGGAAAAAGCCGCCAAGTTCAGAAGAAGACCTAGAGTTCAATATTTCCAAATCTGAGAGAATTTTTTGTTTGTATTTTCAAACCTCTTTGTAAATCTTGTAGGAGATTATTCTCCGAGCGTAGGAGCGTTGTTCTCCGAGTTGTAGGAGGTTTTCATCTTCCGAGTGTAGATCCATTTGGATCGAGTTTGTAGGAACTTGGTTCTGAGGCGTAGGATTGTTTTCATTCCGAGATAGTGGAGTAGTCGAGTCTAGTGATTTGCTTGATCAGTGAGGTAAAGTGGACGTACCCAAGATTGGGGAACCACTATAAATCTTCTTGTCTTTCTGTGATTGCTTGATTACGTGTGCAATTTAGTTAAAACTTTTATTATGCAAATAGTCGAACAATTCACCTATTCACCCCCCTCTAGGTGATTTAGGTTGACAACTTTACACTTTCAATTGGAATCAGAGGGAGGTTGATCATTAAAAGGTTAACACCTTGATCAATTTCTTCTCGAAATTTGTCACTTGGATATTAAAGCAATGGACAAGGTCAAAGATTTTGCCAAGCTTTCCCTGTCACAACCCGCATTTTCCCCGAGGTTTAGGAGTATCAGAGTACGGGAAAACACGCGTTGTGATGTCACGTAGAGCAGGGGATAACTGTCGACGCTCAGGCAATGCACCGAGACCATAAATCACAAGTTTAATTTAGTAGAAAACAAGTTTATTTAAAGGCCGTATCCCTCGGCACAGTGGATCATCTAGTCCACACTAGGAAGAATATATATTTGTTTACAGCGGAAAAATACTTGATTCAATTGATTTGACACCCTAAAAGAGTATAAGGGCTCTCAAGAGACCACTTATAGTATGCACGACACCTAAGGTGAGTATAGTATTTATGTTTAAAAGATATGCTTTACGCTTTTATAAGGTAGTGCTTTAGTTTTGCAAATATGATATGCATGAGGTACATATAATAGTTTAGGGTTTTAAAATACCTAACATACAACCTAGCATAAAACCTTCCAAGAAGAAAGTAAACAACCCCAAGAGGGCAAAAACAACAGTTTTAATTCATATCCAGCAAAACAAGTAAGCCACAAGTGGGCATCGACAACCCGACACGAACCCACCAGTGAGTGCGCATGTCCATACAAAAAAAGAAAGATAACTACCTCACAAGGTGAATGATCTTCAACTCAGCTCCCCGTGAGGCTACCAGCAAGCCTACTAGAAGGAATCAGCCGCTCAATCGGCTACAACCTGGTCCTGAGGCATTCAATAAAAAAGAAATACCTCACCAAGAAAATAATCAAAAGAAAGGAGTATCAGATTACTTAATTAAGAAGGGTTTTCCAACCCGGCAACAAGGTACCAAATCAGCAGAAACAGGAAAAAGAAAGAACTATTGTTAATAAGATAATAAAGGCAAATCACACCAAGTGTGAGCACAAAAGCTACCTGCCCTGCGGAAAGAATCAATCTGCAGCAATAAAGTATCAGTATAATTGCCGGGAAAGCCAAAAATAGACCACGGGAGAGCTAACAATCCTATGTTTGTGGGCAAATGACCGGGGTGTCAAAAAAACAAGGGGCTGGAGCGTGTGGCAGTACCAATACCAATAACCATACCCCAAAAATACTCAAGGGTGAAACACAACTGGTGGCCGCCTTATTGTCCACACACCTAAACAAGTTGGCCACAATGTCCAAACTTAGTGGTGTCTACAGCTCAGCACACACAATTCACCCCTCTAGAGTCCAGAAACAAACACCCCCTCTGACCATAGCCCACGAGTCGGCGTGCAAAAACTAGTTGAACACCCCCAACATCCCCCTTAGGAAGGTAAAAGTCCTCTAACAGTCCTAAAGAAGCACACATCCCAAGGCTATAGCATTAGCCTAAAAAAACTACGGCGTTGAGTGAGGCTGCCTCACTCAATGCCAAAACGGCCACGACGTTGAGTGAGGTACCCTCACTCAACGCCAAGAGCTAAACCGCAAGCCTTGACTGTAGCATTGAGTGAGTCTACGTTACTCAACGCCAAACCTGCTTTGGCGTTGAGTGAGGTCAACTCACTCAACGCCATCGGGCTAAAACGCAAGAGAACAGCATGGCGTTGAGTGAGCCCCCCTCACTCAACGCTAAACCTGCTATGGCATTGAGTGAGACCTCCTCACTCAACGCCATCATACTTTACAGCGGGAAAAAAAGACTTGGCGTTGAGTGAGTCTTCCTCACTCAACGCCAAACCTGCTTTAGCGTTGAGTGAGGTCGACTCACTCAACGCCATCAGGCTTGACTACGGCGTTAAGTGAGTCCTACTCACTCAACGCCATCAGACTAAACTGCAAGTCTTAGCAGTGGCGTTGAGTGAGTTCACCTCACTCAACGCCAGACCTGCTTTGGCGTTGAGTGAGGTCGACTCACTCAATGCCTCAGCACTTAACCGCACAAACTACACCTGGAATTGAGTGAGTGGACCTCACTTAACGCCTGGGCCCTTAGCCGCAAAAACACACCTGGCGTTGAGTGAGTGGACCTCACTCAATGCCTAGGTCCTTATAAAAAAACCTGATCCGACCCTAGCTCCTCTCAACACCAGGCATGAAGAAGGAGTTGGGAAATCGTCCCATCACTCTCCCCTACCCCTTCTACCCGACCCCAGCAAACCTAACCTTAAGTCTACATTAAACTTAGGCCAAATCCCCTACACTAGCTACTAAACTATATACAAGCCGGGATAATAAAAAGGAAAAAAAAGAATAAGAGAAGCCCGTGGTCGGTTTGATCAAGCTATTGCACAGGAAAACATTTGAGCAAGAGAAAAAAAATCAATTAGGCAAGGGCAAGGGAGCCACTTGCCTGTACTTCTCGGAAATAGCAGGAAACCTCCAACCTTCAGCTCCGGCAGCAAGATCAGCCACCTAGAAGCAAAGCTGGAGCATTAGGGAAGAATAAGGAGAAACACGATAACCCTATCTCTCTAATGACAGCCCTAAAACAAGAGATACTTACCTAGGAAGGAAGATCTCGGCATGAGCAGCTCAAATCTGCTGCTACCCGAGCGAAACACGCCCTAAAACTACCGCTAGCCTGCGGTCCAAGTTGCAGCTCCTCCGCCTCCCGCCTGCTTCCTTCCACTGGAAGCTAACATGCTGAAGCTAGCTCGCAAAATGGGGAAGAAGATAAGGGATATGCTTTAATTACTCAGCCCACTAACATTATTATACAATTATCTAACAACATTAAGCTTAAACTATTCTAAAATATCCGGCCACTAACAACCACTAAGCTATTATAATACTAAGCCTAAGCAGCACTAGCAGCTATCCCGAGCCCCCCTCACTAAACCAGCTCACAGCCATCATAATCTAATATATATATATATATATATATATATATATATATATATATATATATGTATGTACAGCACACATAAATTTATATAATACTTATATAAAATATATATATAATACTTACATATATACTTATATAAAATATATATATGCCCTTACAAATATAAACATATATATATAGATATATATATAATACAAAAAGAAAGAACACTGCACCAGCCTCACCAAGCTCGGCCGCACAAGGCCATGCACAAAAAAAAATGGGTAGCCACTAACGGCTAACAAAACGAACGTCGAAACGACGCGAAAAACAAATGATCTCGGATTTCGACAAAACTCGCACCGTAGCTAAACACTAGAGCTATAAACACAACAGTGAAGTCGAAAACAACATCCGACGATCAAAACTCGGGCTAAAACTACCCGAAGCCAAAATACAAGCATTCCCTAAGAGGCCCAGCCGAGTCACCATAACAGACTCTGGCTAGCTGGGGAATCTTGCAAACAGGCTACTAATGGACCACTAAAGGAACCTAAAGAGCTATGAGCACGCTCTAACAATGGCAAAAGCCGACAACGCGTCATCGTAATGCCAAACAATAATCATACAAAACGCAGAAAAACCGGGGGCGTTACAGTCACTCCCCCTAAAAGAAAGTTTCGCCCCGAAACTTTGCGCACAACCCTTCTAACAAAAGGGGAAAAGAATAAGCTAATCAAAAGCCATAAAAGAAATAGTGCAAACATACCGGGCATAAGTCAGGGGAACAGATGAGGGTAAGCCGCCCTCATTGCCGACTCTAGCTCCCAAGTCACGCTTTCTACATCATGGTTCTTCCACAAAATTTTCACCATAGGAATTGTTTTCTTCCGCAACACGCGATCCTGAGCATCCAAAATGCGGACAGGCACTTCCACATAAGAAAGGATTGGCTCCAACAGAGGCACAAGATCCAAAACCTGCCTATCACTATGCACACATTTCCGCAGCTGACTGACGTGAAAAACATCATGAACGTCAGGAAAATTTGCGGGCAAATCCAGCCTATAAGCTGCCACACCGATCCGCTCAACAACCCTAAATGGCCCCACCTATCTCGAGTCCAACTTTTGGTTCTTTCCAAATCTCTTGATCCCAATCATCGGAGAAACCTTTAAGAACACCTAGTCCCCCACAACAAATTCCAAATCAGATCTACACCGGTTGGCGTTCTTTTCATACCTCTCCTGGGCTAAAAGAAGCTTTTCCCGAATGAGCTTCACCGAAATTTCCATCTCTTCGAGCGCTTCTAGACCCAGCAACAGTCCTTCGCACACCTCAGCCCAAAATAAGGGAGTCCTGCAGCGCCTCCCATATAAAGCCTCAAAAGGAGCCATTTGCAAGCTTTCCTCATAGCTATTATTATAGGCAAACTCGATAAGCCGTAAACGCTCGTCCCATGCACCACCATGGTCTAGAATATAGCAACGGAGCATATCTTCCACAATCTGATTTACCCGCTCTGTCTGACCGTTAGTTTGCGGATGATAGGCAGTGGAATACCTAAAATCTGTCCCCAATCCTTCCAGAAGACCCTTCCAAAAACAAGACGTGAACCTAGAATCTCGATCTGATATGATGCTCACGGGTACACCATGCAGTCTGATGACCTCCTCCACATATAGCTCAGCTATCTTCCTCATCGGGTAATCGATCTTGAATGGAACAAAATGAGCACAGTTTGTCAGTCTGTCCACGATCACCCATACTGAGTCATGCCCCCTAGGAGATCTTGGCAAGCCTGTAATAAAATCCATCGAGATGCTTTCCCACTTCCAAGTTGGAATCTCCAAGGGGGTCAGCTTGCCACCTGGTCTTCCATGATCAGCTTTCACTTGCTTGCAAGTGTTGCACTCAGAAATAAATCTTGCTATGTCTCCTTTCATCCCATACCACCACGCAATCTGCTTCAAGTCGCGGTACATCTTGGTGGATCCTGGGTGGTAGGCAACGCTAGACCAATGGGCTTCCCTACACACCATAACCCTGATTTCTCCAATAGCGGGAATGCAAAACCTACCACGGTACCTCAAGGTACCTGAATCATCTATAGAAAAATCTGGCAGCTCACCTTTCTCAGCTCGAAGATACAACCGCAGAAGGTCAGGATCATCTTTCTGATTCAATCTCGTGAGCGCGATCCATGAAGGCTCTGCCACTTCCAGGCTACTCTGCACATCGCAGCTACCCACAGAAATGCCCATCAACAAGAACTCCTCTACTAACAGCTCGGCTGTGAGACGAAAAATCTTCCCTGATTTCTAACTCAGGGCATCGGCCACCACATTGGCCTTCCCCGGATGATACTGAATCTCAACATCATAGTCGGCCATGTACTCTAACCATCTCCGCTGACGCAGGTTCAACTCCTTCTGCGTGAAGTCATACTTCAATGTCTTATGATCCGTAAAAATCCTGCACTGCACCCCATAAAGCAAATGCCTCCATAACTTCAGAGCATAGATCACGGCAGCAAACTCTAGGTTGTGCGTAGGGTAATTCCTCTCATGAGTCTTAATATACAACCCCGTGTCCGCCGGAGGATCTTAGACCCCTCTACCCGCTCCTTTAGGCGGGCCAGCCTCGACCCGCTCCTTTAGGCGGGCCAGCCCCGACCCGCTCCTTTAGGCGGGCCAGCCTCGACCCGCTCCTTTAGGCGGCCCAGCCCCAACCCGCTCCTTTAGGCGGGCCAGCCCCGACCCGCGTTTCTCGGTTATCAGGTCGGGACGGACTGCGCATAGCTGGTCAGGACAGCGGGATTAGGCTGTTGGCAGACCATCCCCAGGGGTCTTTCAGTAATTTCAAGCCATCAGAGGTTAGTTATTGGCAGGCCATCTTCTAAAAACTATAAATAGGACCCAAGGGGTACCTCAGAGGGGACGGACTTGTCTCCCAGTCTTTTAGTGTTCTCTGAGATACCTTAGCCCGACCTTTTTGGCTAAGGAGGGGAAGCGCTCTGAAATCTTCCGGGTTTGTGGTGGGACCTCCGCGCCGGGCCCTTGGTCTAGTCCTCTGTTCTTTCCTTCTCTTCGGTTACTTTTCTTGCAGGAACGAAGTAGGTGTGCGACCACCCCTTCCCCAAGGGTGAACTCCATAGAGACCGATCTTTCGGTTTCAACATTTTGGTGCGGTGAGCGTGGAAAGTGGTCAACTCAGAAAACCTTCCGCAGGATCAATGACTGGAGGAGAAGGGCAGGGCTCGGACAGGACCGACTCGCCACCCCCACCCCCTCCCGCCATCGCGGGGATGTTTGAGGAATTTAGACAGGAAATGCTCGGCGTGGTCAGGCTCGCACTCGGCATGCGGGCCGAAAGTACGACCCCGGTAATCCCGGTTCTCGCGGACCCGGCGCTCGGCGAGGCAGCTCCCGCCCGGCAAGCCGGGAAGGAAGTGGTCGATGAGGGCCAAGGTGCCGAGCTCCCAGGGCGAGTGCTCTTCCCCGGCTCGGGGAGCGGCGGTCGATTCGGCGAGCTAGGGGCGCGAGACCCTCCAACCCGCCCGGCGGGTGGAGGCAGTCCTTTCAGCGAATTGGTCTCTTCCGTGCCAGTCCCGGATGGGTTCAGGGAGCCCGAGGTGTCCTATTACACCGGAAGGGGAGATCCGGTCCAACACGTCCAGTGGTTCGAGGACGTGGTCTCCATCCGGCAAATGTCGGACGGGTTCAAGTGCCGACTCTTCGCTATCACTCTCAGAGAGAAGGCGAGGGAGTGGTTCCATAAGCTACCATCCAACTCCATCCACTGCTTCGAGGACCTCCGCCGGGGGTTCGTGCTGAGATTCACTACCTCTAAGAGGAGGAAGAGGGAGTCGGAATCTCTGTTTCGTATCAAACAAGAGGCGAACGAGACCCTGGGAAGCTATGTTGACCGCTTCCAGGAGGAGGTTACCCAGGTTCAGGAGACGCCGGGCCATACCCTGATGATGGCCTTCACACTAGGACTGCAGCAGGTTTTCTTTCGTATGGAGTTGAAAAGGGTTCCCCCCCTCTCCTATGAAGAGTTAATGGAAAGGGCGGCGAGAGAAGTCGACGGAGAGGCGTCGAATCCAGAGTTTGCCCAGAAGCTAGCCAAATGGGCTACGGAAGAGGAGAGGCCAAAGGGAGGTAGAGGCCAGGAGGAGAGGAGAGTCGAGCCCCGGCAGAGGGACGGGCAACATCAGCAGCAACAGCAGCAGCCCAGGTGGGGGCGCCAAGAGCCGAATCACCGACTAGGATGGAGGCCAGAGTGGCAGGAGCAGAGGGCGAGAAGAGGGTTCTACGGAGGGGACCGTCGCCAGGGAGGCCAGGGTCAGTTCTACCCTCCCGGAGGAAGGCAAGGCCGAAGGCCACCTCTTCCCGACCAAGAAGAGGCTATGGCCATAGCCATGGGAAAGAGAAGAAGGCCGGCGAGAAGAAGGAGAAGAGAAGTTAGGGTGGAGATGTCGTACTGTGATTTCCACCAGGATGAAGGGCACTCCACCGTCACGTGCCTGGAGTTCCTCGAGATGAGAGGAAACAGGGAGCAGCAGCGCCAGCAAGATCACCAGGGAGTGCGGATCAAAGAAGTCCTGCCTCGGAGGGAGGAGGACAGATGCGAAGATTGGGATGATGTGGGGTGCCGGGGAGGGATCGGAGCGATCCACGGGGGGGCGGGGGTCGAGGCCTCCCGCAAGACGAGCCTCCACACCATGTACCGCAGGAGCGTTGGCTCCACATCCCAGACCCCGCCCCTAGAAGAGAGAATCACATTCTCCATCCAGGACATGCCAGGTCACGAAGATCCCTTTTGCGATGCGCTGGACATTCAGACAGCCATCGAAGATTTCACCGTCTCCCGGATCCTCATCGACAATGGGAGTTCGGTCAACGTAATCTTTAAGAGGGCGTTCGACGTGATGAAGGTGGAGGCCAGGAGGGTGTTGGCCTCGGATGGGCCACTGTTCGGCTTCTCAGGGGAGAGGAAGGAAGTTGAAGGAGGAGTGGGACTCAATGTTTCCCTGGGGGGGCAGTCTCGCAACTGCAAGTTCGTCATCGTGGACGCCCCCAGCAGCTACAGCGCCATATTCGGGAGGCCCCTTATCAGCGCCTTCCATTGCGTCCCCTCGTCCTTCCACCAATGCCTCAAGTTTAACGTCGAGGGGGTCCAGGTCCGGGTCCGCGGAGATCCCAAAGTGGCGAGAGAATGTTACGTCACGGCAGTGAACTCTATCTCTTGGTTAGAAGGAGCCGAGGAGATGGGACGGAGGATGGAGGAGATGGATCAGGAGGCTGGCAGAGAAGATATGGAAGTGGAGGAGAGCCGCGCCCAGGAAGAAGTGGTGGAGGAAGTCCAGGGGCCGGCCGAAGCAGTGGCCGTGGAGGAAGTCGAAGAAGAAGTCTCCGCCCCCGGAGAAGTTACTGAAGAATGGGGGGAGCAGTCCCGTCTGGAGGCAGCTGAAGAGGTGGTGGAGGTGGAGGTCCTCACCTTCGGTGGCAGGGTCGAGAAGGTCCGTGTCAGTGGAGGTCTGACTCTGGAGGCTCAAGGCAGGATGCTGGAGTGCATCCAAAAGAACGTGGATATCTTCGCCTGGAGTGCTGCGGAGATGCCGGGGATCGACACCGACGTGGCCTGCCACCGCCTTAACCTAAACCCGGAGGCTCGCCCCATCCAGCAGAAGAAGAGGGCTACAGTGGACAGGCTGACCGAGCCGATTTGGGAGTAGGTGGCCAAGCTCCTCAAGGCCGGTTTCATTTCCGAAATTCAATACCCCGGATGGGTCTCCAATGTTGTAATGGTTAAAAAAGGAGACGGCCGGTGGAGGATGTGTGTCGATTTTTCTTTACTTAATAAAGCATGCCCTAAGGATTGTTATCCCTTGCCTCGGATCGACGCACTGGTAGATTCAGCCGTTGGTTTTTCTATAATGAGTTTCCTAGATGCTTTTTCAGGTTACCACCAGATTAGGATGCACCCTCCCGACGTCAAAGACGTCTCTTTCATCATGGGGGATGGGTGTTATTGCTACAAAATGATGCCCTTCGGGCTAAAAAATGCAGGTGCGACCTACCAGAAAATGATGGACAGGATCTTCCGAGAGCAGAAGGGCAGGAACCTGGAGGTGTACGTAGACGATCTCATGGTCAAGAGCCTCAGCATCGACTCTCACCTCCTGGACCTGGAGGAGACTTTCACTACCCTTCGGAAGCATAAAATGAGATTGAACCCCTCGAAGTGCATCTTCGGGGCAAGCAGGGAGAAATTTCTGGGGCATCTCCTCACCCCTGCTGGAGTAGAGCCCAATCCCGACAAGGTGAGGGAAATTCTGGAGTTAGGGTCACCGCGGAATGCAAGAGAAGTGCAGCGGCTGACGGGGAAGTTAGCAGGACTGAGCAGGTTCCTTTCTCGGGCCGGAGAGAAGTGCTCTCCCTTCTTCAAAACCCTGAGAGGAGGTCGAAAGTTCGAATGGACCCCGGAGTGCGAGGAAGCATTCCAGGACCTGAAGAGACAGTTGACTCGGGCTCCCCTGCTCCAGGGACCAAAGGAAGGGGAGGACTTATTCCTGTACTTGGGTGTTGGGACAGAGTCCCTGAGCTCTGTGTTAGTTCGGGAAGAGGGGAAGAAGCAACTCCCGATTTACTATGTCAGTAGGGTGTTGAGGAAGGCCGAGCTCCTCTACCCTATTCTGGAGAAGTTGGCATTTGCTCTGATCATCTCGGCCCGGAGGCTCCGGCCTTACTTCCAGGCTCATTCAATCCGGGTAGTGACTGACCACCCCCTCCGTAACATCTTTGGGGGGGTGGAGCATTCGGGCAGATTGGCAAAGTGGTCGGTGGAATTGAGCGAGTTCGACGTCTCCTTCGTCCCCCGTCTCTCGATCAATGCACAAGTAATGGCAGATTTTCTGGCTGAATACGTGATCGAGGTGGCGGAGGAAGAACTCACTCGCCAGGTTCCTTGGAAGATTATGGTGGATGGTGCTTCGGGAAAAAATTCCCTGGGAGTCAGGATCATCCTGGAAAGCCCCCATGGGACAAAAATAGAGCAAACAGTGGTAATACACTTCCCCATCACCAACAACCAGGCGGAGTATGAAGCAGTGATCGCAGGGCTGCGCCTGGCTCGGGAACTGGGGGTGCAGGATGTGGAGGTCCTCACTGATTCCATGGTGGTGGCCTCCCAGATCAACGGGGAGTTTGAGGTCAGAGAGCCTACTCTGCAGCTATACTTAATTAAGGTGAAGGGGATCATCGGTTCGTTCCAGACTTTCTCCATCCGGCACGTGCCCAGAGTGGAGAATGAGCAGGTAGACCAACTGGCAAAGCATGGTCCCCGGGCGGGGGGAACTATCACCGACTTATTTCGGCCCTCCATTGAGGAAGGAGAATTGATGGAGGTGGAGCAACACCCCTCATGGATGGACCCGTTCATGACTTTCCTATCCACGGGGGAATATCCCGAGGGGATGGACCGGAAGAAGCTCAAGTATAAGTCAGCCTATTACCTTACGCGAGACGGTCAGCTGTACAGGAAGACCCTCTCAGGCATGTTGGCTCGTTGCGTGGCCGAGGGAGAGGTCCAGAGAATCTTGGAGGAGGTTCACTCCGGAGAGTGCGGCAGCCATTCTGGGAGTCGGACATTGGAAGGGAGGATGGTCAGACAGGGGTACTTCTGGCCAACCTTAGGCCGCGACGCGGCAAAATTCACCAAGGAGTGTCACAAGTGCCAGCTCTTCGCTCCACTCCAGCTGCAGCCGGCCCAACGTCTCAGGAGCATCTCAGCCCCTTGGCCCTTTGCGATCTGGGGAATGGACTTGGTTGGACCCTTCCCCCAAGCCAGCGGACAGAGAAGATTCCTGCTTGTGATGATCGATTATTTCTCCAAGTGGCTGGAAGTGAAGGCGTTTGCCAAGGTGACCTCCCAAGTCGTGAGGAACTTCGTATGGGGGGAAATCATCTGCCGTCACGGGCTCCCCCAAGCCATCGTCACAGACAACGGACCTCAGTTCGCGAGCGCCGAATTCTTCAGCTTTTGCGAGCAGCTCGGGATTGATCTTAGGTTCGCCACGATCCATCACCCGAGGAGTAATGGGCAGGTGGAAGCAGCAAACAAGATCATCGTCAACCTCCTCAAAAAGAAAGTGGAAAACTTGAAGGGTAGTTGGGTGGAGCAGCTCCCCTCGGTCCTCTGGGCTCTCAGGACCACGCCCAACGCGGCCACAGGAGAGACCCCGTTCAAGCTCTCCCACGGATGCGAGGCGGTGCTCCCGATAGAACTTGAAGTCCAAACACCCCGGGTGGCTGAGGCAGGAGAAGGCAGGGAAGAGTGGAGAGTCGGGAATGAGGAGGAGCTGCGACTCTCCCTTGACTTGGTAGAAGATCTGCGGGACCTCTCTGCCATCATGCAGGAGGAGGTGAAGAGGAGAATGGCCAAATACTTTGACAAGCACGTCAGGATCAAACAATTCGCAGAAGGGGACTTAGTATTGAGAAAGGTGGACGCAGCAGGAAGATCAGCCGCAGTGGGGAAACTTAACCCCAACTGGGAAGGGCCATACATAGTGCAAGAAGTCTTAAAGTCAGGTGGTTATCGCCTTCGAAATACGGAAGGCGCAACCATGGGTCTCACCTGGAATGGAGACGACCTGAAGCGTTTCTATCCCTGAGTCATGTAACTTTCGCTCTATGAAATAAAAAGTTCTTTTTTTAAATGCTGAGGTTTACATGTTTTCGTATGAGTCGGAGGAAATTACCCCGGACCCCGAGCAGATCCCGCTGTCAGGCTCCCATCAAGCTGGCAGGGCTGGATGTCACCCGGAGGAATTTACCCCGGACCCCGAGCAGATCCCGCTGTCAGGCTCCCATCAAGCTGGCAGGGCTGGTTGTCACTCGAAGAAGTTTGCCTCGGACCCCGAGCAGATCCCTCTGTCAGGCTCCCATCAAGCTGGCAGGGCTGGATGTCACTCGGAGGAATTTACCCTGGACCCCGAGCAAATCCCGCTGTCAGGCTCCCATCAAGCTGGCAGGGCTGGATGTCACTCGGAGAAGTTTGCCCCGGACCCCGGGCAGATCCCGCTGTCAGGATCCCATCAAGCTGGCAGGGCTGGATGTCACTCGGAGAAGTTTGCCTCGGACCCCGAGCAGATCCCACTGTCAGGCTCCCATCAAGCTGGTAGGGATGGATGTCACTCGGAGAAGTTTGCCCCGGACCCCGAGCAGATCCCGCTGTCAGGCTCCCATCAAGCTGGCAGGGCTGGATGTCACTCGGAGAAGTTTGCCCCGGACCCCGAGCAGATCCCGCTGTCAGGCTCCCATCAAGCTGGCAGGGCTGGATGTCACTCGGAGGAATTTACCCAAGACCCCGAGAAGATCCCGTTGTCAGGCTCCCATCAAGCTGGCAGGGCTGGATGTCACTCGGAGAAGTTTGCCCGGACCCCGAGCAGATCCCACTGTCAGGCTCCCATCAAGCTGGCAGGGTTGGATGTCACTCGGAGAAGTTTGCCCCGGACCCCGAGCAGATCCTGCTGTCAGGCTCCCATCAAGCTGGCAGGGCTGGATGTCACTCGGAGGAGTTTGCCCCGGACCCCGAGCAGATCCCGCTGTCAGGCTCCCATCAAGCTGGCAGGGCTGGATGTCACTCGGAGAAGTTTGCCCCGGACCCCGAGCATATCCCGCTGTCAGGCTCCCATCCAGCTGGCAGGGCTGGATGTCACTCGGAGGAGTTTTCCCCGGACCCCGAGCAGATCCCGCTGTCAGGCTCCCATCAAGCTGGCAGGGTTGGATGTCACTCGGAGGAATTTACCCCGGACCCCGAGCGGATCCCGCTGTCAGGCCCTATCAGGCTGACGGAGCCGAATGTCACTCGGGGGAGCCAGTTTAGGCCCCAGCCAGTACGAGCCCGTGGGTGGTGTTCGACTATCGTCGATCTCTACCACGGTCGAGGCGCCGTTCGACTATCGTCGATCTCCCTCTCGGCCAAGGCGCCGTTCGACTATCGTCGATCTCCCTCTCGGCCAAGGCGCCGTTCGACTATCGTCGATCTTTGCTTTTGTCGAAGCGCCGTTCAACTATCGTTGAGCTCCGAATAGAGATAGTCGATCTTCAATTTGTCTTAATTCCGCTGTCCGCTCGACGCTTTTCCGGGGAAAGAACGCCGAGCTCGGATTTGTTTGAAGTCGTTCGACGCTCTGGCGCCTTTCCAGGAGGAGATCATTGGCCGACCCGCGCAAGCTTTAGCGCAATAGCCCGACCTACTAGCTCGCTTCGCGACAAAGAGTATGACAGCGAACCCGGGCAGGCGATGCGAGTCGCCCATCCGCGTCGCGACTGCCCGGCGTTCCTCGCACTCCCAAGTCAAAAATCTCACTCAAGAGTGACTCTACAACTTCACTCGCGCGCGACGGCAAAGAGGCAAAGTGAGCGACTCAAGGCAAAATACAAGAGGCGAATGCGAGAAGCGAATAACGAAGAATGAGCAAAGAAAGCATTCACATTACAGTGAAAGAATGAAAGATTTATCATTACACTTAGGTTTGTCAAAAAGAAAATATTACAAAAACCCCAGACATGGGCCCTCGACGCTGCGACAAAAAGAAAAGGAAAATCAAGTGTGCAAGCCCTCGGCGAGGCGAACCCTAAGATGTGAGCCCCCACATATGGGGTGAAAGGGAGACCCACCCGGCTTCGGTATCAGGAGGAACAGCTCCGGTACCACCTCGTCAGCCGAAAGCTTGGCACAACTACTGCTAAGGAGATTGGCCCGCTGCAACGTCTGGAAGGTGTATTTCGCCGCGCTGGCCGCATTCTTCTGCATCATCACTTCTATATCATAGTCGCTATAATGAGTAAGTTGACAGCCGCTTGTGGATGACGGTGGCGCAGCCGCAGCAGCCTCCAGTGCATCCACCCGCGCCCGTAATGCCTGCTTCTCCTGCTGAAGGGTGACGATTTCAGTGCCCATCCGGCTAGCCGTCGCCGCGTCCTGCGAAAAGGAAGATTATTGAGTCAGATCGCTCTGGGCGAGGAAAGGCCGACGCGAGTTAGCTCGCTTACCACTCCCCCAAGTATTGCGCGAGGGCAGCATCAGATGCCTCGGCCCGCTTCCGTAGCTCGTCCGCCTCCTCTTGAGCAAGCTTGTGAGCCGCCTCCTTCTCGTCAATAATTTTTTTGAGGGACGGGATGTTCTTCTCCATCCGAAGGCATCGCCGGCTAACCATGTGGGCCAGCTCAAGGCTGCGAAGCTGGGCCCGCGCGCTTTCGTAGACCAGCACCCGCGTCCCCTCCTCGCCATAGATGGCGGCGTCCTCCCGCCAGTAGATGCCGAAGGAGAGGTTATACGCATCTCCGTGGCTGGTTTCCTGCTCCACCCAACTCGGCAGCACCGAGGATATGGAGACTTGGTTGATCTCTTTATCCCACTGAAGTAGCGGGACCCCGAGGTCGTGCAAGGGCCCCTCCCCGAATCCGAAGTTGCAGTGTCCCCAGGGGACCAACTTCTTCGTGGGCTGACCCCCTTCTAGCGATTGTGATGTGCCCGCCCCCGCACCGGCTGAGCCGATGGCCGGTGCGGCCGAGGGACAAGGCGGAGGAGGATCAACAGACTGTTGACCGACAGGAGCATTGCCCTTGTCGGGAGTCGGGAGAGGTGCGCCACTTGCCTTTTTGGACTTCTTGGGCGGCGGCAGATCCTGGGTCCGCTCATGACTAGGTCGTTTTGAGGTAGCGGGGGCTGATAACTCGCGGTGTGCAGCGGCCGCCGCCTCAGCCCGGGCGAGCTCGCCGGACGCGAGTCGCGCACTCTCGTAGGGAGGACGGAGGGGAATATCGCGCTCGCCTGTAAAAGTGAGGAACTTAAGGTTACTCGAAGAATGGTTTTGGAAAACGGAAGTAGTCGAGTCGCTTACCTTCACCAGGCGGGACGGGTGCGAGATCGTCCAGGTTCTTGCGGAGGTATGCCACCTCAAAGTTCTTCCCGGCGAAGAACCCGTACAGTGCCGCCTCGTGACCCCCCAAAGACGGGGGGCGATAGCTCGCTTCGCTGAGCTGAACCGGCGAGAAGGGGACATTTCCAAAGTCCCCCTTGACGAAGAAAAACTTCTTTAGCCAATTGTGGCTCTTGTTCACCGTCTTTCACACCTTCGCCTGGCTGCTGGCGAAGCAGGCGGTCTCGTCCTTATTCATGCGGAAGTAAAACAGCTTGCGGAAGACCGCGAGGCTGAACTCAATCCTCTCCTCCCGAAGGTAGCAAGCAAACCCAACCGCCACTACGATGGAGTTAGGGGTCATCTGCCCGGGGACAACCCCGAAGTACTTGAAGATTTGTCGGATTTCCGGTCACAGGGGAAGCCGGAGACCCGCCTCGAAGTGGGCAGTAGGAAGTGCGAGCTCGTCCCCTGACAGATCATTTATGCGCTCGCTCGCCTCAGGCCGCCTCGCCTCAAAGCCCGGCGGGACGAATCGACCAAGGGCTTCAAGGAATTCCGCCGCGGTAATGACGGCGGGAGGGAAATCGTGCTCAGAAAAGGCCCAAGCACACTTCCCCCTCCCGTCCGCATCGCCGCTGCCGCCGTCGCCAACCATCTTGCGAAAAGGTTCACTGGGCGAAACGAGGAAAGGTTCTCGCGAGAAGAAGGAAGAATCAGCTTTTAATATGGTAGGTGAAAAGTGGATCGGCTGAGTCTACTCATAGAGTTGAGAAAGGCGGGAAAAAACCTTGGTGGCGGGAAAAGTGCGGATAGCAAGATTAACCCCGACGCTTCGACTTCTGAACCCGATCGGGATCCTCGTCGGCTCGCAGGATGCCCACGAGAGGTTCTCGACCGCAAACCTCCCTCGCCCGCTCTCGCGTGGGAGAATGAATGGCGACGCGGGCCCCTCCAAGAACGACGTGCGAGCCTATAAGAGGGGGGCCCGCAGGAAATTGGCCCGCTTTCGGCAGCATAAATGCGGTTAAGGTCTAGGCAGGTCAGCTCCTCGGCATCACGCGAGTAAGAAGACGAGCTGGCGGGGGCAGCTCACTTCGCCCGCATCTCCTGAATGGGGTCATGGACTATTGTTACCTTGAAAGGGTTGGCCAGAACAGTCAGCCGCGGGTCGACGAATATCGTCGACCATGGATCGACTATCGTCAACCGCGGATCGACTATCGTCGACCACGGATCGACTATCGTCGGCCGCGGATCGACTATCGTCGATCACAGATCGGCGCGAATCGACTACTGACAACCGCGAGGAGAGCCAGAATATAAAACAGAAGAACACAGTAAGCACATGCCCATGATCGGGCAGGACAGATCCTGAATTATTACAGAAACCATTGTTCTCAAAACAAATGTCTTACAGACCTAATAGCTTCGACCGGCATCCGAGGCGACCTGGACCCAGCAAGCGGTGGCAAGCACCGACGAGAGCGAGGTATGCGGCTCAATATTGAATCCATTTCCACCTACCCCGCCCTCGCTTGCCGGATTGGGGCAGAACACGAGGATAGTGATACTCGCGAACCGCCGTCAGCTCTCGCTGGGTCAGGTCGACCTGCTTTGAAATCTGCCTAAGTCGCTCCTCGGCTCGCATAATATGCGCGTCCGGCAATGTTGCCCCATCCTCGCCAGCAGTTCACCCAGCTCCCTCTAGAGCTGTGAGTCGCTCCTCCGTCTCAGCTTTATCTTTCTCTACTCTGTCGAAGATTTCATTCAGCAGCAACGTGTGTTTCTGAAATAATCGCGTCACTTGCGTCTTCATCTTCGCGGCATCAAGCGGGTCGCCCAGGTAGCCTGCGATGTCGTCCAGCTCGGGGGGAGGCGAGTACCCCTCACTCATTTCCACATCAGAAGAGACCGTGTTGTAACCTACAAGGTTAAAGTTAGAGGGAGCCGGCGATTGATAAATGGCCTAGAAGCAAAAGAGTTACCAGGCGTTGGCACGACACCCGCATCATTAGCGGGTCGAGAAGAGCCCGGCCGACCCTGGAATGCAGGTCCTCCCGGGGTGACGAACGGTTTCCCCAGACCCGGGGGCCTTGGCGACGAGGAAGATGCAGGAGGAAGATGCGCCGGAAGGGAAGGACTGACGGCCCGACTCGTCGCCTTCAGGGGAGATTTCCCTGACCCCCCTTCATCCACTCCGACGTCTTGAAGCGTCTCCTGCCAAAAATAGAAAGTCAGGAGGAACGGCGGATCGGACAAAGTGATCTCCTATCGAAGGAACAACCTCGGCATCGCCGGCCGAGCCAGAGGCAGGATCATCATCCGGTCGGGGGCGCCGAACGATCTTTCCTTTCACCGGCTTGAAAAGAGGACCGGACGCTCCCCGCGCTAGCCACGGGGCGGCTTCTAGGGAAGCCTCCCGGGCGCCCTCCCTCGCAGCCGCCAATCGGGCCCGCATCTCCTCAGACGTAGGCATCTCTCAGCTATGAGCAACGGGAAAATGCCAGGAAAAAGAGGTGGTCTTCCAAAAGCCCGACAGCTTATTTATAGAGCCAGGGTGGGACCCTTCATCACAGATTCCCTCCAGCTCAGCAGTACTTCCGCCGGACACGTAGGGTTGGATGTTTCTTTCCGAGCTTCTGCGAAGCCCGTAAAGAGCGGGGATTGTGTACAACCCCGTGTCCGCCGGAGGATCTTAGACCCCTCTACCCGCTCCTTTAGGCGGGCCAGCCTCGACCCGCTCCTTTAGGCGGGCCAGCCCCGACCCGCTCCTTTAGGCGGGCCAGCCCCGACCCTCTCCTTTAGGCGGGCCAGCCTCGACCCGCTCCTTTAGGCGGGCCAGCCCCGACCCACTCCTTTAGGCGGGCCAGCCCCGACCCACGTTTCTCGGTTATCAGGTCAGGACGGACTGCGCATAGCTGGTCAGGACAGCGGGATTAGGCTGTTGGCAGACCATCCCCAGGGGTCTTTCAGTAATTTCAAGCCATCAGAGGTTAGTTATTGGCAGGCCATCTTCTAAAAACTATAAATAGGACCCAAGGGGTACCTCAGAGGGGACGGACTTGTCTCCCAGTCTTTCAGTGTTCTCTGAGATACCTTAGCCCGGCCTTTTTGGCTAAGGAGGGGAAGCGCTCTGAAATCTTCCGGGTTTGTGGTGGGACCTCCGCGCCGGGCCCTTGGTCTAGTACTCTGTTCTTTCCTTCTCTTCAGTTGCTTTGCTTGCAGGAACGAAGTAGGTGTGCGACCACCCCTTCCCCAAGGGTGAACTCCACAGAGACCGATCTTTCGGTTTCAACACTTAAGCTGTCTCGACTCGTATGCAATCACCTTCCTGCCTTGCATCAGCACGCATCCCAGCCCAACATGCGATGCATCCACATATACATCAAACTTAGCACCTTCAGTAGGCAAAGACAAAATAGGGGCTGAACATATCCTTCTCTTTAGCTCCTCAAAAGCCTCTTCACACTTGTCATCCCATACGAAGGCTACATTCTTTTGGGTAAACCTGGTCAATAGCGCAGACAGGGTGGAGAACCCCTTCACAAATCTTCTATAATAGCCTTCCAGACCCAAGAAACTTCTGATCTCACGAGGAGTAACAGGTCTCGCCCACTCCATAATTGCAGCGATCTTGTTTGGGTCAACTGAGATCCCGTCCTCGTTAACCACATTGCCGAGGAAAGATACCTGAGGCAGCTAAAATTCAAATTTGATCAGCTTGGCATAAAGCTTATGGTCTCTCAGAGTCGTCAAGACTAGACGCAAATGCAGATCATGATCTTCTGCATTCTGGGAGTACACTAAAACGTCATAAATAAAGACAATCACAAACTTGTCTAAGTAATCCTTGAACACGCGGTTCATCAAATCCATTAAGCTGAAGGCGCATTAGTCAAACCAAATGACATGACTAAGAACTCGAAATGCCCATGACGAGAACTGAACGCCGTCCGCGGAATATCTGACTCCCGAATCCTAAACTGGTGATAGCCCGAACGAAGGTGTATCTTTGAAAACACAGCACTACCACTCAGCTGGTCAAACAAATCATCAATCCGAGGCAGAGGGTACCTGTTCTTAATTGTAACCTTGTTTAGCTCTCTGTAGTCGATGCATAGCCTCATCGACCCATCTTTCTTCTTTACGAACAGTACAGGCGCACCCCAGGGTGACGAACTCGGCCTGATAAAACCCTTTGCCAACATCTCATCTAGCTAGATCCGCAACTCCTCCAGCTCTCGCGGGGCCATGCGGTATGGCGCCTTAGCAATAGGAGGCGTACCCTTCTCCAAATATATGACAAACTCGACCTCTCTATCGGGTGGAAGACCGGGAAGATCAGCAGCAAAAATATCAGGGAACTCACTAATAACTTGAATCTCTTCCAACCTCGGCACACTAACATCTGCCCCTACTAGAGAGACCAAACAGGCAAAACAGCCCGAAACAAGCAACTTACGAGCACGTACCGCAAAAATAACCAGAGACTCCTGAAGTGGATCGGCATAAACGCTCCCGGGCTGACCGTTGTCCTTCACGAAATCCAAGCGCTTACCCTTGCACTGGATAACCGCATCATATTGGGACAACCAATCCATGCCTAGGATAACGTCAAAGTCTTCTAGATCAATCACTTTCAGACCTTCCTTAGCTAGAAAGTATCCCAACAAGACTGGGCAGCCCTGAATACCCAAGTCTTAAATCACAGAGTCGCCCGAAGGGAACTTGACGCAGAATGCTCCACCAACTCGATCTAGGCCAAACTAGAATCAAAGCCCTAGTAACAAAAGAGTGGGTGGCTCCAGAATCGAAAAGAACGCGTGCCCAACGGTTCTTTACCTTAAATCTCCCTATACAGCAACCCACACAACTAAGGGGAAAACAAAATCTAAACTATACAAGAGGTAGAAAATTCAAGTTAGGAAGAAATCTAACCTGAAATGACCTGGGTCGAGGTCAACGCTTCCTCTGAAGAGATAACATTCTGCTTCCCCTTGCCTTTATCCACGCGCGAGGGTGGCGGCAACGCATGTAATGGAACTACTAGGAGAACGGGCTGCGCCTGAGGGAAATTCGTCTTGAGATGGCTCTTTTGCCCACACTAAAAACAAACTTTATCTTTCGACCAACAACGGGCCACATCATGCCCCTTCCTTCCGCACGAGGAACACGCCACATCCCCTCTGGGAGCACTCTGGATAGAATGGACTTTTTCTTTCTTCTGTGCTGCCAATCTTTTGAAGCACTTCTCCAAAGGGTGGCCTTGCCGGCCGCAGAAGCTACACGCCCCCTTGGTCTTCTTCCTTGAAACTGCATCAGGTTCCTGGGGGCCTTTCCCCCCAACAGACTTCCGCTTGTCTTGCCTCGCCTGCTAGCCTCTGTTCTTAGCATTCTCAATGGCCTCAACTTTCAAAGCAGCTTCCACCACTCCGGCATAACTGACTGCTCTGTAGGCATTTGCTAACTACTGAACGTCGCTTCTAAGCCCACCCAGAAACCGCTTAACCGGGTCTGCTTCAACACTAACAAGTCCAGGAGCAAACCGACTCATTTTGCTAAACTCAATCTCATACTCACTAACTGTGAGTTTCCTTTGCTTCAAATGAAGGAAGTCATTCATCAACCGGTCCCGCTCCACCGAGGGCAGAAATTTACTTAATAGTATCTCCTTAAATGACTCCCAGGTGCATCCTGCCACCAAACTTTCCTTCTCCCTCAGCCACCAACTCTTTGCCAATCCCTTGAGCTGGTAGGCAGCGAGCATTACATTCTGATCATCCGTGATCCCGGAATAGGAGAACATCTCCTCTATAGAAATCAGTTAGTCATCAAAAATCATGAAATCCGCCTTCCCGCCATAAGTAGGGGGCCTAAGTCGCTGAAACTGAGATATGAAGGACATCTCCGGGGGCACTACAACTTGAGGCACAAGAGGAGCAGGAGGGGGAGGAATAGCTACACCCCCAACGAGGTCCTGAGCTCTCTGAGCCTGCCCTGCCACTATAGCAACCAAGGACTGGATCTGGCTCTACATGTCCACCACCTGTCTCGATAAGGCTTCATTACTTAGCCGCAAGCTTTCAATCAGGGCCTCGCTCTAGGATCCCGAAGACTCACCCATAGATTGGGGAGTCGATCGCGTCGCAGGATGCTTCGCCATCCTACAATCGCACCAGTCCTAGATAAAACCCATCCCCACCACTAGAACAAGTCTACCCGGTACAGACAAGCATACTTAAATATGAATTGCAACTGCAAATCTTGTTCTGGGATTTGTTTTATAAGGATGATGTTATGCTTAACCTAAGATGGTTTACTACCATCACACTAACTCATGTGCCTAAATAATGGATGCATGCTTTTATGTTCGTTTTGACTCAAAACCATGTGTGTACATATGTCATCATGCAAATCTTTAGCCTGGCACGTTGTGCTTATGAAATGTTATGCTATGCATGACGTGCTATGCATTCTAAAAGGCCTTAATGCATGCCATGGGCGGCGTACACATGAAAATGTTATGCATCCCATACTACATAACATTCCCATGCAACGAAAAAGAAAAACGTACTAGCTGCATTCATGTGGTGAGGTTATGCATCCCATACTACATAACCCTCACATGTTGCCTCCTATGGTTGGATCCATATACGAACACATATTATGCATCCCATACTGCATAGTATGCCCCGTATACTTCTTTATGCTCATGAGTGTAGGGTTCGTGCTTCGGCCAAGACGTGCTGATGATATATCAGTGAGTGTAGCTTATGAAGCTAAACTTCTAATGCAATCAAAAGGAAAGGTTGACCGACCAACTTGTCAAAAAACCTCCCTCTGATACCAACTGTCACAACCCGCATTTTCCTCGAGGGTAAGGATTATAAGAGTACGGAAAACACACGCGTTGTGATGCCACGTCGAGCAGGGGAAAACTGCCGACGCTCAAGCAACACACACCGAGACCAACAATCACAAGTTTAATTTAGTAGAAAACCAGTTTATTTAAAGGTTGTATCCCTCAGCACAGCGGATCACTAGTCATACTAGGAAGAATATATATTTGTTTACAGCGGAAAAATACTTGATTCAATTGATTTGACACCCTAAAAGAGTATAAGGGCTCTCAAGAGACCACTTATAGTATGCACGACACTTAAGGTGAGTATAGTATTTATGTTTTAAAAGATATGCTTATTTTAACGCTTTAATAAGGTAAGTGCTATAGTATTGCAAAAATGATATGATGAGGTACATATAATAGTTTAGGATTATCTAAATACCAAACATGCACCCTAGCCATAAAACCAACCCAAAAGGCAAGTAAACAACCCCAAGAGGGCAAAAACAACAGTTTTAATTCATATCCAGCAAAACAAGTAAGCCACCAGTGGGCGTCGATAACCCGACGCGAACCCACCGATGAGTGCGCATGTCCATATAGAAAAAGAAAGATAACTACCTACAAAGGTGAATGTCTGCAACTCAGCTCCCTTGGAGGCTACCAGCAAGCCTACTATAAGGAATCAGCCGCTCAATCGGCTACAACCTGGTCCTAAGGCATTCAAGAAAAAAGAAATACCTCAAAAGGAAATAATCAAAAGAAAGGAGTATCATATTACTTAATAAAGAAGGGTTTTCCAACCCGGCAACAAGGTACCAAATCAGCAGAAGTAGGAAAAAGAAAGAACTATTGTTAAAAAGACAATAAAGGCAAATCACACCAAGTGTGAGCACAAAAGCTACCTGCCCTGCGGAAAGAATCAATCTGCAGTAGTAAAGTATCAGTATAATAGCAGGGAAAGCAAAAAACAGACCACGGGAGAGCTAACAATCCTAAGTTTGTGGGCAAATTACCGGGGTGTCAAAAAAAAACAAGGGGCTGGAGCGTGTGGCAGTACCAATACCAACAACCAGACCCCAAAAATACTCAAGGGTGAAACACAACCGGTGGCCGCCTTAGGGTCCACACACCTAAACAAGTTGGCCACAATGTCCAAACTTAGTGGTGTCCACAGCTCAGCACACACAATTCACCCCTCTAGAGTCTAGAAACAAACACCCCCTCCGGCCAAAGCCCACGAGTCGGCGTGCAAAAACTAGCCGAACACCCCCAACATCCCCCTTAGGAAGGTAAAAGTCCTCTAACAGTCCTAAAGAAGCACACATCCCAAGGCTATAGCATTAGCCTATAAAAAACTATGGCATTGAGTGAGCCTGCCTCACTCAACGCCAAAACGGCCACGGCGTTGAGTGAGGTACCCTCACTCAACGCCAAGGGCTAAACCGCAAGCCCTGGCTGTGGCGTTGAGTGAGTCTACCTCACTCAACGCCAAACCTGCTTTGGCGTTGAGTGAGGTCGACTCAATCAATGCCATCGAGCTAAAACGCAAGAGAACAGCTTGGCGTTTAGTGGGCCCCCTCACTCAACGCTAAACCTGCTATGGCATTGAGTGAGGCCTCCTCACTCAACTCCATCATACTTGACAGCGGGAAAAAAAGACTTGGTGTTGAGTGATTCTTCCTCACTCAACGCCAAACCTGCTTTTGCGTTGAGTGAGGTCGACTCACTAAACGCCATCAGGCTTGATGACGGCATTGAGTGAGGCCTACTCACTCAACGCCATCAGACTAAACTGCAAGTCTTAGTAGTGGCGTTGAGTGAGTTCACCTCACTCAACACCAGACCTGCTTTGGCGTTGAGTGAGGTCGACTCACTCAACGCCTCAGCACTTAACCGCACAAACTACACCTGGCGTTGAGTGAGTGGACCTGATGTAGGCTACGCCTAAGGATCCTACACGGAAGGCGAGACTATGACCTTTACGACGTTTGTCGCTCCCTAATCCGCACACAAACGAAACGCAGCGTCCACAATGAAGTTTATTTATCGTTCGCGCTAACATACGGATAGTCGATCCGCAAGTGGAATGGAGAATGGCTATAGGCCAAAATCCTTTCCGGCTAAATGGAATAATATTAATTCCGATCAAGCTTTGGAGTTGTACCAAAATAGATCCACCAAAAAAAATCACGATTCGAAAAAATGGTAGGATCTATCCCAACAAAACAAAAGCGAGGAGTGCCAATCCTCTCGCGAGATCTTTCGGAAAACCAAATGAAAATATCAAATCTATTTATAGAAAACACCGCGAAAATTTAACAATTCGAGGAAGTCACGCAAAATCCGTCCACCACAAGAACTAATCAAAGAAAAGAATCTCTTATGTAGGAATTTTGTTACCCCACTAAGAAACGTAGATCCGAGATGTTGGATCCACGAAGAACGACCGCTCTTCCCTTTTGAAATCCACGGGAAACGTGCCGACGGATGAAGGTCTTGTTCGTCTCCTTTGCTTCTCGCCATATATGATTCTCCAAACTTGATTCTTCCTTGCACGAGATCTCCCACCTCCAAGGTGGCCGAAAATTTTAAAAGGATTGAACGTGATTTGGTGGAGAGAAGATAGAGAGAGGGGAGAACGTTGGATGGTTAGAGATAGAGAGGAGGGGAAGAGGGCGGCCAAGCAAGGGAGGAGAGGGGTGACCGAATTCCCTGGAGAGAACCTTGAAGGGGGCGGCGGCTAAGAGGAGGGAAAGAGGGAAATTAGGTTTAGGCAAACCAATGCAATTGATTTCAATATTAGTCTAAATAACAAATGTCAACTTGGCCTTATATAAGGCTTACAACCATGTGGCTATTAGCATCCCAAAATAAAAATGTTGCAGAAATGAAATGACAAAATAACATAGTGTCCAATATCACATATAACCAGATAAAGGCAGACCAAATAATAAAATAAATTTAAAGCTTATTTTTGTTGCGTGGGCGAAGATTGTAGCCGTGCCCGCTACGGTGCCGCAAGTCTCTTGATGGTGGAGCATCGTCTTGATCTTCAGTCACGGTAACACCGCCACGGTCATCGTCTTCATCACCTAGTTGGCCGTCATGGTGGCCGTCGCCATCAATCCTCCCGCTCTCAAAAGGACTCATCACCAATGAGTGGGCTGGACGGTAACGATGGAGGAGATCTGCATTGAGAAGAGCCAGTTCTGCCGAAGAAATCCAAGAGTCGTCCGAAGCTGGACGACCACGCCATCTGATCAAAAACATGTGAATGTCGCCGTTGGGAGTAGAAAACACCGCATCCTGCAAAAGCTTGTCAGGTAAGAAATCGGTTCGGGGGAACCTTGGAAAAGCGTTAGGCGAAGAAGAAAATAAGTTGCATCATTAATAGACAACGTACCTCCCGAAGAGTCCGAAAGGGAGAGCGGTTTAGAAATATTCTCACCCCCCCCCACCCCTTTCGATGGTATAGTGGAAATATGAAATAGAGAGACTGACAGTTCAGGTGGTGGAGCGACATAAAGCGTTAAATCCGAAATGTTAAAAACAGGGGAGATTCCCCACTCAGCGGGTAACTGTAATAAATATGCATTTTCACCTAGCTTCTTAAAAACTCAAAAGGACCGGCTCTCTTATTCGCTAATTTTTTTATGGTGCCCGAAGGCAACCGTTCAGGGATAAGGCGTACCATTACCAAATCACCAATCTTTAAGGGGACTGCTCGCTTATGTATGTTAGCATTCGATTGATAAATAGCATATTATTTATCTAACTCCTTGCCAATGTGCTCATGGAGAGTGTGAACGTGTGAGGCGAAGTCCTATGCAAATTTACTTGATTTAAATGATGGTGGTAACGGAATCAAGTCAAGAGGCACGGGCGCCTTATATCCATGCACTATCTCATTTGGCGATAACCCGGTGGACCTATTCTTAGAATTATTATAGGCTAACTGAGCGTGAGGAAGAATAATATCCCATGTACCCTTATGATCACCCACTAAGGAACGAAGTAATCCTCCCAAACTACGGTTAACAACTTCCGTTTGCCCATCCGTTTGGGGGTGATAGGCCGATGAAAACATAAGTCTAGTGCCGAACAACTTCCAAAGTGTTTTCCAAAAGTAGCTAGTAAACTTAACATCTCTATCGGTTGCGATGGTTTTGGGGACACCTCGATGTGCTACGACCTCCTTAAAATACAACTTAGCGACATGTGAAGTATCATTGGTGCTATGACAAGCGATAAAATAAGCCATTTTGGAGAATCGGTCCACTACGACCAAAATGGAATCATGATGCTAAAATGTCAGTGGGAGGCCCAATATGAAGTCCATGCTAACATCCACCCATGGGGAAGAGGGAATCAGAAGGGGTGTGTAAAGACCCGCAGTAGTCTTGGTACCCTTTGCTAATTGACATACGCGGCAGCTCCCTACGATTTTATTGACCATTAGATTGAGACCTGGCAAAAAAAATTTATCCTCCACAAGTGTGATCGTTTTATCACGACCAAAGTGTCCACCTAATCTTCCACTATGTAACTCCCATATAATAAAATGGTGTAACGAAGAGCGGGGATACATAGTTGCGTATGCTTAAATAGGTACCCGTCACGGATGTAATACGCCGAAATAGTTGAAGGGGACTTGTCCTGAGCGGGGAAATATATGTCCTTGAAATACGGGCATTGTATAAACTAATCTTTGATTCTTTCAAATCCTATGACCGAGACCTCCATGGTAGATAGTAATAAGGTGACTCGACTAAGGGCGTCTGCCACACGGTTTAACGTACCCTTGAGGTGCTTGATAATGAAAGTATACTCCTGAAGGTATGAGACCCATTTGGCGTGCCGAGGGCTGATCTAACTTTGGGAGTTTACAAATTTTAAAGCCTCATGATCCGGAGAGGATTACAACAATGAGATTTATGATTCGATCGGCGAGGTACTAACACCAAAATATCATCGAAATAGATACGACAAATTACCCATGTTGGCTTAAATACTTGAGTAATTAACTGTGAGAATGTACTTGGTCCGTTGGTTAGTCCCTCTCCTAGCCACTAACACTCGTTAAAGCCCGTCCTTTAGATTTAAAGGCCGTTTTCCATTTCGTCTCCCTCCCGAATCCTTATTTGGTGGTAACCACTCTTTAAATCCAATTTCGAAAACACGGTGGGGGCACGTATAACATATCCAATAGATCGTCCAAACGAGGGATGGGAAACCTATACTTGACAGTTATTTTATTGATGGCCCGGTAGTCTACACACAATCTCCAAGACTTATCTTTCTTCGGGACCAACAAGGCAGGGACGGCACACAGGGCTTTTACTATGGTTGATAAATCCTTTTGCTAATAAATCGGAAATTAATGTTTGTAGTTCATTATGTGCGGAGGGATTGAGTCGGTAATGGGGTAGGTTAGGCAAGGATGAGCCCGGGATGAAGTCAATTTCATGTTGAATATCCCTGATTGGTGGCAACTTGGAAGGTAAATCTACCGGATAGACGTCCTTATATTCTTCCAATAACGCGCGCAGAGATGACGGTAGGTTCTCTAAAGACGGTGAATCTTCTCTTACCTGTAGACATACTAACGCATAAATGACGCCATCTAGAAAGGTTTCACGTTCTAACTCCTTCCTACTTATAAAACTTATCGTTTTCCTTTCGGCAGGCACCACTGTATCCTTGGAAGCAATCGACGGGTTTTAGGTGGTGTGGGCTTCAAAACAATGGTCTTACCATTGAACTTTAACTCGTAGGTGTTGGCTTTACCAAAATGAGTCACGTCATAATCATAAAGCCATAGACGTCCTAGTAGAACGTGACATACATCCATAGGGATGATATCGCACCACACCTTATCGACATAATTCTTCACCGTAAGCGGTACCAAGCATCGTTTAGAAATTGCGATAGACGTTTTGTTCACCCATGCTATCTTATACGAATTTAGATGCGGCTCAGTGACTAAGTGCATTCGAGTGATGGCATTCTCCGAAACGACATTCATACAACTACCGCTATCGATTATTAACTTACACCACTTGTCACCGTTCTTAAAATTTACTGAGAAGATATTCGTCCGATTGTAATCGTCCGTCGCACGTGGTGTATTCAGAATACATCTCATAACCATCATAAAGGAGTCGTCATCAATATCACTCGTCTCGGCGTCAGATTCACCGCCAGCTTCATAGACGAGCTCGACAGGCTCGGATGAGGAATCTAATAGTGCCAGAGGCTTACTCTTAGTGGGACACTCACTAGAGTAGTGCCCTTGACTTCCGCACGAGTAACAGGTGGCATTAGCCTTATTAATTCTTCCTATAGGAACTCTCTCACCATTGAGATTTTTATTGTTCCTAGCAATAATTACTATGGAACTTGAGTCAGTCGACCGAAATTTTCCTTTGTCTCGTATGGATGACGAAGGTGGGGGTCCTAAGATGGATTTTCCCTTCTGGAATGCTCGCCCCTTGGACTTGTGGGCATTGTGCTTTTCTATATCAAATGCGGCATTGAATGTTGTGTTAAGGTCCGTGTGACCATAACGCAAAAGCTTTCCTTGGATGTCCGTATTAAGTCCCTTACGGAAACGAGATAGTGTGACCTCAGGCATTTCTCGAATATCACAACGCACCATCATATCCATGAGTTTTGTCCCATGTACTCTGCTACGATTGCCCCCTTGTCGAAGGGTGGCTTAGCTCGTCGAACATTTGGGTTCGGTGATATGCCGGGACATATCGATCATGCAGAAGCGCCTTCATGACAGCCCACCCAATTGGGGGTGCTCCATTCACGGTACCTAGATGCCTCTCTTCGTTCAACCAAAACATTTTGTCTCTACCTAGAAGCTTCATTCGTGCTACCCGCACCTTCTCAACGTCTGTCAGGTTGTGCCACTCAAAATAGCACTCGATATCCATGGATCCAGTTTAGAATACTTGGGGTTCACCCAAGCCATCGTAGGATGGCGATTCCATTTTAACGGCCCTAGTTAAGTCGAACTCATAAGGGGCTCGAGGTGCGTACTCGTAGTCCTGATCACGAGGGTGATTTTGACGCTCTTCTCGTTGGTTAGCGGGCTGGGGTGGTGGCCCCGGTCGATTTATCCCAAAGCCGGGATTTTGAGGCGCCGCCTGATTTACAGCCAACCCTTGTATTAACTGAGTGAGTGCATCGAACCTGGTGTTAAACTCTTCCCTAAGCGCCATGATTGTTGCAGGAGCGTTCTCATCATCATTATTGTCGGCCATGTGTGAGGTGGATGGAGGATACTCTATGCCAAGTCTCGTGCGCATGAACGAAAGTGATACAGGGTGTCTTACCTAAACAAAAGACTGTTTGGACAAGAATTTTATAAATCAGGATTTTTGTATGCTTAATGAATTGGAGAACGAAAATATTGTTTTAGACTTTTATACTTAGAAAAATATGTAGAAAATTCACATTTTTTTTGTAATTTTTAGCAGAATTTTTTTTTGGTTTTTTTGTTATATGCAGACCAAATGGAGAATTTCAGATTTGGTGACTACGAAACGTGCACGACCAAGTGTGGGTCGACGTCCTATGAAAGGGGAGGGTAAGGACGGTGTCGATTGAGAAATCAACACGAACCTCCCTCTTATACCAAAACTGATGTAGGCTACGCCTAAGGATCCTACACGGAAGGCGAGACTACGGCCTTTACGACGTTTGTCGCTCCCTAATCTGCACACAAACGAAACGCAGCGTCCATAATGAAGTTTATTTATCGTTCGCGCTAACATATGGATAGCCGATCCGCAAGTGGAACGGAGAATGGCTATAGGCCAAAATCCTTTCCGGCTAAATGGAATAATATTAATTCCGATCGAGTTTTGGAGTTGTACCAAAATAGATCCACCAAAAAAAAAATCACGATTCGAAAAAATGGTAGGATCTATCCCAACAAAGCAAAAGCGAGGAGCGCCAATCCTCTCGCGAGATCTTTCGGAAAACAAAATGAAAATATCAAATCTATTTATAGAAAACACCGCGAAATTTAACAATTCGAGGAAGTCACGCAAAATCCGTCCACCACAAGAACTAATCAAAGAAAAGAATCTCTTATGTAGGAATTTCGTTACCCCACTCGGAAACGTAGATCCGAGATGTTAGATCTACAAAGAACGACTGCTCTTCCTTTTGAAATCCACGGGAAACGCGCCACGGATGAAGGTCTTGTTCGTCTCATTCGCTTCTCGCCGTATATGATTCTCCAAACATGATTCTTCCTTGCACGAGATATCCCACCTCCAAGGTGGCGAAAATTTCAAAAGGATTGAACGTGATTTGGTGGAGAGAAGATAGAGAGAGGGGAGAACGGTTGATGATTAGAGATAGAGAGGAGGGGAAGAGGGCGGCCAAGCAGGGAGGAGAGGGGTGGCCGAATTCCCTTGAGAGAACTTTGAAGGGGGCGGCGGCTAAGAGGAGGGAAAGAGGGAAATTAGGTTTAGGCAAAGCAAATGCTATTGATTTCAATATTAGTCTAAATAACAAATGTCAACTTGGCCTTATATAAGGCTTACAACCATGTGGCTATTAGTAGCCCAAAATAAAATGTTGCAGAAATGAAATGACAAAATAACATAGTGTCCAATATCACATATAACCAGATAAAGGCAGACCAAATAATAAAATAAATTTAAAGCTTATTTTTGTTGCATGGGCGAAGATTGTAGCCGTGCCCGCTACGGCTCCGCAAGTCTCTTGATGGTGGAGCATCGTCTTCATCTTCAGTCACTGTAACACCGCCATGGTCGTCGTCTTCATCACCCAGTTGGCCATCGTGGTGGCCGTCGCCATCAGGACCTCACTCAACGCATGGGCCCTTAGCCGCAAAAACACACCTGGCATTGAGTATGTGGACCTCACTCAACGCCTGGGTCCTTAGAAAAAAAAACGACCCGACCCTAGCTCTCTCAACACAAGGCATGCATAGGGAGTTGGTAAATCGTCCCATCACTCTCCCCTACCCCTTCTACCGACCACAACAAACCTAGCCTTAAGTCTACATTAAACTTAGGCCAAATCCCCTGCACCAGCTACTAAACTATATACAAGCCGGGATAATTAAAAGGAAAAAAAAGAATAAGAGCAGCCCGTGGTCGGTATATCAAGCTATTGCACAGGAAAACATTTGAGAAAGAGAAAAAAATCATTTAGGCAGGGCAAGGGAGCCACTTGCCTCTACTTTTCAGAAATAGCAGGAAACCTCCAACCTTCAGCTCTGGCAGCAAGATCGGCCACCTAAAAGCAAAGCTGGAGCATTAGGGAAGAAGAAGGAGAAACCCGAAAACCCTAGCTCTCTAATGACAGCCCTAAAATAAGAGATAATTACCTAGGAAAGAAGATCTCGACGTGAGCAGCTCAAATCTGCTGCTACCCGAGCAAAAAACGCCCTAAAACTACCGCTAGCCGGCGGTCCAAGCTGCAGCTCCTCCGCCTCCTGCCTGCTTCCTTCCGCTAAAAGCTAACAAGCTGAAGCTAGCTCGGGAAATGGGGAAGAAGATAAGGGATATGCTTTAATTACTCAGCCCACTAAAATTATTATACTATTATCTAACAACACTAAGCTTAAACTATTTTAAAATATCCGGCACTAACAGCCACAAAGCTATTATAATAGTAAGCCTAAGCAGCACTAGCAGCTATCCCGAGCCCCCCTCACTCAACCAGCTAACAGCCATCATAATTTAATATATATATATGTGTACATCACACATAAATTTATATAATACTTATATAAATATATATATAATACTTACATATATACTTATATAAAATATATATATGCCCTTACATATATACACATATATATAAACATATATATACAGATATATATATATATATATATATATATATATATATATATACAGATATATATATATAATACAAAAAGAAAGAACACTGCACCAGCCTCACCAAGCTCGGCCGCACAAGGCGATGCACAAAAAAAACGGGTAGCCACTAACGGCTAACAAAACGAACGTCGAAACGACGTGAAAAACAAATGATCTCGGATTTCGACAGAACTCGCACCGTAGCTAAACACTAGAGCAACAAACACAACGGCGAAGTCGAAAACAACATCCGACGATCAAAACTCGGGCTAAAACTACCCGAAGCCAAAATACAAGCATTCCCTAGAGGCCCAGCCGAGTCACTATAATAGACTCGGCTAGCTGGGAATCTTGCAAACAGGCTACTAATGGACCACAAAAGGAACCTAAAGAGCTATGAGCACGCTCTAACAATGGCAAAAGCCGACAACGCGTCATCGTAACACCAAACAATAATCATACAAAACACTGAAAAACCCGGGGAGTTACATCCCCTGTGCACAAAGAATAACTTTCCCATGTGGAAAGAGAGAATCAAATTTTTCATGGAAGCTTTGGACCCCCCGAATCTTCATGATTGTTGAAGAAGGTCCTTACATCCCCATGACTACCTCCACTATAGATCCAACTAAGAAGGTTCCTAAGAAATTGATGGATCTACATAAGGACGAGATTGCACTTGTCTCTTTGGACAAGAAAGCTAAAAATATTATAGCTAGTGCAGTCGATGACTCGATGCTGCAGAATATGATTCACTGCCAATCGGCTAAGGTGATGTGGCAGTCTCTAGTAACTCTGATGGAAGGTACTGAAGAAGTGAGGGATGATATAAGATCCCTACTAAACAAGAAATATGAAGCCTTTAGGCAAGGGTCAAAGGAGACAATTGCAAATACTTTTGAGAATTTCTTCAAGATAGTAAATGGCCTAAAAGTGTATGGCCGAGTCTTCACTAATGTGGAGCTGAATGATAAGTTTCTGAGGTCTCTAAAAAAGGAATAGGACAACAAAGTCTTAGCCATCCGGAAGTTTGGCAGACTAGCTGAGACAGACCCATAAAATCTATTTGGCAAGCTGATGTCCTATGAACTACAGATCAATTCCAGAAAAGCTGAAGAAGAGAAAAGTCGCTTCTCCTCAAAAGTGAATTCGGTTGCATTAAAGGCTGACAGTTCAAGGAAGGGCAAAGCTGTCTCACCAGCACCTGCTCAAGAAGTGAGTGAAGAATAAAACTCTGAGCCAAGCACCTCGGGCTCAAAACTATCTGAAGGAGAGTTCTCGTTGCTCTCACGGCAGTTTAAGAAATTTCTGAACAAGAAGAAGCAGTGGAGAGGCAAGGATTACTCATACAGAAGATCACGACATGACGGTGATCAACGAAAGAAAGGCTCAAGTAGCCATGACAAGTATACCTCTCAACAGAACAAACAGATTTCTATTGACATTGTTTGCTACTACTGTAACAAACCAGGTCACGTCATAGCTGACTTGCCCCACAAGAAGAAGGAGGGTGGCAGAAGAGAGGAAAAGAAGTCCTCATACCACAAGAAGAGGACAGAGAAGAGCCTGTTGGCCAAGAAGGGCAAGACCCTCAGCGACTCCGACTCATCTGAGTCGAGTGAAGAAGAGGAAGCCTACTTTGGGCTCATTGCTCAATCAGATGACGAACAAGATCCCCAGTTTACTGAGGAGGTAAAATCTCACACTCCTCTCTTTGAATCTCAATTTCTGAGCATGAACATGAGGACAGCTCTTCTGACGATGAGTCGGAACTTATGGCCCAGTACAAGGAGTTGATCATGACTTACGACAAATGTCGCCGAGTCGTGAAAACTCAGGCTAAATAGATTAAGTCTCTAAAGTCTATTGAGAGCAGCTTGAGAGAATAAGTCGCTAAGACTGACTCTCTTCAAGAGAACTTCAATCTTGCTATTGAAGAATACAATCAAGCTCTTAAGCACCTCGACCTTAAAGAGAAAATCATCAAAGTGTTGGAAGAACAACTCGAAGCTGAAAAGAAACTTGTTGAAAGTTTATCCAAGCCCAAGAATGTTCTTCCACTCATTGCTGAATTATCAGCTAAGGCCCAAGGAGCTAGACTAGGCCATGTTGACGCTCCTAGTAAATCTTCTAGGAGAAATAAGGCTCAACGGAAGAATAAGGCCGCCAAGAAGGCCTTGGCCAAAGAAAAAGGGAAAGCCCCTCTGGATTAGACTGTATTTAAGAAAGTTATCTTTCCAACAAATAAGTTTGATCTGGACTCATCCTATGGTCACTTGATCAGGCCAACTTATGTAGAGCCAAAGTCTCGGTACCAAGGATGGACTCGCCCTCAGAACTTTGGTGAGAGTGTCTTTAAGGCACCTTATGAAGAAGTGATTCTTCAGGGCTATGGTCCTTATAATCATGGCCACAACTTCAAGAAAGCACCTAAAGTAAAGCCCGTTGGGGAAAGGCCTCTGAAGGAGAAGAAATTATGTGACTGCCATCACCATGAAGCTTCCTCCTCCAAGGATGCTACCCTGCTAGACCACCATCTCAAAAGGTCAAGCAGGAGTACACAAGGCAAAGATAAAACTGGTTTGACTGTTGGTGCGGTGGCAAAATTTGTCATTTTGCCATCGATTGTTGGTTTAATACTAGGAAGGTTACTACTCCTCAAGTTGGCAACATGAGATTGACCACTCAGAATGCTAATATTCGTAGGGGGAGTGTTCTAACCCGAGACCAAGGACCCAAACATGTTTGGGTTTCTAAGGCAAAGTGATCATGAATGCAGGTATGTCCAAAGGCCCCCAAAATGCCAATCTGGTATTTGGACAATGGATGCTCTCGACACATGACCGGGACAAGAAGCCTACTCCAGAATTTCACTTCAATCTGCAACGGACCAAAGGTCATCTTTGGAGGTTCAGACCGATGGATAACAAAAGGCTACGGTATGATCACTAATGGTAGTGTATCTTTTTCGGATATAGCTTATGTGGAGGGATTGGAACACAATCTCATAGTCATAAGTCCACTATGCAACAAAGGATACATAGTTGAGTTCCACGCTGACAAGTGCTTGATAAAGTCTGTTGACAATATGGAAACAATTCTATCAAGCACTCGAAGCAGGAACATATTTTGCTTAAATTTCATTTGTATAGATTCTTCTACACCAGTGTGTCCTTTGGAAAAAGATAGTGCGTCTCTTGGTGACCAATGGCACAAGAGGCTAGCACATATTAATTTTAAAACTATTAATAAATTATTCTCCCATAACTTAGTACGTGATGCCACAAATGTCAAGTACGTCAAAGAGAGACATGTCATGCATGCGTAAAAGACAAGCAAACAAGGGCTACCTTTAAAAGCATTATAGGCAAAAACTCTTATAGGTGTTTACACCTACTTCATATGGACTTGTTCGGTCCACTGCAAGTTAGAAGCTTAGGAGGTAAGGATTATACGTTGGTAATTGTTGATGACTACTCGCGCTTTGCGTGGGTGTTCTTTCTGAAACACAAGTCAGATACCTTCGATATCCTTATAAACTTTGTTAGGCAGATCCAGAATGAATACAATAGCTCCATAGTTTAAATCAAAAGTGACAGTGGAACTGAATTCAAATTTGGGGCCATGACAGAATTTTGTGAAAGCCTAGGTATCTTTCATGATTTCTCCTCTCCTCGTACTCCACAGCAAAATAGAGTAGCTGAGAGAAGGAATAGAACACTCATAGAGGCCTACAAAACTATGTTGAGTGATGCTTCACTACCGGAGTACTTCTGGGCTGAAGCCGTCAAAACTGCATGCCACGTGCAAAATCGAGACCTCATAAATAAGAATCATGATAAGACACCTTATGAACTTCTAAAAGGCAGGAAACCAACAGTTTCATATTTTAGAATTTTTGGTTGTAAATGCTTCGTGCTTAACAATGGTAAGTATCATACTACTAAGTTTAGTGAGAAAAGTTTTGAAGTTATTTTTGTAGGATATAGTAGCCATAGTAAGACATACAGGATTTTTAATAGAAAAACTCTGGTTGTAGAGGAATCTATACATGTTGTATTTGATGAGACGAGCATGCTGCAAGGCGAATCGTCTAGTGTGCTTGTTGAAGCTGCAGGTACAAGGTTTAAAGAGAGCAGCTTGGATGAATCGACTGAAGGTAAAGATGAAAAGTTCATCAAGATCACCTCTCCAACCCCTATTAGAGAGGTAGAGGATCAAGATGAAAATATTGTCCAAGTTGATGAAGTCACTCCAGTGGCTAAAAAAGTCCTAGGTGCGAGGAATTTAGAGCTCAGACATCTAAAGGATCACCCAATGGACCAGATCATAGGAGATCCCCGGGATGGTGTCAGAACTCGTCGAGGTACAACTAACGAGAATTTATTTTTAAGTTTTCTCTCACAGGTTGAACCAAAGAAGGTTGAGGAAGCAAACTCAGATGCATCATGGATCTTTGCCATGGAAGAAGAATTGAATCAGTTCAAGCGCTGTAAACTTTGGACGCTCGTTCCAAGACCCAAAGGTAAGAATGTCATCAGAACGAAATGGGTCTACAGGAACAAGTTGGACAAGAATGGGATAATCATCAAGAACACAAGCCAGACTCGTCGCCAAAGGATATCGTCAAGAAAAGGGATCGACTTCAACCAAACATACGCTCCAGTAGCAAGGTTGGAGGCCATCAGACTGTTCCTGGATTATGCTTCACTGAAGGGCTTCACAGTCAACCAATGGACGTGAAGTCAGCCTTCCTGAATGGTGACATAAAGGAAGAGGTGTATGTGGAACAGCCCCCAAGTTTGGTTGATCCTAACTTTCCTGAATATGTTTATTTATTATCAAAAGCGTTGTACGGTTTGAAACAAGCTCCTCGAGCTTGGTACGAAACGCTATCTACCTTTCTCCTCAAGAACAAGTTCACAAGGGGAAAGATAGACAAGACATTATTTCTTAGGAAATTAAAGGCAAGATTTTGCTAGTGCAAATCTATGTCGACGACATTATTTTGGCTCTACAGACGACAACCTCTGCAAAAAGTTTTTAAACTTATGCAAGGGAAGTTTGAAATGAGTAGTCTGGGAGAGTAGAAGTATTTCTTAGGACTTCAGGTGAAACAATCTGAAGATGGAATTTTCATCTCTCAGACAAAGTTCACCAAGGAGTTTATTAAGAAATTCAGAATGGAGAGCGCAACCTCTATGAGGACTCCAATGGCCTCAGCTATGTCTCTGGACAAGGATGAGAAAGGGAAACTTTTTGATGAAACCAAGTACAAGAGCATAGTTGGATCCTTGCTCTACCTTACTGCCAGTAGACCAGACATAATGTTCTCTACATGTGTCTGTGCTAGATTCCAAGTGAACTGTAAGGAATCTCACTATGCTGCTACAAAGCGGATTTTGAGATACCTAAAAGGTACACTGAATCTTTGCTTATGGTACCCAAGAAGTAATGACAGCGAACTAATTTTTTTTTCAGATGCAGACTTTGCAGGTAGTAAAGATGACAGGAAAGACACTTCCGGGACATGTCAGTTCCTTGGAATAAGGCTTATCTCATGGAGCAGCAAAAAGTAAAATTGTGTTGCAATCTCAACGGCCGAGTAAGAATATATTTCTGCCGGCAGTTGTTGTGCACAGTTGCCGTGGCTAAAGAACCAGCTAAAAGATTACAATATGAAAGTAAAAGACATTCCATTGTTCTGCGACTCATCCAGCGCGATCGTAATCGTAAACAACCCAGTCTCGCACAGTCGGACAAAGCACATTGAGCTCAGATATCACTTCATCCGGGAGCATGTGGAGCAAGGGGATGTGGATCTACAGTACGTGCCAACAAATCGGCATGTTGCAGCAGATATTTCACAAAGCCGCTGGACGAGACCAAGTTCAATTTCTTCAAACTGAACTTGGGCTGCTGAGCAAAGAAGAATAGACCAAAGTGGATCAGTTCAAGGCTCAAGAATCTAGGACTCTTCAAAAAGGTCAAAAATTTCTCAAGAGGAAGCTAGTTCTTGAAAACTTAACTTCTCGAGAACAAAAGTCTGTCTCTCGAGAAGTCCCTTAAGTTATCGAGAACTAATAACTCTAGCTCTCGAGAAGTACTCTGAAAGCTCTCGAGAACTTATTTCCTTACTTCTCGAGAACTATACGACACTTCTCGAAAGCTAACCCTACCTCTCTAGAAATTTCCCGTCTTTTCCAATTTTGCCTTTGCGCAAACCGACTTATTTTTCGAATTATTAAAATGCTTATATTAGATTAATTAGACATTTAATTATCAAAATTAGAATTATATATATATAATGTTTTAGAAATCAATAATCAACCGACATTTCAAATTTCCTTCTCTCGAAAATTCTTCATCTTCCGCCGATAGAAAGCTTCGTCACAGCCGTAATCTTGTGCTCCGTCCGTCGCCGCCATCATCGTCCATGGCGCAGAGTTCGAAAATAGGAATCGGCAGTGAACTCGTCGTCACAGGGATTGCAGACATTTCTGATGACTTCAAGAACTTGCTCCTTCTCCTGGATACATCTGGTCTGATGGTTGTTCTCTTAGAACCCTGCAAGATTTCATTTCCAAATGTAGAGGAATTCTTCAGGAATGCAAAGGTGAGGAGAAATGGTAAAGTTTTGAAAACTAAAGTCAGGGGGAACAAAATCAAGTTAGACAAAACCAGAGTTTCAAAGCTCCTAAAACTTCCGGTTGTGGATGAAGAGGATGACCTAACACTTGAAGATTATGACAGAACTTACTCTTTCTGTGGAGTTTCTGTGGATTTCATCTCTTTAAGGAGAAATCTCTTCAATGATGTAGGAAAGCTTCTTGTAGATTTAATTGGAAAAATCTTGTGGTGCAGAACATGGTCCATTAGTTTCATAACCAATGACCTATTTGGTGTTATGACAGCTATTATCTGTAGAAAGAAATTTCAATATGGAATGATGGTATTTGAATTGATCAGGGATAGTATTCAGGCTCCCAAGTTTGCAAGGATAATTTCCCTATTACTGAGTGAGATTGACCCAGTCACCTTCAAAACATCTTAAGGTACTCAGATCCATCACCTCAAAAAGATTTCATTGGCGTCCATCCAAAGATGGGAACTCAAGCTGAAGAATTCCAAGCAGTTAGCTAAAGAGCTTGCGGCTTCTGCCTCTAAGGTCAGGACCCCATATCCCTCCTCTCATCATGTTGCTTAACCATCTGGTGCAGCAACTGAGGGGGAGCCTACATCCTCTGTTCCTGTTGTCAGACCTACTCCTTCCTCTCCAGCCAGATCAACAAGCAGATCTCCTCTCAGAAGCCCAGTGAGATCTCCAATTAGGAGCCCTGTGGCACATTCTCCAGATGCCACCCTATCAGATGTTCCTGGACAGGAAACCCTCAAAAACACAAATGCAGTAATTGATAGCATGATTGAAGAACTCACTTCAGATGAACCACTTCCTCCTCTTTACAAAGAAACCTCTGAAGAACCATCAAAAGAACCTTCTCCACCACCCTCACCCCAAGCTACTCCACTTCCTTCTCCCTCTCCAAGGAAAGAATCTACTCCACCAGAGACCATTCCTCTCTCTGAAGAAGATGAGCCAGAACCTGAAGAGGTGGAAGCCCCTCTCAGGAACCTTGACATCTCCCTCCCAAGATTTGTTGATGAGGAGGCTAATATAGTATTTCACACTATAAGAGCCCAGAGCTCTGTGGTAATAGAAGAAATTCCTCCATGGAAAGCACCTCCTCCACCTCAGATTGCTACACCTAGTGCCCCTCTTACTGCCATTGTTTCTGCCACTCCTGCTGCTACTGCTGCAACTGTAAGTTCATATATTCTATCTAAGATTTAAGGTATGCTGGCTGCCCAAAGGAAATATTTTGATGATTCTCTCAAGTCAGTCAAAGATTAGGTCACCTCTGTCGAAAAGGAAATGAGCAGAGGATTTGTAGAGATCCAACACAACACAGATTCTCTTAAAGAGCTGTTCAGAATTGGTGGCAAAGCCATAGACAACACCATTACCAGTATTGGTAAGGTCATGGAACAGTCTGTCACACTGAAAAATAATCAAATTTAGTTGGAAAAGAAAGCTCAAGAACATGTAATGAAAATCTATGAGGAAGTAGGAACATTCAAAGAAGACACCATAGGAAAGCTTTGTGTAGAAATCAGAAAGGGGGAGAGTTTATTGAAAGAACAAGTGGAAAAACTGACTGCAAATACAAAATCTCTCTAGAATGAGAAACTTACTGAGATAAATAAGAATGTTTTAGATCAAATCCAATCAGTGAATTTCCACATGTATGACACAGCAGTCTTGATGCACAACCAGATTTTCCCTGACTTTCAGGCTGATCCTAATCTTATTCCTCATCACCTGAACACCCTTGCTGAAGGATAGCCCAGTCAGATGCCAGCTCAGATGCCTCGACCTCAAATGCCTACTTTTTCTCCAAGTCCAGAAGACCAGGTACCTCCTCCTGCCTCCTATTCCAAGGTTTGGGATGATGATATTTCTCAAGGTCTACCTGAACTTCATATCCCCAAGAAGAGAAAGTATGGAGAAGGTCCATCTACAAGCAAATCTGTTCCCCAGCTAAATACAGAGAAAAGGAAAGGCCAAGAGTTTGCAGAAGTCTGGAGCCCTACTTCTAAAAGCTTAATTCTTGACACTCTCAAATTAGTGATGGACTTTAATGAGAACAGGAATCTCCATTACAGCTCCTCTGAGTGGGAATTATATGAGAAGTCCATGACCAAGAGAAGAATATATGATAGAGAGTTTGGCAGGAATAATCCCAAAGCTCCTCCTAAGCCTCCAAGGTATTATCCTAAGCCCTTCAGCTATCAGAGGAGATAGCGGGAGAAGCAGGACAGACATCATCAAAGCAAAGAATAAACTCTTGTTGATATGTTTTTGAGAATTTTGATGAAATGATTGTTGATTAGAAATCTAAAACATTACATATATACAATTCCTAATTTTGCCTAATTGTGTGTTCAATTAATCTCTTATTGCATTTAGATTAAATTATTCATTTCCAGTTCTTTCTTTATTGTGATAATTCACCTTAGTGTATAGGGTTCTGACTTCTACAAATAGGGGGAGATTTTTGGGTATTGCATCCACAATAACTCAGATTTGCATGAAGTCACCCTTGAACTAAGATGAATTAAGTTGTATTTGATATACTAGTTTAGCTGTGTGTTTGCAGATTACCATTGCTAAGTGTAGACCAATGTCAGCCTACAGTGGGTCATGAACACAGGACCATATAGTGTAATCACTCACTATGTTATCCAAGGTGTTGACTCATGTGTAGCCTCTCCATTAGGATACACTTCATATTCAAACCATGGATCATGGAATGAAGATTGGACTTTTAAAGAGAAGAGAAAGATTTTTTCTAAAGTTCAGAAAATTCTCTAAGTCCACTTCTTGAGAAGTGCCTCTTAGTTCTCGAGAAGTCCTTAGAATTCTCGAGAAGCTTTGATTAAAAGTTCTTGAGAAGTGCTTAGAGTTCTCGAGAAGATTAACTTCAAAATTCTCGAGATGTCCAGACAGCTTCAAGAATTTTTCTAAGTAAGAGTTCTCGATAAGTCTGATGCAGTTCTCGAGAAGTCTTTTTTGTTCTCGAGAAGTCTTGGCCAGTTCTCAAGAAGTCTCAATTATAGTTCTCGAGAAGTCCAACTTGTTCTCGAGAAGCTTGGCTTAAGTTCTCGAGAACTGCCAGCCCTATTTCTCGAATAGTCAAAAGTTGCCTCAGAAATCTCTCTTAAGTGTTAGTTCTCGAGAAGTCAGTTAGTTCTCGAGAAGTCAGTTAGTTCTCGAGAACTCAGCCTTTTGTTCTCGAGAAGTCAAGACATCTTCTAAGTAGTATAGTTCTCGATTAGTCCTGATAGCTCTCGAGAACTCAGTTTCTAGTTCTCGAGAACTAAAGTTACTTCTCGAGAACTGAAAGTAAAATTTTTCAGAAAATTATTTTAAGTCCAGATCGGCCGAAATTTTCAAATGACTTGACGTGATTGGTCCACGTGTCGTCATTAATGTCTTTTCTAGCCGTTAAGGGTAATCCTCTATAAAGTCTTCTCGTTAAGACAAAACCCTAACAATTACAAGGAGCGAAATCTCGTACACTCTAAATTTCTGGATCAGCCTTCTCTCTCCAAGAAGAACAATATTCTTAAGCCGCTGCCGCCGCCCAACGTGAGATCGATATTTCTGCTTTCGATCAAGAAAGACTTGCTGTTCAAGGAATCTTCATCCTCTCCTTGATCGAGTAGGTCCTAAATCTTCTCAGGTCAGATCTACAGAGGTTCTTCTTCTACAAATTCTGAAAAAGCCGTCAAGTTCAAAAGAAGACCTAGAGTTCAATATTTCCAGATCTGAGAGAATTTTTTGTTTGTATTTTCAAACCTCTTTGTAAATCTTGTAGGAGATTATTCTCCGAGTGTAGGAGCATTATTCTCCGAGTTGTATGAAGTTTTCATCTTCAGAGTGTAGATCCATTTGGATCGAGTTTGTAGGAACTTGGTTCCGAAGCGTAGGATTGTTTTCAATCCGAGATAGTGGAGTAGCCGAGTCTAGTGATTTGCTAGATTGGTGAGGTAAAGTGGACGTACCCAAGATTGGGGAACCAAAATAAATCTTCTTATCTTTCTGTGATTGCTTCATTACGTGTGCAAGTTCGTTAAAACTTTTATTCTTCAAATAGTCGCACAATTCACCTATTCACCCCCTCTAGGTGATTTAGGTTGACAACTTTACACTTTCAAAGTGGTAACATTTTCAAACTCTCATGATGTTACACAAGTTTTTTTAATATACTATGTATGTCAATGATCTATTTTATTGATTAAGCTAAGTTTTGACTTCTTCAAATATGGGGAGATTGTTGGGTCCAATGATCCCAATGTCCCAGATTTGTAAGAAGTCAAACTAGTCAATGACATTGATGGTTTCAAAGTATAACTTGATGCGGATTCATTCTACACTCTAATATAAACTATGTAGATGGGCATAAGCTAGATTGATTTAACATTCAGGCAAGTGCACCTATCAATCATAGTATAGGAGAAATCTACATCTCGTGTCGTATTCCACAGGGTCTTTTCTAATACTCGTACACACCCTCACTCTATTATCATACTTGTAATTTAAAATTGAATTTTTTAACCTAGATTAACCTAACTATGAATACTTGGATAAAGAAACATTGGAGGATTAAAGATGATAAAAAGCCGAAAGTCTAAGAGCATTCGCATGAAAATAATTGCTCATCAATTCAATTCTATGTAATCACGTAATAATAAAATTATCAAATTCGTTGTATTGTAAGGGTTAAACATCTATCGAATTCTCTCTCGAGCAATTCAAAATCTAAACCTAAGTTGAGTAAATTTTCTCTCGAACAATTTACAACCCTCAAATTTGCAATAAACTAAAGTACCCTATCTACTACGTAAATTCATGAAATCCTATCTCTAAAATACCATGAATCCATTTATCTGTATCACAATTATCCAAACAACATAACTCTCGATCATGCAATTTGAAATACAAAGAGAAATAAAACCTTAATATGAAAATATAAACATCATCACAACCTTCTAATTTCTCAATCTAAAAAGTTTGAATTCATGTAAAACAAAAACTAAATTCATAACTAGGATAAATCTCTTTGTTTGAAATCCTACATACGAATAGAATACAACAAATTTGATGAAAACAATAACATACAAGATTAACGAATTGTTCAAATAAAAATTTCATGCAAAATTAAAGATAAATAAAGTTAGATCAGCAAGTGAAAGAAAAGATTAAAAGAGATACATGAAAGATTAAAAGCATATGAAAATTTCCTTCAATTCCTACTTCTTTTGGGTGCTCCACTTTCGTCCTCCAGAAGTTCTCCAAATGAAATGATCCAAAAGCCTTTTCTATTTTTTTTCTACAAATTTTTTTATAGTCTCCTTGCAAATATGGTCGGACATAGGTTCTAATACAGCCGTGTCAAAGGTCGTGTGGACGGTTCAAAGGCGGTTGCACACGAATAGTCGTACTTGGTCGTGGTCGTGTCATCTGACACGGGTAGGGATACGGGCATGTTTCCTACCCGTGTTGCCCCAATTCTTGTCCTGTCATCAACCATGTTGGTTCTGTGAACTCCTCTGTTTGCTCGAAGACTTTTATTTCCACTGGTTAGCAATACCTGCATTAGTAAAATGAAGGAATAAATGAATAGCTCAATACTTGAAATTGTAGAAACTCATAACTGTGCTCTTCTATTCATGATAATGCAAATTCTTAACTATTCTCGCGTAATTGCTACAAAGGGATGTAGAAAATAGTGGACATGATTACAATTATGATAGTAAAAAGCCTATCGTAATTATAACTAATCAAATACCCCCAGACTTAAATGTTTGCTTGTACCTAAGCAAACTAATTTCAAACACTTAGGTTACCAATAAATAATTTTTCTTCCGCACACTAGTTACTATGAATTCAAAGAGAAATTTGATGTCGTAATTTTATAGGAAATAGAATAGCAGACATTTCTAAATATAACTTTATCTTAAAATTCGTCCAATACATCTGTTAATTATTTTTCACTCTTTCTTAGAAATAGGATTATAGTCATTTATAACAATTGTGAGGATAAAATAACATTCTCAATAAAATATGCATTAGTATTTCAAAACTTATAAGTACCAATATTGATAGTCATGAGCTTGCCTTTTCACACCCTCTTCATGGCACTAGTTAGAATTAGTATGGTTGGATCTTAGGACTTGTATTGGTGTGTAACCTATTTGGCTTAGTATAGGAGATTATAGGTGGGGTAATCAAAGATAAATTCGATGGCTTTTATCACACCTAGATCACGATTGAGCCTTTTTGTTTTCTAAATACCTTAACATACATCAACGTTATAAAAGCACCCTTAGACTTTACAATTATTACACTTCCCAATTTTTTTAAGGGATACTCTATATTTTGTTGGGGTTTGTCTCCACAATGCCTCAGATTTGTAGGAGGTCAGACCTTGAACTAAGATGAATTAAGGTGTATTTGATGCTGTGTTTAAGTTGTATGTGTGCAGTCCTTAATGCCAAGTGTAGACCAATGTCAGTCTATAATGGGTCACCAAACACAGGACCATACAATGTAATCCCTCATGTGTGATCCAAAGTGTTGGCCATTTATAGCCTCTCTATTGGGATACACTTCCTTCATGCACTTGGATGATGGACAGAATCATTGGAGCAAATTTCCTCATAGAATTTTTCTAAGTCCCTAATACTCGAGTAACCCCTTATGATACTCGAGTATCAGGCTTAATACTCGAGTAGTAGTAAGACATACTCGAGTAGTTAGAGATACTCGAGTAGTCAGTTAGACTTACTCGAGTAAGGTCTTAATACTCGAGTAGTCTGTGTCCCATACTCGAGTAGTTAGTGAGATACTCGAGTAATCAGTTTAGCTTACTCGAGTAGGGTCTGAATACTCGTGTAGATACATCTATACTCGAGTAGTTAAGTTAGTCACTAGAGTAAGTTCTTTTCATACTCGAGTAAGTAACTTGATACTCGAGTAAATCATGTTTGATACTCGAGTAGATCCTTTTCTTCTCTTCTCTGCAAGTTCAAAGTACTGATACTCGAGTAAATACCCTGATACTCGAGTAAGTGTTTTCTGATACTCGAGTATAACTTCTGATACTCGAGTAAGTTTTCTCTATACTCGAGTATATCTTCTGATACTCGAGTAAGTATGTTCATACTCGAGTAATTGATTTTGATACTCGAGTAAATTCTTCCATACTCGAGTATAACTTCTGATACTCGTGTATGTAAACGTTTCTCAGGTATATTTTCTGATACTCGAGTTTAGCCTTTTGATACTCGAGTATATCGTCTTGATACTCGAGTATACTTTTCTATTACTCGAGTATACAATTCTGATACTCGAGTATACCATTTTTGATACTCGAGTAATTCATTCTTCTCTCCTGTATTTCTCTCTTTCTATACTCGAGTATACTGCTTCTTGCTACTCGAGTAATCCATCTCTCCATACTCGTGTATATCCTCCATTACTCGAGTATCGCAGTCAACTTCTCCAGAATTCTTCTAAGTCCATTTTCATCATAAGTATTTTGAATCTGTCAATTCTGATTGGTCCACGTGTCATCATTAATCAATGTTATGACCGTTGGAACCCACCTATAAATAGGTCTTTTCAGAAATGACTTTTAAGCGTTATTACAGAAATATTCTTTTTAAGAAAGAGAAATTCCGTGAACCCTAATTTCACGCCGCCGCCATTGCCGTTCACGGAAGAAGAAGAAAAGTTTGGATCGCGACCTTCGTTTCATCGATCTTTTCTCCAGCGATCCAGAAGAAAGAGAATCACTCGATCTTGCCGAGCCTGAAGATTCCAGATCTACTTTCTCGATCGAGGTGGTTCTAGATCTCAGATTCGTGGATCTTTCTCTAGTCGTCTTCTACATTTTCTGATCAAGCCGAAGTTCCTAAAGAAGAAGACGGATACAGATCCAGATCTATAGTGTGTTTGTTTGTAATCACAACCAATATTTTTGTAGGAGTTTTAATTCTCCGAGATTTGTAGGAAGTTTTGTCTTCCGAGTTTTGTAGATCCGTTTTGGGATCGAGATTTGTAGGAACGTGGTTCGAGGTGTAGGATTGTTTTCAATCCGAGATAGTGGAGTAGCCGAGTCTAGTAATTTGCTAGATCGGTGAGGAAAGTGGACGTACCCAAGATTGGGGAACCACTATAAATCTCTTGTCTTCTGTGATTGCTTGATATTTGCTGTGTTAGTTTTTAATTCCGCATTTGACACGCAATTCACCTATTCACCCCCCTCTAGGTGATTTAGGCTAACAACTTAGACCTCTCAATTGGTATCAGAGGGAGGTTGATCGTTAAAAGGTTAACACCTTGATCTTATCCTTCTAAGTTGTTTCTTGAAAAGTATCAAGCATGAGTAAGACCAAGGATTTTGCTAAACTCCCTATCTGCACCAAGAACAACTTTCCTATGTGGAAGGAAAGAGTAAAGTTCTTCATGGAAGCAGTAGATCCCCGGATCTTCATGATTGTTGAAGAAGGTCCCCACATTCCTATGACTGCATCCACCATAGATCCCACCAAGCAAGTTCCCAAGAAGCTGATGGATCTAGATAAGGATGAGATTGCACTTGTCTCTCTGGACAAGAAAGCCAAAAATATTATAGCAAGTGCAGTGGATGACTCAATGCTGCAAATCTGATTCATTGCCAGTCTGCCAAGGAGATGTGGCAATCCCTTGTGACTCTAATGGAAGGTACAGAAGAAGTGAGGGATGATCGTAGATCCCTACTGAACCAAAAATATGAAGCCTTCAGGCAGGGTCATAAGGAAGCCATAGCTGACACCTTTGAGAACTTCTTCAAGATAGTAAATGGCCTAAGAGTGTATGGCCGTGTCTTCACCAACGGGGAACTCAATGACAAATTCTTAAGATCCCTAACCAAGGAATGGGATAATAAGGTATGTGCCATTCGGGAGTTTGGAAGGTTAGCTGAGACGGACCCGCAGAATCTGTTCGGAAAGCTTATGTCTTACGAGCTGCAAATCAACTCAAGAAAAGCTGAAGAAGAGACAAGCAGGTCTGCATCCAAGGAGAAATCTGTCGCTCTAAAGGCAGATAGCTCAAGGAAGATAAAGGCTAGCTCTCCTGCCCCAGTTCCTGAGGCTGATGAAGAAGAATCATCTGAGCCTAGCTCATCTGGCTCAGAACTATCTGATGGAGAGTTCTCCCTACTCTCAAGGCAGTTCAAGAAATTTTTGAACAAGAAGAAGCAATGGAGAGGCAAGGATGCCTCATATAGAAGATCACGACATGACAGTGATCATCGGAAGAAAGGCTCAAGTAGCCATGACAGGTATAATCCTAAACCGAACAAACAGATTTCTACTGACATCATTTGCTATTGTTGCAATAAGCCAGGTCACGTCATCGCCGATTGCCCTCACAAAAAGAAAGAGGGTGGAAGAAGAGAGGAAAAGAAATCCTCACACCCAAGAAGAGGACAGAGAGAAGCCTAGTAGCCAAGAAGAGCAAAACTCTCAGCGACTCTGACTCATCTGAGTCGAGTGAAGAAGAGGAAGCTTACTTTGGGCTCATGGCTCATTCATGATGAACAAGTCCCCCAGTTTACTGGGGAGGTAAAATCTCACACTCCTCTCTCTGATTCTGAAAATGACAATGAGCAAGAGGGATATTCCTCTGAAGATGAATATGAACTCATGGGACAGTATAAGGAATTACTCACCGCTTACGAGAAATGTCGTAGAATGGTGAAAAGTCAAGCCAAAGAGATCAATTCTCTACAGGCTAGTGAGAGCAACTTGAGAGAAGAAGTCAATAGGACTAACTCTCTTCAAGAGAACCTAAATGAAGCTATGGAGGAATACAATAAAGCTCTCAAGCACCTCGACCTTAAAGAGGAAATCATCAAAGAACTGGAAAACAGCTCGAGGCTGAAAAGAAGCTTGTTGAGAGCTTCTCTAAGCCTAAGACAGTTCTTCCAATCGTTGCTGAATTCTCTGCTAAGGCCAAGGGTGCTGGTTTAGGCCACATTGGCTCTTCTAGTAAATCCTCTAGAAGAAACAAGGCCAAGAGAAAGAATAAGGCTGCCCGAAAGACTCTAGCTGAAGAAAAAGGGAAAGCTCCCTTGGAACCTGTTGTGTTCAAGAAAGTTATCTTTCCACGAACGAACTCGATTATGAGTCCACCTACGGACACTTTTCTAGGCCAATCCCTGAGAAGCCTAAGTCAAGATACCAAGGTTGGACTCGTCCTCGTAACTTTGGCGAGAGTGTCTTCAAGGCACCTTATGAGGAGATTCAGCTTCAAAGCTATGGACCTTATGCTCATGGTCATAACTTTAAGGAAGACACCAAAAGTAAAACCCGTTGTAGAAAAGCCTATGAAGGAGAAGACTTCATGTAACTGCAATCATCATGAAGCCTCTTCCTCAAAAGTAAGGCTCCTGCTAGACCTTCATTCCAGAAAGTCAGGCAGGACTACCCAAGGCAAAGATACAACAGGTTCAACTGTTGGTGTTGTGGCAAAATTGGTCATTTTGCCAGTGATTGTTGGTTCAATCCTAATAATGCTGCTACCCTAAAGTTAGCAACGTGAGAATGACCACTCATGAGGCTAATACTCGTAGGGGAGTATTCTAACTCGAGACCAAGGACCCAAACTTGTTTGGGTTCCTAAGGCTAAATGATTGTAATTGCAGGTATGTCCAAAGGCCACCAAAATGCCAATCTGGTACTTGGACAGTGGATGTTCTCGGCATATGACCGGACAAGAGCCTACTTCAGAACTACACCCCAGTCTGCAACGGACCAAAGGTCATCTTTGGAGGTTCAGATCGAGGAATCACTAAAGGCTATGGTATGATTTCTAACGGTAGCGTATCCTTCTCGAATGTAGCCTATGTTGAAGGATTGGAACACAATCTCATCAGCATAAGCCAACTATGCGACAAAGGATACGTAGTTGAATTTCATGCTGACAAGTGTTTGATAAAATCGGTTAACAATATGGAAACTATTTTATCAGGCACTCGAAGCAGAAATATTTTCTGTTTGAATTTTATTTGTATAGACTCTTCGACACCAGTGTGTCTTTTGGCAAAAAGTAGTGCATCTCTTGCTGACCAATGGCACAAGAGACTAGCACATATTAATTTCAAAACTATTAATAAATTATTCTCTCAAAACTTAGTGCGTGATGCACCCAAGGTCAAGTGCGTTACGGACAGTCCTTGTCACGCTTGTATCAAAGGCAAGCAAACAAGAAGTTCGTTTAAAAGCATAATAGGCAAGGATCCAATAGAAGTTTACAGCTTCTTCATATGGACTTGTTTGGTCCACTGCAGGTTAGAAGTTTGGAGGTAAGGAATATACGTTGGTTATTGTGGATGATTACTCGCGCTTTGCGTGGGTGTTCTTTCTGAAACACAAGTCAGATACCTTCGGTATTTTCACTAATTTTGTCAGGCAAATCCAGAATGAATACAACCGTTCCGTAGTCAAAATCAGAAGTGACAATGGAACGGAATTCAAGTCTGGAGCCATGACAGAATTTTGTGAAAGTCAAGGTATCTTTCATGAGTTTTCCTCTCCCCGCACACCACAGCAAAATGGAGTGGCTGAGAGAAGGAACAGAACACTCATAGAGGCTTGTCGGACCATGTTGAGTGATGCCTCACTTCCGGAGTATTTCTGGGCTGAAGCCGTCACACCGCTTGTCACGTGCAAAATCGAGCACTCATCAACAAAGACCATGATAAGACTCCTTACGAACTTCTAAAGGCAGGCAACCAACCATTTCATACTTTAGAATCTTTGGTTGTAAGTGCTTCGTACTTAACAATGGCAAGTATCACACTACAAAGTTTAGCGAGAAAAGCTTTGAAGGTATTTTTGTAGGTTATAGTAGCCATAGTAAGGCCTATAGAGTTTTCAATAGAAAAACTCTGGTTGTGGAAGAGTCGATACATCTTGTATTTGATGAGACGAGTCTGTTGCAAAGCAACTCGTCTAGTGTGCCTATTGTAGATGCAGGAACAAAGTTGAAAGAACTCAGCTTGGATGAACCTATTAAAGATAAAGATGAGACGTTCATCAAGATCCCCTCTACAACCACCTTTGGAGAGGGAGATGATCAAGATGAAGAAGACATCCCAGCTGAAGATATAACTCCAGTGGCTGAAGAGATCCCAGATGCAAGGACTTTAGAGTTCAGACACTTGAAGGATCATCCTGTTGACCAAATCATAGGAGATCCTCGGGATGGTGTCAGAACTCGTCGAGGTACAACTAACGAGAATTTACACTTAAGCTTTCTCTCACAGGTTGAACCAAAGAAATTTGAGGAAGCCAACTCCGACGCATCCTGGATTCTAGCCATGGAAGAAGAATTAAATCAGTTCAAAAGATGCAAAGTCTGGACACTTGTTCCTAGACCCAAGCATAAGAACGTCATCGGGACAAAATGGGTCTACCGGAACAAGATGGATGAAGACGGAACAATTATAAAGAATAAAGCCAGACTTGTCGCCAAGGGATATCGTCAAGAGGAAGGGATCGACTTCGACCAAACTTATGCTCCAGTAGCAAGACTGGAGGCAATCAGGTTATTTCTTGCCTACGCTGCACTGAAGGGCTTTACCGTCTATCAGATGGACGTAAAGTCCGCCTTCCTGAATGGTGACATAAAGGAAAAGTGTATGTAGAGCAACCGCCAGGTTTTGTTGACTCAACCTTTCCTAACTATGTTTACTTATTGCAAAAAGCACTATATGGTCTTAAGCAAGCTCCTCGAGCTTGGTATGAGACGCTATCTACCTTTCTTCTTGAGAACAAGTTCACGAGAGGAAAGATAGATAAGACATTATTTCTTAGGGAAATAAAGGGCAAGATTTTGCTAGTGCAAATCTATGTCGATGACATTATTTTCGGCTCTACAGACAACAACCTCTGCAAGAAGTTTTCTAAACTTATGCAAGGGAAGTTTGAAATGAGCAGTATGGGAGAGCTGAAGTATTTCTTAGGGCTTCAAGTGAAACAATCTGAGGATGGAATTTTCATCTCTCAGACCAAGTTCACCAAAGAGCTGCTTAAGAAATTCGGAATGGAGAATGCAACCTCTATGAGGACTCCAATGGCCTCAGCTATGTCTCTGGACAAGGACGAGAAAGGGAAACCTTTTGATGAAACCAAGTACAGAAGCATAATTGGGTCCTTGCTCTACCTTACTGCGAGTAGACCAGATATAATGTTCTCAACATGTGTATGTGCTAGATTTCAGGTGAACTCTAAGGAATCTCACTACATTGCTGCAAAGCGAATTTTGAGATACCTCAAAGGAACACCAAATCTTGGCTTATGGTACCCAAGAAGTAATGATAGTGAACTAATTGGATTTTCAGATGCAGATTTTGCAGGAAGCAAAGACGACAGGAAAAGCACCTCCGGGACTTGCCAATTCCTCGGAAGGAGACTCATTTCCTGGAGCAGTAAGAAGCAAAACTGTGTAGCCATCTCAACGGCTGAATCAGAGTACATCTCTGCAGGCAGCTGTTGTGCACAGCTTGTTATGGATCAAGAATCAGTTTGAAGACTACAACATGAAGTTCCAGAACATTCCACTGTTCTGTGATTCTTCCAGCGCAATTGCAATAGCCAACAACCCAGTCTCCCACAGCAGGACCAAGCACATAGAGCTTCGCTACCATTTCATCCGGGAGCATGTGGAAAATGGAGATATAGATCTACAGTATGTCTCCACAGACAGGCAATTGCAGATATCTTCACCAAGCCGCTGGATGAGTCCAAGTTTTCATTCTTCAAAACTGAGCTTGGACTGCTTAACAAAGAAGACCAATGATGGACTCAGAAATTTAGAAGAGGTCAGAAATGTTGGATACTCTGAGGTACATTTTTTTGTGAAAATTCCTTCAAGAAATTTGAGACTCGAGAATAGTTACATTTACACGAGTGAAATAGTGAATACTCGAGTAACAAGTCAAATATACTCGAGTAATCAAATCAATACTCGTGTATGCACTCTTTATACTCGAGTATGAAAAGTCTTCAGAATTTAATACTCGTGTATTGAACTTCATATACTCGAGTAATCAGATTGATACTCGAGTATGAATTTCTTATACTCGAGTATGGAAAAATCCGTCAAGACTTAATACTCGTGTATACTCATACATACTCGAGTATATGTTAAGGATTACTCGTGTATAGTATGACCCAATCGAGTATACTAAATCCAATACTCGTGTATGCCGTAAACTTCTCTCGTGTAATCGGATTTCTCTGGAATTTTTCAAACTCTCTATTCGCACAACGAATTTGCCGCCTCATTCGGTATGTTTTTATGTTTAATCATTTTTAGACCTAATTAGGATTAATTATATATATATATAAAACGAAAAACGTCCATTCCACTTCTCATTCACTCGTGTATCCGCCGACCTTTCGTCTTCCCGACTCTGTCTCGTCGCTCTTCCGTCGCCGCCGATTTCTTAGTTTCAGATGGCTCCTCCGTCGTCCAAGATCGGAATCGGCTCCGAACTAGTTCTAGATGGTATTGCAGACCTCTCAGATGACTTTCGCAACCTTCTCATTCTGTTCGACACCGCTGGATTGACCTACCTCCTCCAGACGCCGTGCAAGGCTATTATTCCCGCAGTGGAAGAGTTCTACAAAAACCTAAAGGTTAAACGAAATGGAAAAGTTCTAAAGACCAAGGTTAGAGGACTCAAAATCCGATTGGACAAAACCTCAATCTCTATTTTACTCCGGCTGCCCGTCGTTGAGGAAGAGGATGAACTCACAACCGAAGATTCTGACAGAACAGCCCTATACTGTGGGGTTGATCCCGAGTGTGATACTTTCAGCAGAGCAGATTGCAATAGAGAGGGAAAATTTCTGATTGATGTTATCTCCAAGGTCATACTCTGCAAGACCTACTCCATCCGAGAAATCTCTCACAACATGTTTGAGATCATGCAAGCCATCGTCTGCAGAAAGAAGTTCCAGTTTGGCATGATGCTACTGGACAAGATTCAGGGGAGCATCAAGCAACCCAGTTTTGCAAGGATTATCTCACTCATCCTCCATGAGATAGATCCTCAGGTTTTTGACCTTTCTAAAGGTATTCCTCTCCACCATATGAAGAAAGTCACCTCGCCTCCATACATAGATATGAAATCAAGCTTCAAAATACTTCCCAAACCTCCAGACAGCAAGCTGTCATCAGGACCCCATCTCCTCCTCAACATCAAGTTGCTGACACACTGGGTGCAGAAATTGAGGGGAGCCTGCCTCTTCTCTACCTCAGAATCAGGTTTCTTCACAATCAGTAATTCCAGAACAAAAGAAGTAAGAATTCCTACTCCTCCAATCTCTCCTCCTCCAGCAGATATCAATCAATCAGCAAATCCAGACTCAGAGCTTCCAGACTCAGCAGCCCTTCTGTCTACAGCTGAAGATATCAACAAATTAATTGATGAGCTCAGCTCAGATGCCCCTCTCTTCCAGAATGATCAGCTGCAAAGTCTCCAGTTCAGTCTGAAGTCCATACTCCAGTTCAGTCTGAAGTCCAGTCCCCAGCTCCATCTCCTGCAAGAACTCCAGTCCAATCTCCAGTCCAATCTCCTGAGAGTGAGCTAGCAAATCAGCTCATATTCTCCTGTCTGATGATGAGATGTCTCCAGATCCTGTGGAGGCACCTCTGAGGACTTTGGATTTCTCCATGCCCTCTCTCCTACCCTCAGAAGAAGATGTTGAAACAGTTCCATTCAAGAGAGCAGTCAGCTCAGTGGTGATCTCAGAAATCCTCCTTGGACTGCTTCTGCTTCTCTTCTGCTCTTGCTCCTGCTGCTTCAGCTCCTGAACCAACCTCAGCTCCCTCCTCTTCAGATATAATAAGCAAGATTGAGCTTATGCTCAAAGAACAGAGAGATTACTTTGATGCCTCTCTGCAATCAGTAAAATCCAAGGTCTCTGCTCTTGAAACAGAGATGAGCAGAGGCTTTGCTGAAATCCAAGCAAATACTGATGAACTAAAACGGTTGTTCCAACTTGGAGGCAAAGCCATAGACCACACCATTACAAGCATAGGTGAGCTAAGAAACAGGCAGAGACAGTAGCTCACAATCAGATCAAGCTAGATGAGAGAGCTGAAATGAATGTTGTGACAGTATGTAATGAAGTGGGCACCTTCAAAGATGAAGCCATTGCAAAGCTAAACATAGATATCAAGAGCAAGGGGGAGAAAGTTGTAAAAGAACAAGTGGACAAACTACATGAGCAAGCTCAAATAGTTGTAAAAGAACAAGTTGAAATCTCTCTAAACAGGCTCAAACTACAGTGGATAAAATTGTAAAGGAAATGAAAGCAGACATTCTCTCTCAACTTCAATCTGTAAAGTTTATACCTATGACACTGCTGTGTGGCTGCATAACATGAACTTCCCCAATGCTCAGCTCACCCAGCCATCATTCCTCAGCACCTAAATCCTCTTGAAGAGCAACCCTCTGTAGAAGCCCCTGTCCAAGCTACCATTCCAGAAAGTGGTGTGCCAGTCTTCTCTCCTAGACCTGAGGGAGATGTGACTGAGCCTCCTCTTAACTACTCTGACATGTGGCAAGATGATTTTCTTTCCAGTTCTCAAGGTCCATCTAAAAGAAAAGAAAGTATGGTGAAGGTGCTTCTGCAAGTCGTTCTGAACCCAGAAGAGATCCAGCAATTGTTCACTCAGAGGTTTGGAGTCCTACCTCCAAGTCCCTAATTCTTGACACCTTGAGGTTAGTGACAGACCATGGGGAAAACAGAGACAATCATTACAGCTACTCAGAGTGGAAAGCCTATGAAGCTTCACAGATTAAGATCAGGTACATGACAGAAACTGGGGACACAACAACCCTGCTGCTCCTCCCAGGCCCAGGACTTATTTCCCAAAGCCTTACAGCTACCTGGAGAGGCAAGAGCTCAAAAGGGAAAGGATGCACAAGGATGCTCCATCATGAGTGGATCTGAGAAAGTGGAATTGGACTATTTTGTTTATATGCTTTAAAAACATTTCCTCATATATATATATTTAATTCTGATTATGGCCATATTTTGTCTATCCTGTTTTAATTAGGTTTATTCTCCTTGATATGCTTTTTGTTCTTTTACTCCTAAGTAATTCACCTTAGTATAGAGAGTGCTGACATCTACAAATAGGGGGAGATTGTTGGGGTTTGTCTCCACAATGCCTCAGATTTGTAGGAGGTCAGACCTTGAACTAAGATGAATTAAGGTGTATTTGATGCTGTGTTTAAGTTGTATGTGTGCAGGTCCTTAATGCCAAGTGTAGACCAATGTCAGTCTATAATGGGTCACCAAACACAGGACCATACAATGTAATCCCTCATTGTGTGATCCAAAGTGTTGGCCCATGTATAGCCTCTCTATTGGGATACACTTCCTTCATGCACTTGGATTGATGGACAGATCATTGGAGCAAATTTCCTCATAGAATTTTCTAAGTCCCTAATACTCGAGTAACCCTTATGATACTCGAGTATCAGGCTTAATACTCGAGTAGTTAGTAAGACATACTCGAGTAGTTAGAGATACTCGAGTAGTCAGTTAGACTTACTCGAGTAAGGTCTTAATACTCGAGTAGTCTGTGTCCCATACTCGAGTAGTTAGTGAGATACTCGAGTAATCAGTTTAGCTTACTCGAGTAGGGTCTGAATACTCGTGTAGATACATCTATACTCGAGTAGTTAAGTTAGTCACTCGAGTAAGTTCTTTTCATACTCGAGTAAGTAACTTGATACTCGAGTAAATCATGTTTGATACTCGAGTAGATCCTTTCTTCTCTTCTCTGCAAGTTTCAAGTACTGATACTCGAGTAAATACCCTGATACTCGAGTAAGTGTTTTTCTGATACTCGAGTATAACTTCTGATACTCGAGTAAGTTTCTCTATACTCGAGTATATCTTCTGATACTCGAGTAAGTATGTTCATACTCGAGTAATTGATTTTGATACTCGAGTAAATTCTTCCATACTCGAGTATAACTTCTGATACTCGTGTATGTAAACGTTTCTCAGGTATATTTTCTGATACTCGAGTTTAGCCTTTTGATACTCGAGTATATCATCTTGATACTCGAGTATACTTTCTATTACTCGAGTATACAATTCTGATACTCGAGTATACCATTTTTGATACTCGAGTAATTCATTCTTCTCTCCTGTATTTCTCTCTTTCTATACTCGAGTATACTGCTTCTTGCTACTCGAGTAATCCATCTCTCCATACTCGTGTATATCCTCCATTACTCGAGTATCGCAGTCAACTTCTCCAGAATTCTTCTAAGTCCATTTTCATCATAAGTATTTTGAATCTGTCAATTCTGATTGGTCCACGTGTCATCATTAATCAATGTTATGACCGTTGGAACCCACCTATAAATAGGTCTTTTCAGAAATGACTTTTAAGCGTTATTATAGAAATATTCTTTTTAAGAAAGAGAAATTCCGTGAACCCTAATTTCACGCCGCCGCCATTGCCGTTCACGGAAGAAGAAGAAAAAGTTTGGATCGCGACCTTCGTTTTCATCGATCTTTTCTCCAGCGATCCAGAAGAAAGAGAATCACTCGATCTTGCCGAGCCTTGAAGATTCCAGATCTACTTTCTCGATCGAGGTGGTTCTAGATCTCAGATTCGTGGATCTTTCTCTAGTCGTCTTCTACATTTTCTGATCAAGCCGAAGTTCCTAAAGAAGAAGACGGATACAGATCCAGATCTGATAGTGTGTTTGTTTGTAATCACAACCAATATTTTTGTAGGAGTTTTAATTCTCCGAGATTTGTAGGAAGTTTTGTCTTCCGAGTTTTGTAGATCCGTTTTGGGATCGAGATTTGTAGGAACGTGGTTCCGAGGTGTAGGATTGTTTTCATCCGAGATAGTGGAGTAGCCGAGTCTAGTAATTTGCTAGATCGGTGAGGAAAGTGGACGTACCCAAGATTGGGGAACCACTATAAATCTCTTGTCTTCTGTGATTGCTTGATATTTGCTGTGTTAGTTTTTAATTCCGCATTTGACATGCAATTCACCTATTCACCCCCCTCTAGGTGATTTAGGCTAACAACTTAGACCTCTCAATTTTTTTAACCAAGGGTCCATAGTAGGGATCATTCCGAGTGGGTGCAAGTGTACACGCACTCAGGCCATATATCACTATGTTTTTTTTCAAGGGTTCATAGTAGGGATCATTCCAAGTGGGTGTAAGTGTACACGCCTCAGGTCACATATCACTATGAATAAACTCATTCCAAGAAGGTATCAATGATAGGTGTGCTAATAGATAAGGATTTGTCCTTGGTGAATTTTAGTAGTAGAATATCAAAAGGCATAAGAATTTTGTCTAAATTGGGTGTGCATGGGTATAATGTTTAAGGTTTTGGGATTTCAAGGCTCAAGCTATGCAAGAGGAGGCCTAAGTCGTTTCCACCCTCACTAATTAACCAATGCAAAAGTTTTGAGGATCGCTAGGGGTAAGTTCTAGACATCAAAAGAGAATATTCTTTATTTTGATTCCCTAATACAAAATTATCAAAATTTTACACTCATCAACTCACTTTATTATAAATAATTATATTTTCTAAAATAGAGTGATTATTAGTTAATAATATAGAGGACTAATCTTAAAAATAAATTATATAGAGAAATTAAGCTAATGAATTTCTATACATAATTACTAATCAACAAATTTGAACACTCAATCAGTCTACATAAATTCATTTAATTAGCATGTGAAAGTAAATAGTTAGTTATAATCCCAAATGATTGAATTAATGAGAGCTTAAAGGAGTAAAAAAAAATTTGTAGGGGTGTAGAACAACCGGTGTATAACAACCTTGAGTACTATGATAGCAGAAGTATAACTAATTATACTCATATCCATCACATACATTATAGAATTGAAGAACATCCACCCCCAGACTTAAAATTTGCAATGTCCTCATTGCAATGTAAAGAACTGAGAGAGCAATTTCACCAACATATAAAGGGAATTGAATACAATGAATATAAAAGAGCACAAGAAGTAAAAAGGATCAAATATGAGAACATATATAATATCTGATAATATAGGTACAAATAGATGTTACTGAATACATGTCCAAAAAAAATGATACATATCAAAAATTTCTAGGATGATCACCCTAATCGTCTTGGAAATGAGGCGGGCGAGGAGCTCCCGTTGGTGGGCTGGATATCCCTAAGTGATCCCTGATCTGAAGTAAAGATTCCTCAGTCAGCTTCTGCGAATCCCTTATACGCTGAAGGCGCGACGAGAGATGGGTCTCATAGAAGTGTTGTAAATCCTGTAAGTACTGAGAATGCGCTCGAGGAGGAGCAGCAGAAGACTCACCCTTAGTGTAAGTGGACTGGGCATGGCTGGGGGGATCAGTGGCTCATTGAGGTCAGGATCTACCTCGTCATCATCCGCTTGTGGTCCATGCCTCGCAAGAGAATATATAATGCCACCCCAGCCCTGACGGGCGGTGACGAGGCGGAGGGATCGAAGACTGGCTATAGTTATAGGCATGGTCTTCGCGACAACAGTCATGGGGGGAAGGGAAGAGAATATGTGCATATTCTTCGCCAGGCGGGTAATGTAGGGTTTACACAAATAGACCCTATGCGTGAGTTGTCGGCCTGGTGGAGGATGAACTGTGCGATCATATAACCCAGATGGATGAGGTAACGTGATGACATGCTATGAAGATATAGCATATCCTGCCTTCTAACTACACCGGAGCTTTCGCCCCGGCCTCTCAAAGCATGACTATGTAAATGATGTATGTAGTGGAGGGTGGGAGAACTCAACTTGGAGGCCTTAGAACTCTTGGCATCATAAGGGTTTAGTTCAAAAGTAAGTGAGCCCAGATGTTGCCTGCATGGTCGCGAGTGGGGAGATCAAAATGATGTTCGGGGTACTCAGCACTAAAGAGGAATGAGTCCTCATACACCCCTAAGTATTGGGTGAACTGGAGAAGGGTGAGTGTATGAGTAGTGCCTATTACCTGAAATGAGATGATCCCCCTCTTGCCCGTTTGCGTGCTCTGGCAAGGCAGGTCTAAGGTTTAAATAAAAAGAAGACATGAACTCGATCGTGAGTTCCCTAAATCCTAGTTCTCGATAGCAAAAAATGGTGCCACCCCACTACGGAGATCAACTCCCTAACATCTCCCGCTAGATTTATTTCCTCCAAGCCGCTCCAGTCAATCGATCGAATGTCCTGGTACTTCTTCGACTGGAGGTGGTTATAGCAATTGATGTGCGCTGGATCTGTGAATACCAGCAGTGTAGCGGTGTCACGCCTCTCCGTAGACAATTTCTGAAGATCAGGGCGATGTCGGTGACTACCTTGGGCACGTACTAAAGACATGATATGAGGACAAATATAAGGATTTAAAATGATTAAGAAAAAAAAGAGAGAAAAATGAGAAGATGAGAACAAGAAGAAGGAAAGATAGTGGTGAAGAAGAAGAAGTTGAATAAGAACATAAACACAATTTTTTTTTACCTAGGAGTATAGATCGCGGCGAGATGATGCAAATTCACTAACTTTGAAGGCCACAAACTCAACCGGTTCTAGGAAGACAAAGTGAAGGAAATGTAGTTTGGAAACCGGTGGTGAGGATGAAGATGAATAGTACGAGGCCCTATATAATGAAACCGAACACGGGTTGACACACGCGGTCATGTGTGCAACCCGTGTTAAGGAATATTTTACCGCGTAGAACACGATCTTCCATGAGACGTGCGGTCAAACTGGCGGTAAAGCAGCGCGCCAGGAGGGAACGGTCAACAACACGGGCATGTAGCGAACCCGTGTCCTGCTCGGGTGCTGGGTAATAAAATGCACACGGGTAATGATACGGCTGGGTTTGTTTTCGTGTCCTTCTCGGAAATACTTCGTCGATCAGCGATACGGGGAAGCACATGGCTGGGTATCATGTCGTGTCCTTCTCGGAAACATACTTGGTCAAAATCAGAATAGGCACACGGGCACAAACACGGGTGTGTGTTTACCCGTGTCCTTCTCTGGATGTTTATGGGAAAAATGAGCGCTAACGACACGGCAACACAGACGGGTGTGTGTTAACCATGTGGTGCTCGGGATAAAAGCTTCCTATTCTAGGTTTTATATGGAACATGGCTTGGTAGGAAAATGTGTTAAGAACACGTCCAAGCACACAGGTGTGTGGAGAGCCGTGTGGTGCTCGGGATAAAATTGAAACCCACAAATTTTTAATAGAACACTGCTGGGTCCATGGGTATGTAATGGACACGGCCAGGCACACGGGCGTGTCCTTACCCGTGTGCCCCTCTAAATTTAAAATTCCTCCTAAGTGATTTTTATTAAATAAAATTTACATTAAAATCTTACTATACTTTTACTAAAATTTTATAAACTTTTAAAAAATTACTACATTTTACGTAATCCTAGTCTAGACGGAGGCATGATTCTTGACGAGCGAAATCTTGAGTAAGCACACCATAGTAAAGTTTTAGTCGGTGCCCGTTGACTTTAAAATCTCCCTTCTCAGGGTGGGTTTGCTCGACGGTGTCGTTGGGAAAGACTTCTTAAACTTGGAAGGGTCTGGACCACTGAGACCTTAACTTCCCTGGAAATAAACGCAGATTGGAATTAAAAAGGAGGTCTTAGTCACCTTTTTGGAATATCTTGGTTTGCGAAGGTGACGGTCATGTAATAGTTTAGTATTCTCCTTATAAATCCAGAATTCTCGTAATCCATGGTTCTCCACTCATATAATTCGTTAAGATGAAGTTTCCATTTCTCCCCTTTATAATTAGTTTCAAAATTCAAAGAGCGTATTGCCCAATACGACTTATGTTCAAATTCTATAGGCAAGTGACATGATTTACCATAGACTAATCTAAAGGGGGTGGTCCCTATAAGTGTTTTGAAGGCGATCCTATATGCCCACAAACAATCATTTAGTTTCTTAGACCATTGCTTCCTATTCCCTTCTATAGATTTTCTATGATCCTCTTAAGTTCTCTATTTGAAACTTCAACTTGACCGCTAGTTTGTGGATAATAAGGATTGGCTACCCTATGTGTAACTCCATATTTTCTGTAATACCTTATCTAGATGTAGATTACAAAAGTGTGTACCCCTATCACTAATAAGTGCACGTGGTGTGCCAAATTGTGCGAATAAGGATTTTAAAAACTGTATTACTACTCTACTATAATTAGTAGGCAAAGCTTGAGCTTTAACCCACTTTAATACATAATCTACAGCTACCAAAATATATTTATTCCCATAAGAAACTGGAAATGATCCCATAAAATCAATCCCCCACACCTCGAACACTTCACATTAAAGAATAATTTTTTGCAGTATTTCATGTAATTTAGAAATATTACCTGATTTCTGACAAGAATCACATGAAAGCACATACCTTTGGGCATCCTTGAATAGAAGGGGACAATAAAAACAAGAATCAAAAACCTTTTTGGCTGAGCGATTTGCTCCATAGTCGCCACCAGTAGGACCTGAATGACACTGCTCCAAGATTTTCCAACCCTCCTTCGCTGATACACACATTCGTATAACGGAATCTACACATATCCGAAAATGAAAGGGGTCCTCCCAGAAATAATATTTCAAGTCAGAAAAAAATTTCTTTTTCTGCTGATATGAAAATTCTTTTGGAAGGACCTTTGCCACAAGATAGTTTGCATAATTAGCAAACCACTGATAATCAGGAGTTATATTTGTAGATAAGGCAATATATGATTCCTCTGGTCATAGACTAACAGATTACAAAATAGAGATTAAGTGATATAACTATGCAATGAAATAATTTACAATAATATGTTAAAAAAACAAAACTTGTAGATTAATAGAGTTTAAGATTTCAAAATATTGAAAACAATTCCCCGACAATGACGCCAAAAACTTTATAGTTTCAAAGTATAACTTGATGCGGATTCATTCTACACTCTAATATGAACTATGTAGATGGGCATAAGCTACATTGATTTAACTTTCAGGCAAGTCCACCTATCAATCATAGTATAGGAGAAATCTACATCTCGTGTCGTATTCCACAGGGTCTATTCAAATACTCGTACACACCCTCACTCTATTATCATACTTATAATTTAAAATTGATTTTTTTAACCTAAATTAACCAAACTATGACTACTTGGATAAAGAAACATTGGAGGATTAAAGATGATAAAAAGCCGAAAGTCTAAGAGCATTCGTATGAAAATAATTGCTCATCAATTCAATTCTATGTAATCATGTAATAATAAAATTATCAAATTCGTTGTATTGTAAGGGTTAAACATCTATCGAATTCTCTCTCGAACAATTCAAAATCTAAACCTAAGTTGAGTAAATTTTCTCTCGAACAATTTACAACCCTCAAATTTGCACTAAAATAAAGTACCCTATCTACTACATAAATTCATGAAATCCAATCTCTAAAATACAATGAATCCATTTATCTGTATCACAATTATACAAACGACATATCTCTCGATCATGCAATTTGAAATACAAAGAGAAATAACATCTAAATATGTACATATAAACATCATCGCAACCTTCTTATTTCTCAATCTAAAAAGTTGGAATTCATGTAAAACCAAAACTAAATTCGTTACTAGGATAAATCTCTTTGTTTGAAACCCTACATACGAATAGAATACAACAAATTTGATGAAAACAATAACATACTTGATTACCGAATTGTTCAAATAAAAGGTTCATGCGAAATAAAAGATAAATAAAGTTAGATCACTAAGAAAAAGAAATATTAAAAGAGATACATGAAAGATTAAAAGCATATGAAAATCTCCTTCAATTCCTCCTTCTCTTGGGTGCCCCACTTTCGTCCTCCATAAGTTCTCCAAATGAAATGATCCAAATGCCTTTTCTATTTTTTTTCTACAGGTTTTTTATAGTCTCCTTGCAAACAGGTTCAGACAGGTGTTCTAACACGGCCGTGTCAAAGGCCGTGTGGACAGTTCACAGGTTGTTGCACACGAATCAGCGTTCCTGGTCATGGGTCGTGTCATCTGACACAAGTGCTGAAATGGCGTGTTGTTCTTCATGTTCTTTGTACACGGGTGTGTTGGCAGTAGAGCTTTAATTTATCCAGAAAAGGACAGGATGGGCACACGGGCGTGTTCCCACCCATGTGGTGCTCTGTCATTTTCTTCCAATTCTTCTAATCCATCTCGAATAGGACATGGGTAGGGATACGGGCATGTTCCTACCCGTGTGCGCCCAATTCTTGTCTTGTCATAAGCCATGTTGGTTCCGTGACCTCCTCTGTTTGCTCCAAGACTTTTAGTTCCACTGGTTAGCAATACTTGTATTAGGAAAATGAAGGAATAAATGAATAACTCAATACATGAAATAATAGAAACTCCAAACTGTGATCTTCTATTCATGATAAAGCAAATTCTTAACTATTCTCGCGCAATTGCTACAAAGGGAGGTAGAAAATAGTGGACATGATTACAATTATGATAGTAAAAAGCCTATCATAATTGTCCCAGATTTGTACGAAGTCAAATTGGTCAATGACATACACATATAATGTATTTGATGTTTGCTTGAGTTCATGCATGCAGGTAGTCCATGATTGGACAGGTCAACAAGAAGAATATGCTGAAGAATTCAAATTTTGTCATGCTCAGTTCAAAGTGTGGGTCTCAGATTTCATCGAGCTCAGCTCGCAGTTCGTCGAGCTCAGCTCACAGATCATCGAGCTCAGCTCACTATTCCTTGAGATAAAACTCAAAAGCTTGAGGTTCAGAATTCGTCGAGCTTAGCTCGCAGTTCGTTGAGCTCAACACAAAGTTCGTCGAGCTCAGCTCACCACTCATTGAGCTAAATTCAGAAGCTTGAGGTTCAGAATTCGTCGTACTCAGCCCACCGATCGTCGAACGTAGTTCAACATTTGTCGACCTAAAGTCAAACAAATTGACTAAGGAAAAATTATTGAGACAGCTGAGCCCGCTGAGAATAAACCACTGAGACAGAAGACTGTGACAACTGAGAATAAGAAAGCGTTGAGACCGCTGAGAAGAAAGCATTGAGATAGAAGCTTGTCTGAGCTATTAAGAAGAAACCACTTAGACTGCTTAGAAAGAACCGCTGAGACAAAGGCGGAAGCGCTGAGATCCAAGACAGATGGCGTTGAGTGACTTAACATCACTCAACGGTTAATTAAGTTCTGGAATATTTTCTAAATCTATATGGTGATGACCACTACTAACGTCATCAAAGTCAAATTACATGAATCGTTACGGGAAAGCTGTAGTAGCACCGAAATCTGCTTTGTCCTTTTTTGCAGGAGGTGGCGCTCACCAATCCTTGGCTGGGCCCACTCTCAAATTGTGTTGTTGATTCAAATCAACAAATATAAAAAGGAGAAATAAAAAAGCATTAGGGTTAACGATAATGAAAGCAGAAAAACAAAAGAGAGGCGGCTGGACTTCATCTTCTTCGACAAGCTTGAAAGCAAAGTCCAGTAGTGAAAGCCAGAAGGCAAAGATAGCTGAAGCTTCTTGCAGTCAGCAAGATTGTTCCTTGAAGAACAAGTTGGCTGATTCAATCTATCAGAAAGAGAAAATAGATGTGTGAAGGGCTGCAAGGCTTCAACAGCAGTTGCTGCCTTCAGTACAGTTGAGAAATTGGTAGCCGTAGAAGAAGACTAATTCCTTCTACAGCAAGTGGGATGGACTGATATTTTCTCAGTCCAGCAAGTTAGACTCAGAGATTTTTCTCTGATTCATTATTTCAATTTTATTGATTAATTGCCAGTAGGATTCAGGTTGCCTGAATCCGAGTTGTAGGGCACTTTGTGCTTGAGCTGTAGGTGACTAATTAGTCACTAAGGTAGGTGCCCTTCTGGGGTACTGAGGTAGGATCCATGTGTGGATTTGAGAGTAGTACTGTCCTCTAAGCCTGAGTAGTGGGCCTTAATGATAAGTCTGAGGTAGGTGACTGTTGAGTCACTGTGCTGTAGGTGACTAATTAGTCACTGAGGTAGGTTCCCTGCTGGGTACTGAGGTAGGATCCAAGTGTAGATCTGAGTGTAGGGCTATCCTCCAAGCCTTAGTAGTAGGCATTGGTGTTAAGGCTGAGGTAGGTGACTATTGAGTCACTGAGAGGTAGGTGACAAGTGTATCACTGAGTGTAGGTCTTGGAGGAGACTTAGTGTAGGGACTTTAGCCTGAGGTAGGTGGAAAATTTATCACTGAGTTGTAGGTGCCTGGAAGGGCACTAAGATAGGTACCTGGCAGGGTACTTAGCTGTAGGAGTCTTGCAGCACACTAAGAATAGGGCCTTGTGCCTAAAGTTGTAGGGCACTTTGTGCCTGAGATGTAGGCCTTAGAGATAAGGCTGAGGTAGGTGGTTTGAGGACTACAAAGCTATAGGAGCACTACAGGGCTCTGTGGTAGAAACCCTAGTGGTTCTGAGGTAGAGTTCTAAACAGAACCTGAGTGTAAGGTTGAGGGCCTGAGGTGTAAGCTCTGAGGTGAATTTTGGAGGAGTTTGTGCCTTGTCTAACATAAGTTAGAAAGGTGGGAGGGAAAGTTGATGAACCTAATTGGGGAACCACTATAAATACTTGTGTGCTATGTTGCATTGCTTGCTCTTATTTTTATATTGCAGCTAATTAGGACAAGCTCTAGATCACTAAATTTATAAAAAGCAAAAAAGTCTTAAGTAATTTCAAAGACATATTCACCCCCCCTTTAGAGGACTAGCTAACCTTAAAGTAATAACTTTCACCAGTACAACCAGCCGGGGCACTTCATGAGGAACTTGACCATGAGGGAAGCACCCCCGCCAGCACTTTAGGATGCCCCACCTGCATGACTGTTTGGTGGTCGAGGACGCGGCCGAGGATGTGGATTTCAGGGCGGAGACTGCCAACAGGATAAAGGGCAGGTGTATGCCTTAGACCTAACCCAGCCCCAGAACTCGGAGAGAGTGATAGCAGGTATGCCGATAAATTTTAAGTTTCTTTTCCATCTATAAACTAGACTTCATGAATAAAAACTTTAGAATTAGGGAAAGACTCTGAAACTAGATATCTAAGAGGAAAAACTTAACAAACTCAGGGATAGTGATGGTGTGGGGAAAGCTTGCCCACACCCTCTTTGACACTAGAGCTTCACACAATTTTGTCTCGGAGGAGTTTGTTAGAGACCTGGACCAGATCGAGAACTTTTAGGGAGTCATTAGGTGGGTGTGCCTCCCCAATAAGACGGAGATTCATTCTACGGCCAAGTGCATTCTGAGAATGACCATTAATGGTGTAATCTTCGAGGCCCCAACAACTATCCTGAGGATGCCGAATTTTGATCTCGTCCTGGGCATGGCATGGCTCGCCAGGAACCATGCGGAGATTGATTTCCCAACAAGGAGGGTCGTGCTTAGATACGGTGACACTTACTCGACTTTTGAAGGTATTATCCAAGCTTCCTGTCTTCTACTCTCTTCTGTTCATGTCGTCAAGGACCATCTACAGGGAGACGAAGTCTAACAGGTCCTTTTGAGTTGATCGAGACCAAAGATTCCATTACTAATATCCCGGTGGTGCGAGACTTTGCTGATGTATTCCCTGAGAAGTTGCCCGGATTGCCGCCGCATAAAGAAAAGGACTTTCAGATACAACTGGTGCCGAGGGCTAAGCCAGTATCAAGAGCACCTTATTGGATGGGCTCGAAGGATTTAATGGAGTTTCAAAGCTAGCCACAGGAGCTAGTGGAAGCCTGATTTATCCAGCCAACCTCTTCACCATGGGGAGCTCCAGTGTTGTTCTTAAAGAAGAAGGATGGGACACTCCGACTGTGCATCGATTACAGGGCATTAAATAGGTTTACGGTACGAAACACGTACCCACTACCGAAGATTGACGAGCTATTTGATCAGTTGGAGGGAGCTCATTGGTTTTCAAAGCTGGATTTGAGGTCAGGATACTACCAACTGCAGATTCAGGAGGAGGACATCCCGAAGACCACTTTCAGTAGTAATACGGGTTGTACGAGTTCACCGTGATGCCCTTCGGGCTTACGAATGCATAATCCCCATTCATGAGTTTAATGAGCAGGGTATTCGAGCCCTATCAAGATGTCTTCATCATAGTATTTATTGATGACATCCTCATTTACTCAAGGACCGAGGAGGAGCATGCTCGATATTTTGCACTGAATCTAGAGAGGCTCCGGGAGCACAAGTTTAATGGTAAGTTCAGTAAGTGCCAGTTTTTGCTGAAGGAGATGGCCTTCTTGGGCTATATTATCAGTGGAGCAGGACTAGCAGTGGATCCGGCAAAGGTTCAGGCAGTACAGGAGTAGCCACTGTTGAAGACAGCCACTAATGTGTTGAGTTTCCTAGGACTTCCTGGGTACAATCAGAAGTTCGTAGATGGGTTCTCCCTGATAGTTCTTCCACTTACAACTCTGACGAATAAGGAGACCCCCTTTGTTTGGACACTGCAGTGCGAGTCTGCCTTTCAGGAGCTGAAGGGTCGGCTTACCTTGGCTCCTATCCTTGCCCTTCCATCTGGGAAGGAAGGATTTTAGGTTTATACTGATGCGTCGTACGAGGGATGGGTGTCATTCTGATACAAATCGGGCACGTGATAGCTTATGCCTCCAGGCAACCGAAGAAACACGAGAAAAACTACCCAGTGCACGACCAAGAGATGGGATCGGTTATCTTCGCTCTAAAGATCTGGCGACATTGTCTTTACGAAGTCCATTGTGATATTTTCTCGGATCACAAAAATTTGAAGTACGTTGACACATAGAAGGAGCTTAATATCATACATAAATGCTGGGTAGAGTTCTTGTCAAACTACCAGTATACCATGCACTATCATCCCGGGAAGTCAAATATGGTGGCAGACGCTCTGAGCCGGAGTGCCACTACACCAGGAGCAGGACCTCAGCTGATGGCTATGGAGTTGGTGCAGATGTTAGAAGAGATGCAGATATCTCTCGTGTCCGAGGATGATCCGGAGCTATATGAGGAGTACTTGGCGTCGATGAGTACCACATATGATATCCAGGATCGCATCAGGGATGGGCGGAGGCTGGATGCGAGGATGGAACTGATAATTAAGGCCTTGGAGGAAGGCATGGTAGGGGATTACTCTCTGAGAGATGGGCTATTATGCTTTATAGGAAGAGTTTACATACCAGCAATAGGCCGAATTCGGGAAGATATCATGACAGAGGCCCACTACAATATATATTTGGTGCACCCAGGGATCAGGAAGATGGCAGCGGATCTGAAGAGGATGATGTATTGGCCGGGCATGAAGAAGTATATTACATACTTTGTGATGTATTATGAGTCTTGCTATCTCGTAAAGGTGGAGTGCAAGAGTTCGACCAGATTATTCTAGCCACTCCAGTGCCAGAGTGGAAATTTGAGGACATAGCCATGGATTTTATACATGGGCTACCCCGATCCCACGCGGGGAACCACTCGATTTGGGTGATCATCGATAGATTGACGAAGGTGGCTAGGTTTATACCAATCAGGACGGATACTCCTGTCGGTGATCTGGTGCGGAGATTTGTGGAGAAGTTTGTCCGCTACCATGGAGTGCCCAGGACGATCGTGTCAAATTGGGATGGAAGGTTTACATCCAAGGAGTGGAGGTTAGTTCAGGCCTATCTAGGCTCACGTTTGACTTTCAGCACGGCTTTGCACCCTTAGACAGATGGGCAGACCGAGCACACAAACAGTTCATTGGAGGATCTTCTGCGGCTATGCATTTTGGAATGCGGAGAGCCTTGGGAGAGACTATTGTCACTGATCGAGTTCTCCTACAATAATAGTCATCAGCCAAACATAGGCATGTCCCTTACGAGGTTTTATACGGACGGAGATGCAGGACCCCACTATCTTGGATGTAGGATGAGGATCTAAAGACACTTGGCTCGGAGTTCATTGAGGACACGATGCTCAGGTGAGGTTGATTCGAGATAGGATGCTGAAGGCCCAGAGAAGACAGGAGAAATACTACATTGCGCGACATCATCAGGTGGAGTTCAGGGTGGGAGACCAGGGTTTATTGAAGATATGGCTAATGCATGGAGTATCGCGGATTCGTTGGCGGGAAAAGCTAAGTCTGACATATATGGGACCTTACAGGATCTTGGAGTGGATCAGCCCCTTTGATTATAGACTGGAGCTACCACCGGAGTTAGCAGGATTGTACGACGTCTTCCACATCTCTTCACTTTGTAGGTACTACGACTTGAGCAGCTGATTTTTACTATTTATGGCCCTGTGGCTTTAGATCGATCAATCAGCTTGGAGCCGGTCAGGATCGATGATATAGTGGTGCGGGTCTTGCGGAGCAAGAAGTTCCCGCTAGTGAAAGTCCTGTGGAGGAATCATGGATAGGAAGAGCACACTTGGGAGCCACAGGACCTGATGCTGTAGAGGTACACGGGTCTCTTCGAGTCAGGTACACCTTAAAATTACTAGGGATGTAACATACTTTTGTTTTAACTGAAACCCCGTAGGCCCGACCTTAATTTTGGGGACGAAATTTTTATTTCTATGTATTTGGATTTGTAACATCCCTCAAACTTCTAGACCCCTAAGAGTTGTTTTTTCATGACTAGGTCATGACAAAACCCTAGGAAGCTGAAGAAGACCAAGTGAACCTAAGAATGAAGGTGAGATCACCATGATCTGTAAATAACACTTTCAAATTACCTAACCTAGGGTTTGACTTTAGGGCCTCACCTTGACTCTTTGACCCCACCATAACATCCCTTGTCCTTTAGAAGGTTCATTGGGTCACTAAGGACCCATTGTGGTCAATTAAAGTTGTCAAGCTGACCAAAGTCAATCCTAACCCTAAAATGGTCAATGTGCCCTATCTAGGGCCAGAGGACCTTCCCTTTGCCAATTTGAGCCCACCTAGACAATCCTAAACCCCCAAGGGAGGTCAATGGGTCACCAAGGACCCATTGGGGTCAACTAAAGAGGTCAAGTTGACCAAAGTCAACCCTAGCTCCAAAGTCGTCAAAGTTCCCTAAGAAAGGGTCAAGTGGCCTCCAAGATGCAAATACAACCCTACCCAACCCTTCCTAGAACTTAGTGGAGGCCAATGAGTAACTAAGGACCCATTGGGGCCAAACCAAAAGGCCAATTTGACCCAAGTCAACTTAACCTAGTTTAGGTCAAACTAGCCCAAATGGCTAGCTCAAGCCCAATCCACTTGGGTTAAGCCCAACTAGGGTGGCCTACTAGCCTCATGAGTTTTAGAATTATTCAAATGCTACCCATTTTTTGGAAGTGATGACAAGGAGAGAGAAAGCACCATTTTTCCCTTTAATGGAGGAGAGAGAAAGAGGCCATTTGTAATGCCCCCGCCCGTCACATGGAATATAACAGAGGGTCCGGCCGGGGCCCCACACCATATTTAACAGACAGATAGCGACATTACATGTGAATATCAAAACCTATCAACGCGCATCCTAACTCAGAGCATTCTAGCGGAAGATTAAAGCTTATAAGAACCCAACAATGAATGTCCACAACATATATAAACCACATTTATATATATACCATCAGGAATGTTAACAAACACAAACGGCTCACGACCTTAAGGCCTTACAAGTTTCTCTTTACAACATATGTTTTCATACATCGGCACGCAGGCCGGCCACACACTAAATCCAAAGCTTCGCACGGCCTTCGAGGGCCTACAAGCAGCAGTAGCAAAGGGCTTCAGCCTGCTCAATCCAAACCAGTCTGCCAGCACCTGCATATGGATGTCCACCCTAAGGGTGATAAACAAAGCAACGGTCAGCATTCAGCTGACCAATTATAACGACCCTACTCCTTACCCGGGGCAGTGGTTCCTTCCCTGCATGTAATCCAATTTCAACACATATATACAATACACAATATCATCACAAACGCCGGTCTTAGTACTAGACGTTCCGTGCACTCAGGGCACGCTTACGATGTACCAAGCTCCTCATGGTTCCACCACTAATTCGAGGTGTTTACTTATTAGCCGGGCCTAAGCATCCAAACCCCTATTGAAGACCTTACGCACCCGTCCACTCAGAGGCACGCACCTCATAGCAAATTGTGAGCACTATCAGTTGACCTACCCACGTAGTGTAACAAGCCTAGGGAAAACGCCCCGCTGCATTGCTACCAATCAACCGCTCACCCGATCCTTCCACGGAACTTGTTGGGTGGCCCACCCACTCAGAGGTTCTTAACTTGTTGGATATGTGCATCAGCCGCCAAACCCCTGTTGACGACATATCATACCCATCCACTTAGAGGTGTTTGCTTACAACAGCCCGATCGATGAACTTGGTTGGTGTCATACCCACTCAGAGTTTCTCGCATTCCTCCTTAACACCGGCACATCGTGCCACTGTCCATAACATCAATATAGCTCGTTCCGAGCATATAATCGAAGGAGCTATACAAAGATTCCTGCTCACCATCACAATCGTCCTTACCATCTCCGTAAGGTAACCGATATATACATGGAGTCTTCTCTGATTCGCAGCATCACCAATCCAGACATCCATCCAGATGGGCTTCACACAACATGCTGATGTCGTACTACACAGTTCCGGCTCTAGATGTAGACTCAACCACTGGAATCACTTACGCTCTTCCATCTTTTGATGGAGGATTCCATAGAGATACATGAATAAACAAAGGGCTTCACCTGCCCAAGGAATAAAGACCGTTACCCTTGACGATCGCTTCGATTCCATGGAAAACTAGCCGGATGGAAACCACCGCGGCGGCCTTGCCTCCATAACGCTGCAATCAGCTCTCGAAACGGACCGCTGAAGCTCCACCGACGGTCGGAAAGCTTCTCCTTATTCCTTCCTTGCTCTCCTCTCTCTCTTCACTTAGAAAGAGAAAGGCTAAGATGAGAATGAGATATTCATCTCCATTCTCAGTCTTATCAGAGAAGGGAAGAGCTGGCACCACTGGATCCAAATATAAGGAAACGAACGGCCAAGATTTTTTTTGAAAAGCATCTAAACAGAGTAAACATGACCTGTGACACGCCCGTGTCACAGGCCGTGTTCCTTGAGCGGATAGACAACTGACTCAATCATGAATAGAACACGGGCTACGACACGCCCATGTCACTCCCTGACACGCCCGTGTCAACCAGTATACGGCCGTGTGGCTGGCTGTGTCAACTCACCAACACTTTGCCGAAACACCCAAGAAGGACATGGCTAAGGCACACGCCCGTATCCTCGGCCGTGTGTGCAACACGCACCTGTGACACGCCCGTATCACAGGCTGTGTACCACACTCAAGGCCACTCAACGCCACTCCACTCAACGCAGCCCGAGCAGGACACGCCCTGGGACACGCCCGTGTCCCAGGCCGTGTTGCCTCTCGACGATCAATTCTCGAGAACTAAAGACGACGTCTACGGAAACAGAACATGCCCTGGGATACGCCCGTGTCCCAGGTCGTGTGCACTGGAAATGCCCTAGGACACGCCCATGTCCCAGGCCGTGTCACCAAGCCTGAACCCATTTTTGGGACTTAGGGTTTTTTGGGTGTTACAATCCTCCCCTCCTTATAGAAATTTCGTCCCGAAATTTAGCGCAACATATCCAACAATACAACCATTCCTTGGTACAAATACCACGATAATCCGGGGTTACGCTTCCCACACTCTCGCACCAACAAAAGTGTTTGCACAAATACAGATATAAGATACAAATACAACAACAACTACAAGCAATAAAGTGTACTCTCCACTTTATTTCCGCTCATCCACATCTCGAAGCAGATTCTTAACAACCTCCTGCAACTCCAGGTTAAACACTCGAGGCTGTTGCACGTCATAATGTGAGCTTTGCGGCTCCTGCACTCCGAGATTGTACACTCACGGTTGCGCCCGGGATGCAGATGATTCCGCCACTGCCTTAGCCTTTTCCTCATAGGACGCGCCTGGATTTTGCTCACTCTTTGACGGGCCTTTCCAATAGAAACGGGCAATATGCCCCTGCTTTCCACAAATGAAACAGGTACGCGAATCAACACGTCCTTGACCAAACGTCGCGCCCGATGCAACATCCGAAGACGTTTGTTCAACAGGCTTGAACCTCTTCTTATCCCGTTTCCTGAACTCCAACTGTTCGGACTGTGGGACTTTGAACTCCGACTTATCCGCCGCCATATTCTTCTTATCATGCACTCATTTCAAATCTTTTTCCAGCGCACAGGATGTATCTTCTAAGATTTGGAATCTGTGGTTCACTGAACTCGGAAGAGCCAATCGCAGCTCATCACGAAGTCCTTCATCGAACCGATTCATCTTCCGTGCTTCTTCCGCAAATGTCGACCCCACATAACGTCCTAACCTTCTAAACTCATGCAAGTAATCATCAACGGTATGCTCAACTTGCACCAATCGTTGGAATTCATTCTCCATTGCAATTCGCCTCGAGACTGGCAAATACTTTGCCCAAACATTCTGGAGAATTCCGCCATTGATATCTCCTCTAGGCCTCTGCCTGCCAACTGGTGCAACTCAACTTCATCCCACTACAGCCTCGCGTCTCCTTCCAAAAGGAAAGTAGATAATGTGGCTTTCTGCTCTTCATCAATCCTGAGCGCTGTCAGGATCCTATTTACTCTTACAAGCCAATCCTCCGCCTGCGTTGGGGAACTCTCCCTGACAAACGTAGGTGGATGAAACTCCATAAACCTCTTTAGTTCCGCATCAGCTACCTTCGTATCAAGTCGAACCTCCACACGGGCTTGCCTCACTTCAACCTGAACCAACTCCACTACAGGCCTTGCCTGCACGACAGGTTATACTTGCAGCAAGGCGAAGACCACCTCCGCTACTAGGCGGACAGTTTCTACAGAAGGAGGTGGAGTAGGCACCTCAGCTGGTGCCGTACTCTCATCCGACTGCTGGGGCTCAAGCTGACCCACTCCACTCCTTATCACCTATAGGTGAACAAGACATCATTAGCGTTCAATCCAAAACGGCAAACACACTGAATACACTCGCTCACACTCCTAGTGGACATTCTTGAGTTCAATTATGTTCTTTCAACAAAACCCTATCCCATGATACCACTTTATAACGCCCCCGCCCGTCACATGGAATATAACAGAGGGTCCGGCCGGGGCCCCACGCCATATTTCACAGACAGATAACGACATCACGTGTGAATATCAAAACCTATAAACGCGCATCCTAACTCAGAGCATTCTAGCTGAAGATTAAAGCTTATAAGAACCCAACAATGAATGTCCACTACATATATAAACCACATTTATATATATACCATTAGGAATGTTTGCAAACACAAATCGCCCACGGCCTTAAGGCCTTACAAGTTTCTCTTTACAATATATGTTTTCATACATCGGCACGCAGGCCGGCCACACATGAAATCCAAAGCTTCGCACGGCTTTCGAGGGCCTACAAGCAGCAGTAGCAAAGGTCTTCATCCCTCTCAATCCAAACTAGTCCGCCAACACCTGCATATGGACGTCCACCCCAAGGGTGATAAACAAAGCAACGGTTAGCATTCAGCTGACAAATTATAACGTCCCTACCCCTTACCCGGGGAAGTTGTTCCTTCCCTGCATGTAATCCAATCTTAACACATATGTACAATACACAATATCATCACAAACGTCGGCCTTAGTGCCAGATGTTCCGTGCACTCAGGGCACGCTTACGGTGTACCATGCTCCTCATAGTTCCACCACCAATTCGAGGTGTTTACTTGTTGGTCGGGCCTAAGCCTCCAAACCCCTGTTGAAGACCTTACACACCCGTCCACTCTGAGGAACGAACCTCATAGCAAATTGTGAGCACTATCAGTCGACCTACCCACATTATGTAACAAGCCTAGGGAAAATGCCCCGCTGCATTACTACCAATCGACCGCTCACCCGATCCTACCACGGAACTTGTTGGGTGACCCACCCACTCAGAGGTTCTTAACTTGTTGGCTATGGGCATCAGCAGCCAAAGCCCTGTTGACGACCTCTCATACCCATCCACTCATAGGTGTTCACTTACAACAACCCGATTGATGAACTTGGTGGGTTTCATACCCACTCAAAGGTTCTCGCATTCCTCCTCAACACCGGCACATCGTGCTGCTGTCCATACCATCAATACAGCTTGTGCTGAGCATACAATCAAAGGAGCTATACAATGCTTCCTGCTCACCATCACAATCGTCCTTACCATCTCCGTAAGGTAACCGATATATACACGGAGTCTTCTCTGGTTCGCAGCATCAACAATCCATACATCCATCCAGATGGGCTTCACACAACATGCCTATGCCGTACTACACAGTTCCGGCTCTAGATGCAGACTCAACCACTAAAATCACTTACGCTCTTCCATATTTTGATGGAGGATTCAACAGATATACATGCATAAACAAAGGGCTTCACATGCCCAAGGAAGAAAGACTGTTACCCTTGATGATCGCTTCAGCGCCATTGAAAACTAGCCGGATGGAAACCACCACGGCAGCCTTGCCTCCACAACGCGCACTCGGCTCTCGAAACGGACCGCTGAAGCTCCACCAGCGGGCGGAAAGCTTCTCCTTCTTCCTTCCTTGCTCTCCTCTCTATATTAACTTAGAAAGAGAAAGAATAAGATGAGAATGAGATATTCATCTCCATTCTCGGTCTTATCAGAGCAGGGAAGAGCTGGGACCACAGAATCCAAATAGAAGGAAACGAACGGCCAAGATTTGCTTTGAAAAGCATCTAAACAGAGTTTACACGGCCTGTGAAATGCCCGTATAACAGGACGTGTTCCTTGAGCGGTTAGACAACCGACTCAATTTTGAACAGAACACGGGCTACGACAAGCCCGTGTCACTCCCTGACACGCCTGTGTCAACCAGTACACGGCTGTGTGGCTGGTCGTGTCACCTCACCAAACCTTGGCCGAAACACTCGAGAAGGACATGGCTAAGGCACACGCCCGTGTCCTCGGCCGTGTGCACAACACGCCCCTTTGACACGCCCGTGTCACAATCCATGCACAACACTCAATGCCACTCAACGCCACTCCACTCAATGCCGCCCGAGCAGGACATGCCCTGGGACACGCCCGTATCCCAGGCCGTGTTGCCTCTTGACGATAAATTCTCGAGAACTCGAGACGATGTCTACAGAAACAGAACACGCCCTGGGACACGCCCGTGTCCCAGGCCGTGTGCACTGGACACGCCCTGGGACACGCCCGTGTTCCAGGCCGTGTCACCCAGCCTGAACCCATTTTTGGGACTTAGGGTTTTTGGGTGTTACACCATTCATGGCTTGGAAGGCCAAGGGCCTTCTCTCTTCATTCCATTGATTTGATTCATCACACCCATCAGTGTTGAGAAGATCAAGAGCCTTTCCAGCCCATTTCTGTTGCTTGATGCAGTGTACAAGACTTGGCCGAAAACCACAACCAAAGGCCATTAATGGCATTGAACCATGACCCATCCTCTCCCCCAATTGAGCATCTTAAAAGCTTCCCCAGACCCAGGGAAGCTGTTTCCACCATTCCATTGAAGAATTTGAGCCCTTCTACTGTACTTTTGAAGAGCACCTGCAAGCTCAAAGTCCGGCAATGGCGGCACGGAGGTCGGCTCGGCTCCAACTCTCCCAAAGGTTCTTATCCGTCTCCTCACTTCTTGTTGATATATCTCAGTTTATTGGCTACAAGTTTTGGGGACAATGTTCCCTAGATCTTGGCGGCAGCAAGCTTTGTTTTTCAAGCTTTTTAATCCAAGCCTAAAACCCGATTCCGGCCACCTCCGGCCGGCCTACCACCGCCTATTGCCGACCACCACCTCAACCAAGATGGTGGTGATATTGGCCGGCCGGGGAGGCGCTCAGGTGTCCGGGAAATCAGCTCCCAAAATGTCCAAGATGGGACAATCGGGACAGTTGGCTCAAGGAGGAAGATGAGCGGATCCCGTCGGTTTCTGCTTTAAGATTCGTGTCGAGTTTATATATTAATTCCTTTTATTTCATTTTCTAGTATACAAATTTGCAGTGGCTAGATTAATTTATTGAAAATAATTAGAGCCCTCTATAGTGAAGAGGAGTAACATAAAAGTTATATCCCTTGAAGTCTACTTTATTTTAAAATTAATTTCAACCAATTTGGGTCACTGGTCTGACCACAACACTCCAAATAGTGCAGACTATATACATAGAGCTAGTTAGAGATTAAATTGAGTGCCCTCACTAAACCACTTGTCCAAATTACTTGAACTTTGGAACGGGTGCCACTCTTATCTATACCTAAAACATATCCAAAAATGGGAATTTTGGAAAACAATTGCCTATAGTTTTTGTAAAAATTTAATAAACCATGTATGATTTAATTAGAGGGTCTAATGACCCTAAAAGTCTCCAAAATTTTGGTGGCTGTCTTTTAGGGTCATAACATGACTCGGATAAAAATCTCAGCCCAATTGGGTTTGATATGACTAGTTTTTGGTGTGACCTAAGTGTGGGTCCTGAAGGGTAAATTAGGGAAAAAGTGTGATTGGGGCATAGAGCGACCAATTCTCTCCCAAAGGGGTTGGAACTTTGTCCAGAACCTTAAGGTCTGGTAAAAACACCCTCCCATGGAGTTTGATATGGATTGGGGTGGATTTGCCCTTGGACCCTAGTTTAAACCCTAAGGTTGAACTTTGTGGGTTTGTGAAGGACAAGGAGTGAAATGTCCTTGTATGGACTTGGAGCTTTGTCCATGTATTCATAAGGGGATAATTAACCCTAGGAAGAGTTGTTAGGACTTCTAGGAGCTTCGTCCCTCTTGACGTGACTTAGGATAAAATAGTGCAATCTTGTTCATGATTTTATTACATATTCATATGACTTTGAATAATCCAAATATTTTAGCAGTAGTTATATATTGATGAAACAAAGCTCTGGAAATTTTAGTGAGATTTTTAAATCAGAATTTATGGTACTTTATTCACACCCTTTCTAGTTGCCCTATTAATTCAAGAATTTATTTTTGAGTTATCCATTCAATGAAAGCTTATGAAACTTTGTCAGAGAACTTTTTAGGATGTCCTTAAGATCTGAGAATTTTTACAGAATTTTTAGGAAAATGTTCTTTGTGGTTACTTCACAAGTCACGTATTAATGATTTGTTTAAAATGGTTTATTTATGTGACCAAATTATCTTAGGAAATTATTAGTTTTAGTCAAAAGTCTTTTATGGTCACTTTAAAGTTCTGGTAATTTTATCTTGATTTTTGGATAAATAATTTTTGTACTTCCTTCTTTACTCTACTATTGTGGATAATTAAACAATAATTTGTTTTGGGGTTAAAACCTCTCTGGAAAATTATGAATCTCAGTACTTAATGTTATTTTGATGATATGTACCTGACATAATTTTTTAAGGTCGTATCTAGAGAGAAAAGTGTACTTGTAGTTCAAAAGCTTTCTTGGCCTGATTTTGCAGAAAATTTAATAAATGCTAAATTAATTTGGAAAATTACAAGTTTCTATATTTTGTCTAATTATGTCATGTTAGACCCCCAGTATTAATTCTTGGGAATTTGGAAGAATATTTGAAGGGGATCACCCCTCATGCTCATCATATAGCTTAGATTGGTTTGTATATAGTAAAACTACAGAATCGTGATAACATGTGGGATGGTCATAGGAAGTTGGGTTAATAATATGTTAATTTGTTAAGGTAAAACAGAGAGCTTCATTAGGAGACATGATGAGGAGGGTGTTGTGTTGGCTAGTGATAAGTGGTGCTCAAGATCGACGAAAGATCATCTTTCCTAGGGACAGAGAGAGTCAAAATACATTAGGGTTAGATTTAGTATAGCATTAAATGGGATTGGGACCTAGGTAGATACCAATAATAATAAGTGCCTGGCGAAAGGGAATGATGGGATTCAACTACCATCATAGTTCCTAGTGCCCCCCGAGAGCCCTTTACAGGGAATGCCTTGGGCAGTGCAAGGTTAACCAAAACTATAAGACTAAAATGAAAGCAAGAGTAGTTAGAAATAAACTAGGACTTCACTTTCACTCACCCCGATACTCCGGGAGGTTAGTTTGGTTAGGTTTTCTGAGCTATAGGCTCCGTGGTTATGGAAACTGACAGGTTATTCCACAGAGCCGATGGCTCGAGAACTCATGGTTATATGTGCATAAAGTGGCGGGTCTTTGATATTTGACGGTCGCTCACACTGACGTAGGTATGCTAACTTAGCAGGTGTTGTGGACAATTAGCCAAGGGAAAGTCTGGTGGTGGGTCAGCATAGTACGCGGAGACCCTGGGGTGTCCTTTAGGGGCCTATGTATGGGCTAGGCTTGGTAGTGGGAATACCCATCTAGGAGTGGGGTGGCCCGACCCACTGTCTCTGTTTGCCACGATGGAGGCTCCTGGGAGTGATGCTAGCTTCCAAAAAGGGGGATCTAAAGGTTTGTGTGCATAGAGTTGTGTGCGTGTGTTGCATTTGTATGAATTATGGATCATATTTCACTTCACTCATACTTGCATACAACATAACACTCAATCGTATAAATTAGTATGAGACTTTTTATACGATGAGAGTCTGTCAAAAGACCCCTTAACTTATATGTTTGTATGAACATTCATATAAGTTAAGGTTACTTATTTCATAGTTTACGTTTCATATACTACTGCTCTATTTTTCTTGTTTGCTCTACCTTTTTCTTATTATAGAACTGTTAGCTTGCATTACTTTTACAGCTCTGTAGATTTACTCAATGCCAGCTAGAATAGGTCCACCATCATCTGCTTTGACCACTCTCCACCTTCATAGCTTTCCTATCATTCCTCCTGCACGGTGCCTAGGAGCCATTGGGGGAGGGGTGGGAGAAATTAGGCTTAGTCTTTTGACTAACGGTCGGTGGACCAAACATTTCAGGGGCTCCTGATGGTAGAAAGGGACCAGCAGCAGGTTATGTAGCCCTACCGAAATATGGTGCACATTGAGGTGGGCCAGTCTAGCACGGGAGAACCAGCCTCTGGATCCATGAGTGATTAATTTGCTTAGCTTCCGCGAGAGTGATGTACTGAGGATTTGTTGTACCAGGCATAAGCCCGTTTATATTTCTTCTATACTGATCTACATTCCGAACTTTTATTTTCATGCGGACATTGCTGTGATTTCTATCATATGTTTTATGTGATTGTGGACTTCGTTTAAGCTTACTTGTACTTCTACTTCTTGATGATCTTTATTGCCGGCATAATCGACATTTTGTAGTGGTGACCTTCTTGTGCGTCAGTGTCACAGCAAAGCGGCAATTCTGGGCATAAGACCCGGTAGCGTAGCAATAAAAGGGGTCTTACAAACTGGTATCAGAGGAAACATCGATGCAAAGAGAAGAAGTCCACAAAACACTGGGCCACCCCACGCGAGCTTAGTTTGAGGACAAACTAGTAGCGAAAGAAATGGTGTGTCCATAATGGAGAATCACATGCAAAAGTCCACCTTTCATTAGTTCCACTTGTACATTAACTAATAATTTGAATTTTCCTTGTAGCCTGTGACGAACCCTACTCCTCAGCAGGGTACACTTCAGACACAAAACATGGTTCCACCCCTGCCGGCTCCGACTTCGTTCCAGCAGATGGAGATGGGGAAGACACTGATGGCCATTCTGGAGACTTTCAGGGCTCAGTAGGCCCCAACCCCAAAGCCAAATCCCGGGGTAACTGGTTAAGTGCCTTTCGGGGGCTTTCTCCTCCATCCTACCTTGGATCGGAGTCAATATTTCGAACCGAGGAGTGGCTAGACATTATCTACGAGATGCTGGTCGGGATTCAATGCCCAACAGAAGAGGCAGTGGCTTTGGCAGTTTCCTGCTTGGAATCATTCGCAAAGAGATGGTGTAAGTCACTATTAGACACCACCTTCGCAGGAGTGGAGTGCACACACATTTCTTGGGAAAAGTTTAGAGTAGCTCTGTTGGAGCATTTATTTCCTCAGTCGACGAGGGATGAGATGGATGATAGGTTCTTGTAGTTGAGGCAGGGCAATAGTACGGTGTTAGAGTACTACCGGGAGTTCACACATCTAGCCTGCTTTGAAAAGTCATATCAGCTAGACGATGCGGGCTACACGAAGAGATTGTACAAGGGCCTTCATGATGACATGAGGCAGGCCCTGATATTCATCTCTGATGGGAGCTTGTCTAGGATCTTGTAGATGGCCAAGAAGCTGGAGGCATACCAACTTACAGTTCGGGGCCGGAAGAGACTGGCTAACCACTCAGTGATCGGTGGCAGGAGAGAACAACCCATAGGTCGTGTTATAGGGAAAGAAGGAATGTTGATCAACCCTGCCAGGAGGACAGGCAGGAGTAGAGGAACCCGGTGGTTTTTGCTCCTCAGCCATTACAGATACGGGAAATGCCGAGGGCAGTAGAGTAGGCAAAAACATGCTTCCGGTGCAACCAATTTGGGCAATTCAAGAGGAACTGCCCCATGAGGGAAGCACCCCCACCAGCACTTCAGGATGCCCCACCTGCACGGTAGTTTGGTGGTTGAGGAAGCGGCAGAGGACATTGATTTCAGGGCAGAGACCTCCGACAGGATAGAGGGCAGGTATATGCCTTGGACCTGGCCAAGCCCCGGAACCCAGAGATAGTGATAGCATGTACGCCAGTAAATTTTAAGTTTCTTTTCCTTCTAGAAGCTAGAGTTCATGAATAAAAACTGTAGAATTTTGGAAAGACTCTGAAACTAGATATCTAAGAGGAAAAACTTAACTAACTCAGAGATAGTGATGGTGTGTGGCAAGCCTACCCACACCATCTTTGACGCTGGAGCATTACACAATTTTGGCTCGGAGGAAATCGTTAGAGACATTGACCAGATCGAAAACTTTGAGGGAGTCATTAGGACGGTATGCCTCCCCAACGAGACGGAAATCCATTCTAAGGCCAAGTGCATTCTGAGAGTGACCATTGATGGTATAATCTTCGAGGCCTCAACATCGTTCCTGAGGATGCCAGATTTTGATCTCGTCCTGGGCATGGAATGGCTCGCCTGGAGCCATGCGCATATTGATTGCCCAGAAAGGTGGGTCATACTGAGATATGGCAACACTTACTCGACTTTCAATGGTATTATCCCAGCTTCCCGTCTTCTACTCTCTTCTATTCGGGCCGTCAAGGCCCATATGCTCGGAGACAAATTCAATGAGGTACTGTTTGAGTTGGCCGAGGCCAAGGATTCCATTACTAATATCCCGATGATATGAGACTTTGCTGATGTATTCCCGGAGAAGTATCCAGTATTGTCGCCGCATCAAGAAAAGGACTTTCAAATACAACTTGTGTCGGGGGCTAAGCCGGTATCAAGAGCACCTTATCGGATGGCCCCAAAGGAGTTAGTGGAGTTTCGAAGACAGCTGCATGAGCTAGTCGAAGCCAGATTTATCCGGCCAAGCTCTTCTCCATGAGGAGCTCCGGTGTTGTTTGTAAAGAAGAAGGATGGGACACTCTAACTGTGCATCGTTTAGAGGGCATTAAATAGGTTCACGGTCTAGAACACGTACCCATTGCCAAGGATTGACAAGCTGTTTGATCAGTTGGAGGGATCTCACTGGTTTTCAAAGCTAGATCTGAGGTCAGGATACTACTAGCTGTAGATTCAGGATGAGGACATCCCGAAGACTGCTTTCAGCAGTAGATACGGGTTGTACGAGTTCACCGTGATGCACTTCGGGCTCACGAACGCACCATCCGCGTTCATGAGTTTAATGAACCGGGTATTTGAGCCCTATCTAGATGTCTTCGTCATAGTATTTATTGATGACATCCTCATTTACTCAAGGACCAAGGAGGAGCATGCTCGACATTTGACACTGACTCTAGAGAGGCTACGGGAGCACAAGCTATATGCCAAGTTCAGAAAGTTCTCGTTTTGGCTGAAGGAGGTGGCCTTCTTGGGCCATATTATCAGTAGAGCAGGACTGACAGTGGATCTGACAAAGGTTTAGGCAGTACGGGACTGGCCACCGTTGAAGATGACCATTGATGTGAGGAGCTTCTTAGGACTTACTCATTACTACCGGAAGTTCGTTGAAGGGTTCTCCCGGATATCTCTTCCACTTACAATTCTAACGAAGAAGGAGACCCCCTTTATTTGGACACCGCAGTGCGTGGCTGTCTTTTAGGAGCTGAAGGGTCAGCTTACGTCGGCTCCTATCCTTGCCCTTCCATCTGGGAAGGAAGGATTTCAGGTTTATACCTATGCGTCGTACCAAGGGATGGGTTCCATTATGATGCAAAATGGGCACGTGATATCTTATGCTTCCATACAATAGAAGAAACACGAACAAAACTACCTGGTGAATGACCTGGAGTTGGGAGCGGTTATCTTAGTATTGAAGATCTGACGACATTATCTTTACGGAATCTATTGTGATATTTTCACGGATCATAAAAATTTGAAGTATGTTGACACACAGAAGGAGTTGAATATCAGACAGAGAGGTTGGGTAGAGTTCTTGTCAGACTACCAGTATACCATGCACTATAATCCCGAGAAGGCCAATGTAGTGGCAGATGCTCTGAGCTGGAGAGCCACTACACCAGAAGAAGGACCTCAGCTGATGGCTATGGAGTTGGGGCAGACATAGGAAGATATGAAGATATGTCTCATGTCCGAGGATGATCCAGAGCTATATGAGAAGTACCTGGCGTTGATGAGTACCACTGATGATATTCGGGATCACATCAGGGATGGGCAGAGGCTGGATGCGAGGATGGAACCGATATTTAAGGCCTTAGAGGAAGGCACGGTAGGGGATTACTCTCTGAGAGATGGGCTATTATGCTATAGAGGCCGAGTTTACATACCAGCAGGTGGACAAATTCGGGAAGATATCATGACAGAGTCCCACTGCAGTAGATATTCGGTGCACTCGGGGTTCACGAAGATGACAGCAGATCTGAAGAGGACGATGTATTGGTAGGGCATGAAGAAGGATATTACATACTTCGTGACGCATTGTGAGTCTTTCTATCTCGTAAAGGCAGAGTGCAAGAGTCCGGACGGATTATTCCAGCCACTCCCTGTGCCAGAGTGGAAATTTGAGGACATAGCAATGAATTTTATACATGGGCTACCCCGATCCCATGCAGGGAACGACTTGATTTGGGTGATCGTCGATAGATTGACGAAGGTGGCTAGGTTTATCCTAATCAGGAACGATGCTCCAGTCGGTGATCTGGTGTGGAGATTTGTGGAGCAGTTTGTTCGCTACCATGGCGTGCCTAGGACAATCATGTCAGATCGGGATGAAAGGTTTACATCCAAGGAGTGGAGGTCAGTTCAGGCCTATTTAGGCTCACGTTTGACTTTCAGCATGGCTTTTCACCCTCAGACAGACGGTCAGACTGAGCGCACCAACCGGACACTGGAGGATCTTTTGCGCCTATGCATTTTGGACCGTGGAGAGCCCTAGGAGAGAGTATTGCCGCTGATCGAGTTCTCCTACATTAACAGTCATATGTCCAGCATAGACATGGCCCCTTATGAGGATTTATATGGAAGGAGATGCAGGACCCCACGATATTGGATCCAGGATGAGGATCTAAAGGCACTTGTCTCGGAGTTCGTGGAGGGCATAGATGCTCAGGTGAGGTTGATTCGAGATAGGATGCTAGAGGCCCAGAGAAGACAGTCTAATTACTACGATGCACGACATCATCAGGTGGAGTTATAGGTGGGAGACCGGGGTTTCTTGAAGATACAACCGATGCATGGACTCTCGCAGGTTTGCGGGCGGAAGAAGCTAAGTTCGAGATACATGGGACCTGCTAGGATCCTGGAGTTGATCGGCCCCTTGGCTTATAAACTGGAGCTACCGATGGAGTTAGCGGTATTGCACGACATTATCCATGTCTCTTCACTTCAAAGGGCTCTACTATGACCTGAGCAGTTGATTTCCACTACAGATGGCCCGGTGGCTTCAGATCGATCACTAAGCTTTAAGCCGGTCAGGATTGATGATACAATGGTGCAGGTCTTGCAGCGCAAGAAGGTCCCGCTGGTCAAAGTACTGTGGAGGAATCATGTACAAGAAGAGCACACCTGGGAGCCACATGACCTGATGAAGCAGAGGTATCCGGATCTCTTCGAGTAAGGTACACCTTCAAATTACTAGGGATGCTACATACTTTTATTTTAATTGAAACCCCATAGGCCCGACCTAAATTTCGGGGACAAAATTTTTATTTTTTCGTATTGGGATTTGTAGCATCCCTCAAACTTATAGACTCCAAAGAGTTGTTTTGTCATGACTAGGTCATGACAAAACCCTAGGATGCCCAAGAATACCAAGTGAACCTAGGAATGAAGGTGAGATCACCATGGTCTCCAAATAACACTTTCCAATTACCTAACCTAGGGTTTGACTTTAGGGCCACACCTTTACTCTTTGACCCCACCATAACATCCCTAGTCCTTTAGAAGGTTCATTGGGTCACGAAGAAACCATTGGGGTCAATTAAAGTGGTCAAGTTGACTAAAGTCAACCCTAACCCTAAAATGGTCAAAGTGCCCTATCTAGGGCCAGAGGACCTTCCCTTAGCCAATTTGAGCCCTCCTAGACTCTCCTAAACCCCCAAGGGAGGTCAATGGGTCACCAAGGACCCATTGGGTGTAAACTAAAGAGGTCAAGTTGACCAAAGTCAACCCTTGCTCCAAAGTGGTCAAAGTGCCCTAAGAGAGTGTCAAGTGGCCTCCAAGGTGCCAAGTTAACCGTGCCCAACCCTTCCTAGACCTTAGGGGAGGCCAATGAGTCATTAAGGACCCATTGGGGCCAAACCAAAAGGCCAATTTGACTCAAGTCAGCTCAACCTATGTTTAGCTCAAACTAGCCAAAATGGCTATCTCAAGCCCGATCCACTTGGGCTAAGCCAGACTAGCTTGGCCCACTAGCCTCATCAGGTTTAGAATTATCCAAATGCCCCCCATTTTCTTGAAGTGATGACTAGGAGAGAGAAAGCTCCATTTTTCCTTTTAATGGAGGAGAGAGAAAGAGGTCATTCATGGCTTTGTAGGCAAAGGGCCTTCTCTCTTCATTCCATTGATTTAATTCATCTCCCCCATCAGTGCTGAGAAGATCAAGAGCCTTTCCAGGCCCTTTCAATGGCTGGATGCAGTGGACCACACTTGGACGAAAACCATCATCCAAGGCCATTAACAACATTGAAGCCATGACCCATCCTCTCCCCCCCCATTTGAGCATTTTAAAAGCTTCCCCAGACCCACGGCAACTGTTTCCACCATTCCATTAAAGAATTCAAGCCCTTCTGCAGTACTGTTGTAGAGCACTCGCAAGCTAAAAATCCGGCAATGGTGGCAAGACGGTCGGCTTGACTCCAACTCTCCCAAAAGGTCTTATCCCTCTCCTCTCTTCTAGTGGATAGATCTCAGTATATTGGCTGCAAGTTTTGGGGGCCAATTGGCCCTAGATCTTGGTGGCCCAAAGCTTGGTTTTTCATGCTTTTTAATCGAAGCCTAAAACCCGATTCCGGCCACCTCTGGCCGGCCTACCACTACCTATCGCCGACCACTACCTCAACGAAGGTGGCTGTGGCATTGGCCGACCGGGGAGGCGCTCAGGTGGCCGTGAAATCACCTCCCAAAATGTCTAGGATGGGACAATTGGGACAGTTGGCTCAAGGAGGAAGATGAGAGGATCCCGTCTATTTTTGCTTTAAGATTCGTGCCGAGTTAATATATTAATTCCTTTTATTTCATTTTATGGTATACAAATATGCAGTGACTAGATTAATTTATTAAAAATACTTAGAGCCCTCTATAGTAAAAATGAGTAACAAAAAAGTTGTAGGCCTTGAAGTCTACTTTATTTCAAAATATATTTCAACCACTTTGGGCACTGGTCTGACCACAACACTCAAAATGGTGCAGACTATACATAGGGCTAGTCAGAGATTAAATTAAGTTCCCCCACTAAACTACCTGTCCAAATGACTTGAAATTTAGAATGGAGGCCACTCTTACTTATACCTAAAATATATCCAAAAATGGGATTTTTTGGAAAACATTTTCCTATAGTTTTTGAAAAAATTTAATCAACCATGTATGATTTAATTGAAGGGTCTAATGACCCCAAAAGTACCCAAAATTTTTTGGCTATCTTTTAGGGTCATAACATGACTTTGATAAAATTCTCAGCCCAATTGGGTTTGATTTGAATAGTTTTTGGTGTGAACAAAGTGTGGGCCCTTAAGGGTAAATTAGGGCAAAGTGTGCTTGGGGCATAGAGGGGCCAATTCTCTCCCAAAGGGGTATGAACTTTGGCCAGAACCCCAAGGATAGTAAAAACACCCTCCCACGGAGTTTGAGATGGATGGGGGGTGGATTTTCCCTAGGACCCTAGTTCAAACCCTATGGTTAAACTTTGGGGGTTGGTGAAGGACAAGGAGTGATATGTCCTTGTATGGACTTGGAGATTTGTCCATGTATTCATAAGGGGATAATTAACCCTAGGAAGAGTTGTTAGGACTTCTAGGAGCTTCATCCCTCTTAACACGACTTAGGACAAAATAGTACAATCTTGTTCATAATTTTATTACATATTAACATGACTTTGAATAATCCAAATATTTTAGCAATGGTTATATATTGATGAAACAAAGCTCTGGAAATTTTAGTGAGAATTTTAGATTAGAATTTATGGTAGTTCATTCACACCCTTTCTAGTTGTCCTATTAATTCAATAATTAATTTTTGAGCTATCCATTCAATGAAAACTTATGAAACATAGTCAGAGAACCTTTTAGGACGTCCTTAATATCTAAGAATTTTTACATAATTTTTAGGAAAATGTTCTTAGTGGTTACTTCACAAGTCACTAATTAATGATTAGTTTTAAATGATTTATTTATGTTACCAAATGATCTTAGTAAATTATTATTTCTAGTCAGAAGTCTTTTATAGTCACTTTAAAGTTCTGGTAATTTTTTCATGATTTTTGGATGAATAATTTTTATACTTCCTTCTTTACTCTACTATTGTGGATAATTAATCAATAATTGGTTTTGGGGTTAAAACCTCTCTAGAAAATTATGAATCTCAGTACTTAATTCTATTTTGATGATATGCACCTGACATAATTTTCTAAGGCCATATCTAGAGAGAAAAGTGTAATTATATTTTAAAAGATTTCTTGGCCTGATTTTGCAGAAAATTTAATAAATGCTAAATTAATTAGGAAAATTACAAGTTTTTATATTTTGTCTAATTATGTCATGATAGAACCCCAATATTAATTCGACAGCATTTGGAAGAATATTTGAAGGGCGTCTCCCCTCATGCTCATCATATAGCTTAAGTTTGTCTGCATATAATAAAACTACAGAATCGTGATAACATGTGGGATGATCATAGGAAGTTGGGTTAATAGTATGCTTATTTAGTAAGGTGAATCAGAGAGCTTCATTAGGAGACATGATGAGGAGGGTGTTGGGTTGGCTAGTATTAAGTGGTGTTTGGATCGACGAAAGATTGTCTTTCCCGGGGACAGAGAGAGTCAAAATACATTAGGGTTAGATTTAGTATAATATTTAATGGGATTTGGACGTGTGTAGATACCAATAATATTAAGTGCCTTACGAAAGGGAATGATGGGCTTCAGCTACCATCATAGTTCATAGTTCCCCCGAGAGCCCTTCACAAGGAATGCCCTGGGCAGTCCGAGGTTAACCAAAACCGTAAGACTTAAATGAATGCAAGAGTAATTAGCAATAAACTAGGACTTCACTTTCACTCACCCCGATACTCCAGGAGGTTAGTTTTGTGAGGTTGTTCGAGCAGTAGGCTCGGTGGTTGTAGAAACGGATAGGTTAGTCCGGGGAGCTGATGACTCGGGAACTCATGGTTGCATGTGCATAAAGTGGCGGGTCTTCGGTATTTAACAGTCGTTCACACTGATGTCGGTATGCTGACTCGGAAGGTGTGGTTGACACTTAGGCAAGGAAAAGTCTGGCGGTGGGTCAGCATAGTACGCAGAGACCCTAGTCTGTCCTTCAGGGGCATATGTAAGGGCTAGGCCTAGTAGTGTGAGCACCCGTCTAAGAGTGGGGTGGCTTAACCCTCTGTCTCCGTTTGACATGGCAGAGGCTCTGGGAGTGATGCTTGCTTCCAAATAGGGCAACTAAAAGTCTGTGCACATAGAGTTGTGTGCGTGTGTTTCATTTGCATGAATCATGATATAATATTTCACTTCACTCATACTTGCATACAACCTGACACCCCATCGTATAAATTGGTATGAGACTTTTAAATGATGGGAGCCTTGCAAAAGACCCCTTAACTTATATGTTTGTATGGACATTCATATAAGTTAAGGTTACTTATTTCTTAGTTTATTTTTCATATACTACTGCTTTATTTTACTTGTTTACTCTACCGTTTTCTTATTATAGAACTGTCGCCGACGATAGCTACCAGGGAGATACAATATTGTGTGGCCTGATTCTATGAGACCTAGGGGACATTGTGGTGGGTACCAGCCTGAAACGGTAAACGATGAATTTTGTCGTGATGGCCAATTACTATGCCATCAATTTAAGTACATCTGAACGACAAAGTCAATAAGTACCTCTAAATGGGCAGTTAGTCATTAAGTTAATTACCTCTGAATGATACAGTCATCAAGTTATGGACCTTTGAACCTAAAAGTTAACCGTGAAGTTTTTCTGAATGGTGGTGATATACGGGAAGACGTGGACACCGAAAATATGCCCTGAGTGCCTGGGGCATATGGTTGTTGAGCCTACGTCTGTTGTGAATGGTGCTTAAAGTGCACTTTGTAAACGCCAATATATACATGATTCCTTATTTGCAGGGATGGAGAAATACCACCCCTAGTACAGGGTGGGATCGTTATAAATGGCTCAGCAAAATGCTGACCGTTGATTTGTTTGCCACATTTTTGTGGGCCCTTTGTTGCAGGTGATGGAGAGCTAAGTGGTAAGTAGCGGCCTGAAGCACTTATGCTGCGAGTGGCTGGCCCTTGAAGGCCCAAAGGCGAACTTTACTATTTTCATGTGTGGTCGGCCTGCGTGCCGATGTATGAAGTCACCTTTTGAAAATGAAATAGTTATAATAAGGCTATGGCCAAAACATGTGTTATGAATTTATATATCATTCCTGTTGTGTAGTGGACATTCTTGTGTAGTATGAGTTCATAAACTAAAATGCTTCCGCTAGAATGCTCTGAGTTAGGGTGTGTTCAAAAGTGAACTTTGATTTGGACACAACTTGTAATCTCCTTACCTTTCCGTAGTATATGGCATCGGGCCCCAGCCGTTCATTCTGTCCTATGATATACTACAGATGGGGGCATTACAGGGCAAGATTATTACCATCGTCATTGATGAATTCTTTGGAGGGTATCTCAGTTCTAGATTTTACGAAATATTGATCTTATTGAACATGTTACTCTCTCCTTAAATACAATTTTTGGATTTACCAGCATTTCTTTTTGAAAGTACAAATAATAAGTAGAAACATGCTTTTGAAATTTGTAAGCTAATTAGAATGTTTAGATGTCATTCTGCTAAAATGGCTATGCGCATAGGCATAAGACTTCACATTTTACTCCTTAGGTTCAAAAATTCTTTTATTGTTTTGAATTTTGTCTACTCCCTATAAGAGGTTGTTTGCTTGGGACTAGCAAATAGGTAAGTATGGGAGTATTTTATAACTCTTATTTTATCATAATTTTACAATAGTTTTTATTTATTAATTTATCGAATATTATTTATCTTTTACTAATTTGAGGCACCTAATTGTCTTATTTTTGAAATTCTAAAAATTCTAGGCTGCTAATATAAATCTGGAGCTCACTAATGTAAATAAGATAAAATTTTAAAGGTTTTCTGAGAAATCAAGTTTTACACGCCCCGGTCATGGGCGTGACGAGAGGGCGTGACCTTAGTCATGGACCGTGTCCCGCCTCTACTTCCAAAAAGATGTTTTCACGCCAATTTAAAGTTATATGCCCCTGTCATGGGCATGATAAGGAGGGCATGCCATCCAGATCCCAGGCATGATCCAGAGTTATGAAAGTTAGTTTTCGTCGTCGACCATTTCGAGCAATCACGCCCAAGTCACGGGCGTGACTCCCAAACGTGACTTCTTCAGCAATTGTCACCATAGCTCCAAATAAAGCTGTTTTCTTGCCATTTTTAGAACCGTTCGCTGCATGCCCTAGTAATGGGCATGACTAGGGGGCGTAAAAAATAAAGTAATTACTCTTGGCAGTTTGGATTCCCAGCATTTTTTGGGCTTTTGTCACTGGTTCTGTTCCTTACACGCCCTAGATCATGGGCGTAACCTAGAGGCGTGACACCCATGCAAATCTCCCTATAAATACTATCCCTCTCCATGAGCTGAGGAGGGAGATTTTAGTGGAGAAATTCTATAATTTGGTACTATCTTTACTTATTTTCCATTTCTAATTTATAGTTTAGCTTAGTGAATTTCATTTAAAAGTTGTAATTTAGCTTTGTAGTCTGGTATTTTAAGCTTTTTTCTTTATAGTAATCATATATTTCTCTATCATTTTATGTAATTTACCCATCACGATGAGTAGCTAACCTTCCTTTAGCACTTGATCATGATGAACTTTGGAATTCAATAAACTTTGGTTTTGTTTTAATCATCTAACAAGCTCTCTATTTTAATTTTCTTCGAGTTGTCTTTGATTATAATTTGTTTGAATTTTATTATTACGAGTACGATCTTAGATCCATATCCTAGATTTTATCGAGAGGTTGTGGATATGAGGAGATCAATTCAACATATTGTTATATATTCTTTGATCCTAGATCTGTATCTTAGATTTTACCGAGAGGTTGTGGATACAAGAAAAACTCTCAAAGACAAAAGGAGTTGTCATGTAGTCCTCAATAGAGGAAAACCTAAATCTTCTGGAGTGGGGTCAAACCCAATAGTGGGGTTCACCGCTTAAAGCAAGCTTAGAGGGTTCGACTAGCCAAGAGGACTTTATCGTGCCACCTAAGGTTAGACGTTAGTGTATTCCTGAGAGGGGCGTTAATATAATTTGGGAGCCTCCATGGTCGAAGAGAAATTATTAGAACATGCTCTTTAACCATTTAATCAATGTTCATTTTATTCAAAGGGAATCTAGATCAAGTACTAACCTTTATCTCATCGATTTTCTCTCAATTATTTTAAATCGCATTTTTTCTTTTATTTTTGAAACTCAACTACTCTTTTGTTAAGATAAAATAATAGCTCTTCCTTGTGAGTACAAGTACTTGATAGACCTAAAAAAATACAACACTTGATTCTATACTCTCTAACAATATGTGCACTTGCCATCCTAAAGAATAATTAATCACACCACATCATCACAATCACATATCATATCTAACATACTCATCATGTTACAATTTCGTTCATCACAAAATCCAAAGTCCAGGACCTGTTGAACTAAATATAATATTATCCATATAAATTTGGAGAATAAGCAACTGATCTTTATGTATTCTTATGAAATGTCTTTTATCTACTTTTTCTCTTTTGAAAGAGTGTACTAAAAGAAAAGTAGATAGGGTCTCATATCAGGCTCTTAGTGCTTGTTTGAGACCATATAGTTCTTTATTTAATCTAAAAACATGGGAAGGAGGAGGTGGATTGACATAACCTAAAGGTTGTTCAACATAAACCTCTTCCTGCAAGGTTTCATTGAGGAAAGCACTCTTTATATCCATTTGATACACTTTTATCTTCTTATAGGCAGTATAGGCTAGAAACAACCTGATTACTTCCAGTCTGAAAAATGGTGTGAAGGTTTGATTAAAATTTATTCCTTCCTCCTTCCTATACCCTTGAGCAACATGTCTGGCCTTGTTCCTAACTATTAATCCATTTGAGTCCAACTTGTTTCTTTATACCCATTTTTTTCCAATGATTAGGTTATTGTTAGGTCTTTCCACAAGTGTCCAAACATTATTCCTGTCAAACTGAGCTAGTGGTTCCTGCATGAAAACAATTTAGTGGGGATCATAATGTGTTCTCAAACATCTTTGGTTCGAATTAGGTGATTAAGTATTATAGCATAGCCTCAGTGGTATGTTGATTCCTTGTTCTGACACCCAAATTAACATCCCCTATCACTTGTGTTTGTAGGTGACCCATAAGTATGGCCCTCTCATGATCTAATCTTGTTATTCCAAGTGTAGCGATTATTTCTTCTTATACTCCATTTATATTATCCTCTTCTACACATTCCTATTCAACTCTTGTATCTTGAATTTGAGGTGTACATATGGTTATACTATTGATTGTGTCAGCAAGGTCTTCATTATCAGAGTTAGTTCCATCACCTTTCAGCTGATGATGGTGCTTTTCTGATGATTTTTCATTGTTCTTCTTAATATACAATCTCTCCAATTAAGAAACTAAGGGGACTTGTCCCTACAAAATGCTTTTAGTGGAAGTGGCCTTTCCCTTTGAAAATGTATTAGCTTCATGAAAGACTAGATGCATAGAATCCAATATTTTTAGAGTACTCTTGTTATAGCATCTATAGGCCTTGCTAGATGATGAATATTCTAGAAATATACCATATTATCCTTCTTGTCAAATTTATGAACATGACTCGTCTTATTGTTGAGAATGAAGCAAGTACACTCAAATATCCTAAAATAAGACACTATAGGTGGCTTCCCCTTCAGTAGCTAATAAGGTTTCTTCAACTTAGTTTTGTGAATAGGACTTCTATTAAGAACATAATTGGCAGTGTTAACTACTTCAACCTAGAAGGACTTGGGAAAATTTGACTCTACCAATAATGTTCCTAATTCAATTAGAATTCTATTTTTCCTTTCGGCTACCCCAATTTGTTAGGGAGGTCTAGAAGATGAAAAGCTTTGTCTTATACCTTCATCCTTATAGAGTTTATAGATTAATTGGTTTTAAAACTCTGTGTCATGGTCACTTCTGATCATAGATACCTGAGTGTTGAATTCAGATTGAATCTATCTAATGAATCTTGAGAGGATCCAAAAGGTGTCATACTTAGCTTCTAAAAAGAACACCCAACTAAATTTAGAAAATCATCCGCAATAACTAAAGTAGAGGACTTTCCTCCTAAGCTCTGAGTGGTGAGTTGACCAAACATGTCCAAATATAATAGACACAAATTCTAGAAGAATCATTCTTACGAATTGGTTTGAAAGAAGTCTTAGTTTGCTTATTCAGCTGACAAGCTCTACAAGGATTTATTTTTCTGTACTTACCTTTTGATAATTCTCTAACTAAACTATCCTTATCAAGCTTGTATATGGTATTGTGATTGAGGTGACTAAGCTTGCTATGCCAAATCTCACATCTATCTATATCAGCATTGAATAGACAGATTTCCTTATCACTTGAGTTGAAGTCAATCACATACATATTATCCTTTCTAGACCGAGATATCTCAATTGCATATGTTCTAGTGTTTATAATTTGACATAGGTTGTTGGTGAAGACAACTTTGTTTTCACAATCACACAGCTGATTGATGCTAATTAGATTATGTTGAATCCCTTTAATATAAGCTACTCTAGAGAAGGTGATATATTTAATTTTCATCATACCATAGCCTTTTGTCTGACCATAGTTAGAGTCACCAAAAATTACATTGGAGGCTTTTTTGCCTTGTAGTTTTCAAGTATATCTTTATGACCAGTCATATGTCTAGAGCATCCATTGTCCAAGTACTACGACAAGTTTGTGGAGAGGCAGTCCTTTTCCTAAACATGAAATCAAACATTTATTGGGATCTAGGTTACCTTGGACTCATTACTTATTTTTCCATTATAAGGTATGATGAAAGTATAAGAGGGCCTTTCATGATACCCCTTGGGATAAAAGTGTGTTGGTCTATAAACCAGCAGCTTCCAGTTTCATGTCCTCTTGTAAAGCATCATGTAGATGTAAGATAAGTAGGATGATAAGTAGAAGATGATGCAAAACAATGATCTGGGGAAATGCATCGATTGACATTTGATGCAACTTTCCAGTTACATTGATTTGAAGTCGACATATAATAGAGGTTGCGTCGATATGAAGTTGGCGCATGTTACCAGCTAGCAGAATCTATAGGTTTTAGCTTTTTTTATCACAGGTTTATCCCCAAAAATACCTTTTCCTTTGGATACATTCACTTTATTAAATATTATGATTCTTTAAGGGTCATTATCTAGGTTCGTGATAGGTTGAATTTCTTTAGCCTTAGTGAAGGATACTGGATTCCTCCCTACAGGCGTGTTAGTAATCATTACTATCATGGTAGGGTCTGTACCCAATCCTAGGTGATTAAACCATTTCTTCAGGTTTTTTGTAATATTCCCGAGTTGTTGACTCCTTCCATTTAAAGTGTCCTCAATGGCTTTTACCTTTGTTAGCTCTTCCCATAACAGTGTGTTTTCTTCTTTTAACTCTCCTACTTGGTTCTTGAGGTTTTCTATCTCAATTTTCAAAATATTATCCTATTGAATTTGTTCATTATCACAAGGGTAGTTTTTAATTAGTTTAATTTCTTTTCTTAGTTGTTTAATTTGTCTTTCTACTTATATGTGATCTTTACAAAAATCCTTGAAACAATCTTTTGAATTACTTAGAAGAAAAATCAATGTCATCAAAGTAACATACATGATCTTCCTCATTATCTGAGTATGCTCCCAAGGCCATCAAACATGCTTCCTCTACAGCAGGCTCATCTTCACTTTCTGATGATGTGCTTGACTGTGAGCTATAGTCACTATAATTTTCTACTATGAAAACTTTCCCTTCTTCATGTCCTTCTTATTGAATGGTTGCTATATGGCCTAGTTTCCTGTAGTCAAAGCAAATGATCTCCTTACTCGGAGTTTTATCAAACTTGGGCTTGCTGAATCCCCTTTCTCTTCTGCGAGAGTCCCCTGTCTTTAACCACCTTCTAAGTCTCCTAACAAGAAGATTACACATTTCTTCTTCAGAGGGCGTGGGTTCTCCATATACAGCTTTAAGAGCAATATACTTCTCTCTAGGGGTAAAGAGTTGGTCATTTATATAGAACTCATCCCTACTTTTTAATAGGAGTTCATAGGACTTAAGCTTGCCTAACAGGGCATCTGTTGTGATTTCCCAATGGCATATGAACTCTCTAATGACCTAGATCCTTTAATCTCAAGTGCTTAGGAAACACATAAGAAGCTTGTCATTGATCTCATTCAGTAAGATCTCCTTGTCTAGTCCCTTTGGATCATTGACTATAATGCTAAATCTTTCATGCATCTCTTCCACTATCTATTTAAATTCTTTTTGAAGTTCATATACTTAGATATGAGAAGGAATATCTTACCTTTCTTATATCTGTACTTTTATCTATAATTTTAGATAGTGACTCCCAGATCTCCTTGGATGACTAGATGTCAGCAACCTTCTGAAAGATGTCATCTAACATGGTTATAACTAGAATGTTCATAGCTTTAACATCCCAGTCCTTGATCTTCTTCTCATCATCTGTGCATCGTTATCTTAACACTTTTCAGATGTAGTGTTGCCCTCTACATCTTTCTTGTATGACATGAGTGGTCCTGTAAAGATAGAACCAAAAATACTATCACCAATAGAGTTCATGTACAATTTTATTCTGGACTTCCAGAGTGTGAAATTATCTATGTTACACACTAGAGGTCTGGCAGATGTAAATCTCTTGAAATTGTTTGAAGCTATTTTTGAAAATAGAAATTTATTTATTTGAGTATCTTTGCATCTATTCAGATCTTTGTGATCAAGGTGTTAGCCTTAATTTGATCAACATGTCTCTAATACCAATTGAAAAGTATGAATAGTTGTGCAAAACTCTGATAATTCTCTAGAGGGGGTGAATAGATATTTAAAAATTCTTCTTTAAATAATTTCATTTAGCTAATGATTTGCATCACGCATAAAATTTAGACAATAAACTTTGTCACAACACAACTTAACGCAAAAATAAAGAAAGAAAGAAAATAAAAAACATAGAAGACACCAACGCTATAGCGATTCCTCAAAATTTGGGTGCATCCACTCTTCTACCACCATGGTAGGAATACACTATCCCAAAGTATAAGTCTTTTTATAAGGAGAATCTTAGAACCAACAACTAGATCTTTTGGTAAGGAGATCTTGAACCACTATCCCTGAGTCTTTTGACAACGAGACTCTCAGAATCATAACATGAATCCTTTGAAGAGGGATTCTAAAACCTCTTTAATCAATCAAAATAGAAGAGAAATAGAGTGAAATAGAGAGTAGTGGAGAAGAGTCTTCTTGACGAGTCCTCTCAGCATGAATCTGATGACTATTAGGCAATATGTGTTTTGATCCGTCAATATGATTAACCCATTATGATAGCAGAATTGGAAGTGTTATAAGCTCTGGATTTAGCTTCTATGAATGTTCAAACAGATTAAATGTTCTAACACTAGTAGAGAAGGATGAAGTGTAAGAAGAAGAAGAGGAAGAGCAGTTGATAGCTTGTATTTTTTGTCGACTGTCCATCTCTATTTATTTAATTCTCTTCTATGACTATATCATTCTTGAACGATTTTGAGTTATCCCTTTTCTAGCATGAAATCTTCTGAAGGAATGCTGATATAATCTTGCAAAAATAATTTCATCAATCTCGATATATTCTTCATAACCTTCTATAAACTCATCTCTTAACCTAGTTGAGAAAGTCTTTCCCTTAATCTATCTACTAATCGGTTAGAATTAGAATATAAATTCTATAGAAGTTCCTTGAATTAAGTATGGAATGATTCACTTAATATTTCAATTATATACTGTACTTGACGCTACGTTGACTTCATATAGTTTAACGTTGACTTTTGGATATTATATAAAGTAAGTCTGTTGTTGATGTTGTGTTGATATCATATCGATGGATGCGTCAACTTCTATCCTACAGTAGTGTCGATTTAATCATGTGTGGATTCTCTGAATTCTCATCGAAGTTACGTCAATATACATTTGACGGTGTGTCAATTTTCAATCAATGCAAGATTACTTATCTAGATTTTCTTCTTCAATTCAAAGTTTCTGGCATATGTCGTTGACTCTAATAACTTCTTAAGACTTATAAGATCATATAACCCTCTTAATACAATATTTGTAATTAAACCTAGGATGTAAAAAATCAATTTATAATAATTTGTTAAGTTAAATCATCAGGGTTTTTCCAACATCATATGAAAAGCACAATCATCAGTTGGAAGGTGTTGAAGCTCATTCCGATGATAAAGACCCTACTAACACAATCATCAGTACAACTATAAGTCCAACTCAGACTCAAGAGGAGACAATTGAATAGGAATGTGTATAAGAAACTAATATAAGCAAAGTATAAGAATAGATTATCCCTACACTTGGGGTTGCATGAATGAATTAAAGAAATGGTTATCCTTAGGGATCACCCATAAACCCAAGTGATAAGAAATGTCAATTTGGGTATAAGAACAAGGAATCAACTTTCAATTAAGGCTATGATATAATGCTTCCTTTCCCAATATGAACTAAAGAAGTTTGAGGATGCATACAATGATCCCCACTAGATTGTTGTTATATAGGGAGAGCAAGCTTAGTTTGAGAGGAATAAGTTCTTGACACTAGAGGAAGGGCCTAGAAATTACCCAATTATTGGAACAAAATAGGTATATATAAACAAGTTGGACTTAACTGGGGTAATAGTCAGGAATAAGGCCAGACAAGTTGCCTAAGGGTATAAGTAGGAGAAAGGAATAGAATTATAACCAAAGATTTGCCCGAGTTGCCAGACTAAAGACAATCAGGTTATTTCTTGCCTCTGTACCCTACAAGAAGATAAAGGTATATCAAATGTATGTAAAGAGTGCTTTTCTAAATGAAACCCTACAAGAAAAGGTTTATGTTGAATAACCTCTTGGATTTGTTAATCCAACTCATCTATCGTATGTTTTTAAATTAAATAAAGCATTATATAGTCTCAAGTAAGTACCAAGAGCCTTGTGTGAGACCCTATCTACTTTTCTCTTGGCACACTCTTTCACAAGAGGAAAAGTAGATAAAACAATTTTCATAAGAGCACCGAAAGATTCGTTGTTTATTGTCCAAATTTATGCGGATTATATTATTTTTGGCTCCACAAATCCAGAACTTTGCAAAAGATTTGCTGACCTAATGCAGTCTAGATTTGAAATAAGTAGCATGGTGGAATTATCCTTCTTCCTTGGTCTTCAAGTGAAGCAAAGTGATGAGGGCATTTTCACATCTTCAACTAAGTATGCAAAAGAACTGATTAAAAAGTTTGGGATGGAAAATGCTTCCATAATGAAAACCCTCATGGATACAAATGTCGTTATTAATAAAGATGAGTAGGTTCAATCCATTGACCAAAAAACTTATAGAGCAATCATTGGCTCTTTTCTCTACCTTACAGCCAGTAGGCTAGATATAATGCTTGCCACATGTGTGGGTGCTAGATTTTATGTTCACCTAAAGGAGTCGCACTTAAGTTCTATAAAAAGAATTTTTAAGGTATCTTAAGGGTACACGAGAAATAGAACAGTTGTATCCTATAAAATCAAAATTTGAGCTATATGGATACTCAGATGTTGATTATACTTGGTGTAGATTGGATAGGAAGAACACTTTAGGAACTTGCCAATTCTTGGGTGCTAGACTGTTCTCTTAGTTTAGCAAGAAGCAAACCTCAGTCTCAACTTCCATAACTGAGGCTTAGTATATAGCTGTTGGAAGTTGCTACTCATAATTATTGTGGATTCATAATTAGTTTCTTTTCTATAATTTAGATTTCTCAAAATACACAATATACTGTTACAATTCAAGTGCATTATCCATTACTTCCAATCCATTACTACACGATAGAACAAAGCACATAGAGATAAGATATCACTTCCTCATGGAAAATGTTGAAAAAGGGAAAAATCTCTATAGAATATGTGTCCACTAGAGATCAAAGGGATGATATTTTCCCTAAGTCTGTTGAGGAGATAAAGAACAAGCACTTCATTAATGCACTTGGCATGCTTGATTGATGTAAGTAAATTACACACTAACAAGCATAAAGTACACCTCTTACATAACCACATTGCTGGGAAAAACCAGCAGGAGACCTAAAATATTTAAGTCTATATTCTATGTAACGTCAGTACAAGTCAACGTAGCATCGACTTCTACTCAATGCACTAGTTAAGAGCTAGTGATGTTAGAACACCTTATTACTGATTTGGGCTAGGATTACTATTCTTTGATTAGGATTTTTATTTTTACCCAACTTGTATAGACTAGGGTATAATTTTATTTCAAGAGTTATTATTTCATAAGGTATTCCATGGGTGCTCAGTTTGATGAACTCAGAACTCAGTTCGACGAACTCAGATCTCAACTCAGAGCTCAGTTCAACGAAATCAGAGATCAGCTCGATGAAAGTAAAAGCTCAGTTCAACGAAATCCTTGCTGAGTTCGACGATAAGGTAGTTTTTATATTATAGGATTTTTATTTTGACCCAACTTGTATAGACTAGGGTCATATTTTATTTCCAGAGTTGTTATTTCATAAGGTATTCCAAAGGTGCTCAGTTTGATGAACTCAAAACTCAGTTAGATGAACTCAGATCTCAACTCAGAGCTCAGCTCGACGAACTCAGAGCTCAGCTCGACGAAAGTAAAAGCTCAGTTCAACGAAATCCTTGCTGAGTTCGACGATAAGGTAGTTTCTATATTATAGAAGGTAGGATGTTTTCAAATGTTTGATAACTGTCAGTTAGAACTCTAATATTTAATGCTAAATATTCTAACAAATATAGCCGTTTAAGGTAGCATTAAATATGGATTTATCATAGAGGTTTTAAATCTAATTTTTTCGAAGGCAGTTATAATTCTCAAAGGATTCTTCAAACGTTTAAAGAATCATTTATTTCAAATAATCACAATGATTGAATTCTTCCCGGACAGTCTATATATAGAATATTACTGCTTAACTAGATAGACATACAGAGGCACATACATTCTTCTTCAGACTTTTCTTGAGACATATCTTCAATCTGAGAGACATCCTAATACATATCTGTCAGAAACATCTGCAAGAGAGTAAAAGCATACAAGAAGGCCTATACCCTGAAGAAAAGTCTCCTCTCGTGATCACAATCTTTATTCAAATCAGTGGGAACTTTTTGCAACATCATCCACTAAGTCTTATCAGAGATACTTGACAGAGAAGAAAACATCTAACTCTTTTAGTTTACTCTTAAACTGTGTACATGGTTCTAACTCCCTTCAAAAGTTTATACTTGGTTCATAATTCACCTAATCAAAAGACTTAAGTTTTGTTTTTGGGTACCTAGTCAAAATCCCAAAGGGTTGCTAGATCTCCCTTAGAAAATAGATCTTCTGGTGACAGGGAACCTGAGAAAAAACTTGTAGTGGATTCCTACCAGGGTGGTAGAAGACTAGACGTGCCAAGATTTATTTAGGAACTACTATAAAATCCTTGTGTCGTCTGTGATTGTTACTTTCTATTTGTGTGCTGTGTATATTATCTATATATATCACTAATTTTTAAAACCACAATAAAAATAAATTAAAGTGTTTAAAATACTCTATTCACCCCCCTCTAAAGTAAAGTTAGATCTATCACTTCCACTTTCAAGTGATCATGAAGAGTTTGAACATACTCAGCACTACATCGATATATATTGACGCATGCGCCGATACCTAAGCTGATATCATAAGACTCAACATAACTTCGAGTTATATTCAACATGTCATCGACAATATAGTGTGTGCCAAAATTTTCTATAGTGCGTCGTTTTATGCCCTAATTTCTCTACGTTTCATCTATTTCGATCAGACTTCTATTATAGCTTTCTTTTAAAACTCTTCTTCTTACCATCTCTGTACAATTTAGTTCTCTTTTACTCTTGCTTTTCAAGTGTTTTTTCATGCACATAAATTACGACAAAGACTAATTCTGGCTTCAGTATCGATTTAGTATCCTTCATTATAATTGTAGAGAACTTCAATGGAATTCTGCAGCTCTTTACTATTGCTGGGATGAATAAATTAATTACCATAAGATGTCCAATATATGCCATAGTTCTCTATGAGCTTACAAACTCTGTAATGACAGATGAAGAAAACATAATGATGGGCCATGTAACTGGTTCTAATGTCCAGATTATCACAGAGATGTTTCAAGTGACATTTGAATTTATTGCTGGAGAAGGAGATGTAGAGCTCTCCGACGTAGAGATAAAAGATGTGTTGAAAAAGATGAACTTTTATAAAGAAAAAGCAATCCATTTAAAGAAAAGGGACTTTTCTAAATATTGTGAGTTTCTTGCTGACATTATGGGGAAGGTGTTAATGTGTAGAATCTTAGCACATGATGCAATACCTAAAGCCAAACTACATCTGATGGGAGTCTTGGTGCTATTGCAGAAAATTGATTGGGGCAAATGTCTCTTACAACCGACATGACACAAATACAGTATTAAGAAAAATGCATATATATCTTTCATGAGTCAAATTCTCAAGCATCATTATCCTCAATTATGTAAATATAAGGGAGTGAACATCCCCCCAGGGGAGAGACAGTTAATTGCTCTCTTCTCAAAAGGACCAGGAAAATTATCATGCCCAGATATCAAAAATATTCCACTCCTCCAGCTAAACTTCAAGAGCATGTCCAACCTAAGGACAATATATTATCATCTATTACCAACATTACCAACCCAAATGTTCTTCTAAACTCAGTTCCTAATAAGCATGAGCAACATAATGCTCTTGCTTCAAATCTATAGTTAGTGATATCACTACACTCTTCTCAAGTCAAAACAAGTGTCTTTTCTACCCCATCTATCCCTGCATCACATCTTGAGGCTATTATTCTTCAAGAATTTCAATTGGCATCTGCATATCTTACTATCCTTATGGATGAACATGCCCCCCACTTCACAACTTCCCTTAAGAACTTGGAGCCTCAACTGGATAGAGTAAAAGAATTTGTGAAGGAAGTTCAAGCAAAGCTAACTTCCACTAGTATAACCAGATCTTTCTTAACCTCACTGGTTCATGAGGTTTAGAAGGGGGAGATGTCTGACTAAGCCCAGCTCATTGAACCATTAGAAGAAGATGAGGCCCTGAGTAAAGAAGATTTGATGAAAAGGGAGGCTAATAACCAAGTGGTTCAAATCTCTACTACTGCAGTTCAGGGGGAGTCACCTTAACAATGGGAGAATGGCACAACTAAAGTTCTAAAAATTGCAAGGGAAGCAGTGTAGTGGCCTATGAGATAAAAAATGATCCATCAATTTAGGGTGAGAATCAGAATAATACAGAAGAAGAGAAACTATCATTAATACCCAAGAAAGTCATTTAACTTTGAAGAAAAATGAAAATGTCCTCTGATAAGGATGTAGTCTAAAGGTAGAATGTTGTGGAATATATATACTGAAATTGAATGTTATTGAAAGGCATGCTGAGATTATGAAAAAAATTCTCCTACACAATTTATTTTGAAGCTTATCATTCTGGTGTCATTCATGCTTTTGCCCTTTTGCATTTATTTAAGTCATTCATTTATGTTTGTTGAAAATCATTCTGTGCATTTCATGTTTAATTTTTGTAAAGTCACAATTAAAACTTTGTAAAATTTCTTAAGCTAAATTGGGGAGGTTGTTGGGAAAAACCCTGATATTTTAACTTAACAAATTATATTAATGTGATTTTACTCAATAGGTTAATTGCCCATATTGTATAGAGAGGGTAATTTTGTTATAGAAATGTTAGGAAAGTAATAGATTCAAGTACATGAGCTTGACACTCTGAATTATAGAAGAAAATCTAGAAAAGTAATCTTACGTCGATTAGAAGTCTACGGAACGTCGATTGGGTATCAACGTTACTTTGACAAGAATTTAGAGTAACCACATCTGCTGAAATCGACGGTACTTCAAGATAAAATTTGACGCATATGTCAATAAGATATCGACGCAACTTCGACTACATATTTATTCTATACATAAGCAAGAAGTCAATGTTACTCTTACATGAAGTTGATATAGCGTCAAGTAAGTCTAGAATGGAAATTTTCAGAGAATATTTTTAGGCTTAATCCAAGGAACTTTCATGAAATTTATTCAAACAATTCTGACCATTGGGAGATAGACTAAAAAAAATATTTCTCTATCTGATTCAGAGATAATTTTATAGAAAGTTTTTGAAGAAAAATTGTAATTAATAGAATTATATCTGGAAGAATATATTAGCATTCCTTCTGAAGATTTCATGCTAGAAAAGGATCAATTCAAAATCGTCCAGGTATAATATAATCACTGAAGAGAATGCAAAACAAAGGAATTAATACACAAAACAAGAACAGAGAGTGATAGCTGGTTGTTCTTCACCTTCTTCATTTTTCTCAACCTTCATCCTTCTATGCAAGTGCTGAAACATATAATTTACTAGAACATTCAAAGAAGATAATTGAATTCAAATCTTATAACCCCTCCAAATCCAAAATCTTTTAGGAAGCTCATCTTCACTACTCACTCTCTCTCTCAATTTCTCATTATTTCTCTTTTGTGTTGATTGAGTAAAAAGTTTTTAGAATCCCTCTTCAAAGGAGTCAGATTATGGTTTTAAGAGTCTCCTTGTCAAAATACTCAGTTGAGAGTGGTTCAATATATCCTTATCAGAAGATATTATTGTTAGTTCTAAGAGTATCCTTATCAAAAGACTCGAGCACTGTGATAGTGTATTTCTACCAAGGTGGTAGAAAAATGGATATACCAAGATTTTGGGGAATCACTATAGCTTTGGTGCCTTCTGTGTTTTCTATTATTCTTTCTTACTTTATTTTTGTGTCATATTGTGTTATGAATAACTCCTTGTCTGAATTCTATGTGTGCTAAAAATCCTAAGTTAACTGAAATTATTTAAAGAATAATTTTTAATCTCCATTAACCCCCTCCCTAAAGAATTCTCAGAGCATTTAAACAACTGTTCACATTTTCAACCTTCATGTTTCTCAGCATGTTTGTCATATCCAAAATATTGATTATTCTTTCTAACTAATAATCTGCATCGATTGGGGTCCTGATACCCCTGAAGGTTGGAGGGTGGATGCTCAAAATTGTTTTTTTATGGTTCCATTGATAGACAACATTCTCAAATAATGGTAGTGCATGCTCTACTGCACTGTATGCTCATGTGTATTAGGTACTCTTTCCCCTAGCGGTGGCCAGGATGGGCACAAATGCATCCATTACCATCTTACAAAATTATGCAGGAGACATGTTGAAGTTAGGTAGGACCTATTCAGACTGACTACTCCCAGACTGATCAACCAAGGATCTCGAGGCCCCTATATCCCACCTCACGCCGTTGAAAGGTGGAAACATCACACAAGGTCATTTAATTATTTAAATAAATAGCCAGCCTAGAACATAAATAATTCAAAAATATTTAACCCTATGTGGACATCTCTTCTATATGATCTAGAAACCCTAAACCTACATCTGATACTAAATTGTAACAATACACCTATAATTAGCGCATATCAAAGGTTCGGTTAGGCCCTACTATATGAAATCATCACATGTGAACTATTAAAACAAGATGTACAAGCGAATTAACAGATATTTAAATTAAAATTTAAAGTAAGGTCACGGCGGAAATAATTAGGTAACATAAAACAAATATCTAAGAATGTTCACAACTAGAACAACATGTCCATGGTCATATGGCCTACAAGTCCTCCAAATAAGTACAACGAACTAATAATAAAATGAGGGTATAGGAACCCAAAAGAAAAGGATCACAAGCTTGCAAGAACTAAGCTAAACAAGTGAAACTCGACCCCTTTGCTAAAAATACTAGCTCTCCATGACTTCCTTTTTCTGCAACCATCACAACAAAAGGGTGCAAAAAAGGAAAGTGGGTCAGCTATAAACCAACCACAAATCAAGGAAAAACAATCCACCCATAGGATACCTAGCATTCCTCTAGAAAAGTAGAACACACTACAAATTAGTATCTCACGTAGTAGGATAATTCAATATACAAGAAAAATAAGTGATGGTGCATAAAGAGACTAATCCAATGAGTAAGATTTCACAAGCCATTTGACTGCCAATAGTATAAAAGTAATAATTGTCAATATTGCTACGAGAGTAATTCCTAAGTCATTTGCTACAAGGGATAACCACCCTTGAGTAATGGATTAGTAGCTTCCAACCCTCATTGAAAAGATACAAGTGGGAAGTCCATTCTTGCCCTCAAGTCCTCATCTACAAGCAGGTAGTACCTCACTTGAGTCCACAACAAATAAAAAATTATATAAACTTGTTGCCTGGGAGCTAGCAATAGTTGTAGGTACAACCGCTAAGTGGTAACTCCAGGAAGGTCCCCCTTTTGTTCATTGTCTAAATTTTTAAGACATTCCTTTTCAAATCGACAAGAAACTACTGCCGGGCATTTTAAACTACCATCTAGCAGTAACTCCATATTGACAAAATGCTCATGACCATATTAACAAGAAACTATAGTCGGGCGTTAGAAGCTAACATTGAGCAGTAAGTCCGCATCGACGTGACGTCCATGACCATTTCAATAAGAAGCTATTAACCATATCGATGAGAAGCTAACGGTAGGTGTTAAAAACTAATGCTAGCGGTAGTTTTAGAAACCTTTGGATCAACTTCACTTTTCACCTTCGCTGAGTTTCTCCCCGGGAAATCGTTGCTCTAAGGGGTACTTGGGAATCTTGGAGGTATTTTATTAAAAATCCTTATCTATATTTAACAAAAACATCACCAAATTGGGTCACCCACCTTGATTTTTGAAAAGGGTAAACAGTTGAGTGAAACCTCTGAGAATTCTCTGGAGGGGATGAATATGGATTAAAGAAGATTTAAATATATTTTACTTAAACAATCAGAGTATTTTTTTGAATTGCATCTAGAATTTCCTGCCATAATGTAATAAGTAAAAGAAAGAATTTATACGTAAGAAAAGTAAACATAGCACAACACACAATCATTAAAATGCACACCATAAAAGACACTAAAACTATAATGGTTCCCCAAAATATGGGTACATCCACTCTTCTACCATTCTGGTAGGAATTCATAATCCTAGTCCCTTAGTCTTTTGATAAGGAGACTCTCAAAACCAATAATTAGATCTTATGATAAGGATATCTTGAACAAATGACCAGATCTTTTGATAGGGAGATCTTGAACCAAGGACTGAGTCTTTTGATAAGAAGATGCTCAAACTAGTCACTCAAACCTCCGAAGAGAGATTCTAAAAAATATTTACTCAATAATGTAAGAAAATAAGTAAGAAAGAAGAAGAGTGAATTAAAGAAATGTCTTCAAGATGAGTCCTCTCTCAACAAGAATATGAGGACTGTAGGCACTAAGTGTTCTTGACCCCATAAATATGATGAACCCTTACTTAAGAAAAGTTGTAGGGCTTATAAGCCTTGGATTCACAGAGAGCAATCTATTCTTATTGCAGCAGAAGTAGGAAAGAAGAATAAGAAGAAGAAGATTATAACTGATGTCGACTTCTATTAATAATGTGTATCTTTGTATATTATGTATATTTGTCTTCTTCTGAGTATATTGAAAGTGTGAACAGTTGAATAAATCATCTGAGAATTATCGAGAGGGGGCGAATAAAATTTTTTAAAAAATTCTTAAATAATTTCAGTTAACTCAGAATTTGCACACATACAGATTGATAACCAGAAAATATTCAAGTGAAAGTAAACACAATACAACAAGAAAGTAAGCATAAAAAACAAAAACACAGAAGACACTAAAGCATAGTGATTCCCAAAAAATTGGGTATATCCACTCATCTACCACCATGGTTGGAATACATTATTCCAGTGCTTGAGTCTTTTAATAAGGAGACTCTTAGAACAAATAACCAAATCTTTTGATAAGAAGATCTTAAACCATAACAAATTGAGTCTTTGGCAAGGAGACTCTCAAAACCACAACCTGAATCAATTGAAGATGGATTCTAAAAACATTTACTCAATTAGTATAGGAGAATTAAGAAGAGATTGAGAAAGAAAGTTAAGAATAATTTTTTTTTTGGATGAGTCTACTCATCAAGAATCTAAGGATTGTTAGGCACTAAGTGTATCGGGTCCTTTAATATGATGAACCCCTTGCTAGAAGAAACTTTGCTGGGGTAATTTTATTTAGATCCAGTTAGCTTCTCTAATAATTCTAGTTGATTATTTTTTGCAGCATGAATAGAGAAGATTGAATGTGTAAAGAAGATGATGATGAAGAACAGTGGTCAGCTATTAGTGTTTCTGTTCTTTTTTTCTATGTGTTGGTCTCTATTTCATTTTCTTCTATGATTATATCATCTCTAAATAATTTTGAATTAAGTTTTTCTTGGCATAATATCTTCAGAAAGAATGATAATGTATTCTTCCAAAATTACTTCAATCAATCTCGACATTCTCTTCAAAAACTTTCTATAAAATCTTCTCTAAATCTTATAGAGAATTTTTTCCTTTAAACATTCTTCTAACGGTTAGAATTTTTTAAATTAATTCCATGAAATTCCCTTGGATTAAGCCTGAAATAATTCTCTGAAAATTTTCATTTTTTATAGTATTTGACGCTACGCCGACTTCAGGTAAGAGCAACGTTGACTTCTTACTTCAGAGTAAAATAATTTTGTTGTCAAAGTTGTGTCAATATCTTATCGATGCATGCGTAGACTTTTGTCTTGAAGTTGCATCGACTTAGCATATATAGTTGCTCTGAGATCCAAACATGGTAACGTTGATATCAGGTCAATGTTGCTATCAAATCATAGTGCCTAGCTCATTCCCTTGACTTTACTCACTTCCTAGGACTTCTATAACATATTACCCTCACTAAACAATATAGATAAAAAACCTAGAATGTAAAATCACTACAATATAATTTGTTAAGTTAAATCATAAGGGTTTTTCACAACATATGTCCTTCTTGAATAAATTTGAATTTCTCCTCGTCATAAAAAATTTATTTAGACAAAATAATATCATTTTCTTTCAAATCTTCCTTAATGAATTACAAATATCTCTTCAAATTTTTTTATTATAATATCTTCTAAAATTGGTAGAGGATTCTTTCTTTTAAGATCTTCTTCCAACAGCTAAATTTTTTTGAAAGAATTCCATAAGAACTTCCTGTAAATAAGCCTTGACAGATCCTCTATTAATTCTAAATTAAGCTTTATTTGATGCTACATCGACTTCAAATAGATGTTGCGTCGAGATCTGCATTTAAATTTATGTTCAGTTGACCCTATTTTATAATTGATGTTTTGTTGATTTCATATCGATGTATGTATTGTATAGTGTCTCAAAGTAGTGTTGACCTAACTTTTGATGTGTTCTGAATTATAGTCTAAGTGACATCGAATTCTAGTCGACGCATGTTGACATTTCTATATTTTTTCCTTTATTTTTTAGTGTGCCTACCTCAAGCCTTTAACTCAACTGACTTCCTATAACATCTATAACAATATTACTAAAACAATAATTAGGGTATTCTAAACACCTAGATGGGGTTGAATAGGAGGTAAGTTGAATTTTGCTTATTGAAAAGTTTATGTTATTCTATCACAGAATATAAAGTGTAAACAGCAACAAATAGAAAGAACACAAGAATTTATAATGGTTCCTCAGAGTATGGGTACATCCACTGTTCCTCAACACCTATCTAACAGAATTCTAGACTCGACAAACTTCTTTAACTTCTTAGATCAAAGATCTTACACCTTAGATTCCTCAAAATCCTACCTAAGGTCTTTAGCAAGACCCTACCTCAGACTTCAGCAATGTCCTACCTCAAGTTGTCTGTAACCCTCCCTCAGAGTGCAAGCACTCCTACAGATTAGAGACCCTGCTAGTCTCCTACCTCAGATTCACCTATTTAATCCTACCTTAGATCTATACCAGATCCATCCTCAGATTTTTTTACCTGATCCAACCTCAGAGTGATCACACTCCTACAACCTAAATCTTAGAGTGATCTTACAAAACAATGGTTTATAAGAAATGTTAAAGAGATGGACTCAATAAAAATGCTACTTTGATGATTTTAGTCTTCTTAATCTTTCCAGGAAGAAAACCTTCTTCTTTGTCAGCACCTGAGTAGAGTTGACTTAAACTTGATAGCAGGTTCAGTATTGATCTCCTTGTATTAAGAAATTGCTTGATTTCTTCTTCTATAGTAGGAAGATTGGCCTCCTATTGTATCATTATGTGAGCTAACCTACAAAACTTATAATGTTCACAGAGTTCTTATTTGTTAGCTAGTGGGCCTCTTGATGCTTCAGTTGACTTGTTAGCTGATATAGGATTGTTAGGGTTTGAAGAACCCCTCTCTTAACTTTTATACCTCTATCATTTCCATTGATGAAACATTAGAGATAACAAGTCAAATCAGCTTTATTAAAGAAATGATTGGACACTTGCTTTCAGCGCCTCTGTCATTTGAAATCCCTCCTTTCTGAAGAACAAAACGGTAATCTTCCAATCAAGATGATATCATTTTGTGAATACTTCTCACAAAATGGTATTGTACTTACGGAAGAAATATGCTTCTCTGTTGCTAACAAAATGGTAGCATTGTGAAGAGTATTCTAGCACAACAATATTGCTGAGTCTTCTTTACTCATCATGATGGTATAGTCTTGAACTTCACAATACTTCACTTAGACCATTTCAGAGTTATGAATAAGTTCATTTCTAGTCTTTACTTATCTCCTACCCCATTGAGATTAAATAGCAACATGAAATATTGGACCTACAAATATCTCAACAGATTGTCATCAAATACAAGATGTACTATCTTTGCAAGATGTACTTCTTCAAATCTTAGAATATTGAGGGTAATTTCTCAACAATATCCTCCTATTTGTAGAAATCAGAATTCTTGTTCAATGATAAGATATGTAATATATATACAATAAAGGCTATTCCTCACAGAGATTAACAATTGTATAAAACTGGAGATACTTAAATCATTAAATATGAAAATAAGATATATGAATACATATACATTTAGGCCAATGGGTTTATGTTTTAAAAAACAAAAACAACAAGTTCATATTTAAGCACAACCCCATTCTCATTTATCCAACAAATTTCTTTCCAACCCTCGTTTCTTTTTCCCTTTATCTATCAAATTATTTTTATGGCTTTGGAATATATCTAGAAGGTACTTTGACAGGGTTCTATCTGTCCATAGTTTCTTAGATGATCTTTTTTATGAGATACTTCCTCTCCAGATGTTTGATCCATTGTTTAAAGGGATTGACCTTGTCAATATTTTTTTTGACCATGACTTACCCAGGCAAACATGATGAGTGATTTTGACTCATCACCCCAATATTCATAATTTAGATCTCTTACTTGTTGTTTAATTTTCTTTTCCATATACTCCTTTGGGTGCATTGTTCCTTTTCGCTCTCTCCTCTTTGAGCTCTGAATAACTTGTGCATCTCTTTTTTTAAACAAAATCAAAATCTGTAGGCTCATTGATATCCAATAAGGGAAGGTTGAGAGCCAACCTTGTGCCTTGAAGGATCCGTAGGTATTTTTCAACATTGACATTCTCCCCCTTTCTAGCTTCTTCGAATATTTTATGCTCAAGGTCAATAGTGGAAGTCACTACTCTGCTAGATAGAGTCTGGAATGTATTCTTATTTTGCTCTAGAACTTCATCTTTAACCTGTTTCATTACTTGAACCTTAGTAGAGTGCAGATAGTTTTTTATATTATTCACTCCACTTACAATAGTCTCATCAGTTTGGCTGATATATTGTTTGATACTAGTGATGTACTGAGTATATAGCTATAGATTTTCATCTAAGGTCCTCATGACATTGATATTATTATGCATAGCTCCAGCAGCCTTATCAAACTTTTTTTAATCCACAGTTAACATGGTAAATGTCTTCCTTTATGATCATTACTTCCCTCATTACTTCATTTCTCACTTCTTGTATAACCTCATTTATATGAGCCTTAAGAGATATGCTCTACTCATCCAGAATCACTATTAGTGTAGCCAAGATGGAACTTATTGAATCTACAGGGCCTGTGGATATGGATAGCCCTGATGGGAGTGGAGCTTCTTTAGAAATCAGGTGGGACATTTCCTTGGGCTCACTTAGGTCCTCTTGGACTGCCAACTAAGTTTGAGTTACATCCTTAGCCTCTTGAGACACTATTATTTGATCTAGTGCATAGAGCTTAGTGTGAGTCTCCCCTTTAGCATTAGCACCACCTCCTAAGCTAACTTTAACATCATCATCTAATAACTGCTCCATATTGACTCTAGCCTTTTTATCACTTGGCAATAAAACTTCTATGGGAATTTGCTCAAAAATTTCTTCTTCAGACTCCCCCTCAGCTGAAGCATCCTTTTTCATATCAGTAGTGATATTATCAATTTAAATACTAACAACTTAGAATTCCACATCAATATCATCTGAGGTTGTCAGATTGGTGTCATGGATTTGTTCACTCCTCTCTCCTTCTCCACCTACTTCTTCAATATAGTTATTTCCTGAAGAACTTTCTTCAGCAGAGGAATCTTCCTCGCTGCTAGTTTCTATAACAATCTACTTTCCCTTCTTTGTCCCTGACTTTTCATCTCTCTTGGAACCTTTGTCAAAACTTTCTCAAATCTTTCTAGAATTCTGATGTCCATCCTTCTCATATGCTGGATTCTAATACCTTGCTTCTTGTTAAAATTTTTTGGATAAGTAGTCAGATGGTATAAAGATAAGATCCTTCCCAGATTAGGATCTTTTATACTGTCCTAAATTCTCTAAAAAATCACTTGTTCCAAGTTTGTCTTTTTCATCAAAATTACCCTGCTCATTAACTTAAACATATATTTTGAAATTATGTCATGTGACCCTACCTTGCACAGGAAGGCCTTCCCAATGATATTAGCGAGGACTTTCCCTTTATGAATGAAATATTTTATTCTATGGATCTATAGGGCTCTCCAAAATACTCACACCAATCAAGAGCATTAAAAATGTCTTGTTTAGTGAATTCCTTATGTACCTCCTGAATAGTAGGAGGAAAGAGCAGTGCCTTTGCCAGTCTTTTAGGGATAACTTTTACTCTTATTCCACCAATCTTACTCTTGATAGATGTTAAAGTTTGGAGTGTTCCGGCGGCCTAGTTTCTAACTGCAGTAGTATAGTTGTTCAAGCAGTCTTGCGGTCTGGTCTGGAAAAGGGAAGCCGCAATGGTTTGCTTGAAGCCGTAGCGGTCTGGGGAAGAGAAGCGGTCTGCTTGAAGCCGCAGAGATCTGACTGTGGTTGTAGTCCGATAACTTGTAGTAGGCGATCAGGCGGTCAGTTCGAGAGGCTGACTCTGGGAGATTGCAGCTTTATAGTTAGTTATTTTATTTCTTGTATAGTTGGCTGTTTGGTCATGTCAAACTGCATAAGCCGCACGGCTTGTATTTAGTCCCACATCGCTTGTTGTAAATCTCTTTCTCCTCCCCCAGTTTCTATAAATAAGGGGGCATACCTTTGTAATCTTTGTCTTTTTGAGAAATAAAAGTTTGCGGTTTATTTACCTCTTTTGTCCATTTTCTACATGGTATCATTGGAAACTGATCCTTTACTTCAAGAAGGTCGCGGTTTGTTTCTCTAATCGCGTGACCTCTTCAACCGGCTTAATCCGGTTTGGGTAGCTTCTTTCTTCTCCCTTCCCTCCCTTGCTTATCACTGTGCTTGCGACTTGCTTCCTACTGGGCCTTCTCTGTTCGCCCGACTTCCCTTGCTAACCACGTTGTCTCTTCTCTATTGCGAGTTTCGCCCTTGGTCGCAGTTTCTTCCTTGCCCCTGGTGTGTTTTTAACCTTAACCGGGCGGCCTCATGCTCTTTTATCTTCTTGCTGCTTGTTTGCTAGTCTCTTGTCTCTTCTTTGGTGTGAGTCCGCATTTTGGTCGTGACTTTTTCCATGCCTCTGGTGTGTTGACACCTTTACCGTGCGGTCTATGTCTCCTTCTGCAACCTGTTCTTGATCGTTATGTCCTTTTTACACCACGCGGTTTCTTTCTTTCTGTTCGCGCGGTTTGCGCCGTGTTTGCGTGGTCTCTGACTCTTCTTTCTTCTTGCGCGGTTTTTTTCCGCCCTTGGGTCGCAACTTTTCTTGTTTTGTTGCTTGTGTGTTGACACCGAGACCAGGCTGCTTGTTTTTTCCTTGACCGCATGCTTCTCCTCTTTTATTTTCTCACTGGCATTTCTTTACCCACTGTAGTTTCCGCTCCTTGGTCTGGTTTTTTCCGATTTCTTACTCTCTTCCCACCATTTTTGGCCGTGGCTTCTTCTAGCCGCTGGTTTGTGTACCTTTGACCGAGCGGTCTCCTTGGTCTCTCTTTCTTCTTTATTATTTGTTCCGGCTAGTTTCTCCCTGAGCGGTTAGTTTACCTGCTTTCCGGCTTCTTCTTTCAAATGACTTCTCTTCTCTCTTCTACTACTCGTGCTCTTGCAGTCTCCTCTAATAAGTGGCTTATTGACTCTGGTACCACTAGTCATATGACTGGAAACTCTCGTTTATTTTCCACTTTGCTTAAGACCAACAAGTTGTCTCCTGTCTTTATTGCTGATGGGACCTCTGCGCCTGTGCATGGTATTGGCACTGTGCATCTCTCTTCATATTTTCTATTAGAGGACACTCTTTATGTCCCTACTTTCCCATGAAATTTACTATCTGTTTATGCTCTTTGCACCCAATTAAGTTGCACAGTTACTTTTACTGGCACCACTTGTTCTTTTTCTGATTCTGTTTCTAAGGCTACAATTGCTATTGGTACTGCTCGTGGTGGCCTGTTTTATCTTGACAATGTTGTTGCTCTTTCTGCTTCTTCCTCAATCTAGTAGTGGCATCGTCGTCTTGGTCATCCTCCTTCTCACCTCATTCATTAACTTCTTCCAGACCTTCCTTACAACGATTTTCCTTTGAACTGTGAAGCATGTGAGTTGGGCAAACATCATCGCTCTTCTTTCCCAGCTCGAACGGGCTGTTGTTCTTCATGTCCTTTTGATCTTGTTCACTCTGACATCTGGGGCCCTTCTCTGGTTGCTTCGGTTGGTCGTGGAAGCTTGTACTTTGTTACATTTATTGATGATTTCTCCAGAAGCACTTGGATGTATCTCTTGAAGGATCGTTCTGAACTGTTCTCTGTATTCTCTGCTTTTTATCATAAGATCTTCATACAGTTTAGTGTGCCCATTCAGATTCTTCATACTGATAACGCCAAAGAATATGTCAGTCATTAGTTCTCTTCATTTTGTGTGGATAAGGGTTTGATTCATCAGATAAGTTGTCCGTATACCTCTCAATAGAATGGCATTTCTGAACGCAAGAATCGTCATCTTCTAGATGTTGCTCGCAGTCTTTCTATGCAAATGAATGTCCCCCGATCTTATTGGGGTCATGCAGTTCTTCTTGCTTGTTATCTCATTAACCGTATTCCCTCGTCTGTTATTTAGGTAAAGACTCCTTTTTCAGTCTTATATCAAGAGGCCGAACCATTTCCTTTGCCCCTTAAAACCTTTGGTTGTACTGCTTTTGTTCACGTCCCTTCTCCTTGATGAGACAAACTTTCTCCCCGATCAATTAAATGCATATTCCTTGGCTATTTCCCTACTTTAAAAGGGTATCGATGTTTTGATCCTCTCTTGCGCAAACAGTATGTTTCTGCAGATGTTACCTTCTTTGAAGATACTCCATATTTCTCTTCTCCTTCTTCTCTCATACCTGCCAATACTTCTCCTTCCCTGCCAATTCTCTCGGTACCTCCGCCAGATCCAGTTCTTTCCACATCTCCTCCGGTTGCTCCTTCTCTTTCTCGGGAGTTTGATGGGTTATCCTTGGAACCCTTTATGCCTGTTCTAGAGCCTCTTCTGTCTTTTGCCAGTACCTTACCTCCTCAAGTCAGTAGTGACCTTGATCTTCCAATCGCCCTGTAAAAGGGTGTTCGCCAATGTACTCAACATCCGATTGGTGTGGTTGTCTCCTATGATCAGCTTTCCCCAACTGCCAAGCATTTTTCTCTTACTATTTATTCAACTGCAATTCCAAAAACATATCAAGAAGCTCTTGCTCTTCCTTAGTGGAAGGCTACTATGGATGATGAAATGAGCATGTTAACTGAGAGAGGGACTTGGACTCTTGTTCCACCACCTCTGGGAATTGATGTGGTTATATGTCGGTGGGTATTTGTGGTTAAGTATATTCCAGATGGCTCTGTTGAACGGTATAAGGCCCGGCTTATTGCCAAAGGGTTTACTCAGACATATGGGGTGGATTTCTTCGAAACTTTTTCTCCTGTTGCTCGAATCAGCACTATCCGTATTCTCTTCTCTGTGGCTGTTAATAGAGACTGGGAAATTTTTCAGTTGGATGTTAAGAATGCCTTCCTTTATGGGGATTTACAAGAATTGTCATACATGGAGCAACCTCCTAGGTATGTTGCTCAGGGGGAGTATCAGGTGTGCAAGCTTCAAAAGGCAATTTATGGTTTAAAGCAGAGTCCACGAGCCTGGTTTGAAAAGTTTAGTGAAGTTGTTTCTCTTATTGGGTTCAGTCGAAGCTCTGCTGATCATTCTTTGTTTATACGCAAGACTAATAAAGGTCTTGTAGTTCTTGCTATCTATGTTGATGATATTCTTTTGACTGGTGATGATAAGGAGGGAGTTGATCTAGCCAAACAATATCTTCGACAATACTTTATCACTAAGGATATGGGATTGCCCAAGTACTTCTTGGGAATTGAGACTTCACAAAAGAGGACCTCGGTGGTTCTTTCACAGTGGAAGTATGCGCTAGATCTCCTAAAGGAGACAGGTCTTCTTGGTACGAAACCTGCTCATTGCCTAATGGCTGTTGGTGATGATAAAGGCTGGACTGATGATTCTCATCTTCTCCCAGATTTCACTATATACAGGCGACTTGTAGGAAAACTTATATATCTGACTGTTATTCGACCAGATATTTGTTATGCAGTTGGGAAGGTTAGCCAGTTTATGCAAAGTCCTAGAGAGTGTCATCTACGTTCTGCCATGAAAATCTTGGAGTATGTGAAAGGGTCTCCAGGAAAGGGCTTATCGTTGTAGAAGAATGGTAATCTGAAGATTGAAGCATATTCTAATGCCAGCTATGCTGATAACAAGGAGGATAAAAAGTCTACATCAGGTTTTTGCACTTTTGTAGGCGGAAACCTGGTTAGCTGGAAAAGAGAGAAGCAGGCTGTGGTTTCAATGTCAAGTGCTGAAGCAGAATATAGGAGCATGGCCTCAACTACCTACGATTTAAAATGGCTACGGGCGCTTATGTTTGACTTGGGAGAAGTCTATGACCATCCTCTTCCTATGTTCTTTGATAACAAAGCTGCCATTTATATTTCACGGAATCCTGTCTTTCATGAGAGAACAAAGCATATTGAGGTTGATTGCCACTTCATTAGAGAGGAGATTTTGAAGAATCAGGTTTGCACTTCATTTGTTACATCGGAAAGAGAACTAGCTAACTTCTTCACCAAACCGGTTACTCCATCTGAGGAGGTCTGTAGCAAGCTAGGCATGGTCGATATATATGCTCCAGCTTGAGGGGGAGTGTTAAAGTTTGGAGTGGCGGCCTGGTTTCTAACTACAACGGTCTAGTTGTTCCAGCTGTCTTGCGGTCTGGTCTAGAAGTCTAGTGAAGGGAAGCCGCAGCGGTCTGTTTGAAGCCACAGTGGTCTGGTGAAGGGAAGCGGTCTGCTTGAAGCCACAGAGATCTGACAGTGGTTGTAGTCCGACAACTTGTAGCAGACAGTCAGTTCGAGAGGCTGACTCTTGGAGATTGCGGCTTTGTAGTTAGTTGTTTTATTTCTTGTATGGTTGGCGGTTTGGTCATGTCAACCCGCATAAGCCGCACGACATGTATTTAGTCCCACACCGCTTGTTGTAAATCTCTCTCTCTTCCCCTAGTTTTTATTAATAAGGAGGCATACCTTTGTAATCTTTATCTTTTTGAGCAATAATAGTTTGCGGTATATTTAACTCTTTTGTCCATTTTCTACAATAGACTTTCCAGATAATGAAACTCTGGCATTTGCATACAGTTCTAGCACCTCCTTCTTCAGAATCAAAGTCGGATCTGACAGCATGAACTCGAGGTAGAAAGCACCCAATTGTCTTATAACAAATATTATCTCTTCTGGAGTATTTTGAAAGTCATACCTGGCAACTTCTTTCATACAAGTAGTTTTCTTCTTTAGGAGGCATTTCAGTGAGAGCCTTATCATTTCAAGTTGTCGCGTGCGACGGAGAGCTCAAGAAGGGATTTAGGGCAAGGTTTTTGTGTTTTAAACCTAAACCCTTTGGTACTTATATATATGAAAATATATATCTAGACAATTTAGAAAATGAAGCATCGCATACATGAAGAGGTGATCTATTTAAGATTCAATGACTGAGAGTTAATTTGAGAGAATTAGAACTTAAACATCCAGTCAGATAAATATTATTTTGTCAAACAAGATGATCAAAAAGATATATTCAATATAGATTTAATATGTTTTATCGCATAAAACGATCAACCTGATATAGCTGATATGATCCAGCCTATGTGATTATCACCTTTGACCTCTCTATGGATAAAAACGACAAGCACACTACTTGAGTTAGAGTTATTAGAGTATTTTGATTTCCCTTCATACATGGTTAGAGACCTAGCATCTACTAGATTGCTTGTAATAACATTATACTTTTTGATGCGCAAAATGCGCCTCTCCGCGCTCTAGAGTGGTGAAAACATTTGATCTAAGAATGAGGGGGTAAAAGGTGGTTGATGAGGAACTGTCGAGCAGCCGGTTACTTCAACGGTTAGGGTTAGCGGTAGAGGCCAAGGGAAGGGAGAAGGGAAGAATAGAGGCCGCTTGCAACAACAACAACAGAGTTTTCCCATCGCTGCTTAAATGCCACTCTTGTGACGGGCTTTCCTTTGATTATGAATCAATATTATAGATTGAGTTCGCTCCTTTACATGGAAAAATATAAAGGGTATAAGGGGAAGCTGGCGGCTAGAAGAGAGAGGTTGCTGAGGCCGTGCGGACTGAACTGGCAAGTCGCCAAGCTGGTAGGTCCCGGCTTGATGACCTAGCCACACAGACTGATTAAATAGGTCAGCAGACCGTGCAGACTACTGATCCCATAGCTCAATGCCTTAGGCCGAGTGGACTGTGCGATCAGGTAGGGATGACCGCAGAGGTCGCTAAGGCAAAGGAAAGCAAGGATGATTATTCACTCGGGTTGACTACTGAATCCTCCCAGACAGAATGCTGAAGGGATTGTTGGAGCCAAGTCTAGGGACTAGGCCACAAGGGTTAGCCATCGAGGCCGCGTGGACAGGTGGTCAGTCCACGAGAAGGGTTGGCAGATAGAATTTTGTATCTGCAGGGTTTGCTGCAAATATTGCTCCATGATGCTTGGGTTAGCCAGTCAGTCCACGTCGAGCCTCCATTGATCAGAGTGGTCGGAAATCCGCACTTGTTGGATGAGAACATTATAGCATAGTTAGCCGATCTAACCACGCAGTCTGCAGTGGTAGACCGAGGAAGAAGTCTGCCACCCCTATAAAATACGCGGTTACCGCACGGACGTCGTGGTCAGAGCGGGGAGACCTCCCTAGCTTCATAGTCTGGGCAGATAAAGAATTCTATCCGCTCAACCAAAAATATGTCCAAGAGAGGCCGCGACTTCCAGAGGGAACCTGGAGCAGATCTTGACTTGAGAGCTAGCTACCTTGGGAGGGATCGCCGATTTCTGGGTTAACACAATCCCCGCACTTTTTTAAGTCTCGAAGGGAACTTCGAAAAAGTAGGAGAGCCACAAAAATCATGATCCACCCCTCGAAAGCTGGCAAAAAAGAGACATGAGAGAGCAAGTACCTGATGCCTCTCCTAATGAGAGTCTAAGAACACTTACTTTTTCTTCTTCAAGTAAGAAAAGACAGAGCAAGTGAAAAAAGTGTATCTTGTGTGTACCTAAATTGTTCTTTCAAAGTGAAAAAGACTTGTGAATGCTTTCCACCGAGCTCTGTAAAACAAAGGTGAGAGGAGGTATAGAAGAATAATAGCATGCAAGTACCTGAAGGGAGCTCGCAAGCAGCTGCTAATATCTGCAATTATGAAGAGTAAGAAGCAAATATGAAAGAAAAAGAGCTTGCAAGTACCTAAAGGGAACTTGCAATTACCTGCTAATCTCTGCTAAAAGAAGAGTAAGAAGCAGATATGAAAGAAAAGGAGCTTGCAAGTACCTGAAGGGAACTTGCAATTATCTGTTAATCTCTGCAAAAAGATGAGTAAGAAGCAAATATAAAAGAAAAAGGGCTTGAAAGTACCTGAGGTGAACTTGCAAATATCTGCTAATCTCTGCAAAAAGAAGAGTAAGAAGCAGATATGAAGAAAAAATAGCTTGCAAGTACCTGAAGGGAACTTGTAAATATCTACTAATCTCATCTAAAAGAAGAGTAAGAAGCAGATATGATAGAAAAAGAGCTTGCAAGTACCTGAAAGGAACTTGCAAATATCTGCTAATCTCTATAAAAAGATGAGTAAGAATCAGATATGAAAGAAAAAGGGCTTGCAAGTACCTGAAGGGAACTTGCAAATATCTGTAATCTTTGTAAAAAGAAGAGTAAGAAGCAGATATGAAAGAAAAAGAACTTGTAAGTACCTGAACGGAACTTGCAAATATCTGTAAATATCTGCAAAAAGAAGAGTAAGAAGCAGATATGAAAGAAAAAGGGCTTGCATGTACCTGAAGGGAACTTGCAAATATCTATTAATCTCTACAAAAAGAAGAGTAAGAAACATATATGAAAGAAAAAGGGCTTGCAAGTAGCTGAAGAGAACTTGCAAATATCTGCTAATCTCTGCAAAAAGAAGAGTAAGAAGCAGATATGAAAGAAAAAGGACTTTCAAGTACTTAAAAGGAACTTGCAAATATCTGCTAATCTCTGCAAAAAGAAGAGTAAGAAGCAGATATGAAAGAAAAAGAGCTTGCAAGTACTTGCAGGGAACTTGCAAATATCTACTAATCTCTGCAAAAAGAAGAGTAAGAAGCAGATATAAAGGAAAAGCAAAGCGTGGGTACCTGCTAAATGTTGAGGTGGTAAGGAAGATGCAATCAGATATTAGGAAGAATATCCAACAAACTCATCTATCAACTGAGTAAAAGAATGGGCAGAATCGAGTAGAGATCAAGTCATAGCAATAATCTTCTTGCGCAGTCAGATATGATATCCATAATATGAAATCCAGATTAGCCAGGTAAAACCACTTTGATTAGATTTCAATAACATGGCTTGTCAACACAGAGAACCACATTCTTTGATTAATCAATCGATGCCAAAAGAGAGTTCAATAAGCATAATAGAGGCATTGTCAACGATTAATGCTTTATATGAGCTGAGTATATAAGACGAGTATATAACGTCATGAAACCTTCGGACAGGTTGAATTTTTCCTGTTAACCTGAAAAAGGCAGTTTTAAAGAGATCTACACCTGAAGATGATTAATTAGGCCAGGTGCGCCAAAAGGTCTGAAGCATTGCTCGACCTAAAGGATCATCAAAGTGTAGATTACCAAGGGCGGATTAACCGCGCTCCCTCGAAAGGGCACTGATGGCCGCGAAGCTGACTCTTATTTAGGAGGTTAGTTTGATTGGTCAAATGTCGTGGACTGCTAAAAAGCGAGTTTTTAACAAAAGGAGGAAAGTGTACCTATCGCATATAGTACTAAATATTTAGTGGGATATCAAGGTCATATTGTTCTCGTGGACGGGTTGATTATTTTTACTCTTTCGGGGGTAATTATTATTTTACTGAAAATACGGTGGGGATTTTAATTAACTAAGGCGAATAAAATAAAGGCACAAAAACGAGTTAGGAAATTCGATGAAGGGTAAACGCCCGACATCGAATCAGATTAAAACTAAAACGACTCTTAATAATTAGAGAACCAAAATTTTAAATTAATTAAAGGCAACTTGGCCATGGAGGTTCCAAAAACATGAGCTAACCTATCTCTAAGAATATCGCTCACCTGAACATTAAGACAATTTGACCGAACTCTCGTCCGACGAAGGATTTCTCTTAATGCCCGCTTTACGCTAAGAACCCCGCTATTGGGTGGGGAACCCAATCCGGTAGAATTTCGCTTCTCTTCTCTTGAGGGTTTGCACGCAACTCTTTTTACCCAAGGGTGATCAGTCCATATTGACGACCTCTCGGCTAGCTAGCGTATGGATAACAGAAATAGAGCCCACACATCGATATGTGTTTCTACGCATCGTATACCCGGGGCAAACCTTAAGCCCTTTAATTAAAGTGAGAAAAAGATCCTTTAATTATTTAGAGTGATTTCATATGTCCTAATGCTCTTCGATGTCGAGGGCTAAGAACGATTAGCCACTCATCGATATGGGGATGATTTATGATTTTAATGAGGCATGAGTTCGAGACTAAGCGCTAAAGGGTTACAAAAAGGGACAGAAAAGAACACGACGTTATAAATTTATAAAACAAACTAAAACAAGAACTCACACCTTTAAAAATCATAAAACAAAAAGCTAAGTTACACAAAAAAGAGAAATTACAAGTCCTACTCGAATGAGTAGGTGGGAAATAAATTCATTACAAGTCCTACTCAAATGAGTAGGCGGGAAGTAAATGCATTACAAGTCCTACTCAAATGAGTAGGCGGTAAATGACAAGTCCTACTCAAACGAGTAGGCGGGAAATGATAAGTCTTACTTAAATAAGTAGGCAGGAAATGAAAGCGAGTGCTACTCGAATGAGTAGGCAGGAAGTAAATTCACACACACACACACACTCTACATAATTGAAAGAAAGAAATAAAAAGTATCTCATACACACACACACTCTACATAATTGAGAAAGCGATAGATAAAGCAAGAAAAATCATCTCATACACTAACACACTAACAACAAAAAGAGGAAGAAAACAAACTTATCTTAAAAATTAAAATAACAACTTTTTCATTATTATAATTTTATAAAAGAGTTTAAAAAGAGGAAAAAAAACTTGAAAAGAACAAAAATTTTTACAAAAATAAAAAGTCTAAGTAAAAAAATATAGAAAGCCACTTTTAAAACAATTGTATAAAATCATAAAAATGAAATTAAAGTACTAATAAAAAAACTAAACTTAAACAATCCTAACGTACAAGAAAATAAAAGTTAATCATAACAACTAATAACTATAAAAGATAACCTAGAACAAAAGCTAAGCAAAACAAAAACTATGAAAACAAAAAAAATATGAAGTTAAACTCATACACACACATTTTTAAGAGAAAGACAAATAAAAACAAACGATAAAAAGAGAACAAAAGTGGGGCACTCACATCCATTCCAAGACAACATAAGGAGAGAAAATCTAATATATTTTTTTAAGGAAAAAGCTGATTAGAAAGTTAAAACAAACATAAAAGAGAGGTGGAGAAAATTCTCCTTACATATCAAGAATTGCACCCAAGCAACCCACAAACAACAAAATTGGCCCAAAAGTGGGGCGTGTCATGCCTGCTTGCTAAAGACGACGAATTATTTGTTTATCGGTAGACTTTTGAAAGCTTCTAGGATGGGTCACGTGTCGGTCACGGGCGTGACAGGGGATTCACGAGCGTGTAGGGGGAAAGACTGGACATCTTGCATTGAACGCCAAACGGCGATCGACGAATATCGAGCAGCGATCGACGAACGTCGATCGGGATTGACACGGGCGTGTTGACTAGACACTGGCATGTTGATGGCATTGAGTGTCGAGTCTACTGGAGGCGTTGAGCGTTGAATGTCGATCGTCGAGTGGCGATCGACGAACGTTTAATTTGGAATGACACAGGCGTGTTGCACGGGACACGGGCGTGTACTTTTGTTTTTAGACAGTTTTCTGCAAATTTTCAGAAAACAAAAAGAAGTTAAGTTAGAAGATGTATATACAAAAAAGGAATATTTTATTGAACAAAACTAACTAAAAATAATGAAAATGAACTAAAATGACTTAAATAAAGTATGTAAAAATACGAATATTTAAAACTCATCAAATACCCCCATACTTAAGCTTTTGATATTCCAGAGCAAATGTTGGAGATGAACTTATAAGGAATTATAAGAAATCCTAAATTTAGCTACCGCTTGAATTAATTAATAGAGAGATCTAAATAAACATATGAGGCATAAGAGTAAAGTCCTAAAATTATGAACATGATTTAATAGAGGAAAAGTTTTGGCCAAAAGACTTCTTGATGTAATCAAATAAAAGCAAAATTTTGTAATTGTTAGCTTAACAAAAATAGTTTGGAATTATAGAGACTTTAGCTTGTGGGAGTTTTACGGGAAATAATGCAATTTAAAAATTATGCTCTCAAAATGATTTTAAATTAAGTCTAGAATCATTGAAATTGGCTATGGGGTTTGGTTTATGAAGAGGGCTTAAATTTAGAGGTGATGTAATTTTTTCTCAAACCTCTAATAATTTTTCTGCATTTGGATGTTTTAGGAAAATGAAATCTTATTTTCCTTAACATATAATTTTTTTTTGAACAACTTCATATTAACCCAATGTATATGTATAGAAGTAATGAATTTTATCATCTTACTCCGTAACATATAATCTTTTAAAATATTGGATGCTTATGTTTATGGAACGAAATCTTGTTCCCATTGACATAGGTTCTTTTAGGGGTAAATTTTGTTATCATGCCAAGTAAGGCATGATAAATATGGGGAGAAAGAGTTTTCAAAGAGAAAACTAGATTTTAATAAAAACGTTTGAGAGCAACTTTTATAAATTGAACGTTCATGTATTTTAGAAAGCTAGAAGTAAACATAATTGAATCCTATATTTGTTTATTTCTAACATAATACACATGCTCTATTTATGATAAATTAGAAGTAGTGCAGAAAATGAGTCCCCTATCTTAAGAACAAAGTATAATAAATTTTTTAAAACTTAACCCTGGATATTTAAATCTATCAATCTATAATTAATAAACGAATAGTAAACAAAGAATTAATATAAGTCACTTATAAATAAACTTGTAACTATATTTTTGGAGAGCAAAAAGGGTTAAGAATGGAATATTCGATTTATTTGTTTTATAATTTTTTGGATTTTTAAAGTTATATTTGAAATATTTTATGTTTGTTTTCTAAATTTTTTTGTATTTTTGAGATTTTTAAGCAAATATTTACAAGAGAGGAAAAAATGAAAACTTTTTTATAAAGAGGAGGAAGAAAGGAAGAGGGGAGAGAGGAAAGAATATTTACAAAAATATATTCAGAAAATATTTACAGAAAAAAACTAAATTTAATTTTTTTTTGAAATTTTTTGTTTTGTAAATTTTGTTTTGATGATTATGATGAAAAAAAATATTTTTGGAGTTTTCATTTTGTAAATTTTTTGTGTTTTGTTTTTGTTTTGATTTTTGTATTTTAAAAATTTTTTAAGTGCGGAAAATGGAAGTGCAGAAAGGAAAGCATGAAAACACCCCCATACTTAATCCTAACATTGTCCCCAATGTTGCAACATAAGTATGTGGTACCAAAATGAATTGAAATACAATATGTACAAAAATAAAAAGGGAGTTTAGGAACTTCCCTGGAATGTGTTCGGGGAGGACCATTCAAAAACCCTGCATTATTAAAACAAGTAGGAAAAAAAATAAGGAAAGAGCGAAAAAGGTAGACGTTGGGTGCCTCCCAGAAGCACTTTGTTTATAGTCGTGTAGCTTGACTATTATGGCGGGGTTATAATGTTGAGGAGGGTTATGGTTTCGTTAAAACCGATCATAGGATATCCCGCTATGTCAAACTTTAACCGATGACCATTTACTTTGAAAGAACCTTTTTCAGGTGGGAGATGAGTAGGTCCCATATGGCCAAACTTCTTCAACTTTGAAGGGGCCGGACCATCGTGATTTTAGTTTACCCGAAAAAAGTCTAAGACGAGAATTGTAAAGAAGGACAAGATCGCCCGGAAAAAAAAATTTTGGGGACTTGATTTTTCGATCGTGATAGAACTTAGAACGCTCTGTATAGAACTTATTGCTCTTGTAAGCATTCACACGCAATTCATCGAGCTCATTTAGTTGAAGTTTTCTATCTTGAGCTGCTAAGTTAGCATCGAGATTTACGAGTTTTAAAGCCCAAAGTGCACGAAGTTCTAATTCTACGGGGAGATGGCACGCTTTTCCATACACTAATCAAAACCGCGTACAACAAATTACGGTTTTGTATGTTGTACGATATGCCCACAACGCATCGTCGAGTTAGACGGACCAATATTTCCTATTAAGTGAAACAGTTTTTTCTAATATACGTTTAATCTCTCGATTTACTACCTCGACTTGACCACTTGTTTGCGGGTGATAGGGGGTGGCAAGTTTTTGTGTGACTCCGTATTTAGCTAATGTCAGCCATTTGGGCGTTACAGAAATGTGTTCCCCAATCACTTATAATAGTGTGTGATGTGCCGAAGTGAGAAAAGAGTTTTTTAAGAAAGGTAACGACAACTCGCGCATTGTTGGTGGGGAGAGCTTGCGCTTCCACCCATCTTGATACGTAGTCGACCGCCACGAAAATATAAATATTTTTAAAAGACAGAGGTAGGGGGACTACAAAATCGATGCCCCATAAATTGAAGACATTGCACTCTAAAAATAAATTTTGGGGCATCTCGTTGCGAAGAGAGATGTTACCCGACTGTTGATAGTTGTGTCTTGAGCGCACATAATTATGACCATCTTTGAAAAGAGTGGGCCAAAAGAAGCCCGTCTCTAGCGCTTTCTGCGCGGTCCGATTAGCTTGATAATGCCGACCAGCCGAACCCCCGTGGCAGTGCCTAAGTATTTGCACGCACTCCACACCCATGACGCATCTTCGAACCGCTTGGTCCGCACAGATACTAAAAAGAAAAGGGTCCTTGCAAAATAAATTTTTCAAGTCAGAAAAGAATTTCTTCTTTTGCTGGCTTGAAAAGGCTTTTGGTAGCACTCGCGCAATTAAATAGTTCGCAAAATCTGCGAACCAAGGCGGGGAAGATGAAATGGTATTAATGGCTAAGAGGCATTCCTCGGGGAATCTATCATTTATGTCTGATTCAACGAGTGCTTCTGCACCCGGATTTTCTAAACGGGAGAGGTGATCGGCGGCTAAATTTTTCGCGCCCTTCTTATCCTGGATCTCCAAATAATATTCTTGAAGGAGGAGAACCCATCGAAGAAGGAGGGGCTTGGCGTCCATTTTGGCTAGTAAATATTTAAGGGTGGAGTGGTCGGTGAATACGATAACTTTAGATAGCGTTATATACGAGCGAAACTTATCAAATGCGAAAATGATAGCTAAGAGTTCCTTTTCCGTCATCAGGTAATTACCTTGTGCAGAAGTGAGTGTCTTGCTAGCGTAATAAATTGGATGAAAATATTTGTTTATGAGTTAGCCAAGAACGGCACCTACAATAATATCACTAGCATCGCAAATAATCTCGAATTGAAGGGACCAATCAGACGCAACTAAAATGGGTGAATTGATAAGTTTTTGTTTTATAAAATTAAATGCAGACTCGCATTCGCTACTAAAGACAAAACTAGATTCCTTTTCTAGGAGGCGAGTAAGAGGCTTTGTAATTTTTGAAAAATCTTAAATAAATCTTTTATAAAAGTTCGCATGGCCTAAGAAACACCTAATGGATTTAACCATAGTTGGTTGCGGAAGTTTTCTATAATTTCTACCTTGGCCTTATCTACCTCCATCCCCTTAGATGAAATCTTATGGCCAAGAACCAAACTTTCTCTAACCATGAAGTTACACTTTTCCCAATTCAAAATGAGATGCATGTCCTCGCATCGCTAGAGGACACGATCTAGATTACTCGGCGAAGACAAGCAGGGATAGAGTATCCGAATACAAAGAAGTCATCGACTATAAAGCAATCTTTGTGAGCAACTTCCATGATATCTCTCTACCGTAAACTCGCCAGGTGGAGCGGGTATGGTTGCCAGCATTTGGCCCTTTGGCGCGGACATCTTCCCAAATAGAATGTAGCTGGCTCCCGCATTGTAGATTTCCGGGGCACCTCGGGTTTCATCCCCAAGGCTCCCTGGCATTCTTTGCCCCGTAGGCGAAGGTGCCACCGAATTGGCAGGTAAAAGTTGTTTTCTCAGGTTTGGTCATTGAGGGATCCCCAATGGTGATTTGGAAAAACCCTGATAAACCATCAAGAAAACAAAAATACAGATGTCTGAATAAACACTCCAGAATTTGGTCTAAAAATGGTAGTGGAAAATGGTGCTTACGGGTGGAATCATTAAGTTTCCTATAATCGATGCACACCCGCCAACCCGTAACAGTACGAGTTGGGACAAGTTCATTGTGCTCATTTTCCATTACAGTTAGACCACCCTTCTTGGGAACGACATGAACGGGACAAACCCAAGCACTATCTGAAATGGGATAAATAATCCTTGCATCTAATAATTTAATTATTTTGGCTTTAACGTCGTCTTTCCAGTTTGTATTATGACGTCGCTGCGGCTGAATGGTTTTGCGGCAATTAAAGCTAAGGAAGATCTTATGAGTGCAAAAAGAAGGGGTTAATCCCCTTAAGATCGAAAATTTGCCACGTAAATGCGTGGCGATGTTTAAGTAAAACTTCCAATAAATCAGAAGTCTCTGGATCACTCAAATGCGAAGAAATGATGATGGAAAGGGTATCATTTTTCCCAAAAAAGCGTATTTGAGAGATTCGGGTAGGGGTTTGAGGTCTAAGATGGGCGGTTCTTCTAACAAGGTTTTGATTCTAATGTCTTTCTAACCAATTGGTTCGAAAGGAAAACCTTTAGATTTATCCACATCGCAATTAAAAGTTTCGAGAGCAGAAATATCGCAATTAAGAAAAATTGGCTCGTAAATGGGAGAAGAACGATCTCCGAAAAAAGTATCTAAATTATAATAGAAATCGTCGCTCGATGATGAGTCCTCCATGGAGGGATTAATAGAGAAATTAACTTCATCATCTCCCACCCAAAGGAGAAGACGACCATTAATCACATAAATTAATACGCGGTAGGTGGCGAGAAAAGGGAGACCGAGTATAATTGGTACATCGGTGTCCTCCTCGATGTCCAAGATGACAAAGTCTACCGGGAAGATAAACTTGTCAACTCAGACAAGAACGTCCTCCACTACCCTGATGGGGAACTTAACCGAGCGATCTGCTAATTGGATACGTATATTGGTAGGGGCCAGAGTGCCCTATCCTTATTTTTGAAAGAGCGAGAATGACATCAAATTAATGCTCGAGCCTAAATCTACTAGAGTGTATTTTACTAATATATTGCCAAAAAGGCACGAGATAGAAAACCGTCCGGGGTCATTTTTTGGGGGGGAAATTAATTAGTAAGAACCGTTGAGCAGTCTGCGTTGAGAGAGATATGGAAAATATTTTCTAATTCTTGTTTATTAGAAAGAAGTTCTTTCAAATACTTCGTATACTTAGGAATTTATGAGATCGCCTCTCAGAATGGAACATTAATATGAATTTGTTTTAATAGTAAAATAATTTTTTTGTATTGCGCATCCTTACGCTCACTATCTAACTTATGCGGATACGACAAGGCCTTATTTAAAATAATTTTTTCGTTTAAAATTGTTAAAGGCGGAGTAATCAAAGAAGGGGGGAAGAGGGGTCGGAGGAGAAATATGTACCTACGGATCGATCCATTTTGGATCGACCACCGCCTTACCACTACGTAGGGTTATAGCGTCAGCATTCTCTCGAGGGTTGGGCTCTGTGTTCCCCGGTGGTGCCCTGAGTGTGCGCTCGGACATCATTCTCGCCAGCTGTCCAACCTGTTGTTCAAGAATTTTTAGCGATCCAGCGATGTTCCAGATATTTAACTCGTTGGACGCTATGTACTTATAAAAAATTTCCTCAACCAGAGAAGGTTTTGAAGGAGGAGGCGGGAAAAATGCGGGCACAAAAGAATTAGGGGGGTGTTGCGCGTTGTTCACATTGCTCCAAGAGAAATTGGGGTTATTCCTCCAACCCGGATTATAGTTATTACTATAAGGGTTGTTGTTAGAGTTGAAGGAAGGATGACGCGAATTTCCAACGAAGTCTACGAACTCTTCGGCCATGCATACATTGGGGGGAATAAAACAAGGCAGAGTGGAGGAGGCATTAGTCATCTCCGCCACCTGCTTTGTAAACCTTTCAACTTGAATGGTTAACAGAGCAGTGGAATCAACTTCAAAAAGGTCGGTCGCCTGCTTGGCGCGTCCCCGCAGGACATTCCATTGGTAGGCGTTCATAGCCATCTCTTCGATAAGCGCTTGGGCAGCCTCGGGGGTTTTATTGTTTAAAGTGCCCCCGGCAGCCGCGTCAATCATTTGACGCATTTGATAGTTAAGCCCATTGTAAAAGATTTGGTCCTACAACCACGCAGGAAGCATGTCGTGTGGACACTTGCGGAGGAATTCTCTAAACCTCTCCCAAGTCTCAAATAGAGACTCCGAATCATTCTGCACAAATAAAGAAATGTTCGCACGCAACTTTGTAGTTTTTGCGGGTGGAAAATACTTTGTTAAGAACCGTTCCGCAAGCTCAGCCCAGGTGGTGATACATCCTCGCAGGAGGGAATTCAACCACGCCTTCGCTTTGGATTAAAGGGAAAAGGAAATAAGCGTAAGCAAATGGCGTCATCAGTGACGCCATTAATCTTAAAGGTGTCACAATTTTCTAAAAATTTAGACAAGTGAAGATTCGGGTCCTCATCCTGTAGTCCATCGAACTGCACGGCGTTTTGGATCATTTGAATGACACTCGATTTTAGTTCAAAATTATTATTCGCCATCGTAGGGCGAACAATTCTAGACCCAGTATCATCTGGGTTAGGTCGGGCCTAATAAGACATAGTACGCTCGACCTCTTGGGCAGGGTTAGGGTCGGTCATAACAACGACAGAGGGTTCTCCGATAGATTTTTCGGGGTCTAAAAAAGGATTTTGGCATTGAGATCGAATACGCGTAAGGGAGGGTTCAATTTCCGGATCGAATAAAAATTTCTAGACTCTGAGGGTTGTCCTACGGGTCATACACCCAAAAATATAAACAAAATAATAAACTCATTTTTTATTATTTATTAAATAGCATTTTTATGTTTTTTTTAAGTTTTTAGAAGATAGGTAAAAGTAATAGACTCCGGAATTCGAAATAACAACTCAAAGTGTCCTCGACAATGGCGCCAAAAACTTGATGGTCGTGAAGCCGACTCTTATTTAGGTGGTTGGTTCGATTTGTCAAATGTCGCGGACTGCTAAAAAGCGAGTTTTTAATGAAAGGAGGCAAGTGCACCTATCTCATGTAGTACTCAATATTAGGTGGGAATATCGAGGTTGTATTGTTCTCGGGGGCGGGTTGATTATTTTTACTCTTTCCGGAGTAACTATTATTTTACTGAAAAACGGTGGGGATTTTAATTAACTAAGGCGCATAAAAAAAAGGCACAAAAACGAGTTAGGATATTCGATTAAGGGTTAACGCTCGACATTGAATCAGATCGAAACTAAAACGAATCTTAATAATTAGAGAACCAAAATTTCAAATTAATTAAAGGCAACTTGGTCGTGGAGTTTGCACAAACATGAGCTCACATATCTCTAGGAATATCGCTCATCTGAACATTAAGACTATTCGACCAAACTCTCGTTCGACGAAGGATTCCTCTTAATGCCTGCTTTATGCTAAGAACCCCGCTATTGGGTGGGGAACCCAATCCGGTAGAATTACGCTTCTCCTCTCTCGAGGGTATGCATGCAACTCTTATTACCCAAGGGTGATCAATCCATATGAACGGCCTCTCGGCTAGCTAGCGTATGGATACCAGAAATAGAGGTCACACATAGATATGTGGTTCTACGCATCGTATACCCGGGGAAAACCTTAAGCCCTTTAATTAAAGTGATAAAAAGATCCTTTAATTATTTAAAGTGATTTCATATGTCCCAATGCTCTTCGATGCCGAGGGCTAAGAACAATTAGCCACTCATCGGTATGGGGACGGCTTATGATTTTAATGAGGCATGAGTTCGAGACTAAGCGCTAAAGGGTTACAAAAGAGGGATAGAAAAGAACACGACGTTAGAAAATTATAAATCTAACTAAAACGAGAACTCACACCTTTCAAAATCATAAAATAAAATGCTAAGTTACACAAAAAAGAGAAATTACAAGTCCTACTAGAATGAGTAGGTGAGAAATAAATGCATTACATGTCCTACTCAAACAAGTAGGCGGGAAATAAATGCATTACAAGTCCTATTCAAACGAGTAGGCGGGAAATGACAAGTCCTACTCAAACGAGTAGGCGGGAAATGGCAAGTCCTACTCAAACGAGTAGGCGAGAAATGAAAGAGAGTCCTACTCGAATGAGTAGGCGGGAAGTAAATGCACACACACACACACACAATCTACATAACTGAAAGAAAGTAATAACAATTATCTCATACACACACACACACACTCTATATAATTGAGAAAGCGATAGATAAAGCAATAAAAGAAAGCAAGAAAAATCATCTCATACACTCACACACTCGCAATAAAAAGAGGAAGAAAACAAACTTATCTAAAAAATTAAAATAACAACTTTTTCATTGTTATAGTTTTATAAAAGAGTTTAAAAACTGGAAAAAAATGTTGAAAAGAACAAAAAGTTTTACAAAAATAAAAAAACTAAGTAAAAAAAATATAGAAAGCCACTTTGAAAACACTTGTATAAAACCATAAAAATGAAATTAAAGTACTAAAAAAAACTAAACTTAAATAATCCTAATGAACAAGAAAATAAAAGTTAATCATAATAACTAATAACTATAAAAGAAAACCTAGAACAAAAGCTAAGCAAAACAAAAACTATGAAAACAAAAAACATGAAGTTAAACTCATACACACACACACACACATTTTTAAGAGAAAGACAAATAAAAACAAAGGATAAAACGAGAACAAAAGTGGGGTACTCACATCCATTCTAAGACAACATAAGGAGAGAAAATCTAACATATTTTATTAAGGAAAAAACTGATTACAAAGCTAAAACAAACATAAAAGAGAGGGGGATAAAATTCTCCTTACATAGCAAGAAGTGCACCCAAGCAGCCTACAAACAACAAAATTTGCCCAAAAGTTTGAACCCTTCGATCTTACAGAGAAGTTTTATTTATAAGGAAAACATTCGTAGGTGACACACCCTGTTCACGGGCGTGACAGGGGTATGGGTTTTGCTGGCTTGATGAAGACGGCAAAATTTTGGTGACTAGTCGATTTCTGGACGCTTCTAGGATGGGGCACGTGTCGGTCACCGGGATGATAGTTTGCACAGATTGGATGGCTCCCACTGTAAATATGCAAACACACCCTGCTATATATGGTCATGTTGGTATTACGCCAGGGACCAATCTATGGGGGGTCAAACAAGACTCAGCGATATCTTTTTGGTTCAGCGATCCCTTTGGCAAAGAGAAAATAGAGGAGTAGGCACTCCAAAAAGGGAAATATGTCAGTACGGGATCTCTGACGTAAAAATTGATTGAAATGAATGAAAGAGTACTTATAAATGTTCAGAATATTTGTAAGAGAAATTTTCAATATGGAAAACAAAACCGATCAGCCATGATTGTGAAGAGCTTTTGGAACTTTGTGACGTCCATCTTCACCTCAAAATAAATTTCCAAGGGCGCCTACGTCATCCGCATCACTGTTTTCACCAATAATGAAGTAAAGACCATTGTTGATTTGGCTCACTCCCTTTGAGTCGAAAGGAATGCCCGCTACTTCTTTGCCTTTTGAATTGGATGGATCAGAGTGGTCATCCTTCTGGAATAAGTCACGCAATTTGCCATGCCTTAGCATCCTCTCCACTAGTTAACGAAGCGCTCTACAGTTTTTCAGTTGGATGCCCTTTCTCTTTATGGAATTTGCAGTAGGGATCTGAATCTTTTGATCTTTGATCTATGTGCTGATAAGGATTCTTATAACCGGTCTTATCTTTCATGACTTGAATTACATCTTGCATAACTATGCTCAGTTCAGATTCTTGTGAGTTATCACCCTGCTGCTGGTAAACAGAGGCTTCTTGAGGTATTTGTGCTGGATAAGCGGGAGGAACAGAAAATTGTGATCTTTAACTTTGGAAGTGACTTGGCCTAGGAAGAGGCGTTGATGACATCGAAAATTCCTTCCCTTCCTTGCTCGCGATTGAAAATCCTTCTGAGGAGACTTTGGAGGTTGGTCGTATGAATAAGAAGGATTTTTCTCTGTTACAAGCCTGGAGATGTAGTTGGGATTACTCTTTTCATCTCATATATAGAAGTTGGTAAGACTGATCATCTCCTATTATGTCTTTGGCACTCGGGCATTAGCTTCGAACTTAAGTTACCCTTCTCTTAAACCACTTATCAGAGCGACTCGGTACATCTCTGGATCGACATTTTCAATGTCAAGAATCTCTCTTTGAAAACGATTGACAAAATGAGCCCAAGTCTCATTCTCTCGCTTCCTGATCTCAAATAGGGCTTCCGACCAGCTCTTCCTCTTGGTAGAGGTAGAAAACCTGAGTAGAAGCTCTCTTCGCAGATCAACAAAGGAAGCTATGGATTGAGGGCCCAGTCCATAGAAAAACTCTCTTACTTGTCAATAAAAGGACATTACGAAGAGCTTGCACCTTGTCGCATAGGTAAGAGTATTGAGGGTGATGGCTGACTATAAAGGTTTTAAGTGTGCAGCTGGGTTAGACTCCCCAGTGTAAGTTGGTAATCACGGCTCTCTGAAGTGAGCTGGAGTTGGTTCTTTCCTGATACTATTTGTAAACAGAGATGGCTCTCCATGTTCTCCGAAAACATATTGAAAAGGAAAAAATGGAGGATAAGTTGTAGATGAAAAATGAGCGGGAGCATAGAATTGAAAAGCTGCTACGGGAGGAGCAACTGCAGGAGCTGAAGGGTAGGGATGACTTCCCTGAAAATTCAAAAATCTTGATGTACTTCCACGAGCAGCTTCTCGGAAGAAATTTTGAGAGCTATGAACTCATCATTTTGAGACCGCAAAGGGGCTGCGGCCTGCCCTTGCGGATGGGTTCCTGGATAGGTAGGCAGATAAATGGGAGGATAGACCGACAGATAGGTTTGTGGATTCCCCAATGCTGGTTTTGGATTGACTGGAGGAGCTGGAGCTATTGCGGATTGCGCCTCTACTCTCTGCGTGATAACAACTAGTGCATGGTTGATTGCTTGGAACTGTTGGGCAGTTTCCCGATGCATTTTCTACAAGGCTTCCTAAAGAGGATCTTCACTAGGACTTGAAGGAGCGAGGTTCTTGGTAGGTTGATGGTCTGACATAGCTAACCGTTGGATATCAACATATGTTCAAAATCTGAAGGCCATGTGTTAACTGTTGATGCACAAAATGCACCTCTCCGCACTCTAGAGAGGTGAAAATGTTTGATCCAAGGATGCGGTGGTAAAAGGAGGTTGATGAGGAACTATCGAGCAGTAAGTTACTTTAAAGGTTAGGGTTAGCAGTAGAGCCCGAGAGAAGGAAGAAGGGAAGAAGAGTGGCCACATGCAGCGTGAATAGCAGATTTCGCCCGCTGAGGCTTAAATGCCACTCCTGCGACGGGCTTTCCTTTTATTATGAATCAATATTACAGCTTGAGTTCGTTCCTTTACATGGAAAAATATAAAGGATGCAAGGGGAAGCTGGCGGCTAAAAGAGAGAGGTTATTGAGGTAGCGCGGACTGAACTGGCAAGTCACAAAGCTAGTAGTTGCCAGCCTGATGTCCTAGCCATGCAGACTGATCAAACAGGTCGGCAAAACTCTCAGACTGCTGATCCCATAGCTCGATGCCTTAGGCAAGGTGGAATGTGCAAATAGGTAGGGAAGACCGCAAAGGCTGCTAGGGCAGAGGAAAGCTAGGAAGATTATTCGCTCGGGTTGACTGCTGAATCCTCCCGGACATATTGTTGAAGGGGTTGCTAGAGCCAAGTCCAGGGACTAGGCTGTAAGGTTAGACGTCGAGGCCATGCGGACAGGCGGTCAGTCAGCGAGATGGGTTTGCAGACAGAAATTTTTATCTGCATGGTTTGCTTCCAATGTTTCTCCCCGATGCTTGTCCCCCGAATGAGAGGTATAGGGGCCTATTTATAGGATCGAGGAGGAGACGGTCTTAGTAACGTTACCCTCGGTATACCGATGAGTTTTGCAAGTAGACTAGGAGTCTGTTGAGTCTGCCCTTATTGATTAGGAAGATGAGCATTTTGGTACTACTTGGGCAAACACTGGAGTAGTCTGCCTCTACTTATTGGAGAATAGGACACGTGCTTGCCTCTGCTGGTCAGAAGATTTCTTGCAGGCTAGGCTGACACGAAGTCGGGAGTCTTGCGAGACTTGATCATAAAGCTTGGCAATTTTTTTGGACAAGAACCATTGGGAGGACTAAGGTTGAGTCCTGCACCTGCTGGCGGATAGAAGGCAGGTCGCCCTTGCTACTGGGAGACCTGGAGGCTTGTCGCCCACTATTGGCCGACCTGGAGAGTTTGGTCGCTGGTTGGGCTAGAGAACAATCCGCCTCCCGCTGGGTGGATAGAGGAGCAGTCCGCCTCTGCTAGGCGCGTATGGAGAACTGGAGCTCGCTTCCATTGATTAGAGAGGTAGTCAATCCACACCTGTTGGATGAGAACATTGTAGTACGTTAGTTGGTCTAACCATGCGGCCTGCAAATGTGTACCGAGGAAGCAGTCTGCCACCCCTACAGAATACACGGTTAGCGCACGTATGCGGCGGTCAGAGCAGGGAGACCGCCCTAGCCACGCCTCTAGGCGGACATAGAATTCTAGCCGCCTGATAAAAAATAGGGCCGAGATAGGCCGCGACCTCCAAAGGGAGCCTGTAGTAAATCGAGACTTGAGAGCTAGCTATCTTGGTAGGGATTGCCGATTTCTGGGTTAACAATACTATCATGATAAAAAGAGAAGGCTAACAAAATATGTAAAACTATTCTAAGTTAAGCATACCCAACTCAATCTTATAGAAGTTGAACTTTGCTTCATCCAGATGCTTTATAAATATATCTGCCACTTGCTTGTCTGGAGGGACAAATGAAAGGCAAATATTTTCCTTTTCAACATGCTCTCTGATGAAGTAGTACCTTATCATAATATGCTTAGTCTTGCTATATGATATAGGGTTCTTAGCAATTAAGATGGAACTAGAAGAATCATAGAATATTGGAGTTCTACTTATCTGCTGGTTATAATCCTATAGTTGATGTTGAATTTATAACAGTTGAGCACGACAACTACCACCTGATATGTACTATAACTCTGTTGTAGAGATAGCAACACGTGTTTGCTTTTTGCTACTCCAGGATACTAGTCTTTTCCCAAGGAACTGACATGTCCCTGAGGTGCTTTTCCTATTTCTTTGCAACCTATAAAATCTGCATCTGATAAACCAGTTAGCTCAAAGTCATTATTCCCTGGGTACCAAAGTACAAGAGTTTTTGTGCCCTTAAGGTATCTAAGAATACTCTTTGCAGTGGAGTAATGAGATTCTTTAAGCCTTGTCTGGTACCTAGCACATACACATGTTGTATATATTATATTAGGCCAACTAATAGTCAAATAAAGCAAGGAGCAAATTATACACCTGTATGTGGACTAATCAAAAGGTTTCCTTTTCTCATCCTTGCCCCATATATTTAACCCCATGAGAGTTTTCATAGTGGAGGCACTCTTCATACCAAACTTTTTGATTAACTCCCTAGTGCATTTACTCTGGGAGATGAAAAATCCAACTTCAAATTATTTTGCTTTGAGACCTAAGAAATACTTAAGTTCCCCCGTACTGCTCATCTCAAACTCCCTTTGCATTAGTTTAGCAATCCTCTTGCAAAGTTTGTCATCAGTAGACCCAAATATGATGTCATCAACATATATTTGGACTAAGAAACTCTTGCCCTTTACTTCCTTAAGGAATAATGTATTATATATCTTTCCCCTTAAGAACTTATTCTTAATGAGGAAGGTAGATAAGGTTTCATACCAAGCCCTTGGGACTTAGTTTAACCCATAAAATGCTTTACTAAGAAAATAAACATAATCATGGTGAGTAGGATTGACAAAACCTGATGGCTGCACTACATAAACTTCCCCTTTTAGGTCACCAATCAGGAAGGCTAACTTCACATCCATCTGGTCGACCTTGAATCTCTTATAGATAGCATATGTAGGGGATGACCTTATTGCTTCTAGACTTACAACTGGTGCAAGGTCCGGTAAAAGTCTATGCCTTTTACTTGTGTGTACCCTTTTGCAACCAGCCTTGCCTTATTCTTAACAATCACTCCATTTTCATACAATTTGTTCCTGAAGATCTACTTGGTCCTAATGATTATATATCCTTGATGTTTTCGAACCAACATCCAAACTTTGCATCTTTTGAAATGATGAAGTTCTTCCTATATAGCCATTATCCAAAAAGGTTCCTAATTTGCTTCTTCAAACTTTCTTGGTTCCACTTAGGAGATACATGCCTTCATTGTGTTTTTTTCTTCTTATTGTGACCCCGTGACTAGCATCCCCAATGATCTGATTGTTGGGTTTATCCTTCAGATGCTTGCTTAATGCATGCATACTATCTGCATTTTTTATTGTCCTAGAACACCTTTAGCCTGCTGAGAAACTTCTACACATCCTGAGATTCATCTAATTGCTGATTTTCATCACTTGTAATTGTAATAGGTGAAGTTATCTTGTTTGAACTAGGCTTGTCATATATAGATAGCTCTTCCATATTCAGTTATGTACCTGCAATATTAGGAGAACTAGACTAGCCCTTGTATATCAAGCTAGTCTCATCAAATACAACATTAATTATTTCTTCAACAACATGAGTTTTCTTATTGTATACTCTAAAGCTTTGCTAAGTGAGCAGTATCCAAAATGAATGTCCTCACTACATTTCTCTACAAACTTTGTTAAATGAGATATTCCATTATTTAGAATAAAGCATTTGCATCCAAAGATTCTAAAGTAGGATAATATAGGTTTTCTTCCTTTCAATAGTTCATAGGAGGTTTTCTTGTGATCTTTGGTGATAGAGGCTCTATTCAAAACAGATCAAGTTGTGTTGACTACCTTAGCCCCGAAATATTCTGGCAGAGAGGATTCACTTAACAAGTTTCTTGTAGCCTCAATCCGGGTCATGTTATTTCTCTCAGCACCTTTATTTTGTTATGGAGTTCTGGGAGAAGAGAACTTTTGGGAGATACCTTGATCTTGATAGAAATCTATCATAGTCCCAGATTGAAATTCTGTTCCATAGACACTTCTTACTTTTACCACATTACCGTCCATTTCATTTTGAATAGACTTGACAAATGTTATAAAGATGTTAAGTTAATCTGACTTCTTTCGAAGGTTGAAGACCTATGTATACCTAGAGTGATCATCAACTATCACAAGTGTATACAACTTCATTCCAAAACTTAGAATGTGCATAATACCAAAAAGATCCATATGCAATAGGTAAAGACATTTGATAGAGTATTTGTGTGTTATGCTCTTAAATGTGTCTCTAGTTTGCTTGCCCATTTTACATGCATGATATAGACCATTTTAACACATTTTAAATTTGGACCAACCCTAACTAGATTTGCAGAGAATAATTTACATATAGTTTTGTAGTTAATTTGAGCTAATCTTTTGTGTCACTGTATACAAAGAGAATCCTTCTCATTAGATACAAGACATTTGGGAGTTAACGAATCAGAACATATAAATCTAAGAAATAGACATTTCCACACCTAGTGTATGAGAGAATTATCTCTAAGTCAATTGACTTTTTGATCAGGTGCTTGTCCTTGTGTAATTCAATGATATAGCATAAGTCACAAAGTTTACTTATGCTTAGAAGGTTGTTTTATAACCCATCCACATAAGCTAAGTTTGTGATAAAGACTATGTCATTCGTAATCATACCATAACCTTTTATGACCCCTCTATCTAACCTCCAATGATAACCTTTAGACCACTCTTTATTGGGAAAAACTCTATTAGAAGGCTTCTTGTTTAATTCATGTGTCTGGAACACCCATTGTCTATGTACCATATTTACTTGTGAATGGTACTTGAACTATCCTGCAAAAAAATTTCATTTAACCTTAGGAACCCAACAAATTGTAACATCCCATTTCCAACTAGACCCCTGGAAGTGGTTTTGTCATAACAGAACCCTAGGAAACCCAGGAACTGAATTTTATCGACCAAGATTTCGAGTCAAGGGGTGGTCACGCACGTGACCGACCCGTCACGCCCGTGACCTAGGGCGTTACCCCTTCGACGATCGTCGACCTCAGAAAGACGATCGGCGAGCTCAGAAATTTCAACATGGGCCTAGCACGCCCGTGACCGATCTGTCATGCCCGTGACTTTGGAATGGCGTTGAGTGAGCTAAGCTCACTCAACGCCATAGTCTGGATGGCGTTGAGTGAGCTTAGCTAACTCAACGCCATAAGCTGAATGGCGTTGAGTGCACTGACTGCACTCAATGCCATCTGGTGTCGTCTGCTTGGTGTTGATTGAGCTGAGCTCACTCAACGCCATAGACTTGATGGCGTTGAGTGAGCTTAGCTCACTCAACGCCGTAATCTGTCAGGCGGGATGGCGTTGAGTGCGTTGAGTGCACTCAACGCCATAAGTTGAACGGCTTTGAGTGTAATGACCGCACTCAACGCCATTTGGTTTTGTCTGGATGGCGTTGAGTGAGCAAAGCTCACTCAATGCCATAATCTGGATGACGTTGAGTGAGCTAAGCTCACTAGATGCCATCGTTTAAAAAAGGCATATTCTAGATTGCATTAAGTGAGCAGAGCTCACTTAACGCCATAATCCGGGTGGCATTGAGTGAGCTGAGCTCACTTAACGCCATAGTCTGGGAGGCCATTCTGGATGGCGTTGAGTGAGCAGATCTCACTCAACGCCGTATCTGGGATGACTTTGAGTGAGCAGAGCTCACTCAATGCCGTAGCAAGGATGGCGTTGAGTAAGCAGAGCTCACTCAACGCCATTTTACTTAGTCTTTTCTAGCAGATTTGTTTTGGCTGGGTGCTGGTTCAGCTGAACTGGGCCGGTCTAGGGAGTGGGCCGTTTTATCCTATTAAGACTTAATAAAGTCTTACTTAATTTAACGTTGACCGGTCAAGTGTGCCACGTGGACTGGCGGTTTTTCAAAAGGAGCAGTTACGGCCATGGCTGAGCCCCGGCCTTTATGGCCAGTAATGGCAATTGACGCCTTGGCAGCCATTTCCCTCCCCCTTTCCGGCTGGATTCAATTCCTCTAGGGAAGAGGAAGAGTTTCCATTTGTTAGCTTGGTTGGATTGAGCTATTTCAGCCCCCCTCCATCATGGCCGAGCCAAGCTATAATGGGCCATTAATGGCCACTAGCGTTAGACCTTTCCCCTCCCTCCTTTTACTTGTTTAAAAAGGCTCCCTAGACTCAGAGATGAAGTTTCCACCCTTACCCGACGGTTTTGGAGCTTGTACTGTGCTGTAGTAGAATTCCGGCGATGCCACCACCGCACCAATGGCATCCCGACGGTCTGCACGCCTCCATCCCACGAACAAGGTCCTCCCCTCCCTCTTCTTCTGCGGATATATCTTAGGATCCAATAGGGTTGAGAATCGGGTTCAATTGAGCCCGATTGGAGTTTCATTTTCATGGATTTTCCATGAAATCTGCATTCTCGGGCTCGCCGGAAAAAGCCTCTCTGGCGGCTGCGCCGCCGCCCGACGATGGCCACCACCTCAACGGAGGTGGTGGTGGCGGTGGCCGGCCAGGGAGGAGGCTGGACGGCCGGCGGCTGCGTTTGGAAGTAGCTCAAGGTCGGGCAAATCGTGGCCTTTGGCTGGAGGAGGAAAACGATGCCAGGGCCCGTAGATCTTGCTTTAAGATCTGTGCATTTAATTAAGCTTTTATTTTATATGCATTTTTCTGTATTAAAATAATAGCCACCTTAGATAAATTAGGAAAAATACTTAGGGGTAATGAAGAAATGACCAACATGAAATTTGTAGCCCTATGGGTCTACTATATTTTAAAATTTATTTGGGTCAATTTGGTCAACTGGTTTGACCAGGGCACCTCTCTTCGTGGGATCTAGACCTAGAGCTAGGCAGAGACAAAAAGGTGTACCCACCTTTCATCCTTTGACCAAATGATTTGAAATTTTGGCAGGGAGTCTACACTAGCTGTACCAAGGGCCTGTCCAAAAATGGGAATTTTTGGAGAATGTTTTTCTACATTGTTTAGAAAAATTTAATAATCTTAGGAAAAATTAATTAGTTGGCTTAATGACTTCCAAACCCTCCCAAATTTTGGTGAGTTGTCCCTGGGTTTATCATAAGGTTTTGTATTATTTTTCATCTCATTTGGATATGTTTTAGATATGAAATTGACAAACCTAATCTATGCCCTATTAAGGGTTTTTTAGGTCAAAAGTGCACTTTGAGATTTGAGGGGTCAAATCACCTCAACAGAGGCTGAAATTTTTACCACTGACTAGGAATGCTCTCTGGCACCTTCTCATGGATTTTGAGGTGGATTGGGGTAAATTTGCCCTAGGAACCAAGTCAAAAACCGTAAGGATGGACCTTGGTGGCTTGTGAAGGGCATTGGGTCAAATGCCCTTGTACGAGCTTGAAACTTCGTGGAAAGAATTCTAGGATAGCTAGAACCCTCTTGTAGAAATTTAAATGGATTTTAAAGTAAATAGAAACCTCAAAACCCTAACCCTAGTTTTAGTGTAGAAGCTCAATTATAAAAGCACAGCATGTAAACCTTAGTTAAAAGTTTTGAAAATTGGATGGAGTAAGTTTTAGACTAGGAGGAACCCTTAGTAATTTTATTAGGATTTTATGGATTATATTTCAAGTACTTTATTTATTAGGTATCAATTTGCTCAAACTGGTCTTTCAATTTATTTGATTACTCTGTTCATTTGAATCTAATGGAACTTGGGCAGCAGATGCTTTACGTCTAAATAAACATCCCTGAATTTTGTTACAAATTTTAGTTGATTATATCTAGTATTTCTTTCATAAGTTCCAAAAAGGGTAATTTTGGTCAATAAATTATTTAGAGCAAATTACTTACTGTAAAATTATGAAACCTGGCCAATGATGTTCTCAAATCAATATCTAGTTGTATAATTTTATTCATGATTTTCAGAAGGGTATTTACAATACTTGCTTCACAAATATAGCCTTTTTATATTTTGGTAATTATTTATTCTAGAGCTCAATCCCCATTGAAGAATTATGAAACTTGGTCACTGATGTTTTTAGGACAGTATCTGCTCTAGAAGATTAATTAAGAATTTTTGAATGATTATTTACTACACTTACTTCATTAATGAAATGAGATAGGATTTATTATCAAAATTAAATTAGAGTCCTTAAATTACTGGAAAAATTGTTATATCTTGCCTTTGTGTTAAATTGTGGTTTAGGATTTATCATGATTTTATGAAGCTTTATACATACCTGAAAAGTGCACTTCATGTTCAATTGGTAGGCCTTAGAAACTTTGAAGGAAATTAATTAAATGCCAGATAAATTAAGAAATTATTATTTTATGGATTTAGACTAATTATGTCATGATAGACCTCCAGTAAATATTATAGGAGATTCGGAAGACAATTTGGAGTACCACCCCTTGCATACCTCATATAGCTTAGGATGGTCTGCGTTGAGTAAAACAGCAGAAACGGAACTAGAGTGGGTGATGAACTTAGGGAGATGGAATTTTGGTTATTTGCTGGTTTGGATAGGGTAAGTTTAATCAAGTTAATTATTGGAAGTCTGGATGGGTAGGGTGTGAGATTGACTAGTGTTAAGTAGCATCCGGGATCAATGAAAGACTGTCCTCCCCAGTAGGAGAGGAAGAGTCTTAATACTCTAGGGCTAGATCTAAAGTAATTTAAAAAGGGATCGGGTAAAGGATATCAACCAATAATAAGTGCCTTGCGAAATGGAACGGTGGGCTTCAGCTACGATCATAGTTCCTAGTGCCCTTTGAGAGCCCTTCACGGGGAATACCGGGGGCAGTCCTGGTCTATCGTAAACCGTAGGAATGATAAGCTACAAGAGCAACTAGTATAACTAGGGTTGCACTTTCACACACCCCGGTAGATAGGGAGGTAGAATAAGTTGGTTTGGTTGCCATTCAAATGGTAGCTCTTAAGGCAGATGCATGGACGGGACAGTCTGGGGAGTCGGGGGCTCGAGGGTTTTGAGTACAGAATAAGGTGGTGGGTCTTCGGTATTTGATTGTCGTTCACACTGACATTAGTACGTTGACTCGGCGGTGTGGGACGCTTAGCCAAAGAAAGCTTTGTGGATATAGCCAGCACTAGTACGCGGATACTCTAGGTTGTGTTCTTCTAGGGGCGTATGGAAGGGCTAGGCCCGGTAGTATGGATACCTGCCTAGGAGTGGGGGGCCCGACCCACTGTCTCTGTTTGCCACTACGGAGGTTCCTGGGAGTGAAGCTAGCTTCCCGAACAAGGGGAACTAAAGGTTTGTGCGCATAGAGTCGTGTGCGTGAGTTGCACTTGCTTGAGTCATGGCATAGCATATCACTACACTCATATTTGCATACAACCGACACCCCAACGTATAAATCGTTATGAAACTTTTTATATGATTGGAGCCTTACAGAAGACCCCTTAACTTATAAGTTTGTATGGGCATTCATATAAGTTAAGGTTACTTACTTACTTATTCACTTACTTGCTTTCTATTTGTCCTCTTATAAATTGGCTACTTACTAAATGTCTACTTTATTACTTACTACCGTAGAATTGCTAGATGTACTTTATTCTAGATAGTTGTTTATACACCATTATAGTTGTTAGACTAGCTCCATTGTCATCTTCTTGATTATTCTCCACCTTTGTAGCTTTCTTTTCCTCCTCTCCGCTCAGTGCTTAGGAGCTGTGGGGGGATGGGTAGGGGATGATAGGGCTTAGTCTTTATGACTAATGGTTTTCGAACCACAACATTACAGGAGCTCCGGATGGGAGACAGGGACCAGTAGCCCAGGGACCAGCACCAGCAGAGTACGTTGCGCATGGAGGTGGGCCAGTCTAGTATTGGAGCACCTGTGACCAGCTCCGTGAGTGTTTAGAATTTTTATTGCTTCCGCGATGAGTGATTTGTAGTGAGCACTCTGATGTACCGGGCTTGAGCCCTTTTCTTTATATTTCTTCTGAACTGATCTTTGCAGTACTTCTATTTGATATTACTGATGGACTAGATGTGATTTCATTTTATATGTGTGTTTCTGTGGACCTGTTTACATTATATGTATACTTATTTCTCTCTCCTTGTGATCAAAAAGGGCCGGCAGAATTGGCGTTTTGTAGTGGCGGCCTTCCCGTGAGACGGAGCCACCGCAAAGCGGCAATTCTGGGCAAAGACCCCGGTGGTTGAAAAAGAAAAAAAAGGGGGGGTCTTACACAAATATTGGGTCCTTGGTTCCTATTAGTATTTGAAACAATTTTTTTATTGAAAGAAACACTATATGTGTTGTAACTGAAAACTCGGTCTCTGTGTAGTTCACCCTTGGGGAAGGGTTGATCGCACACTTACTTCTCTCTCACAAGCCAAATGACTAAGGAAAAAGAATAGGGGACAAACCTAAGGGCTCAGTGTGGAGGTCCCACCACACACCCGGAAGATCATAGAGCGCTTCCCCTCCCTAGCCAAATGCCGAACTACGGATACCTCAAAAAGCGCAGGAAGACCGAGGCACAAGTAAGCATTCCTTCTGAGGAACCCCCATGGGTCTATTTATAGATTTCTGAAAATGTCCTGCAAATAGCCAACCTCCGATGTTCCAAATAGCTATACGCAGCCCAACTGGGTCTGCCAACAGTGTAACTCCGCTTTTCCAATAGGATATAGGCAGGCAATGGGGGTAAAATTGTAAAGATACATCACAATAGACTAGGCGAGTGGCCCTCTAGAACCTTCACTCACTGCAGTCGGCGAGTGCTCGATGGAGCTGGCACTCGTTGCCTCTTCCCAGCCCTAGGCGAGTGCGGGCCCGACCTGCCCCACTCGCCCGTTGCTTATCGAGCCCCCTGGGGCGAGTGCGAGTTGACCCACTCCACTCGCCCGCCGCTCGCCGAGCCCCTGGGTTCGTACAAGCTATCCCGCTCCACTTGGGTGAGCCAGACAATTGGACTGGCTGATCTGGCTCCTATCAACCACTACTCGCCTGATATAGTGTTGTACACAATCCCTGCTCTTTGCAAGGTTTGCCCAAGCTCGAAAAGAAACATCCAACCCCGCAATATGCGGTGAGTGCGATAGGTGCAAGAGAATCTTTTGGTGGTCTCTCCCTGCGGTTATAAATACATGCCCACATACCTGGGTGGACTCTTCCATTCCCCTTACTTGAACCTTCCCGAGATGCCTCTCTCTAAAGAGCTCCAAGTGAAGCTTAGTCATTCTCGTGAGCTCTACGCCATTCGTGTTGCCGCTCTAGTCAGCATGCCTCCCAATGTTGCACTACACGAGCCGGTGAAATCCAATCCTACCAAGAAGGCTAAGTCCATCCCAAAGGATGCTGAATCCATCTACCGCGACCTAGAATCCACCTTGACTCCCAATCTCGCCTCCTCTAAACCGGCAACCAACCCCAAAGGGAAAATGGTCATCAAGGTCGCAGTCGACCCAGAGAGCCATCAGATAGATGCCGAGTTGTCCACACCATGAGTCCACACCCCGTATGATGACTCACAGCCTCAGACTCCCCCTAACACCAGCCTGTAGAGCAATCCCTTTGGGACCACAAGGCTAGATCCGCTGAAGTCCAGATCGCCAGCTCGCACTCCTTCTCACCAACCCGCACCTACTCTTGCACTCATGGGGGAAAGGGATGGGGACATCCTGATTTCAAACTTACACCTCATCTCCCCAGTAATCCACCGTCCGGTTCACGACAAGAACTTAGCCTTTCCTCCTTCGCACACCCCTCCAGGACTGCTGAGATCATGCCATAAGCTCCACTTTTACTAGAATATTTTGCATAGGCATCTTTACTGCACTCGCACCCTCTTTCTACCAGAGTTGATTGTTTTTTGCAGGGCTCCCTGCTCCTTCTGAAGTCGAAGAATCTTCAGAACAAGCTCTCCACTCTCCACCCTCTGAGCTTGGGGTGGAAAGCTTCTTGGATGACTCGCTGGATTCTGCCGAGCTGAGGCGGCGAGTAATAGAGGTGCTGAAGAAGCAGGATGCCGACTTGCGCCAACTTCAAGCGGACGACCCATATCACGAGCAAAGACTGCAGGCATTGGAGCGGGACTACGTGCTGCTCGTAGACAAGGTGGAGCACGGCTCGGTGAGCGAGATGATGTCCCCCACCCCAGTTATGGAGAGACTTGATTACAACCTGCAGACCTTTGGTCTGGATCTAGACTTGGTCCGCGAATTCCTCAACCTGCGCCAGCCTCCCGGGATGGGGGCACGAGGCTGGGGTAGATAGAAATGACTCCCTATCTGAGCCTGCCAGCCCTCACCTCCCAGCACCCCTAGTTCACGCTTGTTGACCAAACTTTTCTTCTGATCGTTATGAACTTCTTCTTTCTTGGGGCTGCGAATGCCCCTATTTGTAATAACTTACATTCTTTTTTAGAAATCAATATGCTATTTGAAATAATATGTTGTAATCTATGTTCAACTCGCACTAGGATAGGCCAGGTCGTCGGGTCGGCGAGTCGGAGTTTGCGAGCTGGGGCTGGCGAGCGGAACTGGCGAGCTGGACTGTCTAGTCAGCCCGGCCATAAATGCGGTAGGCCCCCTCACCAAACTCATGGCTATCGCCTTTAATGCATTCATACCCCCTTTGCTGTTCTTCTCGCTACCTACTTTCACACCCCCAACACTTTACGGATATGGGCAAGGCAAGGCCTGATGCTGACGGGCGGTCCAAGTGTGCTTAGCAATTTGACTAGTACATTTTCTTTGAGGGAAATACCACCGAGCGCGAGCTCGCAAGCTTCAAAGCCGAGTACATCCCCCCTAACTATGAGGTGCGCCGACTTGCAGAGGGCGAGACAATCAACACTTTATACTTGGAAGAGCTCGCCTTCCCCATCTCGCACTTCGAGGTGGGGTTATGCCTACCTCTCTGGCCAAAAATCCTACAGATCCTTAAGTATTTCGGTGTGGTTCCCGCTCAACTGAGCCCGAATGTGATCGCTATGATGGTCGCATTCGCCTTCCGCTGGGAGCGGATTGAATTCAACCTCCCCGTCTTCCACAAGCTTTTCACCTACCGTGCGACCAGTGACGGGGTCGACTTTCTTATGGACTTGCATATCAAGGTTCACGGGACTGCAAACAAGAACCACAATTAGGTGTCCAAGGTCGTCTTCATCAAGGGCAACCTGGGAAACATTCCCTTCTCCCCCCTGCAGAAGAGCGAGGAGGTTTATCAGCCCCCGATGCTATTAGGTGACGACGCCGAGTTGCACAAGTTCTTTTGGGGGAAGGACTTTGATGTCACCTTCCTTCGAAGGGGTCTCGACTCGCTTCCCCCCGTCCTTCCTGAGGAAGGTACACTTCTCCTTTTTCCCTTCACTGGCTCATCTATGATGATCACCTTCTAACTCCAAGTCATTTTTTGTGGGGGAGCGATCAATTCCAGAGCATCTGCCTCATGTGGACTCGGGACAATACCCAGACCCGCTCACGCGCGAGAGGGCAGCCGCGGTGCCCTTTCATGGCGTTCTAGGGTCTACTGGACCCTCCTCAAGCAAGAGAAGACCTGACTGCGCTGGATCCAGCTCGCCTCTCCACCCTCCGCCGCCAAAGAAGATGAAATATTTGGTGGTTTCTAGGAGGCAACCACAACAAATCTACATAAGCTCACCGGATACCATGCCTGAAGGGTCACCAGAGAGCTCGCTAAAGGGCTCGTCGAATAAAGACCAGGAAGGTGGCGAGCCCTCCATTACCCCTATTGCAGCAGATACTATGGCCCGTGAGCCGGGCCTGCCGAAGAGCCACCCCCTTTTCGTCTTTAGGGGAAAGTCAAAAGACTCGGCCGGCGAGCTGATGGTGCGATGGGATGAGCATAACCACAGGGTTTCCATCTCATCACTCCACGGATCCTGGTCGGGGGGTCAACCCGCCTCTGGCATGCCTACGTGCTGAGTTTAACCTATATGGGAGTGAGGATGCCGAGCCCTACAAGGGCCTAACTCTTCGACAACTTGGCCGTGAAGGTCTGCAACCCCAGATGCGGGCGTTGGAGATGCATTATATGGTGCTCCACTGCGGCTTTAGCCTCAACCACCAGCTACAGAAGCCTAAGTAGGAGCGCGACCTCGCCAAGGACAGCGCCGCCGACCTAACGGGGCGACTAAAAGTCATTGAGAACCATCTCGCAAAGGCCGACGGTGGGATTGTAAGTGGAGGCTATCCCCTTCCTTTTTTCTTAAGGTTTTTTTACGCATACTAATCTTACCTTGACTTTCTTCCCAGGATGCCGAAGTCACGAGCGAGCTACGAGCTCGCGCCACCAAGTTGGAGGCTCTCGCCGTCGAGCTGGAGAAGAAGAACCACAAACTATGGGAGGAGAACAAAGGGCTCAAGAGTGAGCTAACTCGGCAGAAAGTCATCTTCTTCCCCTAGTCCGAGGATGAGCCGAGCATTCCTCCCAAATTTCCAAAATCCTACAGCAAGGCCGAGGTTGCCGAGAGGCTGTGGATCAACTCCATCAGCACCGCCGACTACACCCTCCAAATGATGAAAGATATGCAGGTGTTTGTGGAGGGTTGCAGAGAGATCACAGTGAGGGACCTTGTGTCAAACCTATTCCCATCGGCTACCCCTCCAAGTGAGGAGTAAAGTTTCGAGTCGCTCTTCAAGGATGTCAAGGGAAACAAGGAAGGTCACACATCCGGAGGGGAAGGTGAGGAGGACCAGCCGTCCAGAGGGGAGGGCGAGAGCTGACTCACACCTCCCTCTGATTTTGTTTTTACTTCTATTGTAATTCTCTTCCCCCCTTTTTGTAACCTCGCCGAGGTGAGCTCTCCATTCGGTAAAATGACATTTGTTAATTAAAAAAATGATATGCTCCAATTTTTCAATCTTTTTTTAACTTACTATAATGTGCTCGCTCACGAGCTGCCCTTCTCAGTAGAGCGACTTCACCAGGGTAGAGCGGGTCGCTAGTATGTAATTGAGTTAGGGTTCGTACCCGCGGTGGAATCTTGAGAGCTCGCCAACCCTAGACAATCAAGAGGCGGATTACTCATCACGGTAGGCTCGCGACTGCCCACCTCGCCCGCGAGCACTCTTCCTTCTCGCCAATGTTAAGATGAAGTGGTTAGAAATTCCCAAGTAAAATTGTAAGAGGGTGAAAATGTATCGCCGAGGACTTCCACTTCTCGCCTTACCAAGTAGACGCTGAGACCTTAGCTCACCATCCCCTTTACCCAGTCTTTAGATATTTGCCCCACGGTAGTTTGGCTAAGTTGTTTGTTGAGCTGGGCCCGCGAATTCCCAGCTCACCTGTGACGACCCTTCTTCTTTGAGACAGCAAAAGAGCCAAGAATCTTCCAAGTAAAACATTGGTGGGCTAGAGTGTAACTACTAATAATTGTCTCAGCTCACCGACCTGTCAAGGTTTTGGCTCGCCGACCTGCCAAGGTTTTTGCTCTCCCTTGCCAACTTGCCCAGAGAATTATTAGATCAAATATTTCCCCCGCATCTACACAAAGCAGCTTCATATGCCTAGTTTTGATTGGCAAATGCGATATAAGACAGCTCTAGACCCGAAATGGTGTCCATCGAGGATCGCATCCCTGCCAGCTAAGTGGAAGCCTGACAGTGGGAGCATCTCAAGACCTAACCCTAGAGCAAGAAAAAATTCCATCACTTAACCTCTGAGTGCTACAACCAGCCCAATCATCACGGTGAGAGCCTGAAAACGTGTGTTGAGTATCAACCAGACTCAGCCCTTTAGGGTCATAACGACGTCACTCGAGGATCCCAACCCTGCTAGCTAGGTGGAAGCCTGGCTGTGGGAGCATCTCGGGACCAAACCCCAATGAAATAAAAATTTCCTTTTTCCAACCTTCGGGCGCTACCGCCATCCCAATAAGCTAGGTGAGAGCCTGAAGGCGGGTGTTGAGCATCAACCGAGCTCAGCCCTCCAGGGCATAATGACGCCACTCAAAGATCCCGGCCATGCAAGTTACGTGGAAGCATGGCAGCGGGAGCATCTCGAGACCTAACCCTAGAGCGAGAAAACTTTCTATTGTCCGACCTCCGGGCGCTACAACTGACCCAATCAGCTAGGTGAGAGTATGATGATAGGTGTTCAACATCAATAAGACTCAACCCTATAGGGTCATAATGACATCACTCGAAGATCCCGACCCTGCCAGCTAGGTGGAATCCTGGAAGCGTGAGCATCTCGGTACCTAATCCCAGAGCGAGAAAACTTTCCTTTGTCCAACCTACGAGCTCTACCACCAGCCCAATCAGCTAGGTGAGAACCTAATAACTGTTGTTGATAATCAACCGGGCTCAGCCCTCCAGGGTCATAACGACGTCACTCGAGGATCCCAGCCCTGCAAGCTAAGTGGAAGCCTGGCAGCGGGAGCATCTCAGGACCTAACCCCAGAGCAAGAAAACTTTCCTTTGTCCAACCACCGGGTGCTATAACCGGCCCAATCAGCTAGGTGATAGCCTGGCAGTGAGTGTTGAGCATCAACCGGGCTTAGCCCTCTGGGTTCATAATGACATCACTCGAGGATCCTGACCCTACCAGCTAGATGGAAGCCTGGAATCAGGAGCATCTCGGGACCAAACCCCAGAGCGAGAAAACTTTCCTTTGTCCAACCTCCGCCACCTACCAGCTAGGTGGAAGCCTGGAAAAAGGAGAATCTTGGGACATAGCTTGATTAGTGAAACTTGCCATAACTTAATCTACAAAAGAGTTGGAGCATCAAAAGATTTCATATTCATTAAAGGAACAGACGTACACATTTGCTTTCACGGGTAGAAATGTTTCAATTCATCTCCACTCTAGGTGTGACTTATGGTATCACCCTCCATATTCCAGAGATGATACTCTCCTGACCTTAGAGCTTCCCCGACAATGTACAGTCCATCCCAGTTGGGGTTGAGCTTCCCCACTACGGTTGACCTTCCTGCCGCAACCACCTTATTCAGGACTAAGTCCCCTTCCGCGAACATCTTGAACCTGCATACTTGTCGAAGTAATTTGTCATTATTCACTTGGTCTCTTCCTGCTGGATGACAGACAGGTCACACAGCTCCTCCACCATGTCCAGGGAGAGTCGTAGCTCCTCCTCGTTCTCGGCCTGCCATTCTTCCCTTCCTTATTCCGCCTCGACCAACCGAGGTTTCTAGACCTCGAACTCTATTAGAAGAACAACATCGCATCCATGGGAGAGTTTGAAGCGGGTATCCCCCGTGTCTGTTTTGGGAGTGGTTCTCAGAGCCTAGAGAACTAAATGAAGCAGCTCTACCCAGCCACCCTTCAAATTCTCCACTTTCTTCTTGAGGCGTTTGACGATGATTTTGTTTGTAGCCTCCACCTTCACGTTGCTCCTATGATGGTATACCAATGCAAACATGAGATCGATCCCGAGCTGTCCGTAGAAATCGATGAACTCGGCACTGCCGAACTGAGGTCCATTATTCGTTACAATGGCCTGGGGTAGGCAGTGCTAGTAGATGATATCTCCCTATACGAAGTTCCTGATTACCACGGTGGTCACCTTGGACAGCGCCTTTACTTCCAACCACTTAGATAAATAATTGATCTTCACCAACAGGAACCTCCTCTACCCACTGGCCTGGGGGAAAGGCCCTACCAAATACATTCCCTAGATGGCAAAGGGACAAAGAGCCGTGATACTCCTAAGCCCCTGAGCTGGCTAAAGTTGGATGGGGGCAAACAACTGACACTTATAGAATTTCTTTGTCGACTCTGTGGCATCCCGGCCTAGGGTCGTCCAAAAATACCCCTGCCGGATGACCCTTCCTTCCAAGGTTCTGCTCCCCGAGTGGCTTCCACACTCCCGAGAATGGATCAACTACAAAGTTCTTTGGATATCCCACTCGGCCAAACAACGTGCAAACATCACCGAAAGAGTCTTTCTGTACAATTGCACATCGCATATAAAGTAATATGCCAACATGTGCTCGAACATCTTCTTATCCATACCCTCTAGAAATTCCCCTGTAGAAAGGAAAGTTGCAAAAGGGTCCATCCACGAGCGGTGTTGGTCCACCTCCATCAGCTCCCCCTCTTGGATTGACAGTAAGAATAGTTCAGCGATGGCACCCCCCCATCTGGGGACCATGTTTTTCTAGCTGATCAACCTGCTCATTCTCTTCCCTCAGCACATGTCGGATGGAAATTGTCTGGAACATACCGATGGACCCCTTCACCTTTGCGAAGTACAACTGGAGAGTAGGTTCCCTTACCTCAAACTCCACATTGATCTGGGAGGCCACCACCATGGATTCAGTGTGGACCTCCACATCATGCACCCCTAGCACCCTAGCTAGGCGCAATCCTGCTATCACTACCTCATACTCGGCCTGGTTATTTGTGATTGGAAAATGCACCACCACTGTCCGCTCCATCCTCGTTCCTTGAGGGCTCTCCAATATCACACCCACCACAAGGGAATGCCTTCCCGAAGCGCCATCCACCATCACCTTACAAGTGACCAAACGTCTGAGTTCTACCTCTGCCACCTTGACCACATAGTCAACCGAAAGTCCGCCATCGCCTGGGCCTTGATCAACAGGGGCAGGATGAAAGATATATCGAACTCACTCAGCTCCACCTACCACTTTACCAACCTTCCTAAATGCTCCACCACCTCGAAGATATTGTGGAGGGGATGGTCAGTCACCACTCGGATGGAGTATGCTTGGAAATAAGGCTGTAGCCTTCGGGCCATGATGACAAGGGAAAAGGCCATCTTTTCCAAGATGGAATAACAGAGCTCTGCCTTCCTCAGGACCAAGCTTACGTAGTATATGGGCAACTGCTTCTTCCCTTCTTTTCAAACCAGGATGAAGCTCAAGGCCTCATCTGCGACCCCTAGTAACAACGACAGGTCCTCCTACTCCATTGGCCCTTGGAGCAAGGGGCCTGAGTTAATTGCCTCTTCAAGGCCTTGAACGCCTCCTCGCATTCCTTAGTCAATTCAAACTTCTTGCCTCCCCTCAAGGCTTTGAAGAAGGGATTGTAATTTCCCCAGCCTGGGAGAGGAACCTGCTTAGCCCAGCCAACTTTCCTGTTAGCTGCTAGACCTAATTAGCATTCCGATGTGACCCTAATTCCATGATTGCCTTGACCTCATCAGGATTCAGCTCCACCCCCGCGGGGGTGAGAAGGTGGCCCAGGAACTTGCCCCTGCAGGCCGCGAAGACATACTTATAGGTGTTCAGCCTCATCTTGTATCTCCGGAGGGTGCCGAAGGTCTCCTCAAATACTGGAGGTGAGAGTCCACCTACCTTCTTTTGATCATCAGATCATCCACATACACCTCCAGGTTCCATCCCTTTTTCTCCTAGAAGACCCAATCCATCATCTTTTGGTGTATCCCCCCGGTATTTTTCAACCCAAAGGGCATCATCTTCTAACGGTAGCACCCATCCCTAGTGATGAAGGAGACATCTTTTACAATGGGGGGGTGCATCCTGATCTGATGATAACCTGAAAAAGCGCCTAAGAAACTGATCAAAGGAAAACCGACAGCTTAGTCAACCAACACGTCAATTCCAGGCAAGGGATAACAATCCTTAGGACATGATTTATTAAGTAAGGAAAAAATCAACACATATTCTCCACTGGTCGTCCCCTTTTTACCATTATAACATTGGAGACCCAGCCGGGGTATTGGATTTCAGATACAAAGCCAGTCTTCAGGAGTTTGGACAACACCTCCCTGATGGGCTCGACCAGCTTGTCTACGATGGACATCTTCTTCTCCTATATGGGACGAGCCTTTGGATCCAGATCTAGGCGGTGGAAAGCAACATCTGCATCAATCCCTGATATCTCTGCCACTCCCTAAGCGAAGATGTTCGGATTCTTCTGGATGCATGTTAGCATCCTCTCATAATATGCCGGGGTCAGCCCCGTGCAGATGCGTACCTTCTCCACCATGCCTCCCAGGGTAAGATCATCCATCTCCACCACCTCTTCTGCAGCCTCCAAATAAGATTTCTCTCCCCATTCTCCAACACCCCCTCTCCTGGGACAAGGACCTCCTACTCAGCCTTCTCCACAGCCATTGCCTCGGCCGACTCCTCCTGTATATCCTCCGCCACCCCCACCTAGGTGCGGTTCTCTTCCACTTCCATCTCCACTCCTCTATCCTCCTGCTCTTCCACCTCCATCCTCTGCTCCATCTCCTTGGCCCCCTCCTGCCATAAAATAGAGTTCACTGCGGTGACGTAGCACTCCCTTGACACCTTGGGGTCTCCTTGTACCCGGACCTGGATCCCTTCGACATTAAAATTCAGGCATTGGTGGAAAGAAGAAGGGATGCAACGGAAGGCGCTTATGAGAGGCCGTCCGAAGATGGCGTTGTAATTACTGGGGGCATCCACGATGACGAACCACATCTTCAAGCTCCAGTGAAGAAGAAGAAGAGGCAAAGGCAAATGAAATATGTCTCATGGATATCAATGCCTCTTGCAGCCCTTCAGATGCTGAAAATGAATCTTAAAACGAAGAAGTATCAGAATCAGAAGTTGATCAGGTATTTTCATCTTTTGATTATAGTTCTGAATATTTCAAAACTTAATTTAAAACAATGTGCTTAAATTTAATTAATTCTGAAAATGTTATTAAACAACTTAGAGAAAAATTAACTTAACAAAATAACTTAATGCTAGAAAATGATATGTTAAAGAATGAAATAACACAAGCTAATGAACAAATCATAAAACTAAAGACTTAATTATGTGATGCCAAGAAACTTGAGGAATCTCTCAATGGGAGAAGCCTTAAGCTGATGGACATTACAAGCACAGTCAATGCCAGATTGAATGGCAAGATAGGCTTGGGTGCTTCATCAAGCCTCCCCCCTAATTAAGAAAAATATATTAACCACAACAGTTAAATTTGTTTCTGAAAAGGGAAAAGAAAAAGTAGAAAATAATAGTCCTAAACAAACTGACCTAAAACACTAAACTAAGAGAAAGAAAAGAAGTAATATGAATAATAATAAAAACTATGTTCAACAGATTTCGTCGAACACGATCGATGAAATGTGTACAGTTCGTCGAACTCAAGTCGACGAACTCCGAACGCAAACATGTATTATAAATATTCTCTTAACTACGATCGACGAAACCAGTATGGTTCGTCGACCAGAGGGACATTTTTGGGGCCTAGAAAATGAATACTTGCATTCTCTGAATGGAGCTCAACAAACTCGACCCTGATCGTCGAACTCAGCTCGATGAACTTACCTGAATTCGTCAAACGTAGATCAGTTGAACGGATCTTTTAATTCTTTTCAAACCTTTAATCCACGAAGAACCTTTAATAATAACTTTAATCAATGGATTATTCCACCTAGGAAATATCATCCTTTAGGTTATAAAAATCAACCAGAATACTCTTTCATTTCTAGTTTTAATTATGTGAAGAGAGAAGGACCCAAGGTAACCTCGGTCAAAAATGACTAATCTGTTTTGCACGAAAAAGACTGTTCTACCACAGAGCAACAGTGGTATTTGGACAGTGGCTGTTCTAAGCATATGACATGAAATAAGGCCAATCTAACTTACTTTAAGGCAAAGCTAGGACCAAAAGTGATATTTGGTGACTCCAATTGTGGCCAGACTGAGGGCTATAGAAAAGTTAAAGATGGAGATGTCACCTTCAGGAATGTAGCTTATATAAGTGGACTGAAGCACAACCTCATCTCCATAAGTCAGTTATGTGATGAAAGGTTTCAAGTATCATTTACTAAAACCTCCTGTTTTATCACTTCTTTAGACAATAGTGTAGTATTGACTGGCACTAGGGTAGGAAACATTTACCTAGTTAATTTCAAATCATCTAAATTATAAATCTGTCTATTCAACTCAACTATTAATAATAATAACCTTTGGCATATGAGATTAGGGCATGTAAACCTAAAAAATATTGCTAGGTTATCCAAAGACACCTTGTTAGAGGATTGCCTTCTTACCCCTATAAGAAGGAAAGCCTTTGCAGGCCTTGTCAGTTAGGCAAGCAAACTAAAAGTAGCTTTAAATCATTAACGAAATATGACTCACCTAGAATTCTGTACTTACTACATATAGACCTTTTTGGCCCTATAGCAGTACAAAGTATAGGAGGGAAATCTTATACTTTAGTAATTGTAGATGAATTTTCTAGATTCACTTGGGTTTTCTTTCTGAGACCAAAGTCTGATAACTTTAAGATTCTTACATACTTTCTTAAGAACATACAGATTGAGTACTCTACTCCAATTGCATTGATCAGAAGTGATCATGGTACTGAGTTTGAGTCTCTTCTTATGCAAGAGTTTTGTAGGAAGGAAGACATCAAACAATGCTTCTGAGCTCCTAGAATACCTTAACAAAATGGGGTTGTTGAAAGAAAGAATATAACACTGATTGAATCAACAGGCACATTACTGGCAGATGCTTATTTGCCCCTATCCTTTTGGGCAGAGGATGTAAGCATAGTAAATTATGTACTGAATAGAAGTCTTATACACAAGTTTAAGAATAAGACTCCTTATGAGCTACTTAAAGGGAAGAAACCTAAAGTAGATTACTTTAAAATTTTTGGTTGCTTATGTTACATTCACAACAACAATAAGAAATATATTAGAAAGTTTGAAGCCAAGTCTGAAATGGAAATTTTTCTTGGATACTCCCAAGAAAGGCTTATAGGGTTTATAATAAATCAACCTTAAAAATAGAAGAATCCATTCATGTTTCTTTTGATGAGACTTACATGCTTAACAAGGAGAAGCAAGCTTCTACCACTAATTCTTTGCAGGTACCTAACATATGTGAAAAGGTGAATGAGTTGACCCTCACAGATGAGGCTGTTACTCACTCTCCTCCACATGATGCTGAAGAAAGTGATGATGAAGAAGCTGACATTTATGTTGAACCAACAACAGGTAATCCAATTCCACCAGAGGAATCAACTCTCCAGGTTGCTGCTCAACCAACTCCACCAACTGAACTTGTCACACTTAGAGATCACCCCTCATCTCATGTGATTGGATACATATCAGCTGGTGTGCAGACAAGGCATCAAATCCAACAGGATATGATGCATGTCTACTTCATATCTCAAATTAAGACCCAATCCTTCAAAGATGAAGAGCAAGATCCACTCTGGATTATTGTCTTACAAGATGAGCTTAATTAGTTTGAGAGATGCAGATTTTGGGACTTAGTTCCAAGAACCAAAGACTACCCAATCATTAGAACTAAGTGGGTTTTCTTTAATAAGCTTGATGCCCATGGATCATTCATAAGGAATAAAGCAAGGCTTGTTGCTTAAGGCTATAGGCAAGAGGAAGGCATTGATTATGATCAAACCTTTGATCCTATTGCATGGCTAGAAGCAATCAGAATCTTCCTTGCTTATGCTACTTTCAAGAAATTTAAAGTCTACCAGATGGATGTTAAGAGTGCTTTTCTGAATGGAGAACTAAGGCTCCATTTGGTTCGGCGGTGGCGGGTCGATCCGGCGGGTGGAAACGGAGTGTTCAAACAGGAGGGGGAGGTTGCTGCTCCAAATGGAGCTTTTTGGGGCGTTTCTCAAGGCGGGCGGGTGGAAATGGAGCAAACGCCGCCGGAGGTTCATTTGTTTACCCTCCTTCCAGTGGCGTTTTCCCAAAACAGAATAGCGAAATGCCCAAACAAATAGAGCCAAAAAGAAGAGGTTTATGTTAAACAACCTCAAGATTTTATCTCTTCATCTCATCCATCTTATGTTTTTAGAATGCATAAAGCTCTCTATGGTCTAAAACAATCTCCAAGAGCTTGGTATGAAACCTTAGCAAGCTTTCTTTTAGAGCATAAGTTTTCTAGAGGCATGGTAGATAGGAATTTATTTTTCAAGCATCATAATGATACAATTCTTTTAGTACCAATATATGTAGTTGACATTATATTTGGCTCTACAGATCCCAAACTATGCAAAAGGTTCTCTAACCTTATGCATTCTAAGTTTGAGATGAGTAGCATGGGTGAGCTCTCCTACTTTCTTGGTCTCCAAGTGAAGCAGACACCTGAAGGCATTTTCTTAACCCAATCCAAATATGTTAAGGAGTTGATTAAAATGTTTGGGATGGATGATGCCTAAGCTAAGAAAACACCTTTGGCTACAAATGATGTGGTTGATTCTTATGAACAATGGAAAACTGTTGATCAGAAATTATATAGGGCCATTGTTGCGTCCCTTCTATATCTCACAGCTAGTAGGTCTGATATAATGTTTGTTACTTGTCTTTGTGCTAGGTTCCAAGTGAAACCTAAAGAATCTCCTCTAGTTTTATTAAAAAGAATTTTAAGATATATAAAGAGTTTCCCAAATCTAGATCTCTGGTATCCAACTGAGTCGGAATTTTAGTTAACTGGATACTTAGATGCTGATTTTGCTGGATGTAGAGTGGACAGGAAAAGCATATCAGGAACATGCCCGTTCCTTGGTGCTAGACTTTTCTCCTAGTTTTGTAAAAAGCAGACATCTGTGTCTACATCAACAGCGGAAGCTGAATATATAGCAGCTGGTAGTTGCTGTTCACAGATGCTATGGATACAAAATTAACTCTGGATTATGGTTACAACTTAAATAATTCAACTCTATTTTGTGATAGTACCAGTGCTATATCTATATCACAGAATCCAGTACATCATTCTAGGACCAGGCATATAGATGTTAGACACCATTCATTAGAGAGTGTGTGGACAAGAAAAAAATTAATATTACCTTCGTCCCCACTGATTTGCAAAGGGAAAATATCTTCACCAAACACTTGGATGAGATGAAACATCTTTCCTTTATGAATCTGCTAGGCATGATGAATTGTGATACATTCATTTAATTCTCTGTCTATGGTCGAAGAATTTGCCAAATTTTGTCAAACAGAGTTCAACGAACTAAGGGAAGTTCTTGAGATTTTTCGTCGACCTGAGAACGATGATCTCTCTGTAGAAGTCATTTTTCATCAACCTAAGATCGACGATCTGGCTTCAGAAAAATTTTCTTCGACTTGAGAATGACGAAAAGTTTTTCCCTTCTTCTTACTGAGATCAACGAACTCTTTTGACAATAAAATATTTCGTCGACCTTAGATCGAAGATTTCTCTTGTTTCACAGGACAGAGTTTGTCGTTTCATATTCTGACAAAACCTTATACCTAGGTTTTCTTCGACCTCCATCCCGCACTTTTTGTTCCCTTGCACTTGATCTTTCTGCTTTCTTGTTGCAGGCAATTAATGGCAATTCCAGCAGGTGCTCTTTCTACAATGAAATTCGACATGGGATTTGACATCGATTTCGATTCATTTCAACAATAAGACAAGATCTTCATAGATATTATGCATCTATTTGAATACCTCAATTTGAAGAACCTAATTACTACTAGAATGAGGATTGCTTCTACTAAAATAAGTGAATGGGTTCATACTTCATCTACTACAGATGCTGACACTATGGTTGGAACTATATCGGGTAACACCGTTCTTTTAACCCCAGCCATTCTTACTAAAATTTTTGGACTAGTAAATGGGGAAGAAGATATTGAACTTGAATCTTCTGAATATTATGAAATGTTGACGTTGATGGGTTATTGTGGAGACAACCAAAATAAATTGCTGAAGAAGCACCTATCTGCCAAGTATAAGTTTCTCGAAGATGTAGTCGGTAAGGTGTTGCGGGGCAAGTATAAAGCCCATGATCACATTGCCAGAAATCAATTTTTAGTGATGTGTGCTGTGGTGAATAAGAAAGCCGTTAATTTGGCTAAGATTTTGTTCAATCTGATTAGGAAGAAGAACAACAAGAAGGAAGTTTGTTTTGGAAGGATTCTTGGAATCTTCCTTCATGCCAAGGCAACTGAATCCCTTGTCGCCCTGACCATATTCATCAACGCCTCTAAGATGCTGACCTGCGCCTTATTTTGCAGGTGGGAGAGGAGCATCCCAAAGCCTTCCAGGGCTTCCTCTTCAAAAACTTTTGAGAGTACTAGGGCAGTTACAGCCACTCCCCACCCTACAAAGGACAATTCAATTCCTCCTCCTCCCCTCATTCCAACTCCTTCGAAATCCATCCAACAACCTTCTCCCGCTCCAAAACATCAACCCACACCGACACCTACACCTCATGCTAGCACCACCCACCATTCTTCACTAATACATCACCCTACACCTCCTCAGTCCCCCATTTCATCCCTAGTTCAACATCAACAACAACTTCTAGAACAACCTCTATCTCGAGATTCTACTACTCCACCTCTTTCCCACCTTCCATCTCATCTTGCAGACATACCTCCACTACAAAATCTCACTTCACTACCTTCTTTAAATTATATTTCCTCTCCAAGCAATTCTATATCACCTTTAGATGAACCAATGACAGATTGTCATCCCTCATCATCTTCCATCATCAATCCATCTGTCTCTACCCAAACCCCCTAGAATTCTTAGAATTCCCTTCACCTTCCATCTTTCCCATCTTGGAATCCATCACCCCACTTCTGAAAAAGCTGATAGCAGAGGCCATCTCACCTCTTCCTTCCTCCTTCTCAACCTTTGTTGCTCAACTTGCTTTCTTCCCTGTCCCATCTTCTTCTGTTAGGGTCCTGGCTCCAATAGCCACTAAAACTAGGCTGGGGGAGATACTCAGTGAAAAAGTTGCCCTAGCAGCTCCAACAGCAGAAGCTCCAGCAGCAGAAGCTCCAGCAGCAATAGCAGTTGAAGATTTTGTAGCAGCAGTTTCAGATGTCGATATTGATATTCTTGATACAAAAATTACAGATGCAGATCTTGTTGAATTCCTGGAAACTGATATTGAAACTCCTGAAGAACCCTTGGAAATTCTGTATGGAGATTGCTTCATTGCTCCATACTTTGACCTGACATCAGTTCTAAATCATTTTGATATTTTGTTCAGAGACTGTCTTCCTTTTGTTTCTTTTCAATTATGTACAAATATTGTTTGTTATTCTGCCCCCATCTCTTTAGAGACCTTGCAGCAAATTCAAAAGATTTTTGAAGCTCCTGAGCCTGAACTCAATTTAGTTCCAGAAGCTGAGCTTATCCAAGTGGTTGAGGATGATCTCTCTGAGCTCAAGGCTCTTTCTCCTCCAACTTTTGTCTTCTCTACATCACCTTTGCCTGACTTTGATGAAATCCTTGCTGAGGACATGGATCAGAGACAGAAGTGCCTACTGAAGATATTCTTCCTCCATTTATCCCTCCTCCAGCTGAAAAGGAAATTCCAAAAGATGTTATTGATGAGATTGATGCTATGTATGATAACCCTCAAGGATCTTCTGATGATGTTCAAGATGATGACTCAGATTCTGATGACAGTATAAAGAAAGTGTCTAATAAAAGGAAAGCCCCACCTAAGGCTGTTCTAATGCCTAATCCTCATAATGACACTCCATATTACATTTTGTAGAAGATCACTCCCTATCCTAGAATGCCACAATGGATGTCGCTGTCAAAGAATGAGCAGAAAGAAAGGAAGAAGAGGAAAAGGTACAGGTCTCCTCCTAGACATTTCAGGAAAGACCCTCCTCTTCCGCTTCCTCCTTCTTCAGGCCCCTCAGTAAACATCTCTAAGAATTATGCTTCTGTTACCGGGACCTATCAAAGATAACCGAGGCAAAGCAGTCAACAACAGTCTTCTACAAGCAATCCACCTCCATATTCTTCTAAGAAAGTGCATATTGAAGAACCAATGCAGGATTCCTGTCCAAAAAGGCCAGAGTCTCCACCTATTCCTTTTGTTGATCCTGAACAGGAGACTTCTGCCAAGATGGCTAGATTCTATGAACTTATAGGACTTTCTCAAATCAACAAAGCTAAAGCTGAAGGCAAAGACATATCTCAATATTCAACTATGTCATCTTACAGAAAAGAAGAATTAAAATGGTATGCTAAGTCTAACAAGTTTTTCAATGTGTATGATTATATGAAACTGCGCGCAGAAGCTGTTATGCCCAGAACTTCATCCCAAACAGTGATTAGAGCATCTGATATATATACATGTCAAAGAAAGAAGCTGTCAATCCTAACAGGGAAATCAAATTCAAACAACCTGCTGAAGGATCAGACAAAGATAAAGCCAAGCAGAGAAAATGAGTTTATTTTCTTTGTTTTTCTTATTGACTTTTGAACTCTAATTTTTTTTATGTCATGAAGCACAATCTTGTAAATATCTGCTGAATATTTTGTTCTGTCAGATATATTTTCCTTCTGCTTTATGATTGTTTGTTTTTGTTCTGTATTAGTGACCTCACCGAAATAGGGGGAGATTGTTGGATCCCTAGTTGGATTTGGGCTAGGTTTACTAAGTTAGGCTGAGTCTGACCCCATTATATAGCCAGGGTCATTTCTAGTAGTCCTAGTGTTGTAGGCTAAGTCCCTTTTGCTGTACCATCTTGGACCAACCAGCAAAGGATCTTAGAGACTCAGACTTATCATTTTTCAGAAGACAGTGATCAGTTTGAAATTCTTCGAACTAAGCTCGACGATCGTCGATCTCTGATCGACTATCATCGAACTCCTATCGACGAACTTAGAGTTAATTCTCTGTGCTGAGCTCGATGATATTCGAGCTCAGGTCGACGTTTAGTTTTCAATCGACAGATTCTCAGCTCGACGAACTCAGAGTGCAGAATTGGAAAGTATTTCTCAGTTAGTTGTTCGCAGAGCTCAGATGATGAACTGGAATTCTTTGGTTGACGATCTTGGATCTCAGGTCAATGATTTTCGTTCAGCGTTCGATGTTTTCTGTTCTATTCCAGAATGAGTTTTTTCCTTCTTCTGTTCCTTATTTTCTCTATTTATTAGCAGTATTATTCTGAGTATTTAATACAAATATTCTTCTGAATATATCTGTTATTAGCTGCATTAAATATGACATTCATTAGAAGAATTATTTGCTTATTCTATCAATGATAGTTGGGGAAACTCCTTAATGTTTTTATTCCAGCCATTTTCAATTCTCCAGGTCAGCCAGCATTTATGGAAAGAATTAAAAATTCAAAGAGAATTTTTAATTCGCAGTAGAATAAAAGAGATTCTCTCTTTTTCGAGACATACAGTTACAAAGAGAGAGAGAAGAACTCAGAGGCACTGACAGAGAACTTTGATTAAGCATTCGACTTTTTCATTCTCTCTCAACGCTTTTCCTACTCTGCCAATACTCAAGACTGAAGAAGAACAAAACATCAAAATCAAGAGTCTTCTTCAACTTCTTTTCAAGAAATCAATAGACATGTTTTTCAACATCATTCATTGGATTTCCTGGACCTTGGCAGATCAAGCTGAAGACCTACTCACCCTTAAGAAAAGCGCATTCTCCCTGAAGCATTCAACTTCTCAGAAGGAGCTTTGACAACACAAGAATCAACATAGTCTTCTCAAGTTGTATTTAGAAAAGAGAAGACTTCCATCAAACTCTTTCCACCCCATTGTACAGGGTTTTAACTCCCTTCAAAAGTTAGTCTGGTTGATAAGTCTCCCTCCAAAATACTTGAAGTTAGTTTTTTGGCACCTAATCAAAAGCCTAAAGAGTTTTTTGATCTACCTGAATCAGATCTTGTGGTGGCAGTCACCTGATCAAAACCTGCTACTGGATTCCTACCAAGGGTGATAGAAGAGTGGATGTACCCAAGTTTAGGGGAACCACTATAAACTTCTTGTATCGTCTGGTTGCTCCTTTTCTATTTGTTTTGCTTTTTGCTGTGTTTGTGATTGCTGGAATAGATAGCCTAGTTTCTTGTTCTTTACTGTTATATGGTATCACTATTTTACTCTGATATAAACATTAAAAAGAACCAAAGTTTTAATACTCTATTCACCCCCCCCCCCCTTAGAGTAATCAGATCTAACCCCTCCTTTCATAAGGCTCCCGTGCCACCTTACTTAACCCCCTAATCCTCTACATTTGGGTATAGTAATGTAGCACTTGGATTCTCTCCTCATGTATCTTGGGCGTTAGTGTTTCATTTTAAGTTATGTCGTACACACTTCCACTACTTTCTGAGACCGTCCGATGCTAGACTTAGTGATTTGGGTTTAGTCTGGTCAGCCCCCGAGAGGATGCCTTCTGGCTTCGTTAATAAATTAATACGTAGGAATGCCAACCCATCAATGATTATGAAGAACGTCAAATTTTAGGCTTTTATTCCCGATTTTCATATAGCACAGGGTGTTTCACTTTATTTCAAGTTTCCGGATTTTTTACTGTACGTCTCTATTCCACCTGAAGTGCATTCTTCGTCGTTCTTCTCTACCACTACATGTTCTCTTGAGATGGGGAGTGTTAGTTATGTCGTGTCTATTTCCCATGTTGATTCTATGGTTCTTGAACCGGATTGTAAGATTCAAGTTTTTTTTCTTTTGCTTGACACCCTTTCGAGTTTCCTCGGGAGTTTTGTTGTTTCTTTGTCAGACAGGTTGTCAGTGCTTATGGATGTACAGGCTACTACGACATGGATAGCGAGGCCAGATTTGCACCATGTTGTTGCTGCTTCTGACTATTCTCCCCTAACGGTCCACTCATCGATGATGAGTAATTTTGAGTGGGGGAGGATTGATGGCGACGATGTTGATGCGGTCGTTGATCCCCGTCATAGAGAGTTCGTGGATTGGGACGGTCGTTGCCGCAAGCTTGAAGATGAGAGTCTACCACGATGTTTCTTTAACAACACTGCCGCCGCTACATATTTTGCTCGACGTCTGCCGTCGCTAGTAAACAAAATATTATATTATAAATTACATAATTATAATTATATATTTTATCATTTATATTTTAGCAATTTTATTTTTAAGCAATTTTATTTTAAGAGTTTATTTCATGTATTTCTATTTCATGCAATATGATGGGTGCTTATAACTATCATGTGTTATTTTTGATTATTTCATTTCATATGTAAGATGGGTGCATATAACCATCAAGAGTGGTTTAATTTTCAAGGGTGGAGATTGAGTGGTATAGCATATATATAGGTCTTGTCATGAAGGATTTTGTAGAGAATGAATAAGAATTAAAAACCCTTATCTTGATTGAGATTTTCCCTCCTGCTCTCCTCTCCTCCTCTCCAAAATTTCGGCCACCCCCTTGTCTCCTCCCTCTTGGCCGCCGGCCTCTCCTCCCTCTCCATCCTCTCTAGTATTCGGACTCCTTTCTTCTTCTCCTCCCTCTACTACCTAGTTCCTCTCGGCCACCCTCCTCCACCTACCACCCGAGCACTCCTCTACATGAAAACCGCCGGCCACCAAACCTGACCACCAACTATCACAACCCGAGCCCTCTCTTCCCTCCCAATAAACATAGTCGGCCTCCCTCTTTCACCCCTCCAATAAAAAAAATCCAGCCACCCACATTTCTCCCCTAGCCGCTAAACCCTCATCATCGTGAGTAAAATATTCCTCACCTTTTCTCTGACCTTTTTCCTTATATATCTTGGGTTACAGTATTCTCCTCTTCTAAGGTTTTGGCAAAAGGAAGAACGGCTTGCGATTTCATCATCCGGTCCGGATCTGTGAGTTTGCATGGAAATAAAAAATCAACAACTATCGTGTGCGATTCCTCCACTCATCTTGTGGATGGACTTCTTGGGATTGCGTAGCAATTTACTAAAACCTCTTCGTGTGATTTCTTCTATAAACTTGTGAGGTATTGGTGGAATTAGAAGACTAGTATTAAGTCCTGATTTATATTGAATTTGTGCTAATTAAAATCTGAATTTTCGATCATTATTTTCCGAATATTCTCATATAATTGGAACGGATTGATCTCGTGAACACTTGAATAAATCGGGTTCGTCATCCTTGATTTCCCCTTGCATTCAAGTGATTTTGTATACCCTCATATTAATTAATTTTTGGGATTGATTTGGACTTAATTTTAAATCACTAATTTAGCCCGGATTTTCTCTTATTGGAATGATGAATGTTTGCGTATAATTTAATTTGAATAGCTAATTGTCCGGATCGTGTGGGTCCTTTTCACTTGAGCGAACATTGGCCTTTAGTCATTGTACAATCTATAAAAGGGGTAGCATCCCTTTGTTTTTGTGTGTTGCTAAATTAGTTGAATAGTCGGTAGAATTGTTTAGAGAAAATAATGCTCGCTGCGTAATTAATTTAATTGACGAAGCCAAGAATGCCTAATGTTTAACCCGTAGAAACCATGGGCCTACATCATTAAGGCCATAACATTTTGTGTATTTTTTAAACATTCCTGAGATATATATTTATATATATATTGGACATTCACATGTATTATGTTCAAGTTAACCCATAAAGCTTCCGCTAGAATTCTCTAAGTTTGGATTCAGTTAGTAGTTTTGATATTAATACGTAACTTCGCCGACTACCTGTGGAATATGGAGTGGGGCCCTGGCCGGAGCCTTTATTATATTCCATCTGATGGATGAAGGTGCCTACTCTTATATCAATAGATAGAGTAAAAGTGTTATTACCTAACAGATGTGTGATGCATGCAGATGGGTCTTGCGTTGTTGAGGTGTGGATAGGAAGTCAGGATTTCATATTAGAAGCATCAGTGCACCCGATATCTGAGTTTGATGTAATCTTTTGGATTCACTGGCACTCGGAGCAGCGTGTCTCTATAGATTGCAACTCAAAGGAAGGCACACTAGAGCAAAACACCAAACGAGAGACTAAGTCTGCTGGTATGCGAGGATCAAGAAAGATATTAATGTTTGCTCTCCAGGTAGTCAAGGCTGTTCAGAAGGGCGCAGAGTTATTCTTCACATTGTTGGAGGTTGTTGAGCAAAAGCCTAGTTTGAGTGATGTTCATATTATGTCGGAGTATGCAGATGTGTTTGCTAAGGATCTCCCTGGGCTTGAACCCTAGCGGGAGATTGAATTCGCTATTGAGTTGGCGCCAGGTGCGAAACCTGTGGCCCGCTCACCATACCGAGTAGTGCCAAAGGAGATGGCAGAATTAAAAGTTCAATTGCAAGAATTGCTAGAGCAAGGATATATACGTCCAAGTATGCCACCCTTGTGTGCACCGGTCCTCTTTGTGATGATGAAGGACGGAAGCTTGCGGCTATGCATTGACTATCGACAATTAAACAAGTTGACAGAGATGAACAAGTATCTGTTACCACAGATTGATGACTTGTTTGATCAGCTGGTGGGATCAACTGTCTACTCAAAGATAGATTTGAAGTCTGGCTATTACTAGTTGAGAATTAGGGAATTTAACATTCCCAAGATAGCATTTGGTACAAGCTATGGTCATTATGAGTTCACTATAATACCGTTTGGGCTAACAAATGCACCATCAGTATTCATGGACTTAATGAATCAAACTTTTTGAGAGTACTTGGACCAATTTGTGATCGTCTTTATTGACGGCATATTGGTGTACTCTCAGTCCGAAGAGGATCATGCAAATCATTTGCGGATGGTTTTGCACACCCTGAGGAGAAACAAACTCTATGCCAAGTTATTAAAGTGCGCGTTTTGGCTGTCGTCAGCGTCTTTTCTTACCCAAGTGGTTAGTGGAGAAGGTATTGCGGTGGATTTGGCGAAGATAGTTGCGATACGGGAGTGGCCTGTGTTGTCTACTGTAGTAGAAGATAGGAGCTTTCTTGGACTTGCTGGCTACTACTGGCGCTTCATAAAGAACTTTTCGTGGATAGCCTTGCCTCTCACTACACTAACGAGTAAAGATCAGAAGTTTGTTTGTACGCCTGAGTGGCGTGAGCTTTTGAGGAGTTAAAGAGTCGTTTAACTACGACGCCTATCTTGGGTTCTCCATCAGGTACGAACGGCTATGAGATTTATAGTGATGCTTTAGGGAGCAGCTTAGGCTGTGTTCTTCTTCAGTTCGGAAAGGTTATTGCTTATGGCTCATGTCAGTTGAAAGTGCACGAGCGAAACTATCCAGTCAATGACTTGGAGTTTGTGGCTATGAACTTTGCACTGATGCTGTGGCGTCATTATTTACATGGCATGAAAGTTGACATCTTCACAGATCATAAGATCCCGAAATACTTATTAGATCAGAAAGATCTAAATATGCGGTAGCGGAGGTGGATGGAGTTCCTCGAGGACTACACCTTCGAGATACATTACACTCCTGGGAAGGGAAATGTAGTCGGAGATGCCTTGAGTTGAATGAATCTGGTATGGGCAAGTTGGTTCAGATGCATGATGAGCGTCTGATCCAGGAGTTGGAGGCCTTAGAGATTTCTTGTGTTGACAAGAATTCTACTGCAAATGCGTGCCTAAACTGGACGGAGGTACAGTATGACCATGCGGGAAGGGTTCGGCGAGCAATGGAACTCGATCAGATTATGAAACGCTATGTAACGGATGGGTTAAATTCCCAATTCTCCTTGCATGACTGTCTTTTGAGAAAATATGGTCTTTTGTGTGTCCCAAATGTGGGTAACCTATGAGAAGAATTGATGTATAAAGCACACTTCACGAAGTATTCAATTCACACAGGGTGCACAAAGATGTACAAGGACATGAAAAAGATGTTCTGGTGGCCGAGTTTGAAGAAAGACAAAGCTCTTTACGTGGCTAAGTGTCAGACTTATGACTTAGTAAAAGTAGAATGTCAGAAGCCTGGCAGTTTCCTAAAGTCGTTACCAATTCCGGTATGGAAGTACGATGATATCTATATGGATTTCGTGTATGGGTTGCCAAGAACGCAGAGTGGGAATGATGTCGTGTGGGTGATCGTTGACCGATTAACAAAGGTATCACACTTCATACTGAATAAGAAGGATGATTCAGTGGAAAAGTTGGCTAAGTTATTCATGGACAACATAGTACGATTGCACGGTGTGCCCCGTAGCATCATCAGTGATCGAGATGGGCACTTTACTTCGAATGATTGGAGGCTAATCCACCATTTGTTGGGTACTCAACTGAAGTTCAGTTCAACCTTTCATCCACAAACGGATGGTTAAACCGTCAGGAGTAACAGGGTAATGGAGGATATGCTCCGGATTTGCGCCTTAGATTTCATGAAGAGGCGGGAGGACCATCTTTATATGATCGAGTTCGCATTTAATAATAACTATCAAGCTAGCATTCAGATGGCGCACTTCAAAGCTTTATGCGGTAGGAAGTGCGGTACTCTTTTAGCTTGGGTGGAAACAAGCGATTTAAAGTTTTATAAGCATAAAGAATTCGAAGATGCAAATTCGACTATATGATCTATATGAGAGCGACTATTCGTAGCCCAGGATTGGCTGGCAAAATACTACAATGTCGAGCAAGAAATATGGAGTTTGCGGTGTGCGATTTAGTATATCTGAAGATCAAGCCATTCAAAGGCATGTCAAGGATTCGACGCTTGAAAAAGTTGAGTTTAGGGTATCTTGGTCCGTTTGAAGTGGTTGAATGAATTGGAGAAGCTGCCTATCGATTATCCCTTTCAGCGGAGCTAAGTAGTTTGCATGATGTGTTTCACATATCGGTGCATCGGAAAATTTTGAAAGAGCCTACGCAAGTGATCGCTAATGATCAGGTACCGATCGATAGTGGGCTGATGATGAAGGTTAAGCCCATTCGTATCGAGGACACGGAGGTCAAAAAACTATGGAACAAAGCAATCAGGATGGTTAAAGTCTGTTGGGACAATTGTGACCGTGAAAAAATGACATGGGAGCATGAGAAAACCATGCCTGATGAGTTTCCCGAGTTGTTTTCGTAATGGTTTTGTACACTTTTCCTTTGAAAATATATAAAAAAATTTCGGGACAAAATTTATGTAAGGAGGGGAGATTGTAATGCCCCAAAAATCCTGAAAAGGATGGATTTGAAGTTAACGCGTGGCGGTAGAGTTAACGCCATCCTTAGCTATTGTATTAAAATGTCTTGCGTCTCAGGAATCTACCATGTGGCGGTAGGAAGGTACCGCGTCGCATTAGCACTCAACGCTTTTGACGAAGAGTTGAGTGACTACCGCGTGGTTGTTGTATGTTATCACGTGGTGATAGTACTCAACGCTCTCGACAAAGCGGTGAGTGACAACTGCGCGACAGTAGTGAGGTAACGCGTGGCGATAGCTCGAGTTAAAGTACTGCTTGGCGATAACTTGACGCGCGGCGGTAGCATGCCATATGGCATTAAGGTGAAAGTCTTTAGTGTCAACTAATTCCACCTATTGGGGGGATAGGTGAATTGCAGTCTTTTGCGGAATTTAAATAACCTGCACAATTAAACAAACACAGCACAGAAAAAAGCACACAAGCAATTATAGTGGTTCCCCGATTTGGGTACGTCCACTCTCACCCTTCGACCTATCTCCCACCAAGGCACGACTCGATCACTTCACCAAATGGATTGAAATCTAATCCTCAAACTACGGAAGGCACCCTTCCAACCGAAGGAGTCACTAATCCTCCACCACAGGTTGCACCCAACCCTTACAACTAGGAATCACTATTCCTTTACAACAAAACAAAATTAGAATGTACAAGAAATAAAAACTACACGTATGGAAAACCCGATGTCCCTCTTCATTCGTTGAAGCATTCTTGATGAAGACGAAGAGTCCATGACCGGAGCACTCTCTTGGAGAGGATCTTGCCAAGATAGGCGGTGGCAAGCGATTGCGGCGGCGATGCTTTGTAGATCCAAACTTCTTGACAAAGCAAGCAAGGTTTACCAACGATCTCAAACGGATCAGTCGTCTCAATCGATTAGGAATGAAGAGCGATCCTCGTTCAACAAATCGAGAGACAATAGATCTCGAAAGAGATGCGTGAGACGCTAGGCTTGCCTCGGTCCTGTCGACGAAAGATCAAAGAGGACCTCTAAGATCTGCAGCGGCGACTATCTTACGAGCGGCGACGGCAACTGGAGGATTTCCGCGATCGGCTAGGTCATGCTTGGCGGCTTTGATTTCTCGTGAATGATTACTGTTGAAGTTTCGAATAAATCATATATATATATACCCTGAGGCCAACCCTAAAGTCCATTGTGGGACCTACAATGAGAAATCCTAGCCCCAGCCGAAACAGCGTAACCCGTCATGGTTCGGTCCAGCGAGCAGAGCAAATTTGCCTAAAGCAAATTCGGCGAGAATCATTGATGATTCCCGTCGAAGTCGGCGGGAATCACTTGTGATTCCCTTCAAATTTTCCTTGGCCGATTTCCTGTTGTAAAACTAGTCAGCCTGCGGGAATCAGTGGGAATGCAAACGTCATTCTCGACGAATCGGCGAGAATCAGTTAATGATTCCCGTCGATTCTGCATTAGCAGAATTCTTGAAGTCGGACAGTCAGCCAGATAAAATCGGGGGAAATCGACGAGTGATTCTCGACGATTTCGGCGAGAATCACTAGTGATTCCCGCTGAATCGGCGAGAATCACTAAGTGATTCTCGTCGATTTTGCCTTAGAAGATTTTCCTCTTCCTTCCCATGAACTTGGTCTTTGACCCATCCTTGCTCCTCTTCTACTCTTGATCTATCTCGACCCTGTACTTGAAAATAAGTACAATCCAATAGAGAGAGCACACATGAGTCAACACACTGATCTGCTCAACGAGGGATTACATTGCACAGACCCGTGTATATTTACCCACTACACCCTAACATTGGTGTGTACTTAGCATGGAATAGCTGTAAGCACAACTCTATAGAAAGTCATCAAATACATTGTCAATTCAACTTAGCTTGTTCGGGGCTTCTTCAAATCAGGTACATTGTGGATACAATACCCAACATAAGGTGCAGACTATTTTGGTGTGACAATGCGATATCGATTTTGCCAAGCGGAAATCGCCTATGATATCGTATGGCGGTAGTAGATAACGTGCGGCGGTATCCTCCATATATTAGCTGTATATGAGAATGAATTCTCATTATTCATTCTCTTAGTTCTTGAGGTTCTTGAGAGCAAGAGTCTGGGGCTAAGACTTGCAAGCTAGGGGAAGGAGACCCTGTGGTCAGATTTAAGAGCTGAGGCAAGATCCGTGAGGGAAAGCGAGGAGATCCTTTCCATCCGGATAAAAGACTTCACCATAGCTCCAAAATGACCTGCGAGGGTAACGACTTTCTCCTTGGACAAGTGAAGTCCTCAATTTGCACACATGCATGGAACCCCTCACCAAAAGGTGAAGAAAAGGGTGGTTTCCAGCGAGTCGATAGTTGAGATCCCCGATAAAACTTGCATATATATCCGGATTTGAAGTACGGAATAGGCATGTTGTGTGAAGCCCGTCTGGACAGGTTTGTCTGAATTGGTGATGAATTGATTTGCGTGCTGGAGAAGAATCTGTGGATAAAATGTGTGGTTCAACGTGTAGTTCAACGTGCAGAATCTGGGGTCTGGGGTGTGCAGGTTGCTGTAGTGATTGTACTGGAGGTGATACACAGGAAAGCACCCAAAATTAGGGGAAGAAGTGATATCTATCCCTACCGCGCGGCGGTAGTGGTACAGCCGGCAAAAGCTTCCAGAGAGCTATTATTTGTAAGTGGCCTGTCTCTGGGAGACCTGAGGGCCTTTACTGATATCTTTTTATGATATTAGCTTGAGGACTTAAAAGTTCTGAGGTCTATTAGCGAGGACTTAAAAGTTTTTCTTTAGTAAGGGGGGACGCCGACCTTCGTCGTTGCTTGAGGGCCTGATAGTTTGAGCTACAGGCTTTGGCTAACCTGTACCCACCTTATGATGATCGACTTGGAGTGAGTCACTGGATTGAATCTGAAAGTAGAACTCCTTTGACTTTGTCGACTCATAGGAAGAAAAGAGAAATGCTCAAGGTTCGACCATCAAGTCCGGTATTGTGCATGGTGGTGGTACCCAGGAGATCCGGTACACCTAGAATGTGCCTTGAGTGCACGGGGCATGTGTAAGACCCCTTTTTTTTCTTTTTTAAACCACGGGGTCTTAGGACTAGAACCTCTGCTTTGTGGTGACACCTTCACGCCTGGGAAGGTTGTCATTACAAAATGCGATCTTGTAGGCCAAATCGATCACAGAAAAGTAGCAAAATACTAAAAGACACGTCCTCAGAAATCATGTATATAGTAAAAAAACTCCACGAAGGGAGAGTCCATAAAAATAATAATAAAGGTACTAAAAATAGGGCTCATGCCCGGTACGTCAATATCCTCACTACAAATCTCTCAGCGCGAAAGAAAAACTAAACATCTACTAACGATCGGGACTCAAATTCCTAGCTGTCTAAACACCAGTGCTAGACTGTCCCAACTCCAAGCGTGTCGAACTCCGGGGCAGCTCCTCCATGCTGGGCTACGCAGTCCCATAAAATGATGTGGTTCGAAATCCGTTAGTCAAAAAGACTAAGTCCTATCATCCCCCACCCCTTTCCCCATGGCTCCTAGGAACCGTACAGGGAGAAGGAAAAGAGAGGTATTGAAGGTGGAGAATAGGAAAGTAACAGGTGACGGCGGAACTAGGCTAGCAATTCTAAGTGTATATGTGGCATTAATGAAAGTATGAAAGACTGAATATATAATAAGTAACTTTAACTTTTATGAAAACACATAAGCTAAGGTATCTTCTGCAAGGCTGCTATCGTATTAAAATTCTCATTCCAATTTATACGATAGGGTGTCAGTTTTCTAGCAAGCATGTATATATCTACAGAATAAAAACCATTAACTTATAAGCGCGCTCACACGAGCTTATAAACCAAGGGGTGGTTTAGCAGGGCCTATTGTATAAAAAGTCCCATTACAATTTATACAATAGGTGTCAAGTGTTAAATGTAATGGTTATGCTATGACATACATGTATGCCATGATGTGAATCATGCAAGTGCAACACACCCACTCGACTCTGTGCACACAGACCTTTAGTTCCCCATTTCTAGAGCCAAACTTCCCAGGATACCTCCGTAGTGGCAAACAGAAGCGGTTGGTTGGGCCTCGCCCACCTATAAACAGGTAATTGCACTACAAGTAAGACCAATCGTATGCCTCGATGCTGGTGCACTAAGCGGAGCTCCTGCATACTCTTTTCCGGCTGGTCCACCAGACTTAATTTGGCGAAGTGCAAAACCACACTTGTCGAGTCAATGTATTGGTGTCGGTGCATCTATTCTCCAATACCGAAGACCCACCACCTTATACTTTATGCACATGCAACCTTATATATCAGCTACCGAGCCAAATCTCCCCAGACCATCCCGTCCGTCACAAACAACAACCAAGCCAAAGCTTGCCGGGCAAACCTGCCCATCACCAAAACCATCGAGCCTACTGCATGTGTGACCCAACCTAACATCTCGAGACATCGAGGTGAGTGAAATTGAATCCCTAGATATACTAGTTACTCTTGCTATTTATTTTGCCTACAGTTTAGGTTAGCCCAGGACCCCAGGCATACCCCGTGAAGGGTTCTCGAGGGCACTAGCAACTACAATGGGATGATGCCCAAAGCTCCCTTTCGCAAGACACTTATTATTATTGGTTAATACCTGATTCCCGATCTCTTTAGTATTACACTGGTTCTAACCCTAATGTGTTTTGACCCTGTCTCTCCCTTCACAGGAAAGAAGATCTTTCGTCGATCCCGAGAACCACCTAATCTTAGACAACCCTACAACCTTCTCATCCCAACTTCCAATGGTATACTCCAATCCACTTTATTAAAATCAGTAAACCACAACCCCATCTCCCTACAACTATTCCCCATGCTAACACGATTTCCGCAGTTTTACTAAATGAAGATCACTTTATGCTATATGACGTGCATGATAGGAGGTACTCTAAATCCTCATCCAAACACCCTGAGTTAATTAATGAAGGCCTATCATGACATTTATAGCCTAAATCAAGAAACTTGGAATTTTCCTACTTTATCTGACATTATATTTATTTTTCCTAAAAATCCAAATGTCATAGTTTGAATATGAAGTGACCCTTACAGTCATGCAAAATGCTCCATAAAATTATGATAAATACTAGGCAGATAATTAATCAGTAAATTCAAGTCTCCCAAATTTTTGCAAGGATTAAGCCTCTAGTCAATAATTTTAAATATAATCACTATGTTAACAGCTAAAGAAACAAGTGATGTAAATAAGCTTCCAAAAATTGTAAGAAAATTCAAGCAAGACTAATGTGCCCTAAAAACACTCCTGGCCAAGCTTCCAAACTTCCCAGTGAATAATCAGCTCTTATTTTAATTTAGAACTATAATCCTCTTTCTTAAATTTATAAAACAACTACAGAAAATATTAATATAAAAATTATAATAAAATTTCCTCATGTGAACATTGACCCAAGTACACTTTTGCATGAGTTTCACAATTTTCAAGCAATCATTGAGCTCTGAATCTATTTTTAAATATAATAACATTTTTAAAAGCTTGTGAAGATAGTTCTAAAAATATACACCTAAAAATTATAATAAAATTCAAGTATGATTATATTGACCAAAAATACTCTGTGCCCAATTTTCATAACTTCCAATGGAATAGTGTGATCATAACAAACAAAAGACTATCAAGGGCAATTCCATGTATTATAAAGGATGTACAAAATTTATTATTCCAAAACTACCAATAAAATCACCAAAGGCTCTTATTTACCCTATGAACATACTAACCAAGTTTCATAGCTTTTCATTAAGTTTTGATGGCATATCTTACATGTATATGGGTTGTGCCCTAAACTATGCTTAGGGTTTTGAGGGGTTTAACCATCTCTAAATCCATTATTATTCCCACAAGAGGATTTTAAGCACCATAGGGTCTTCTCCACCAAATTTCAAGTCCACATAAGGGTATTTGACCGCATCCCCTTCTCAAATCCCAAGGTCCAAACTTAGGGTTTTAACTTGGGTCCTAGGGCAATTCTACCCCAAACCACCCCATAACGCATATGAGGGTGGTTAATGTCATGTCAAACTAGTGGCAAAAATTTTAGCCTCTATTCAGGGGGTTTGGCCACCCAAACTCACAAGGTGCACTTTTGACCTAAATACCCCTTTTAGGGCAAAACTAAGGTTTACTAATTTCCCCAACTAAATCAACTCTAAATGAGGTGAAAATATATATAGAACCTCATGATGACCCTTGGGACCACTCACCAAAATTTGGGAGGGTTTGGAGGTCATTAGGTCTCCTAATTTATTTACCCTATGATTATTAAATAATTTCTAAAACTATAGAAAAATTATCTCCAAAAATTCCCATTTTTGGATAGGACCTAGGTATAGGATAGGGTGACTCCATGTCCAAATCTAAGGTCAAATGGACAAGGGGTGAAGTGGGGGCACACCTTTTTACCTCTAACTAGTCCTAGGTATAGACCCCACCAAAATGAGTGCCCTGGTAAAATCAGGAACCCAAATTGGTTTAAACCAATTTTAAAATAATGTACACCCCTCTGGCTACAACTTTGTTGTTTACCACTTTCTCTGTAGGTTACCCTAGGTATTTTCAATAAATTAAAGCATTAAATACAATATCTGTGACAGAAATGATATGAAAATATAACCTATAATTTAAATAATCTCTAGCACGAATCTTAAAGCACATCCAGTGGCCCCTGGTAATCGTCTACCTCCAGTTGATGGCCAGGATCATCCCGACCTAGAGCCACTTCTAACTGCCACAATCAGCCATCCAGCCACCTCCCTGGCCGGCCACCGCTACCACCACCTCCGTCGAGGTGGTGGACATCGATGGGCGGCGGCACGGCCGCCGGAGGGGCCAACTCCGGCGATCCCGCAAGTTAATTTTTCTCGGAAAAACCAGAAAAATTAAAGCATGGATCGGGCTTAATTGAGCCCAATTCTCATCTTAAATGAAATTTATGATCTACCCATAGAGTAAGGAGAGGAGGAGGACCTTTATGGTGGTCTAGAGTCACGCCGATCATCGGGTCGTCATAGTGGTGGTGGCGCCGCTCAGATTTCTATAACTATACAGTGGAAGGGCTCGAATTCTTCAGGTAAGTTGTGGGAAAAACTCCTCTCAGGTCACTAATGGTGTTTAAAGCCTCAGTTAGAAAGGGGAGAGGCCATGTCATCAATGGCCATTAATGGCCATGAATAGCCTTTCTCGGTCATGGTGGTTCACATTATTCAGTCAGTGGAAAAGCCTGGAAAGGCTCTTGATCTTCTCAGGACTGTTAGGGGAGATGAATCAAGCAATGAAGGGTGGTCCTTGGCTTCCCTATGCCATGAATGGCTTTAACCCATTTTCTTTCTCCTCCATTAAAGAGAAATTGAAGCTTTCTCTCTCCTTCCCCTCATGGCCGAAATTGTTCATCACACTAGCCTAATTGCAGCCTACTAATTCCTAATATTGAATGATTAAGAGGTGGTTAGACTAAGTGAATAGGGCTTGAGCTTGGGTTAGCCCATTTGGGCTAAGTTGACCTAAACAAGACTAGAGTTGACCTTGGTCATTTTGACCTTTTGGGTTGACCCCAATGGGTCCATGGTGACCCATTGGCCTCCCCTATGGCCTAGGTAGGGCTAGGTAGGTTTATATTGGCACTTGGGGGTCACTTGACCCTTAGGAATGGCACTTTAACCAAGTTAGAGCTAGAGTTGGCTTGGGTCAACTCAGGCTCTAGGGTTGACCCCAATAGATCTTTGGTGACCCATTGACCCCACGTTAGGTCTAGGAAGACTTTGGTAGAGTGGGTTGGGCTCATTAGGGCACATTGCCCTTAGTTTGGGCACCTAGCCCAATTTAGGCCTAGGATGGTCCTAGGTCAACTTGGACTCCTTGGGTTGACTCTAATAGACCTTTAGGGCCTTTCAATAGATTGGTGAGGTCATAGTGAGGCCTTGGAGTCATGGTGAAGACTCATGATCATCCTAAACTAGGGTTTAGGAATCTACTATTTGTAAATCATAATTATCTCACCTATATTCCTAGGTCCACTTGGTCTTCTTAGACTTCCTATGGTTTTGTCATGACCTAGTCATGACAAAACCACTCCTAAGGGGGTTCAATTGCCTGAGGGATGTGATAAATCCCAATACATAAACAAAAAATTTCGCCCCCGAAATTCTAATTAGGCCTACGGGGTTTCAAGTTTGAAAAGTAAATTATAACATCCCGAGAGGTTGTGAGGAATACCTGACCTAAAAGCTCTGGGTATTTTTGTTGCATCAAATCCTATGTCTCCCAGGTGTGCTCCTCCTAATCGCAATTCCTCCATAGGACCTTGACCAATGAAACTTTCTTGTGGTGCAAGACTCGTATCCCCTTGTCGTCAATCTGGACCGGCTCTTGGTGAACTGACTGATCAGATGCTACCGGCCCATCTGTAGCCGTAATTTACTACTCTGAGCATAGTAGATCCCTCCTAAGAGAGGATATGTGGAACAAGTCGTGCAGACCCTCCAGCTTCGGTTGCAGCTCCAGCATGTATGCTAAGGAACCGATCCGCTCCAGGATCATGTAAGGCCCCATATATCTCAGGTTGAGTTTCTTCTTCCAACCCCGCACCCATGAAACTCCATACATCGGTCAGATCTTCATGAATACCCAGTCCCCCGTCTGAAACTCCACCCGACGATGTCGAGCATCGTAATACTTAGACTGTCTACTTTGAGCCTCTAACATCCTATCCTATATCAGCCTCACCTAAGCCTCGGTGTCCTCAACAAACTCCGAACCTAAAGGCTTCAGATCCTCGTCCTGTATCCATGACAGCGGAGTCCAACACTTTCGTCTGTATAGGCCCTCATAAGGAGCCAGCCCTATGCTGGACTGGTAGCTGTTATTATATGAGAACTCGACAAGTGGCAACATCTTCTCCTAAGGCTCTCCGCAATCCAAAATGCAAAGTCACAGTAGATCTTCCAAGATCTGATTGGTGCGTTCCATCTGCCCGTCAATATTGGGATGAAAAGATATACTGAGTGTCAGCCGGGTGCCTAAGTAAGTCTGCAATGAGCGCCACTCTCTAGATGTTAACCGTCCATCCCGATCTGATACGATCATCTTGGGTACGCCATGATAATGGACGAACTGCTCCACAAACTTCCGAACCAGTACACCAACCGAGTCATCCTTTCTGATCAGGATAAATATGGCTACCTTCGTCAGCCGGTCCACGATTACCTAGATCGAATCGTTCCCCATCCGCGATCCGGGAAACCCATGTATGAAGTCCATCGGGATATCCTCGAACTTCCACTCCAGCACTAGGAGTGGTTGCAGCAATCTTGCGGGGTTCCTGCACTCTGCCTTAACTATTTGATATGTCTCGCAGTGGGTCACGAAGTAGGTGATATCCTTCTTTATGCCTAGCCAATACATGGTCTTCTTCAGATCTGCAGTCATCTTCGTAACTATCGGGTCTACCAAATACCGGCTGCAGTGGGCCTCCATCATGAAATCCTCCCAAACCTGGCCTCCCTCTAGTATATAAACCCGTCCTCTAAAGCACACCAGGCCATCCCTTAGTGTGTAATCTCCAACAGTGCCTGCCTCTAAGCCCTAGAATATCGGCTCCAGCTTGGCGTCCTGCCTCTACCCATATCTGAATCGGTCTCGAATGTCATCTGTGGTGCTCATCGCTGCTAAATACTCCTCATAAAGCTTGGGGTCATTAGACGACACCAACATGATGTTTATTTCTTTCAATCTCTATACCAGCTCCATAGACATAATTTGAGGCTCTGCTACGGAAGTGGAGGCTCTCCAACTCAGTGCATCGGCTACCACGTTCTCCTTCCCTTGGTGGTAGTGCAACTCGTAATGGTAATCTTCTAGAAACTCCACCCATCTCCTTTGTCTATTATTCTAATGCCCCCGGATTTTCTATGTTTTGTTGATCATTGTTTGGCATTATGATGATGCGTTTTCGGCCTTCTGCCATTGTTAGATCGTGGTCTTAGCTCTCTAGGTTTCTATAGTGGCATGTTTGTAGCCTGCTGGCAAGATTCCATAGCAAGTCGGGTCTAGTTTTGTGACTCTTTGAGGCTCTCGGGGAATGCTTGTGCATGGTCTTTGGGTAGTGATAGCCCGAGTTGTGATCGTCGGATGTTGTTTTCGACTTCGTCGTTGTTTTCGTAGCTTTGGTGTTTAGCTATGGTGCGAGTTTTGTCGAAATCAAAGATCATTTATTTTCGCGTCGTTTCAACGTTTGTTTTGTTAGCCGGTAGTGGCTACATGTTTGTTGTGAATGGCCTTGTGTTATCGAGCTTGGTAAGGCTGGTGCTTGTATTAGGCTAAGTTTGTTTAGCCAATTATTAATATATATATATATGTATGTATATATATATATATATATGTTTGTGTGTAAGCTTGGGTGCTGATAGCTTTATTTTTATAAGTATATATATATGTGCATGATATATATATAAGTATGTGGCTATTTTTATATATAAGTTTATATATATGCATATTATATATATATGTACATAAGAGTATGAGTTGGCTGGTAGATGAATCGCTATTTTAATTTAAGTGTCAGCTAGTGGCCGATTGCTATATAAAAATTTATATATGTAGTCAGCTAGTGCTTAGGCTAGGTTATCTTTAATTAGCTATAGAGTAAGTGAGTGGAGGATTTATTAAAAGCTCCAGTTGTTCTCCTCCTCCCCATTTCTCTCCATTTCCCGAGCATTGTTAGCTTCCAGTGGAAGGAAGTGAGCAGGAGGCGGAGGAGCTACTGCTTTTACTGCTGGTTAGTTGTTGAGTTAGGGCTGGATTCTCTCGGGTACCAGCGGATCTGAGCTGCTCTCATCGTGTTCTTCCTTCCTAGGTTAGTAATTTCGCATTTTGAGCCGTCTATAGGAGCTAGGGTTTCTTCAGTCCTTCTTCTTCCTCGCTAAAAGCTCCAGGTTTTCCTTTATAGGTAGCTAAAGGTGCAGGTGGCCGATCTCTTGCCGCCGGTGCCAAGCTTTGGAGTTTTCTGCTGTTTTCCTGGAGGTAGAGGCAAGTGGCTCCCTTGACCTTGCCAAATTATTTCTAACACTTACACTATTTTCATTTCCTCTGCAATAGCTCTGTTCTCTTTATTTCCTCCCTAGAAGTTAAAGCAGCAGGATGACATTTCGCTTCATTCCAGCCATGTGCTACTTCATTATTTCCTAGATTTAAATTAAGCTTTCTCTCTTATTTATCTCGTCTTGTGTCCAGTTAATAGTTGGTGTCAGGGTTAGGCTTAATTTAGTTGTAAGCTTAAGTTTAGTGCTGCTATGGACGGGTAGGAGGGATAGGAGAGAGAGTTGGAATAAATATCCAACTATCTAGATAAGTGGTGTTGAGTGGGCTGGGGACAGGATAGCTGATTATTAGGCTTAGTCAAAAGCATTGAGTGAGTGTACCTCACTCAACGCCTAGACTATTAGGCTTCTGGCATTGAGTGTGGTGCCCTCACTCAACGCCATGGATGATTTTACGGCTAAGTGTTTTGGCGTTGAGTGAGTCGACCTCACTCAACGCCGTGGCTATTTGGCATTGAGTGTGGTGGAATCACTCAATGTCGCAGCTTTTCCTAGCGGCAAAGTCATTTGGCGTTGAGTGAATCAAACTCACTCAACGTCGTGGTTGATTTGGCGTTGAGTGGGGTGGACTCACTCAACGCCAGCACCTGTTTTTGCGGCTAATTCATTTGGCGTTGAGTGAGTCGACCTCACTCAACGTCGTGGCTGTTTTGGCGTTGAGTGTGGTGGACTCACTCAGCGCCATAGCCTATTTTTGCGGTAAGTATTTTGGCATTGAGTGAGTCGACCTCACTCAATGCCGTGGAGGTTTTTGCGTTGAGTGTGGTGGACTCACTCAATGCCAAAGCCTGCTTTTGCGGTTAAGTCTTTTGGCATTGAGTGAGTCGACCTCACTCAACGTCGTGGCTATTTTGGCATTGAGTGTGGTAGGCTCACTCAACGCCAAAGCCTGTTGCTGCGATTAAGTTGCTTGGCATTGAGTGGGTGGACCTCACTCAACGTCGAAGCTGTTAGGCGTTGAGTGTGGTAACCCACTCAGTGCCGCGTCGAGTTAACTCGACGCTTTTGTCTTGGGTTTGGTGTTTCCTTAGGATTGTTAGTATGACATTTTCCTTAGGGGGGAGTTGGGTGATCGAATAGTTTTTGAATGCCGACTCATGGATTATGGCAGGTGGTGTGGGTTTGAGGGCTCTGTATGGGGTGAATTGTGCGTGATGAGCTATGGCCACCACCACCTAGGCCGTGTTGGGCTGGTATGGTTTGGTGTATGGACTCTGTAGCTGCCACCGTTTGTTTTCACTATGGAGTGTTATTTTTGGGGTCTGGTTGTTGGTGAGGGCTGTGCCGCCCACTCCGACCCAAGGTTTTCACCACGGCCAATAATTCGCCAAAATTAGGACTGTTAGCTCTTTTCCTGGCTTTTTGATATTACTTTGGTTTATGTATTTATATGCCTTGTAGAAGAGTAATGAAGCCTTATTTAGGCAAGTGATGGGTATGCAGACTCAGATCCAGTCTCTGTTAGCAGTTGTTGTAGGACAGCCTCTGAGAGTGCCGGACCCTGCTGTAGGCATATCCGTTCCTGTTCATCATGCTCCCCTGGTACCTCTTGTTGTGCAGCCCCCGGAGATGTCATTCATATAACACTTCCAGCGACTTGGACCACCTACCTATGATGGGAAGGGAGAATTTATGGTTTTGGTTGATTGGCTTATAGCAATCGAGGAGAGGTTCTCCTATTCTGGAGTTACCCCCGATCAGAGTTTGATGATCGTCGCTTATCAGCTTAAGGGATTGGTGAAGAGTTGGTCGTTGGGAGAGAAGGAGAGATTGAAAGAGGGATGCTCTTGTTAGACCTTCAAGGAACTGTTGCTAAGGAAGTTTCTACCTTCGATCGAGCACGACCGCCTGATGAATGATTTCCTATATTTGAAGCAGAGGCATCTCACAGTTGCGGTGTACGAAATAGAATTCAGCAAGCTAAGCCGGTTTGCCCCCAGCTTGGTGAGTTCCGAAGCGGAAAGAGTTAAGCGATTTCTTGGTGGCCTGAGAAGTGATGTTCAGCAGTTAGTCGTTGCCCATGGAGCAGTGAGTTATGCTGGTGCGGTAGAAGCTGCTTTGAAGGTGGAGGCCATTGATAATGCTAAGCAAAGAGGGCAGCATGTGAGAAAAGATAAAAGGAAAGCTGTTGAAGGAAAGAGCCCCCAGGTACCCGGTGCTTCTGCAAGAAAGAAGAGAATGGAGGTTTGTAGATTCTGTGGCCGGCCGGGCCATCCCATGGAGAAATGTTTCAAGAGGTTGGTAGCTCAGAAGAAGGAGAAGGTGAATGCGATTCAAGGAGCTCCCATGAAATATTTATTCTATTGTGCGCGTAAGCGGCCAGGGCATGGTGTTGCCCATTGCTGGGGTAACGATAGGAATAAGGTAAGAGGTTGTTTTCTTTGCGGTCAAGAAGGGCACATCAAGGCTCAGTGCCCCCAGCTCCAGCCGGTATTCCATCCAGTGCCACTCCAGGCATTGCCACCGCCTCAGCGGGTGGACAAAGTCAAGGGAAAGCTGAATGTAATTGCTTCAGAGGAAGCGTAGACTTCGACTCAGGTCATTTCAGGTTATATTTCTCCCTAGCCTAAATGTTTTGTTTCAAGTATAGATTTAGCATTTGTTTTTCTTAGTTGCGTCTGCCATCTTATAGGAAGATTTAAGGTGAGGAACCGTTGGGCGCGTGTTCTCTTTGACTCTGGCGCTACCCACTCCTTTGTGGCTAGAGCCTTTGTGGAGCGCTATCGTTTGGGTCTAGAGCAAGTTAGTGATGGCTTTGCGTCAAGTTTCCTTATGGTGATTCTGTGGTTTCGGATCAGGGCATTCGGGATTGTCAGATTTTGTTGGGGGATTTTCTAGCGAAGGCAGATTTGAAGGTGATCGACCTAGAAGACTTTGATGTTATCTTAGACATGGACTGGTTGGCCAATTATGATGCAGTTATCCAGTGCAAGGGTAAGCGCTTGGACTTCTTTAAGGACCACGGTCAGCCTTGGAGCGTTTATGTTGATCCGTGCTAGGAGTCTCCAGTCATTTCTGCGGTATGTTCTAGTAAGTTTCTTGATTCTGGCTGCTTTGCCTGTTTGGTCTCTCTAGTAGGGACAGTTGTTTGTGTGTCGCGTTTGGAGTAGATTCCTGTGGTTTGTGACTTCTCTGATGTGTTTCCTGACGATCTTCCCGGTCTTCCACCCGATAGAGATGTCAAATTTGTTATAGATTTGGAGCCAGGTACACGTCCTATTACGAAGGCGCCATACCGTATGTCCCCGCAAGAGTTGGAGGAGTTGTGTATCCAGCTGGATGAGATGTTGGCAAAGGGTTTTATCAGGCCGAGTTCGTCGCCTTGGGGTGCGCTTGTTCTATTTGTAAAGAAGAAAGACATGTCGATGAGGCTTTGCTTCGACTATAGAGAGCTGAACAAGATTACTATCAAGAACAGGTACCCTCTGCCATAGATTGACGATTTGTTTGATCAGTTGCGTGGTAGCACAGTATTCTCCATGATTGATCTTTGATCTGGCTACCATCAGCTTAGGATCCATGAGTCCGACATTCCGCGGACTGCTTTTCGATTCAGGCTTGGGCATTTTTAGTTTTTGGTTATGTAATTTTGTTTGACAAATGCGCCCTGAGCCTTTATGGATTTGATGAACCGCGTGTTCAAGGACTTTCTGGATAAGTTTGTGCTCGTGTTTATAGATGACATCCTGATTTATTCCCGCAATGCTGCGGAGCATGACCAGCATCTGCGTTTGGTTTTATCGGCCTTAAGGGACCACAAGTTATTCGCCTAGTTGACCAAGTGCGAGTTTTGGTTGCCTCAAGTTGTATTTCTGGGCCACGTGGTGAATAAGAGTGGGATTTTCGTTGACCCAGAAAAGATCATTGCTGTGATTGATTGGAGTAGGCCGGGCACACCCAAGGTGATTAGGAGCTTTCTAGGATTAGCCGGCTATTATAGGAGATTCGTGGAGGGTTTTTCCACCCTAGCTGCACCTTTGACTAGATTGACCCAGAAGAAAACAACTTTTGTCTGGAGCGAGAAGTAGGAGGAAGCCTTCCTAGAGATCAAGGAAAGATTGTGCAGTGCCCATGTTTTGACCCTACCTACTAAGGGTGTGGATTATGATGTTTATGTGGATGCATCACATGTTGGTCTTGGTTGAGTGTTGATGCAAGACGGGTCGTGACAGTTGGTATCAGAGGGAGGTTGCGGGAAAGTGATTGTGTACTGGTTGAGGCAACTGAAGACTCATGAGAGGAACTACCATATGCATGACCTGGAGTTTACGGCCGTGATCTATGCGCTGAAGTTATGGAGACATCTGCTTTATGGCGCGCAGTGCAATATTTTTACTGATCACAAGAGCTTAAAGTACGTCTTCACCCAGAAGGAATTGAATCTGTACGAGCGGCGATGGTTGGAGTATGTGGCCGACTATGACGTTGAGATCCAGTATCATCCGGGCAAGGCCAATATGGTGGTCGACGCCCTGAGTTAGAAGTCAGGAAAGATTTTTGGTCTCTTCACCAAGCTTTTAGTAGAGGAGTTTCTTTTGATGGGCATTTCTGTGGGAAGCGGCGATTTCAGAGAAGTTTGGCAGTGGCGGAACCTTCATGGATTGCTCTTACGAGACTACATCAGAAGGGCGATCCTGATCTTCTATATTTATATCTTCGAGCTGAGAAAGGTGAATTGCCAAATTTTTCTATTGCTGATGCGGGTATCTTGCGGTACCGCGATAGGTTTTGCATCCCCGTCGTTGAAGATATCCAGTGATTGTGTGCAGGGAAGCCCATGGATCTAGTGTTGCCTACCATCCAGGATCTTCTAAGATGTTTCATGATTTAAAGAAGATTGCCTGGTGGTATGGGATGAAGGGAGACATATCTAGTTTTGTTTCTGAGTGCCACACTTACAAGCGTGTGAAAGTCGATCATGGAAGGCCTGATGTCAAGCTCACTCCCTTGGAGATTCTGACTTGGAAGTGGGAGAGCATCTCGATGGATTTCATTACAGGCTTACTGAGATCTCCTAGGGAGCATGATTCAGTTTGGGTGATCGTGGACAGATTGACAAAGTGTGCTCACTTCATACCGTTTAAGATCGACTATCCGATGAGGAAGATAGCTGAGCTGTATTTGAATGAGGTCATCTGGTTGAACGATGTGTCTGTCAGCATTATTTCAAACCGAGACTCCAAAATTACATCTCGCTTCTGGAAGGGCCTGCAAGAGGGTTTGGGTACAGATTTGAGATATTCTACTTCTTACCACCTGCAGACTAATGGCCAGAAAGAGCGAGTCAATCAGATAGTGGAGGCCATGATCTGATGCTATATTCTAGACCATGGAGGAGCGTGGGATGAGCCTGTTGCTGCGGTTAGGTTGCTTGGCGTTGAGTGGGTGGACCTCACTCAATGCCGAAGATGTTTGGCGTTGAGTGTGGTAACCCACTTATCGCCGCATCGAGTGAACTCGATGCTTTTGCCTTGGGTTTGGTGTTTCCATAGGATTGTTAGTATGGCATTTTTATTAGGGGGGGGTGTTGGGTGATCGGCTAGTTTTTGCATGCCGACTCATGGATTATGGCAGGTGGTGTGGGTTTGTGGGCTCTGTAAGGGGTGAATTGTGTGTGCTGAGCTGTGGCCACCACCACCTTGGCCGTGTTGGGCTGGTATTGTTTTGTGTGTGGACTCTGTAGCTGTCATCGTTTGTTTTCACCCTGGAGTGTTATTTTTTGGGTCTTGTTGTTGGTGAGGGCTGTGCCGCCCACTTCGACCCAAGGTTTTCACCACGGCCAATTATTCACAAAAATTAGGACTGTTAGCTCCTTTCCTGGCTTATGGATATTTCTTTTGTTCATGTATTTATATGCCTTGTAGCTGCTACAGGTTCTTTTTGCAGAGCAGGTTGTTATTGTACTCACACTGGGTGTGTTTTCTTTTCCTGCCCTTTTGATAGTGTTCTTTCTTACTGTCATATTTTTCCTCTTACTGATAGCATTTATTGTTGCTGGGTTGGTAAACCCTTCTTTACTTATTCATAAGCCTAATGTTCTATTTATTTTGATTACTTTCTGAGGTGTTTCTTCTTGAATGCCTAAGGTCCAGGTTGTGACCGGTTGAGCGGCTAGTTCTTCTGGAGGGTTTACTGATAGCCTCCTGGGTAGCTGAGGTTGCCAATCTTCATCCTTGTGAGGTAGTTGTTTTCCTTTCTGTATGGACATGCATACTCACCAGTGGGTTTGTGTTAGGTTGTTGACGCCCACTGATGGCTTACTTGCGTTGCTTGGTATGAAATAAAACTGTTATCTTTACCTTTTTAGGGTCGTTTACTTGTCTTCTGCGAAGAATTTATGCTAGGTTGCATGTTAGGTATTTCATACCTTAAAGCATTACTATATGTATCTCATGCGCATCATATTTATAAAACTAAGACACTACTATTCCAATTAACGTAAAGACCATATTTTTATATATACTTTACTAACCTCTAGAGTCGTGCATACCATGAGTCGTCCATTGGGGACACTTATGCTCTTTTAGGATGTCAAATCAACCTAACCAAAGTATTTTCCGCCGCGTATATATATATTTTAATTGTTGACTAGCTGATCCACTGTGCCGAGGGAAACGGCAGTCAAATTTAACTGATTTCCTCTCATAATAATTTACAATTTTCTTTAAAGATGTAGAGTCTTAAGTTTTGCCTGAACGTGTGCAGTTGTACCCTCATGACGTGGCATCATGGCATGTATTTTCTCTTGCTCTGATAAAATTTTATTTGTGAGAAAATGCGGGTCGTGACAGATTTTCAACTTATTCTGCGTGTCCACGTACTTTAAATTTTTGTGATCAGAGTATAGTTGCAGTGGACACCGTACAAATAGTGCCACCAGACTTTAAGAGCAAACACAACCGCTCCCATCTCTAAGTCATGAACAGGATAGTTATTCTCATGCTTCTTCAGCTGGCGGGAAGCATAAGCGATCACGTGGCCTTTCTGCATCAGCACTGCACCCATACCCTGGTAGGAAGCGTCTGTGTAGACCTGGAATCCTTCTTTCCCTAAAGGAAGGGCAAGGATAAGAGCCGAGGTGAGTCGATCCTTCAGCTCCCGGAAAGCCATCTCGCACTGCGGGGTCCAGAGAAAAGGCACATCCTTCCTTGTCAGGGATGTGAGTGGGACGGAAATTTGAGAGAATCCCTCTATGAACTTCTGGTAATAACCTTCATATCATAAAAACTCTGCACGTCTGTGGCAATCTTCAGCTGCGGCCAATCCCGAACTGCTTGAATTTTAGCCGTGTCCACTGCCAACCCGGCTCCGCTGATAATGTGGCCTAAGAAGGCCACCTCCTTTAACCAGAACTGGCACTTTCTGAACTTCGCATAAAGGTGGTGCTCCTGTAGTCTCTCTAGAGTTTGTGTCAGATGTCGTGTGTGCTCCACCACTGTCCTCGAGTAGATGACGATGTCGTAAATAAACACGATGACGAACACATCCAGATAAGCCTTGAACACCCGGTTCATGAGGCGCATGAACACCGACGGTTCATTCGTGAGCTCGAAGGGCATAACAGTAAACTCAAATAACCCATATCTGCTACTGAAGGCAGTCTTCGGAATGTCCTCCTCCTAGATCCACAGCTTGTAGTAGCCTAACCTCAAATCCAATTTCGAAAATAAATGTGCCCCCTCCAGCTGGTCAAACAGCTTATCTATCCTTGGCGATGGATAGGTATTCCGGACTGTTACTCTATTTTGTGCTCACTAGTCGATGCACAATCTATGTGTCCTGTCCTTCTTCTTGACGAACAACACTGGGGCTCCCCATGGTGAAGAGCTAAGGCGGACAAATCAGGCTTCCTCTAGCTCCTGCAGCTCACTTTGAAATTCCGCCAATTCCTTCGGGGCCATCCGGTAAGGAGCTCTAGATGTCGGATTAGCCCCCGACACGAGATGTATCTAAAAATCCTGCTCCCGGTGCGGGGGTAGCCCTAGAAGCTTCTCTGGGAATACGTCAGCAAAATCCCGCACCACTAGAATACTTGAGATGGATTCTTTGGCCTCGGCCATCTCAAACAGCAGCTGGTATACCTCTTCTCCCTGTAGGTGGGCCTTGACAACCTGTACGGATGACAACAAGAGAGGTGTGGTAAATGTAATACCTTCGATGACGACATAGGAATCCCCATGCCTCAAAGTGACCATCTTCGCTAGGCAGTCAATCTGGGCATGTTTCCACTACAACCATGTCATGCCTAGGATGAGATCGAAGACTGGCATCCTTAGAACCATCGCTGGTGCTTCGAATGCCTTTCCGCCGATCTCCGCCTCCATGTTGTAGTGGGCGGAGGTGAATATCTTTGATCCGTCGGGTAGACGCACCCTCCTCATCAAGCCAGTTAATCGTTCCACGCCTTCTAGTACTTCCATGAAGGCCTCTGAAACGAACGAGTGCGAAGCACTCGTATCGAACACAGTATAAGAGGGCTTGCCGCTGACGAATACTATGCCTTGGGTAGTTAAATATCTTAAAATCTAGTTAAGGTTTTTCCTTCCTAGCCTATCAATTCTATACCATGAGTCTAAACTTTTAGGAAAGAAATGAACTTAAAATTTACTGGCGTACCTTTGATCACTTGCTTCGGGTTCTACGGCTGAGCCAGATCCATTGCATACACATACTCCCTCACTTGCCTGTGATATCCGCCCGAGTATCCACGTCCTTAGCCACGTCCTCGACCTCAAAATTGCTGAGTAGGAGGGGAGCCAGTGGTGCTAGTAGTGGTGCTCCCTTCATGGGGCAGTTCCTCCAGATATGCCCCACCTAATGACAGTAGTAGCACAAGGGCGAGGGATATGCCATACCCTCGGGTCTTTGCATATCCCGCATCTAGAGAGGTTGAGGTTCCATTACCATCGGCTCCCTCATCTCCTGTCTCATCTCCTGACGAGGTTTCTCCTCTTCCCTTCTCCCATCTCTCCCATCAGTAATGCGGTCCCGTCGCTGATCATTTCTGGCTCCCCGGCCCTGATCCTCCGTTGACCGCTTCCGGCCTCGAGTAGTGTGTGAATCTTCCTCGATCCTCTTCGCTATCTCCAATATCCGAGGAATAGTCCCGTCGGATATGAACAGCATAGCCTCTCTCAAATCCTCTCGCAGGCCCTTATAGAACTTCTTGGTGTATCCTGCCTCATCCAACTGATAAGAATCCGCAAACCGGGCTAAATGATTGAACTCCCGGTGGTACTCCACCACCGTCTTGTTGCCTTGCCTCAACTAAAGAAATCTATCTTCCAACTCATCTCTGGTCGACTGCGGAATAAAGTGCTCCAACAATACGAACCTGAATGCCTCCCAAGAAATCTCTGTAGATTCTCTATCAGCAAACATCGTCTCCAGCAGTGTCTTCCACCATCTCTTGGCATTGGACTCCAACAAAGAGACCACCAAAGGCATCCTCTCCTCCCATTGGCACTGTATCCCGGTCAGCATCTCATACATGATGTCCAACAACTCCTCTATCCGAACAGCCGACTCTGCCCCCAAGTAAGACGGGGGAGAAAGTCCTCGAAAAATACTCAACCAATTGGCCCCCCGGGTTTGGCTGCCGAGCCGGAACCTGCTGGGCCCTGAAAGCCTCTAGTATGGCTGTCAGAGTCTGCCCTATCTCCGACTATAGGAACGGAGTGGGGACTGGGGGAGGTGGTGTAACATTCGGAGTCTGCTGGACTAATCCTTGTGGTGTAGGCTGTACTGGGGGCTGCGTAACAAAAGTCATTTGTAAGTAATCGACTCAAACCTAATTAAAAGTGGACAATTTACACGTGAACCCCCATATGGGCACACCACGGCTTCCACTGCTTAGTTTGTCCCCAAACTAAACTCGTGTTGGGGTGACCAAGGGTTTGTGGACTGCTACCTTTTGGAACGAGATTTTTCTTTAATACCACTTGTAAGACCCCCCCCCCCCTTTTATTTTGACAACCACAGGGTGTTAAGCCCAGAACCGCCGCTTTGTTGTGACACCTTCACACCCGGGAAGGTCGTCACTACAAAACACCGATCCTGCCCGCAAAATCGATCACAAAAAAGTAGCAAAATAGTAAAAGACACGTCACAGAAATCACGTATATAGTGAATAATCTCCACGAAGGGAGAGTCCACAGAAATAATAATAAAGGTACTGAAAATAGAGCTCATGCCCGGTACATCAATATCCTCACAACATATCACTAAGCGCGGAAGCAAAACTAAACATCTACTAATGATTGGGACTCACAGTCCCAGCTGTCTGAACTCCGATGCAAGACTGTCCCATCTCCAAGCGTGTCGACCTCCGGGGCTGCTCCTCCATGCTGGGATCCACGGTCCCCTAAAATGATGTGGTTCGAAAACCGTTAGTCTAAAAGACCAAGTCCTATCATCCCCCACCCCTTCCCACATGGCTCCTAGGCACCGATCGGGTAGAAAGAAAGGAGAGGTATTGAAGGTGGAGAATAGCAAAGTAACAGGTGACAGCGGAACTAGTCTAGCAGTTCTAAGTGTATATGTGGCAGTAATTAAAGTATGAAAGACTGAACATATAATAAGTAACCTTAACTTATATGAAAACACATAAGCTAAGGGATCTTCTGCAAGGCTCCTATCGTATAAGAAGTCTCATTCCAATTTATACGATATGGTGTCAGTTTTCTAGCAAGCATATATATATCTATAGAATAAAAACCATTAACTTATAAGCACGCTCACGCGAGCTTATAAACAAAGGGGTCGTTTAGCAGGACCTAATGTATAAAAAGTCTCATACAAATTTATACAATAGGTGTCAAGAGTTAATGGCAATGGTTATGCTGTGACATGCAGGTATGCCATGATGTGAATCATGCAAGTACAACACACTCACTCTACTCTATGCACACAGACCTTTAGTTCCCCCTTTCTGGAGCCAAACCTCCCAGGATACCTCGGTTGTGGCAAACATAAGCGGTGGGTTGGGCCTCGCCCACCTCTAAACTGGTAATAACACTACCAGTCAGACCTATCGTACGCATCGACTCTGGTGCACTAAGCGGAGCTCCTGCGTACTCTTTGCCGGCTGGTCCACCGGACTTAATTTGGCTAAGTGCAAAACCACACTTTCTGAGTCAACGTATTAGCGTCGGTGCATTGACCCTCCAATACCGAAGACCCACAACCTTATACTTTATGCACATGCAACCTTATATATCAGCTACCGAGCCAAAGCTCCCCGGACCAACCCGTCCGTCACAAATAACAACCGAACAAAAGATCGTCGGGCCAACCTGCCCATCACAAAAACCATCGAGCCTATTGCCCGTGTGACCCAACCTAACGTACAGATACATCGAGGTGAGTGAAAGTGAATCCCTAGTTATACTAGTTACTTTTGCTGTTTATTTTGCCTAATGTTTAGGTTATCCCAGGATTACCCAAGGCATACCCCGTGAAGGGTTCTCGAGGGCACTAGGGACTACGATGGGTTGAAGCCCAAAACTCCCTTTCGTAATGCACTTATTTTTATTGGTTAATACCCGATTCCGGATCCCTTTAGTATTAAACTAGTTCTAAACTTAATGTGTTTTGACCCTGTCTCTCCCTTCGCAGGAAAGACGATCTTTCGTTGATCCCGAGCACCACCTAATCTTAGACAACCCTATAACCTACTCATCCCAACTTCCAATGGTATACTCCAATCCACTTTACTAAAATTAGTAAACCACAATCCCGTCTCCCTACAACCATTCCCCATGCAAACACAATTTCCGCAGTTTTACTAAATGCAGACCACCTTGTGGTATATGACGTGCATGATAGGAGGTACTCTAAATCCTCATCCAAACACCCTAAGTTAATTAATGAAGGCCTATCATGACATTTGTTGCGTGCATTGAAAAATATGTACCAGATTTGGAGAAGCCTCATCTTAGTCAATGATATGCATCAATTTGTATTTGATAGATGTTTGAGTTAAATTGTGCAGGTTCAAGAATTTGAAGAAAATTTTCTATGTACAAGTGTCGACACTTGTGAAGAAATTGTGTCGACACCCAAGCTAAGTCGATACTTATGAAGGAGTTGTGTCGACACCCAAGCTAAGTCGATACTTATGAAGAAGTTGTGTCGACACTCAAACTGAGTCGACACCTAAAGAAGCAGTTGTGTCGACACCCAGAATTATGTCGACACCTGAGGCAGAATTTGTGTCGACACCTAATACAGGAGTTGTGTCGAAACCAATGAGCTATGTCGACACTGGAAGCAGTTCTGTCAACACACTGGACTTGTGTTGACACATAAACTCTCAAAGTGTTGTGTCGAGATAAGAAGGACTTGTGTCGACACACGGGACTTGTGTCGACATACACTCAACGCCATCTGGATACACTCAACGCTGTTGACACACACTCAACGCCATTTGTCTGCAGTAGTTTTGTCGAGACCAGAAGGACTTGTGTCGACCCACAGGACTTGTGTCTACACACACTCAAAGTCGTCTGATATACACACAACGCCATCTATCTGCAAAGGTTATGTAGAGAACATGAAGACTTGTGTCGACACACTGGACTTGTGTCGACACAAACAACAGAAGATGTGTCGAGTAGCAGAAGATTGACTGAGTCGACACATTGAATGTTATGTCCACATCATGAAGACTTTTGTCGACACTTAGCCTATATGTGTCGACACATGTAAAGCAGTTTGTAGAGTTAAATGTGCAGAGTTGGAAAGTCCTTGATGAATCAAGTGACTTGACTGATGACTCAACAGCTGTCATAACAGACTGGTCTGACACCACTGTCAGAACTTTCAGAAGGTTGTTATAAAACGGATCAGCCGGTAACAATTGGGAAACTCTATATAAGAGTCAGATCTGTGACAACAAGAAGATGAAGAACACAACATAAGAAGAAGAACAACACTAGATAATTATTCAACATGAACAGGGAAACCCCTTACGAAGGCAGATCAAGAGCTGTCTGCAAGAAAGATTCAGAATTTATTCTGAATTAAAGGAAGAAGCTGACAAAAGATCATCTTCGACATCATGTAAAGATCCACCTTATTTTGTTCTATTAAGAAGCTTTGAAAAGCTAAGTCAGGTCGGATTAGAAGGGTCAGTTCATTCAAGAACTGATCAAGAAGGCTACACCAATAGATAAATCTAGCTGGTGAATTTTTTGTATCTTTATATCATTAAATTTCTTGTAGGATCCATTGTTAGATCTGAGTTGTAAGCCTGAAATTATAAAGGCTGAGGTAGGGATGAGAGCCTGAGGTGTAGGACTTGTGTAAAGTCTGAGTTGTAAGCCTAGTGATAAAGGCTGAGGTAGGGCTGAGGCCTTAGGTAGGATTCTTGGGAAGAATTTGAGGTAGGACTTGGTTAAGTCTGAGTTGTAGGATCCATTCAGGTTTTGAGTTGTAAAATCTGAGGATCCGAGCCAGCGGAAGGAAGTTAGGCTGAATCCAGTTATCTACTGGATAGGCGAAGGAGGAAAGTGGATGTACCCATACCTTGGGGAACCATTATAAATCTGGTGTATACTGTCCTGTGAATTATGGTCTGTGTTTTAAATTATCTTTGCAGAATTTTTATCTAGCTGTTTTCCAATAAAACTTGTTTAAAAAGTTTAGAACCTATTCACCCCCCCCCCTCTAGGTGTTTAGGCTCTTGAAATCAAGTATTTCAAGTGGTATCAGAGGGAGGTTACTCAAAGATTGACTTAACAGTTTGAGTGAATCTCTAAGGAAAATAACAGATATCAAGAATGGGTTCAAATAAGAATCAAAAGGAGTTTGGATCTATTAAACTGTCAATCTGCAGGAAGGAATCCTTTGGCATATGGAGGAAAGGGTCAGGTTGTTTATGGAAGCATCTGATCCTAGAATCTATATCACAGTACATGAAGATACCTTCATTCCAATGAAGGTATCAGTCCTGGATGCAAATGTTAAAACTCCTAAGAGTTATTATGAGATGACAAAGGATGAAATCATCCTGGAAACTCTAGACAAATGGGCACAGAATATCATTGTAAGTGACATAGATGATGACACCTTTCAGAATCTAGTACACTGTAAAACCTCCAAGGAAATGTGGGACACCCTTATTGTCTACATGGAGGGCACAAAAGAAGTCAGAGAGGATAGGAAGTCTATGCTGAATCAGGAGTATGAGAGCTTTATAAAAGCCAAGAATGACAGCATAACTGAATGCTACAAGAAATTCTTCAGGATTGTAAATGAGCTGATGACTTATGGAAGAGTATTCAACACTTATGAACTGAATGACAAGTTTCTAAGATCTCTGAAAAAGGATTGGGACACCAAGATTTGTGCCATTAGAGAGGTGGCAAGGCTGGCAGATACACCTCCTCCCACACTGTTTGGAAAGCTGCTTTCATATGAAATGCAGCTTACAGCAAGGAAGGAGGAAGAGAAGAGCAGCAGATCTGAACAAAAGAAAAAGTCAGTTGCCTTCAAGGCTGAAGGCAAAAGAAAGGGCAAGAGAAAATATTCTTCTCCTCCCAGAAAGAGTGCTGAGGCAGAAGAAGGTATTCCTGACAACACCTCATCAGACAGCCGCACCTCTAATGAGGATTTTGCATCCTTTACAAGGCAGTTCCAAAGATTCATGAAGAAGAAGAAGTGGAGAACAAGACCTTCTACATCCTTTTCCAAGGATGAGTACTACAAGAAAAAGAAGACTCCCAAGGAGGACAGGTATGCTTCTAAATCTAGTAAACAATCTAATTCTAAGATTGTGTGCTATTGTTGCAACAGGAAAGGACATTTCATAGTTGACTATCCTGACAAAAGGAAGGAGTCAAAAGACAAGAAGAAACAATAAGTAAAAGGCAAGAAGGAAACATTCCTTGTTGCCCAGAAGCAGAAGAGCTGGATAGATTCTTCATCATCTGAATCAGGAGAAGAAGACGCTGAAGTATATGTTGGGCTATTCTCTACTGAAGAGGATTCTAAGGAGTTAGAATTCCTACAAATGCTGGACTCCATAAATGGAGTGGAAGAAAATTGTTGCAGAGGGCTGATGGCCCTATCAGAAAATGATCAATGCCAGGATCAGGCTGGTCCTAGTAAGGTATACATTTCTCCCTTAGATTCTGATTATTTTACTTGATCAGAATAAGTAGCATCAACTTCAAGAGAAGGGGATGGTTCTGATTCTGAGGGGCATGTACATCAACTCATTAAAGAGTATGGTGGGTTATTGATAGAGAAAATCGTGTAGTCCTAAACTGGGCAAGGTGCCCTAACTAAGGGCAATGTGCCCCTAATGTGCCCAACCAACCCTCCCTAGGTCTTCCTAGACCTAAGGTGAAGTCAATAGGTCACTAAAGACCCATTGGGGTCAACCTTAGAGGCTGAGTTGACCCAAGTCAACCCTAGCCCTAAAGTGATAAAAGTGCCCTAAGGGGCAAGTGACCACTAAGGTGTCAATTCAACCCTAGACAACCCTTCCTAGACATTATGGGAAGCCAAGGGGTCACCAAGGACCCCTTGGGGTCAACCCAAATGTTCATGTTGACCAAAGTCAACTCATGGGTCAAAGTGGTCAACTTAGGTTAACCTAGCCTAATTCAAGTGGGCTAAGCCCAAGTGGTGTGGCCCATTAGTCTAAGGAGTGGAGAGACACTTTTTGGGCCCACCAAATTCAGAGAGTGGTGAATAGGAGAGAGAGGAAGGAGTTACCCATTTTGGAGGAGAGAGAAAAATGGGGGCTTAATGGCCATCATGGCCATGGAGGTTTCATAACCCCTCACCTTGATGGGGCTTTTACTCCTTGGAGGCAGGGGAAAAGTTTTCAGGAGGTGGCCGGATAGTGGGGTGGCTCAGCCCACTCAATTGGGCTGAAACCAAAGACTAGGTTTAATGGTCATTAATGGTGCTTTGATGAATTGGGGAGTTACAAGACTCCTCTCCCCAATTTCTTCTTCAAAAACCTCACCAGGACAAGAGCAGGCGTTTCCCACGTTCCAATTTCAATTTCCTTGTTGTTGTTGTGGAGGTTGTAGAAAAGCCCAAATCGGCAGCCAAAAATGGCAAGGAGGCACGTCACCCGCTCACAGGCCGTGACTCAGGTCCTCCCTTACTCCTTCTATGGGTAGATCCTAGGATTCATTTAGATTGAGAATCTGGCTCAATTGTGCCCGATCAAAGCCTTTGTTTTCCTGTATTTTCCGAGAAAACATGGTTGAGGGATCGCCGGAATCCGCCCCTCCGACGGCTTTGCCGCTGCCTTGCGATAGCCACCACCTCGACGGAGGTGGTGGTGGTGGTGGCAGGTCAGGGAGGTGGCCGGGTGGCCGGGAACAAGCAATGGAATAAGCTCCAGGAAGAATGAATCCTGGCCATCAGCTGGAGATTGAAGATGACCAGATGCCGTCCTTTTGCGCCAAGATTCGTGCTGCTTTATTTATAATCTTAGGATTTAATTAATATCATTTCATGAATTCTATCACATAATTTGCTGTTAATGTTTTTATTTTTTACAAATACTTAAAGGCTTGTACAAAAAAAGTGTTCAATATGTAAATTGTAGCCCTATAAGTGTACTATAATTTGAAACTAATTTTAACCAATTTAGATATTTGGTTTGACAAGGGAACTCATTTTGGTGAGGACTATACCTAGGGCTAGTCAGATATTTAAATGTGTGCCCCCACTTCACCACATGTCCAAATGATCTGAAATTTAGACAGGGAGTCAATCTTACCTATATCTAGGTCATGTCCAAAAATGAAAATTTTTGGATATAATTTTTATATAGTTTTTGAAATTATTTAATAATCCTAGGGTAAATTAATTAGGAGACCTAATGACCTCCAAACCCTTCCAAATTTTGGTGAGTGGTCCTTGGTGTCATCACAAGTCTCTGGATAAAATTTCATCTCATTTGGAGATGATTTAGGTTGAATTTTTGTAAACCCTATCCTTGTCCTAAAGGGGGGTATTTAGGTCAAAGTGTTCCTTGTGAGTTTAAATGGTCAAATCACCTCAACAGAGGCTGAAACTTGCTACCCTTGTTTGATATGATGTTAGACACCCTCACATGGAATTTGGGGTGGATTGGGGTTGATTTTCCCTAGGACCCAAGTTCAAACCTAAAGATTGGACTTTGGGGATTTATGAAGGGCATGGGGTGAAATGCCCTTGTATGGACTTTGTGTTTAGTCAATGTGATCCTAGGGTGGTGATAAGCCCTAGGGAGGGATATGGTGGGATTTTGACACATGCACGCCACTTAAACCACTGGGTAAGTCTTTGGGTCCATATACCTTTGGAAATGTCTAGTGACTCATATGACTTTGGAATTGCATGAAATTTTGGTAAAGGTCATTTTCATAACCTTATTATCTACTAAAATATACTACACATTGTTTGGATGAGTTTACATGTGAGTTCCTTTGAAAAGTGCACTATCATGAGTTATCTTAAAGAATTTAATTATTTGACTTCCTAACCTTGGGTTTGGATGACACCTAGTCAAGCAATGTTTTAGGACTATAACAAGCCCTAGAGATTTTTAATATGAATTTTAGATCATTATATGGGGTACTTCATTCATATCCCAACAAGTTACACCTTCTACTTAGAAATTTCTTTTGAACAAATCACTTAATGGAAACTTATGAAATTTGGTAGGTAGACCTTTAATGACATTTGAAAGCCTTGTGAATTGTTGTGGAATTTTTGGAAGTCTATCTGTAGGGGTTGTTTCACAAAGTGTTGTTTTCTAAGTAAAAGTAATTGAATTTATTTTTGCACTATTTAATCTTGATAAAATATAATTTTTGGTCAGAGGCCCTTTCTAATCATCCTTAAGATTTAGTAATTGTTATACAATTTTCTTATGACTAACTTTAGTACTTTCTTCTTTACCCATAATTAATGGCTTATTATTGGATTAATTAATTAGAGGTCAAATCATATTTGTAAAATCATGAAATTTGGTATTTACTATTATTCCTCTATTATCTAGTGTTCCTAATTTTTGGGTGGCCATTACTTGAGAAAATATTATACTTCATGTTCAAATTACCCATGGCCTAACTTTGGGAAATATTAATTAAATAACAATTAAAGTTGGAAAATTATAATTTTCTGGATTTAGGCTAATCATGTCATGATAGACCCCCATTAAATATTTTAGGGCATTTGGATGAAAATTTGGAGTACCTCCTATCATGTACAACAAATAGTATAGGTTGGTCTGCATATAGTAAAACTGCAGAAAATGTGAAAGCAATTGAGTTGGACATATGGCTTTAGGTTAATTGTTTGCTGGTTTAGGTAAAATGAGATTGAGTTCATCATTGGATGTTGGGATGAGTAGAATGCTGGGTTGACTAGGATTAGGCAGTGCTCGGGATCGACAAAAGATCGTCTTTCCTGTGGAGAGAGAGAGAGAGGGTCAAAACACACTAGGGTTAGATCCAGTGTAATATTAAAAGGGATCGGGAATCGAGTATTAACCAATAATAATAAGTGCCTTGCGAAAGGGAGCTTTGGGCTTCATCCCATCATAGTTCTTAGTGCCCTCGAGAGCCCTTCACGGGGAATGCCCTGGGCAGTCCAAGGTTAACGTAAGACGTAAAAATAATCAATGTTTAAGAGTAACTAGTATAACTAGGGGTTCACCTTCACACACCCCCAGTGTCTCGGGAAGTTAGGTTGGGTCACACGGGCGGTAGGCTCGGTGGTTTTGGTGATGGGCAGGTTAGCCCGGCGAGTCGATGACTCGGTGGATAATTGTGACGGACAGGATAGTCCAGGGAGCTTTGGATCGGTTGTTGGTTGTGATGGACTAGTTAATCCGGGTAGCTTTGACTCGGTGGATGATACATCAAGATTGCATGTGCATAAATTCTAAGTTGGTGGGTCTTCGGTGTTGGAGGGTCAATGCACCGACGCCAATACGTTGACTCGGCAAGTGTTGTTTAGCACTTCGCCTAATTTAGTCCAGTGGACCAGCCGGCAAAGAGTACACAGGAGCTCTGCTTAGTGCACCAGTGTTGAGGCATATGATAGGTCTGACTAGTACTGCAATTAACAGTTTAGAGGTGGGCGAGGCCCAACCCACCGCTTCCGTTTGCCACTACATAGGTATCCTGGTAGGTTAGGCTCCAGAAAGGGGGAACTAAAGTTCTGTGTGCACAGAGTTGGGTGGGTGTGTTGCATTTGCATGATCTTACCATGGCATACTTGTAAGACATAACATAACTATTGCATATAACCCTTGACACCTATTGTATAAATTGGTATGCGACTCTTAATTTATACAATAGGCACTGCAAAACGACCCCTTAGTTTATAAGTATGCGTGAGTGTGCTTATAAGCTAAGGTTATTATTCTATGGATAGTATATATTAATTGCTTGAAAACTGACACCCTATAATATAAATTGGTATGAGACTTTTAATACGATAGGAGCCTTGTAGAAGACTCCTTAGCTTATGTGTTTGTATGGGCATTCATATAAGTTAAGGTTACATATTTCATAATTTGTCTGCATACTTTTGTTATTGCTTCCGGTTTATATAGAACTGCTAGACTCGTTTCGCCGCCACCTGCTGCCTTTGTTATTCTCTACCTTCATTACCTTTCCTTTCCTTCTCCCAACTCGGTGCCTAGGAGCCATGGGGAAGGGGTGGGGGATGATAGGACTTAGTCTTTTAGACTAACGGTTTTCGGACCAAATAATTTTAGGGGATCGTGGAGCCCAGCTTGGAGGTGCAGCCCCAGAGGTCGGCACGCTTGGAGACGGGACAGTCTAGTACCGGAGTTCAGATAGCTGGGATAGTGAGTCCCATTCTCTAGTAGTTGTTATAGATTTGCTTTCGCGATGAGTGACTTGTAGTGAGGACTCTGATGTATCGGGCATGAGCCCTAATTCTAGTACTTTTATTATTATTAATATGGACTCTCCCTTCGTGGAGAATTATTACTATATATGTGATTATTGTGGACATGTGTTAGAGTTCTCATTTCATGTACTCTCATACTTTTGCTACTATTCTGTGATCGATATGGCCGGCAGGATCGGCGTTTTGTAGTGATGATCTTCCCAGGGCGTGATGGTGTCACCACAAAGCGGTGGTTCTGGGACTAAGACTCTGTGGATTAAGAAAAAAATGGGGTATTACACAATGTGAGGCTTTCTCATCTACAACTAGGCATAAGGGAGAGTACTTACTCTCACAAAAAAATATAGACAATAGACATTTCCTCTCCTAGTGTCTGTCAAGATGACCCCTTGGTCACTTGACCTCCTAATTTGGCACTCATCCTTGAGGAAAGAAATGTCATAGCCAAGATCACATAGTTGGCTTATGTTTATCATGTTGTGTTGCAACCCTTTCACATAAGCTATTTGTGTGATAGTGATTATGCCATTTGAAATCTTACCAAACCCTTTGATTATACCCTTTTCAGAACCACCAAAGATGACATTGGGTCCATTCTCTACTGGAGTGTACTCTAACATCATGATCCTTGTTCCAGTCAAGTTCTTGGAACAACCACTGTCCAAGTACCATATAGGGGTATGACAACTTGGACTCACCTGCAAAAAATAAATCATCTATCCTTAGGACCTCAATTCTTATTGGGTCCTAGGTGCATGTTAGGCTGAAAAATGAATATGCCTGTCTACAGCTCTTCAGACTAGTAAGTCGGCATTAGCTCTCTAGACCTTATCATTGTGCCAACAATCAATGGCATAGTGGCCCACTCTAGCACAACACCAACACTCATAGATGTTGTACCTTCTTTTAAGGGCTGGTTTAACAGCATTGCTGTCAATAGCTCTCAGTCCAGCAGGTACAACAACAGCCTTTTTCTTATGTCTTCCAGCCACAACCTGATTTGGAATATGTATGGCAACAGAGGTACTTGAGGTATCTTGAGCCCTACCAGCATCTGCCTTTTTTAAGAGAGCATGCTCCTTATGGATTCAGATTGGCCCAAATCTGATTTTCTATCAGACTTCCTTTTGGTCTGATTATGGACTTATAAATTTTGAAAAGGGGCTGCAGCCTCATTCTTAAGTGTTGGGGTTGGTACACCAAACACAAATGGTCCAGAATGGGCCATTTGAATTTCTTCATGGGCTGCCTTATATACACTAGCACCCTTTCCATTCCTACCACCATAGTGGTTAACATCTTTATTCTTATTGGTGAATCCACCATTTTCCCAGTGACCATAGATGCTCTCTTGTTCATACCTGTTAGATGGTAGTAGCACTTTCCTAAAAGGAATATGAGGCTTGGAGGCTAGTGGCTGCACTAGGGCTTTGGCCTTCCTTTTGGAATTGGCAGCTCTAGTGTTCCCTTTAAAGCCTAACCCTTTCTTGTCCTTTTGGGAGGAGAAGGAATCTATCAAAAACAACACAGAACATGTCTTTGAAAACTTAGCCACTAGCTCCTTATCCTTTTGGAGTTTACCTTCAAGATTCCTGATGTGGTTATTCTTGAAGGTTATTGTGCCTATCTGAATAACAGTGATGTTTTTCAGCTTGCTGACTTCTTTCATCTTCAGGTCCAGCATGTTTGCTGTCTTTGAAGCAGCAAGCTGCAGAGAGGCAATCTCCTTAGCCTGCTTTTTGGCTAGGAGTCTGATTCTCTTCAGTGTCTGTAGGAGTTCACCATAGTCATCAATCAATTCATTGATGTCTCCTTCAAATTTAGAGTCATCTTCATCTCTTGATGCAGATGCTTCTAATTCTGGACCTGTCACATAATCTGACACAGAGGGTAGAGAATGTACTTTGCTTAGACCAGGCTGCTCCTGGCTGGGTTCTTCCTCAGTCAAAGCCATCAGCCCAAGGAAATGTCGGTCTTTTTCTCCTTCTTCAGTCCTGACAACATCATCAGCTTCTCCTGGAATAGCAGCCAACATCTCTAAGAAATCTACCTCTACAACTTCTTCTTCAGCAGTGAATAGCCCAATGTAGGCTTCATCTTCGTCTTCTAACTCTGATGATGAGGGGTCAGTCCGGCTCTTTTGCTTCTTAGCAATGAACGATTTCTCCTTCTTGCCCTTTTTCTGTTGTTACTTATTTTCACTAACACCCTTCCTTTTGACAGGGCAGTCGGTTATAACTTGTCATGGCTTGCTGCAACAATAACAGACTATCTTAGAAGAAACATGTTTATTTTGTTTAGAGCCATACCTATCCTCTTTAGAGTTTTTCTTCATGCCCTTATAGGAGTCTTCTTTGGGATAAGAAGAGGAGGGCTTGCTTCTACAGTGCTTCTTCTTTATGAATTTCTGGAATTGCCTGGAAAAGGCAGCAAATTCTTCATCAGACATATGGCAGACTGATGTGTTGGTTTCTAAACTTTCTGAATCAGATTCAGCATCCCTCCTTGGTGGAGAAGGTGTTTTTCTCCTGCTCCTTATGGCTTCAGCTTTGAAGGCCACTGACTTTTCCTTGACTGCAGGCTTGCTGATTTTCTCCTCCTCCTTTCTGGCTGTCAGCTGCATTTCATATGATAGTAGTTTTCCAAACAGAGTTGGTGGTGGTGTGTCTGCAAGTCTTGCAAATTCTCTGATGGCATAGATTTTTGTGTCCCAGCCTTTAGTTAGAGACCTGAGAAACTTGTCATTTAATTCATATGTGTTGAAGACTCTATTATATGTTTTTAGCTAATTTACAATCCTGAAGAACTTTTTATGAAACTCAGCTATGCCATCTGTCTTGTTCTGCCTAAAGGTTTCATACTCTTGATTGAGCATGGACTTCCTGTCATCCCACACTTCTTATGTCCCCTCCATATAGATAACTAGTGTGTCCAACATCTCCTTAGATGTCTTGTAGTGAACTAGGTTTTTTAAGGTTGAGTCATCAATGGCACTGACTATTATATTTTGTGCTCTCTTGTCCATTCCGGCAAGGATGACTTCATCCTTAGTCATTTCATAGTATGTCATTGGAGTCTCGACCTTAGCATCAAGAGCTGTGACCCTCATAGGGATGAATGGTCCCTCTTGGACAGTAATAAAAATTCTAGGGTCAGTTGTCTCCATAAACAGCCTAACTCTCTCCTTCCATATGCCAAACCCTTCCTTCCTATAGATTGGAAGCTTCATGGCCCCTTGCTCTTTGTGGTTCACTCCTGAACCCATAAGGGTTGTCTTTCCTTGTTGACCTATGAGATCTACTCAGACTGTTGAGTCTTTAACGAGCAACCTCCCTCTGATACCACTTGAAAGTCTTGATTTCAAGGTCAAAAAAATTCCTATAGGGGGGTGAATAGATTTTTGGCCTTCTTTTTAAATACTCTAATTTATATCTGAGTTCTTGATGTTTAGTGATTGATTGATTTGTGCTTTCAACAACAATCACAGACGACTCAAAAATTTTATAGTGGTTCCCCAATATTGGGTACGTATACCGTCCCTCTTCGCCTTTCTAACAGTGTGTTAGACAAGGCTCTTCACCAATTCCTCGGCTCTTTCAAAGCTTACAGCACGATCCCACAGGATCACTCAGTCTTATCCAAGACCTATAACTCGGGCACTAAGCCCTACCACTCAAATCCCAACTGAATCGTACCACGGCCTTTATAACACATGCATACACTCAGGCACTAAGCCTTACCACTAAGTTTCAAACAAGAATCCTACCTTGGCTTTTTTAACACAGGCCTACATTTAGGAACAATCCTTTCCACTCAGATCCTAACAAAAATCCTACCTCGCCTTTATAACACATGCCTACACTCAGATTCACTAAAGAATCCTACCCTCAGATCAAAATTGAATCTTACAGTGAATGTCAAAGAGATGAATTACTCAGACACTAGAGAAAGTTCTTTGTGTCTGTCTTCCTGGACTGAGCAGATATCAGCCCTATCTTCTTCTTCGCAGCAACAAGTTGAGAAAGAAATCTTCAATTAAATCCCGGCTTATTTTGGAAGAAACTTGCAGAAAACTTTGCTTCTTCTTCAGGAATCAATCCCGATCTTGCTGTCATAGACGAGTATTGTGTCAGATAACTCTCTTCGCATTCAGGTTATCTAATCTGAACTCCTTCCTTTGGCTCGACGAGAAAACGAGGAAGAAGACGTCGTCCAGCCGCAAGATTGCGATCCCAGAGAACCCTAATGACGTGTCTTCCCGATGTTGATTGTGATTACTTTGATTGATTACTTCTTATTGTTTTGATCTTATCCTGCTCCTTTTATAGACAGCCGATTAGCATCACATTGAGCAGTGGGTCCCACCAGAATTGGTGGTTGTGATTCAGCCACCTACTTTCCATTGACGACTAATTCAATGGCTCTTTGCTTTATGTGTGGGAGACCTAATGAGTAGTCTCTTTCTTAGTACAGAAAATAATGACAGCTGGCCCCCCAGCGCCTCTAGCAGCATTCCTGCAATATTTGAACCTGCTTTGACTTGTTGACTTTGTTGACGTCAGCATCATTCTGGATTTGGACAAAATCAAGCATCATTCCAGAAATCCTCAGTTTGACGAACTCAAACCTCAGTTCGACGAACCCAAAGCTTAGCTCGATTAAATCAATCATCATTCAAGAAATCCTCAGTTCGACGAACTCAAAACTCAGTTCGACGAACCCAGAGCTTAGCTCGACGAAATCAAGCATCATTCCAGAAATCCTTAGTTCGACGAACAAGTGAAAGCTGAGTTCGACGAACCCAGAGCTCAGCTCGATGAAATAAAGCATCATTCCAAAAATCCTTAGTTCGACGAACAAGTGAAAGCTGAGTTCGACGAACTCTAAACTCAGTTCGACGAACGCAAAGCTTAGCTCGACGAAAAGTGGACAAACAATACTAAACAATTCTAGACTTAGAATTTTCTTTGGCTCTGCTAGGCGTTGTGAGCGTTGAGTGTATATGCCACACTCAATGCTTTTTGCCTCAGTCATATTCTTCTGGCCTTTCTGCTTAAAAGCGTTGAGAGCATTGTGTGTATAAGCTTCACTCAACGCTTTTATACTTAACCTGAATTTCTACAATCTTGCCTTCTTGCTGAAGTTTGGCGTTGACAGACTCAGCATGGCGTTGAGTGATGAAGCTTCATTCAACGCCTTACAACTTAGACAAATTTTGTCTCATGGCATTGAGTGAGTGAGCTACGCACAACGGCTAACTACTTAGACAGATTTTCTGTCTCATGGCGTTGAGTTAGAAAGCTACACTCAACGCCTAACTACTTAGTCAAAAATTCAACACAGAAATTTCTGTGGCTTTGACTGACTGTGCTATGACGTTGACTGAATGTGCTACACTCAACGCCTGTGGACATAGCCACTTTTCTGCTCATTACTTTTAAGGCTTTGACTGTCTAAGCCTATCTCACAGCTTTCTGCTGTTTGGCGTTGAGTGAGTAGACTACACTCAATGCCTATAGAATTTGCCACATTTCAGCCTATTTCTGTTTAGGCTATAACTGTCTCAACGCCTTTTTTATATGACATTGAGTGAGCTCAACACACTCAACTCATGTGGACTTAGCTGATTTTCTTGCTAGCTAACATGTTTGGCTGACTATACTCAACGATTTTACTTACCTGGCGTTGAGTGAATAGATTTCACTCAATGCCTGTGTACTTAGGCAAATCTTCTGCCCTTCAAGCCACTTCTTTGAGTCCACCGTCCTGATCATTGTCACAAGGACTGTCCTGCACACATAAACTTAGACACACATCAAATACAGCTATATCTATCTCATTGACTTATTTGACATCATCTAATCAGAGCCATTGGGATCAATGGACCCAACAGAAAGTAAACCAAAACCTTTTTAGAGTGATCATCGATGAATGTGATAAAGTAGGTTGCACCACCAACTGACTTGGGCTCATTCGAACGATACATATCTGTATGAATCTGATTCAGTAGCTCTGGATTTCTCTTTGGTTCAACATTAACAAAAGACAATTTTCTCTGCTTTCTAGCTAAGCAGTAAACACATGTGTCGGGAAACTCTCCTGACAGACCCGTCAAAACATTATTCTTTACCAGTATTTTCAGATTCTTCTTTCTTAAGTGGTCAAGTATGCGATGTCATAACTCCATAGAGTTGTTTTTCAGTAGCATTCACACTCGGATTGCATATCTTGTCTTTTGTGCGATTTAATCTGCAATACTTCTTACACATGCACACTACTAAGGAACTCTTCACTAGCTTCCAGGAACTCCTGCCTTTAATGCTAATGAATCCTCCATCATCAAGCCTCTCAATAGAGATAAGGTTCATCCTTAGATTTGAAATGTGTCTTACATATTTGAGAATAACATTTCTCAGATCAGTTTCCAGGTGAACATCTCCACTACCAATGATATTAGACATAGTAGCATTCGTCATCAGAATGGTTCCAAGATCTCTAGAAAAATAAGAATAGAAGTAATTTATATGAGGTGTACAGCGATATGATGCACCACCATCCATAATCAAGTTTATGTCCATACACTTCAGGCATGCAGACCCACTGTAATGTAAGCACAAAGACTTATCTTTAGAAATTGAGGCCACACCTGCACTCTCACTTGATTCTCCCACCTTCTTCACCTTCCCTTCCTTCTGGTCTCTCTGCAGCTTGTAGCAGTGTTTCTTGAAGTGACACTTCTTCTTGCAGTAGAAGCACTCAACCTCCTTCATGGGCATGCTTCTAGACATACATCTTGAGTTTATCCTCTGCTTTCCCTCATTTTTCATCAACATGCCCCCTCCAATATAAGAGCCTTAGATGTAGAAGATGATCCAGAGTCCTTCCTTCTTAATTCTTCATTCAAAAGACTATTCTCCATCTCCATTTTTACAACACTATTAGGTGTTGAATTACTTAGCGATACCACAAGGGTCTCCCAACTCTCTAGCAAACAATTGAGAACCATCAAAGCTTAAAACTCTTCCCGTAGGGGGATCTTAATTGCTTCCAACTGGTTCATTATGCTATGGGCAAGATTCAGATGCTCAATCATCTGTGATCCTTCCTTATACTTTAGATTCACAAGCATCCTGATGAAGAAAGATGAAAGATAATCTTATGGGTAGATAATCACCTAGAGGGGGGGTGAATAGTTGTCTTTTAAAATTCTTTGTCACTTAGATTAGCTGTTCACCAGATATTATGTTCAGCAGATAATATACTTGAGAAATAAGCTTCACAATAACTCAGCACAATTAAACCACAGAACACAGCACATGCGAATCTCAGAACAAAGTACAAGCACAAGCAAATCACATCACACATCGAATTTATAGTGGTTCCCCTATCTAGGGTACATCTAACTTCCCCCTTCTTCCTCACTAAAAATGTGCTAGATAAGGTTATATCTCTTCTTCAACTCAGATCCAAAGATCTTACAGGCTAAGTTTTTGTTAAGAAACCTACACTCAGACCAACAGGTCCTACCTCAGAGATTCACCCAATCTCCTACCTCAGGTACCTCAAGAACACTACCTCAGCCTTTATAACATATGCTTACAGCTTAGTGATCCCACTCAAATCACCTACCTCATGTCCCTCAAGAACCCTACCTCAGCCTTTATAAATTAGGCTTACAACTCAGAGATTAACTCTCATACCCACTCAGATCTTACAGAGATCTTACAAAATTAAGAGGTAAATATAATCAGAAAAAAAAATCTATAATCTGACTTATCTAAATGAATTCAGATTCTTCAATTCAGCTACACTTGATTAAATTATGATGAATAATCTGGCTGAAGAGATACTTCTCTAGATCTGCAATCTTCTTGATGATCATCTTGATTTCCTTGAAGAATTTGTAGAACAGATCCACTTTAATCTTCATATCACTTAATGAAAGGATTTGAATATCTTCTTGAAGACTTTCATCTTTCTTCTCCTCCTAGGAGTTGTCATTCTCCCCTTGGCTTGTAAGAAATTAGAATGAGAATTTCCGATCTGTAAAATTGCTTCTCTCTGTGAAGACAAACCCTCTATTTATAGCCTTTATTGATTGTTTGTTTTTTATTGATGACATCAGCATGTGATATCATGCTTCAAATTCTCCTTTAAACTGTTTCTGATGAGATACCACATTACTATAGCTGATGTGACATTTCTGACTTGTCTTGACACTTCTGTGTTAACTCTACACATCTTCAGAAATGTAAGTTTCGAGATGTCCAAAGTGTCTCGACACAATATTACTTAAGTGTTCTTATAAGGTGTCGAGACATCTTAGTAGTCTCGACACAATTTTACTTAGAAGAATTTTTAGGCTGAATTTGAAAGTGTCGAGACAGTTGACTTGTCTCGACACAACTGTCATTTGTATCGATAACTGTAAATCTACACTGTGTCGAGACAGTTGAATTGTCTCGACACAACTGTCTGCTGGGTGTCGACACTTTTATACTTGCTTTTATTCTTCATTGTGTCGAGACATCTGAAATATCTTGACACTCCAGCCTGTTGGTGTCGACACTTGTTTAAGTCCACACTTCAGTCTTCTTTGTGTCGAGACAGTTGTATTGTCTCGACACTATTGTCTTAAGCTTTAAAGTGTCGATATATTTGACTTGTCTCGATACTGCTGACTTAGTCTTCAAGGTGTTGAGATAGCTGACTTGTCTCCACACTGATGTATTAAATCTTCAATGTGTCGAGTTAGATGACTTGTCTCGACACTGCTGACCTAGTCATCAAAGTGTCGAAATAACATACTTGTCTCGACACAACTTCTACAAAGGTGTCGACATAGTTGAAGTGTTTCGACACTTTTGTACTTAGCTAATTTTTTGCAGTTCAAGTTGCAAGATGCTGATTGTGCTTACTTCACTCAATGCTTTTGTACTTAGACAATTTTCTTCACTTTTTAGTCAGCTTCATAGAGTCCACCTGTCAATGTAACTTGGATCACCTATCAAATCAATATGACATAGGTAACCTGCAAATAAGAACTGCAATATAAATCAAATACATATTTATGTATATAATTGAGTTGAAAGGGTTTCCTCAAATCAAGTACATTATGTCCAATGTACCCAACGATCTCCCCCTATTTGGAGAGGTCATAACCCCAATTCAAAGATATACACCACAATAAAAAAATATAATAATTATGATGTATAAAAAAATGTTGAACAAAATATAAAGGAACACAATAATAATAACACAGATATCTGTTGAAACCAAAAACTCGGTCTCGATGGAGTTCACCCTTGGGGAAGGGATGATCACACACCTACTTCTCTCCTTCAAGAAAAACAACAAGGAAAAAGAACAAGGGACTGGACCAAAGGCCCAGCGTAGAGGACCCACCACACACCCGGAAGATCACTGAGCGCTTCCCCTCCTTAGCCAAATGTCGGGCTAAGGTACCTCAAAAAGCGCTAGAAGACTAGGAGACAGGTATGCATGCCTTCTGAGGTACCCCTTGGGTCCTATTTATAAATTTCTAAAAACGGCCTGCAAATAGCTAACCTACACTGTTCAAAGCAGCTATGTGCAGCCCTGTTGGGTCTGCCAACAGCGCAACTCCGCTGTTTTGACTGGCTACGGGCAGGCCAACAGGGGAAAAATTGTAAAAACACCTCAGAGATCACTGAGTGAGTAGCCCTCAACAAATCCTACTCGGCAAGGGTGGCAAGTACTCGATAGAGTAGGCACTCGCCGCCTATCTTTGATCATGGGCAAGTACGGGCCCGACCTGCCCTACTCGCATGTCGTGGGTTTGTTGAACGGTTCAAATTCGGTGAGTAACTCAGAGCTTGACGAACAGCTCAGAGCTTAGCGAACAACCCAAAGCTCGACGAACAGCTCAGAGGTCAGCGAAGAGCCCAAAGCTCGACGAACAGCTTAGAGCTCAATGAATAGCCCAGAGCTCGACGAATAGCCCAGAGCACGACGAATCGGGTTTGGCAAGCTGGGCTTGGCAAGCTGGGCTTGGCGAGCTGGGCTTGGCGAGTGCGAGCTCGCCTCCCCGAGGTATCTCACCCCGCCTAGGCGAGTCGGAGACTGCCGAGCTCTCCCTCCTGCCAATCTCGACCAGGGACTCAGACTACCTGATTTGTCCATTCTAGCTCCTGCTGACCCACTCACCGGATACGGAGTTGTACACAATCCCCGCTCTTTGTGAGGTTGGATAAAGCTCCGAAAGAAACATCCAACCCCACGGGATTCAGTGAGTGTGGAAGGAGCCAGGGAATCTTTCGGCGGGGTCCACTAGCAGCTATAAATATGCGCCTCCGTACCTGAGTGACCTTTTTCACTCCCCTTCACTCTGAATTTGCCGAGATGCCTTTCCCCAAGGAGCTCCAAAATGGGCTTGTGAAGGCTTGCAAGGTCTCCTCTTCCCACATCGCCAGCCTAACCTCCATTCCCTTTAACATCCCGTGATGCGTCCCGGCCAAGTCTAATTCTGTCAAGAAGGAGAAGCCAGATACTAAAGCATCCGAGCGCGTCTTCTAGGACCTGAAAATGACCATGGAGCCTGAGATTGGCTCCTCTACCCTTCCTACCCCTTGGAAGGAGGGGAATTTCATTGACCTCTGCGCATACCTAGATTGTCGGGGTGGGGATGGCGAGGTCAACTCTCTGCGAGCCGATATTCTTCCTACTGACCCACGGTTTAAGGCTCTGGAGGCTCGTTAACGCGACATATCCCCTCTCTTCGGGACTTTAGGGTTGAGATCGCAAAGGCCGGACTCGCCAACCCGTATTCCCTTTTCTCGGCTCGTTAAGACTTCGAGGGAGGGTGTTGGAACTATCCCAGTGCCAGGCTTCAATCTTCTTACACCTCGAATACAGCCTCTGGGCCGCGGTAAAAATTTGAAGATGCCCCCACCTCGCCTCTCCTTTGAGGCGCCGAGCTCTTCAGGCAAGTAGTCCTTTATTGGTTATCCGTAGTTTCCCCTGGTGTACTCGCCCTTCACATTATTGTTCAACTATTCTTACAGCCTTCTTTAGTCAGTCAGAGGCCGATGAATCCCTTGAGCGAGTTCGCTACTCGCCCCTTCCTTCCCCGAAGTACTTGGGTCCTTCTTGTATGCCGAGCTGGGGGGCCCTGAACTGACGAAGCGAGGAATGGAGGTCCTCAAAAAGATGGTAAGCGATCTCCACCGGTTACGGGAAGACAATGACGTGCTGTAGCGGGAGTGCGCGTGGCTAGTAGGCAAGACGAGGGAGTACCCGGCGGGCGAGACGACATCACTTTCACCGTTGCTGGAGGAGCTAGATGAGAACCTTCTGGCAGCCCGAGGATATTTGAGGAGGATGCGCGAGCTCCGTGACTCGCGCCGACCTGCGGGGAAGGAGACGCGATACCGGGGGAGGTAAATAACGGCCCCCTTGCTGGGCTTACTGAGACTCGCCTCCATCCCCCTCAGCTCGTGCATGTGTCGAGATTGCTGCTTTGTTTGCATTTAATTTCTCTGAACAATATCCCTCATGGGCTTGTAATAACTTAGAAATATTTTCAGATTTTATTGCTTGTTGTTTGAATATTATATTCTTACATGGCACGTGATGGGACAGGTTTTGAAAGTTGGGGAGCTGGGTTAGGCGAGCTGGGTTAGGAGATCTGGACCGATCGGTCAGCTCGACACTTGATCCCTTTTCCTATAAATAGGCCCCCTCACCTACCCCAACTTACTGCTTTTATTGCTTCTGTACATTCCTCCTCTGCTCGCCTCCTTCCTGCCTGTACTCGCTCCCTACACCTTCCGCGAACATAGGGAAGACAAACCCTTACTATGATGGTTGCTCCAAGTGCGCTCAGCACTTCACCGACTATTGTTCCTTTGAGGGGAACACGACGGAGGAGGAGTTCGCCGTGTTCAACACCGACTTCAAGCCCCCTGGTTTCGAGGCGCACCGGCCTAGGGAAGGCAAGGCCATCAACACTTTCTACCCCGAGGAGCTCGCCTTCCCCATCTCGCATTTCGAGGTGGGGTTGCGCCTTCCGCTCTGGCCGGATATTCGCCAGATCCTCAAGTACTTTAGCGCGGTGCCCGCGCAGCTGAACCCAAACTCCATCGCCATGTTTGTGGCGTTCGTGAGCTTCCTCCGCCGGGAGCGAATCGAGTTCAACCTGAGCATGTTCAGGAAACTCTTCACCTTCAAGGAGACTCCCGATGGCGTCGCCTTCTTCGGGGGCTCCTTCATCAAGTTTCACGAGATCGCGAACAAACACCACAACTGGATGACCAAGATCGTCTTCCTCAAGGGTGATCTCGGCAACGCCCCCTACTCGTCGCAGCAAAAAGGCGAGGAGGTATACCGACCCCTCACCGTCTCTGACAACGCCGCCAAGCTCCAAAAATTTTTCCTCCACAAGGACTTTGAGGTCGCCTTCCTCCGAAGGGGCCTTGACCCGCTCCTTCCCGTCCTTCCCGGCGAAGGTATACCTTTCAACTTTTCTCCTTTCCCGATCTCGTCAAATCCATCGAAATGTTTACTAAGTTATTTCTGCAGGGGAGAGACTGATTCCCGAGAACCCTCCTTTTACAGATCTAGCATTACCCCTCGACTCTCTCGCTCGCGAGAACGCGGATGCAGCAGCCTGCCGAGACGAGCCTCCATCGTCCAAGCCCTCTGGCAAGAAGTGGGCTGATCCCGCGGGGTCCAGATCGCCTCGCTTCCATCAATTGTAGAAGAAGCTGAAGGCGGTTGTAGTTTCTCAGGTGAAGCAACAATAATAATAATAACAACCCAAGTATATGAGCTTGCCCGAGACCACCCCGGACGGATCGCCGGGGAGACCGCTGAAGGAGACAACGAGTAAAGAGCGGGAGGGAGGCAAGCCCTCTACTCCTATAGTCAAGAAGGCCCCAGCCCGCGAGTCAGGCCCCCCGAAGGGTCACCACCTCTTCGTACTTGGGGTGAGGTGGAAGGACTCAGTCGGTGAGCCTGTGGTCCAATGGGACATGTCCGCCCACCGGATCTCTGTCTCCACCTTCCAACCCTCCTGGGCCGACCGCGATCCCTCCTCAGGTCAAGCCTATGTGCTCGGCTTCGGCCTCTACGGGCGCGAGGATGTAGCAGCCTACAAGTACATGACCCTGCGCCAACTCGGCCATGAGGGCCTGCAGGTCCACATGCGGGCACTGGAGCTCCACCACATGGTGGTTCGTCGCAGCTTAAACCTCAGCCACCTCCTGTAGAAGGCCGAGCAGAAGCGCGACCTGACCCAGTACAAGGTCGTTGACCTGTAGAGGAGTCTCGGCATTGTCGAGGATTTGCTCGCCAAGGGAGACGACTGACTGGTGAGTACTAGTTATCCCTTTCCCTTTTTACTTAGGATATTCAGCTTCAGACTTACTTACCTGTTCTTGCCTCAAGATGTCGAGGCTGCTAGGGAGCTGTGGACTCGTGCCATTGGGCTGGAGGAAGAAAATAATCAGCTCTGTGCTCGCTCCGCCGAGCAGGAGACTCACGCCACCGGGTTGGAAGCTCGCGCCGCCGAGCTGGAGGCTCACACCGCTGAGCTGGAAGGGAGGAATGCGAAGCTGAGCGAGGAAAATAAGGGGCTTCATGGCGAAATCGCCTGCCATGCGGAAGCATTCCTCCCTCCAGGTGGCAGCGAGACCCCCTTCCCATACAAGAGCCCGAGGATCTTTGGCAAGGTTGAGGTCGTTAAAAGGCTGCGGGTCAACTCAATCTAATCCGCCGACTGCACCCTGCAAATTATGAAGGATATGCAGGTGCTGGTTGAGGGATGCGAGGAGTTCATGGTCCGAGACCTCATGCCGAGTCTGTTCCCTCCCATGCCGCCCAGTGAGAAGGAAGAAAGCCTCGACGAGTTCTTCGGGAAGGACCTCAAGGACAATCCTTTCAGCGGGGCGGGCGGAGATTGCCAATCCGGGGGAGGAGGCGAGAGTTGACCCCCCCCCCCCCACCCCTATTTCTTTCTTGTAACTCTCTCCCCACTTTTTGTAACCTCTCCTAGGATATCTCCCCCTTTTGTAATCATTTTACACTGAATGAAAAGTGAATTTTTCTATATTCTTTTTCTTTGAACTTTCCTTCTGTGATGCACTCGCCCGCGAGCCCTCCTCATTGTTGGATCTCGCTAGGACAGAATTTTCCGCTAGTGCGCACGTTTAGGACTTGTACCCGCGAGAGGATTCTGAGAGCTCCCCCTCCCCAGGTTAACCAGGAATGGACCTCCTGCCGAGCTGGGTTCATAACCACCAAGCTCGTGCGCAAGTTGTCCCTTCTTTTGCTGATGCCGAGTCAAAACTGTCAAAATATTTCACAAGTAAAAATGAAGGGAGGGGGGTGGAGTGCCTTGTTAGAGCTTGCCTTCCTAAATAGGGGGCTCAGGGTAGGGCTCGTCCTCTCTTTGCCGAGCTGGGTCTGCGAGTCCAAACTCTCCTATAAGGACCTTCTCCCCCCCCCCCCCCGACACCCTTAGGAAAGAAATCTTCCTAAATAATTTTAGGAGAGGGTGGGACTACCTCGAGTGACATACAGCCCTGCCAGCTATGTGAGAGCCTAACAGCGGTATCTACTCGGGGTCTGGGGCAGACTCCCTCAAGTGACATCCATCCCTATCAGCTAGGTGAGAGCCTGATATCGGAATCTGCTCGGGGTCTGGGGCAGACTCCCTCGAGTGACATCCAGCCATGCCAGCTAGGTGAGATTCTGGCAGCGGGATCTGCTCGGGGTCTGGGGAAGAATCTCTCGAGTGACACCTAGCCCTGCCAGCTAGGTGAGAGCCTGAAAGCAGGATCTTCTCGGGGTCCAAGGCAGACTCCCTCGAGTGACATCTAGCCTTGTCAGCTAGGTGAGAGCCTTACAGCGGTATCAACTCGGGTTCTGGGGCAGACTCCCTTGAGTGACATCCAGGCCTGCTAGCTAAGTGAGAGCCTGACAGCGGGATTTGCTCGGGGTCTAGGGCAGACTCCTTCGAGTGACATCCAACCCTGTCAGCTAAGAGAGAGCCTGACAGCGGGATCTGCTCGGGGTCTGGGGCAGACTCCCTCGAGTGACATCCAGCCCTGCCAGCTAGGTGAGAGTCTGACAACGGGATCTGCTCGGGGTCTGGGGCAGACTCCCTCGAGTGATATCCAGCCCTACCAGCTATGTGAGAGCATGATAGTAGAATCTGCTCGGGGTCTGGGGCAGACTCCCTCGAGTGACATCCAGCCCTGCCAGCTAGGTGAGAGCCTGACAGCGGGATCTGCTCGGGGTCTGGGGCAGACTTCCTCGAGTGACATCCAACCCAGCCAGCTAGGTGAGAGCCTGACAGCAGGATCTGCTCGGGGTCTGGGGTAGACTCCCTCGAGTGACATCCAACCCTATCAGCTAGGTGAGAGCCTGACAGTGGGATCTACTCGGGCTCTGGGTGAACTCCCTTGATTGACATCCAGCCTTGCTAGCTAGGTGAGAGCCTGACAAAGGGATCTGCTTGGGGGTCTATCCAACGAACACCAACCATTCTTATAGATAGCAACGATAGTATTGATACTTCAAATTTCATTATAAAAAGGAATGTTACTGACATATTTTAAGGGAAAAAACGTTTCAAGTCATCACCGCTCCAGGTGAGACTTAGGGTCTCGCCCTCCACATTTTGGAGGAGATATCCTCCTGACCTCAATGTTTCTTTTACAATGTACGGACCCTCCCAATTGGGGTTGAGCTTTTCCACGATGGCTGACCGTCTCGCGGTATCTACCTTCTTCAGGACAAAGTCCCTTCTGCGAATTGTTTTACCCTGACGTGCTTGTCGAAATACTTAGCCATTCTTCTTTTCACTTCCTCCTGGCAGATGGCAGAGAGGTCGCATACTTCCTCTACCATGTCAAAGGAGAGCCGCAACTCCTCCTTATTCTCGGCTCTCCACTCCTCCCTATCTTCCCCTGCCTCGACCACCCGAGGCGTCCGGACCTCAAACTCTACTGGGAGTACCGCCTCGCACCCATGGGTGAGTTTGAAGGGAGTCTCTCCTGTGGATGTGTTGGGTGTGGTCCTAAGAGCCCAGAGGACCGAAGGGAGTTGCTCCACCCAGCTGCCCCTCAAGTTCTCCACCTTCTCCTTGAGGAGGTTGACGATGATCTTGTTTGCCGCATCCACCTGTCTGTTTATCCTGGGGTGATGAACCGAATAAAATCTGAGATCTATCCCGAGTTGGTCACAAAAGCTGATGAATTTGGCGCTAACGAACTGGGGCCCGTTGTCCGTGATAATGGCCTGGGGCAACCCATGTCGATAGATGATTTCCCCCCACACAAAGTTCCTGATGACCTAGGAGGTCACCTTGGCCAATGCCTTGACTTCTAACCACTTGGAAAAATAGTCATGCATGACCAACATGAATATCCTTTGCCCGCTGGCCTGGGGGAAAGGCCCTACCGGATCCATTCCCCAGATTGCAAAGGGCCAGGGCGCTTTGATGCTCCTGAGGTGCTGAGCTGGCTGTAGTTGGAGGGGGGAGAAAAACTGGCACTTGCTACATTTCCTTGCGAACTATGTAGTTTCATGGATCAAGGTCGGCCAGAAGTACCCTTGCCTGACGATTCTTCCTTCCAGGGTCCGACTTCCAGAATGGCTCCAATACTCTCCGAAGTGAACTTCCTCCAAGATCCTCGGGACCTCCCTCTCAGCCACGCAACGTGCCAACATCCTTGAAAGGGTCTTCCGGTATAACTGACTGTCTCGTACGAGGTTATATGCCGATTTGTGTTTGAATTTCTTCTTGTCATCCCCTCCGGATACTCCCCTGTGGAAAGGAAGGCCGTGAATGGGTCCATCCACGAGGGGTGTTGCTCCACTTCCATCACCTCTCCCTCCTCGATGGAAGGGCAAAATAGGTCGGTGAGGGTACCTCCAACCCTGGGATAATGCTTTGCTAGTTGGTCTACCTGCTCGTTCTCTTCCCTTGGCACGTGTTAGATGGAGAAAGTCTGGAACATCCCGATGACCCCCTTCACCTTTGCCAAGTATAGCTGAAGGGTAGGCTCCCTTACCTCAAATTCTCCATTGATCTTGGAGGCCACCACCATGGAGTCAGCGAGGACCTCCACGTCATGCATTCCTAGCTCCCTGGCCAGGCGGATCCCTGTAATCACCACCTCGTACTCGGCATGGTTGTTGGTGATGGGAAAATGCACCACCACCATTTGCTCGATTCTCGGTCCTTTGGGACTTTCTAATATCACCCCTACTCCTAGGGAATGTTTTCCCGAAGCGCCATCTACCATCACCCTTCAAGGAACCGGGTAAGTGAGCTCTTCCTTCGCCACCTTGACCACATAGTCAGCCAAGAAGTCAGTCATTGCTTGGGCCTTGATCGAGAGGCAGGGGCCGAAGGTGATGTAGAACTCGCTCAGCTCCACCGACTACTTAACCAATCTATCTGAATTCTCCACCCCCTCAAAGATGTTTCGGATGGGGTGGTGAGTCACTACCTGGATCGAGTGTGCCTGGAAGTAAGGTCGGAGCCTCCGAGCAGAGATGACCAGAGCGAAGGACAGCTTTTCCAAGATGGGGTAACGGAGCTCGGCCTTCCTCAATACCTGGCTTACATAGTATTTGGGGAGTTGCTTCTTCCCCTCTTCCCGAACAAGGACGGAGCTCAAGGCCTCTACTCCGACCCCGAGATACAAGTATAGATCTTCCCCTTCCTTCGGCCCTTGGAGCAGCGGAGCCTGAGTCAACTACTTCTTCAGGGCTTGGAATGTCTCCTCGCACTCCTTGGTCCACTCAAACTTCTGGCCTCCCCTCAAAGTTTTGAAGAAGGGGGAGCACTTCTCCCCAGCTCGGGAGAGAAACCTGCTCAATCCTTCCAGCTTCCCTGTCAGCCGCTAAACTTCCTTTGCGTTCCGAGGTGACCCCAACTCCATGATGGCTCGGACCTTATCAGGACTGGGCTCCACACCTACTAGGGTGAGAAGGTGGCCTAGGAACTTGCCCCTACTCACCCCGAAGACACACTTCAGGGGGTTCAACCTCATTTTATACTCGCGTAGGGTGGCAAAGGTTTACTACAAGTCCCGGAGGGGAGATTCGACATCCCGACTCTTGATCATGAGATCATCCACATACACTTCGAAGTTCCTCCCCCTTTGCTCTCGGAAGACCCTGTCCATCCTCTTCTGATAGGTTACACCTGCGTTATTTAGCCCAAAGAGCATCATTTTGTCGCAGTAGCACCCATCTCCCGTGATGAATGAGACATCTTTTACATCTGGGGGATGCATCCTGATCTGGTAATAACCTGAAAATGCATCTAGAAAACTCATTACATGGAAACCAACGGCTGAATCAACCAGCGCGTCGATTCGAGGCAAGGAATAACAATCCTTGGGACATGATTTATTAGGTAAAGAAAAGTCAACACACATACGCCACCGGCCATCTCCTTTTAAAACCATTACTACATTGGAGACCCAGCCGGGGTATTGGATTTCGGATATAAAGCCAGCCTTAAGAAGCTTGTCTACCTCCTCCCTGATCAGCGCGGCCAACCTGTCCGCCGTGGATCAATTTTTTGCTGGACGGGGCGAGCTTATGGGTCCAGGTTGAGGCGGTGGAGGCCACGTCGGCATCAATCCTTGGCATCTCCGCGGCGCTCTAGGCAAATATGTCCACGTTCTTCTTAATGCACTCCAGCATCCTGCCCTGGGACTCTGGGGTAACCCCCCGCTGACGTTAACCTTCTCCACCCTGCCTCCTAGGGTGAGAACCACCATCTCCACCACCTCCTCTGCTACTTCCAGGCGGGACTGCTCCCCACATTCTTCAACATCCCCCCTACTAGGGCAAGGACTTCCTCTCCAGCCTCCTCCATGGCCATAGCCTCGGCTGATCCCTGAATTTCTTCCGCAACCTGGGTGCGGCTCTCCTCTGCCTCCATCTCCTCTCCGTCAGCCTCCTGCTCTGCCTCCTCCATCCTCCGCCCCATCACCTCAGCCCCCTCCTAGCAAGAGATGGAGTTCACCGTCGTGATGTAGCACTCTCTTGCTACCTTGGGATCTCCCCGGACCCAGATCTGGACCCCCTCGGCATTGAAATTCAGGAACTGGTGGAAGGACGAGGGGACACAGCGGAAGGCTTTGATGAGGGGCCTCCTGAAGATGGCATTGTAGCTACTGGGGGCGTCCATGATGAAGAACCTGCAGGTGCGGGACTGCCCCCCAGAGAGACATGGAGTCCCACTCCTCCTTCGACTTCCTTCCTCTCCCCTAAGAAGCCAAATAAGGGCCCGTTCGAGGCCAACACCCTCCTTGCCTCCACCTTTATCGTGTCAAATGCCTTCTTGAAGATGGCGTTGACCGAGCTCCCATTGTCGATGAGGATCTGGGAGACGGTAAAATTTTTGATCGTCGTCTGGATGACCAGCGTATCACAAAAGGGATCCTCATGGACCGACATATCCTTGACTTAAAAGGTGATTCTCTCTTCCGGGGGTGGGGTCTTGGATGTGGAGCCAACGCTCCAGCGGTATATGGTGTGGAGACTTGCCTTTAGGGAAGCCTCGACTCCCACCCCCCGTGGATCACTCTAATCCCTCCCCGGGTCCCCACATATGCCTAGTCTACACACCTATCCTCCTCCGCCCGAGGCAGGACCTCCTCGATCCGCACTCCTTGGCAGTCTCGCTGCTATTGCTGAACTCTGTTTCCTCTCATCTCGAGGAACTCTGGGCACGTGGTCATGGAGTGCCCTTCCTCCTGATGGAATTCACAGTAGGGAAGCTCCACCCTAACCTCCCTTCTTCTCCTCCGCGCTGCTCTCCTCCTCTCCCTCATGACAATTGCCATAGCCTGCTCCTTGTCGGGGAGAGGTGGCCTCTGGCCTTGCCTCCCACCTAGAGGATAGAACTGGCCTTGGACTCCCTAGCAGTTATCCCCACCATGATGACCTCTCCTCGGCCCTTGATCTTACCACTCCGGCCTCCAACCGAGCCGATTGTTTGGCTCCTGATGCCCCCACCTGGGCTGCTGCTGCTGCTCCCTCTGCCGGTGTTCAACTCTCCTCTCCTCCTGACCTCTGCCACCTCTAGGCCTTTCCTCATCCGTAGCACACCTGGCTAACTTCCGGGCAACATCCGGATTTGACACCTCCCCGTCGTCCTCTCTTGCCGCCCTCTCCATCAACTCCGCATAGGAGAGGGGCGACACCCTCTTCAGCTCCATCCAGAAGAAACCCTGCTATAGCCCCAGGGTGAAGGCCATCATCAGGGTATGCCCTGGCATCTCTTGGACTTGGGTGACCTCCTCCTAGAAGCGATCGACGTAGCTCCCCATGGTCTCGTTCACCCCCTGCTTAATGTGGAATAGGGACTCCGACTCCTTCTTCCTTTTCTTAGAGGTGGTGAACCTCAACATGAACCCCAGCATAGGTCCTCGGAGCAGTAGATAGAATTGGCCCGTAGCTGGTGGAACCACTCTCTCGCCTTCTCTTTGAGGGTGATAGCGAAGAGCCTATACTTGAACCAATTTGACATCTGTCGGATCGAGACCACGTTCTCAAACAACTGGGCGTGCTGAACCGGGTCTCCCTTCTCGATGTAGTAGGACATCTCGGGCTCCTTGAACCCCTCTGGAACCGGAGCAGAATAAACCAGCTTGTTTAAGGGGCTATCTCCTCCTACCGGGCGAGTTGGGGGGTCTTGCACCCCCATCTCGCCGAACCTGCCGCCGCTTGGCGAGCCGGGGAAGAGCACCCGCCCAGGGAGCCTATCCCTTTCTAGGCGACCTCCTTCCCAGCTCGCTTGTCGGGAGCGTCCTCGCCAAGGGTTGGAGCCACGAGAAAAGGGACCGCTGGAGTCGATCACTCGGCACGCGCACCGAGTGCAAATCTGACCAAGCCGAGTACTTCCTTCCTGAAGCCCTCAAACATCCCCATTATGGCGAGAGGGGGAAGGGGTGGCGAGTCTCCCCTGTCTGATCCTTTCCCTTCTCCTATCATTGAGCTCGCTGAAGATTTTCTTTGTTGACCACTCTCCACGCTCACCACACCAAAATGTTGAAACCGAAAACTCGGTCTCGATGTAGTTCACCCTTGGGGAAAGGATGATCGCACACCTACTTCTCTTATGAAAGAAAAACAACAAGGAAAAAGAACAAGGGACTGGACCAAGGGCCCGACACGGAGGACCCACCACACACCCGGAAGATCACTGAGCGCTTCCCCTCCTTAGCCAAATGCCGGGCTAAGGTACCTCAGAAAGCATTAGAAGACTGGGAGACAGGTAAGCATGCCTTCTGAGGTACCCCTTGGGTCCTATTTATAGATTTCTGAAAATGTCCTGCAAATAGTCAACCTCCGCTGTACTAAGCAGCTATGTACAGCCCAGCTGGGTCTGCCAACAGTGCAACTCCGCTGTTTTGACTGGCTACAGGCAGGCCAGCGGGGGAAAAATAGTAAAACACCTCACAGATCATCGGGCAAGTAGCCCTCAACAAATCCTACTTGGCAAGGGTGGCGAGTACTCGATAGAGAAGGCACTCGCCGCCTATCTTTGATCCTGGGTGAGTACGGGCCCGACCTGCCCTACTTGCACACCGCGGGTTTGTTGAACGCTTCAAATTCGGCGAGCGACTCAGAGCTTGAAGAACAGCTCAGAGCTCAGTGAACAGCCCAAAGCTCGACGAACAACTCAGAGGTCAGCGAACAGCCTAGGGGTCGACGAACAGCTCAGAGCCAAGCGAATAGCCCAGAGCTCAATGAACAGCCCAGAGCACAATGAACCGGGTTTGGAGAGCTGGGCATGGCGAGTGCAAGCTTGCCACCCCGAGGTATCTCACCCCGCCTGGGCGAGCCAGAGACTGCCGATCTATCCCTCCTGCCGAGCTTGACCAGGGACTCAGACTGCCTGATTTGGCCATTCTGGCTCCTGCTGACCCACTCGCCGGATATAGGGTTGTACAATATCACAAAGTGCAACCAAATTTTTCATTTAAATTTGTTCAAATATTACATTTTTCAATTTTTGTTTTATAACAAAGTTCTTAAAACAAAATTACATAATGCCTAGTAAAAAAATATTCTAAGATTACTCTCGCTCTTTGATGACAATGCCTTTTCCAGATTGAATTTTAGCATTGACTTCAGGCACTTTGTCATCAGCCAGTTTCTCCTTTCCCTTAGCATCCTTAGCTTTAGAAATTTCTTCTTGCTTGAGCCTCTGCCTCTCAAAATAGTGATAGGGCTTGGGAAAATATTTGTTGGGTTCAATAGAGTCAGCTGGGATCTTCCCTGTCTTCAGATTTTTTTTGAATTTGTAGAGGATCTCCTACTGCTTTGTGTGTTTGACCCACTCTTGCTCTGAATACCATTTTCACCTATTAGTTGCATTGTTATTGACTGCTTTCCATATAGTGAGAATAATGGATCTAGAAGTTGGACTCCATTGCTCAAAATCAGGCTTTGCTTCATCCTGTTCCCTGAATCTTTTCTTTGATAGTTGAGCTTCTTTTTCCTTTAACAATTCAAAAGCAGCCATCTCCACCTCCTCACATACTATATTCTGAATTTGTAGTGGAGGACTGTACATGGTTTAGGCAGTAGTTTGAGTGGCCTAAAAATGAGCTAGTTGGCAACCAGACTCAGCAGTTTGATCTTCATCATACCATATGGGAGGATGACCTAAAGTTTCTATGATGCTATTTGAGGTCCAAATATCATGCTCAGAGCTTGCATTTATCATTACTCTCTCCCTCTTTATGACTTCTCTTTCTATATGATCTCTTAGGTCATTCTTGTGAAATCTGACTTGACTATCTAGATAATTGATTCCTGATGATACATAATTCTTGATCATGAGCAGATGTTCATTCAATTCTTTGTGAGAATCCTTAATATCTTGAAGCATAGAGGCTTATTTAGTAGATAGCTGAGTTTCAATATCCATGGAGGTAGAGGTTATCTTATTCTCCAGAGCAGTAGTTTTCTTAGCTATCTCTGCTAATGTAGTATCATGCATAACTATCATATTCTCATTCATTCTTCTTTTATTTTCCATGACATAACCTTGTTTTATAGCTATGTCATTTTCTACTTTTTATGACTCCACTTGCTGTTTAGCAATGTATACTACAACATTAACTCCTCTCTAAAAGAAAACAGTCATATCTTTCTTTAATAGATTTACCTCAAATCTAATTAATTTGATTTCTTGGGCCAGCTGAAACTGCAAATCCTTATTGCTTTCATCCATATTCTTTTCTAGTTGATTTCTTTGTTGATCAAGCATTATTTGTAGTTGAACTAGAAGTGAGCTTGAATCCATTGTAGGAGTAGATGTTGGTCCAGACTGAATAATCTTCTTATAATTTCTACTTCTCTTTTTAAGTTCAGATAATTTTCTTTTCTTTAACTGAGAGGCTTCTTCCTCCTCGGATTATGAAGAACTAACCACCTCAACAGATGTAAGCTCTTGAGCTATTTCAATAGTTGGGGCCTGATCTGCTAACTCCTCCTCAACCACTGTAACTTCTTCACCAATGTTGGTGTTATCCAGGTTGACCTCATCTTGCTGAGCTTCAGTATTAGGAACAGGGTCCTCTATAAGTTCAGCCATCTCCCCCTGGATATTTATATCTTTATTCAAAAGGATTTCTTCTTCAGTCTCCTTGGGGATTGCATCCTTAATCTCTCTGTCAGGTATTTCCTGTTCAGGAACCTCTACTTGCTTCAACACATTGTCCAGCTCTTGTACTACTTCCATTATTATTGTATTTACTGTATCCATATCAATATTTGACAGATCATTGAGGTTATCCCCCTCAATTAAATCTCTATCTGGGATTGTCTCCTATTGGAACCCCACCTATGTTTAGGGTTGATTTGGGTTAGGTTCACTATTAGGATTATTAGATGACACAACCTGTATAGTCTGGGGTCATAGGTTTTTATCAGTGTCAAGGTCAATTCAAATAACCTAGATTGATTGGTTCTCCCTTCAGAAGACTTAGAGTCAGAAGAACTCCAGAGAAAAGCAGTTTTCTAAGGGACAGAAAAGGCATTCGACGATAGCTGAACTCAGCTCGACGATCGTCAATCTTTGATCAACGAACTCAAAGTTCTTTCTCTGAGTTGAGCTCGACGAAAGTCTAGCTGAGATCAACAATCTGTGAGCTTATATCAGATTCTCAGCTCGACGAAGTGCCTTCTCAGTTCAACGAACTTGGAGCTTAGTTTGGTAAGTACTTTTTTCTGGTCGACGATCTTAGATCTCAGCTTAAGGAAAGAGAATTCTCAGTTCGACGAATTTGGATCTCAAGTCGACGAAAGTTTGTTGAGTTCGACTATTTCCTCCCAGGTTCAGTTCGACTATTCTCTGATGATTTCAGTTTAACTAAGGCAGAAGTATTTCTAATTATATTATATGTTTGTAATGCTCTAGTAATTAATGCTCAATATTCTTATGAATATAGCATTTCCATGTCAGCATTAATTATGGTTTTTACGGAGTTATTACTTGACTTATTTACTGGGACAGTTGAAGAAATTCATTAAAGACATTTTCTATCTGTTCAACTCCCAAACTTTCTGCAGTCAATCAAGGAAAAGGAATTCAAATTTCAATTTCTAAAATCTGCAAGTAATATATAAGGTTTTCTTCTTCTAGTCAAAGATATAGAGAAGAAGTAATACAGAGAATAATAACACAGAGATAACCAAGTAGTCAGGCATACACTTTTACTTCAGGAATTTCAAGAGACAAAATCATCAACTTCTATATGAAAGTTCCCTGAAGATCTTCAAGAATGCTGAAGGCCTACACCCTGAGCAAAACTTCCACTCTCCTGAACCATTTTACATCTCAGGGGGAGTTTTAACAACAACAACAATCCACTAGTCTTCTCAAAACTTTGACAAAGAGAAGACAATATCATTTTCTTTTTTACTTTCCTGTGTACAGGGTTTTAACTCCCTTCAACAGTTAGTCTTTGGTTGTTAAATCTCCTAATCAAAAGACTTAGTTTGGTTTTTTGGCACCTGGTCAAAAGCTCAAAGGGTTGATAGATCTCCCTTGAAAATAGATTTGGGGTGATAGGGCACCTGAGCAAAAACTTGTGGTGGCAGGGCACCTGATCAAAAACCTGCAGTGGATTCCTACTAGGGTGGTAGAAGAGTGGATGTACTCAAGTTTTAGGGGAACCACTATAAAATCTGTATCATCTGGTTGCCTTATTTTTTATTTTCTTGGTGCTGTGATTTATGTGTTTTTCTTTCCGCCTTTCTATATATAGTTATCACATATTTTAATCTGCAATAAAAATTAATCATAATTTTTTAAAACTCTATTCACCCCCCCCCCTAGAGTTAGTGTGATCTATCCCTTCACTTTCAATTGGTATCAGAGGTGTAATGTTGTTTGGTTTCACAGGCCAACACCTGAACCAAAAGATCTTTGATAGATCTCATTCACTCTATTGTCTTTTTATATCATGGCGCAAAATAAGGAGTACTCAAGCACCATACCTCCACTGTGTAATTTTAAAAAGTTTGCACTTTGGATGGCAAGGATTAGGCTGTATAAGAATTTAATTGAAGAAGACATCTACAATTCTATTTTGACAGGTCCCCCTTGTAAGACCCCTTTTTTTTTTGAAACAATACTGTTGGGTACATTGGAAAATGTGTACAAGCCACAACTTAGTCAATGGTATGTATCAATTTGTATTTGAAAGAAGTTTGAGTTTCATTGTGCAGGTTTAAGAATTTGAAGAAAAATTTTCTAAGTACAAGTGTCGACACTTGTGAAGAAACTCGGTAGACACTCAGGGAACTTGTGTCGACACTCAGGAAAGCTGTGTCGACACACAGGCAAATTGTGTCGACACTTGTAAAGAAGTTGTGTCGACACCCAGAAGCTGTGTCGACACATATGAAGAATCTGTGTCGACACTAAAAGCTATGTCGACACCCAAAGAAGCAGCTGTGACATCCAGAATTGTGTCCACATCTGAAGAAGGATTTGTGTCAGCACTTAAAACTGAAGCTGTGTTGACACTCAGGAGATATGTCGATACCTGAAGCAATTGTGTCGACACACAGGACTTGTGTCGACACACCAACTCTCAAAAGGCTGTGTCGAGTTCAGAAGTAATTGTGTCGACACACATGACTTGTGTCGACACACACTCAACGCCATTTGACAAACACTCAATGCCAACTGTCTGCAACAGAAATATCGAGACGAGAAGCTGTTGTGTCGACACACAGGAATTGTGTCGACACATATAACAAAAGAAGTGTCAAGAAGAAGAAGTATGACTGTGTCGACACTTGGAGTAATTGTGTCGACACCATGAAGACTTGTGTAGACACATAGTCTATATGTGTCGACATATGTGAAGCTGTCTGTTGAGTGTTGTGTACTGAGTTGAAAAGACATTGAAGAACCTGGTGACGTGACTTGTGACTTGACAGCTGTCATAACTAACCGGTCTTCCACCACTTTCAGAACTATCAGAAGTTTGTTATGAACCGAATCAGCCGGTAACCATGAACAAGCTCTATATAAGAGAAAGAGCAGAAACGACAGACAAGTAATCAATAAGAGTAATAAACAAGAGGTTTCAATAAGAAGAATCTTGATAGATCAAGGGTTGTCTGCAAGAAAGATTCAGAGCTCAATCTGAATTTAAGGAAGAAGCTGATTGAAGATCAACTTCAACATCAAGAGAAGATCCACCTTATTTTGTTCTAATCAAGAAGCTTTGAAAAGCTAAGTTAGGTTGGATCAGAAGGATCAGTATATACAAGAACTGATTAAGAAGACAACATCAACAGAGAAATATAGTTGGTGAAGTTTTCAGTTATTCTTTACTCACAAATTCTTGTAGGATCTATTGTTAGATCTGAGATTGTAAGCCTAATATTATAAAGGCTGAGGTAGGGCTATGTGCCTGAGGTAGGACTTGTGGAAAGTCTGAGGTATAAGCCTAATTATAAAGGCTGAGGTAGGGCTGAGGCCTGAGGTAGGATTCTGGAGAAGAATCTGAGGTAGGACTTGTGTTAAGTCTGAGGTATAAGAACCATCTTGGGTTATGAGATTGTAAGATCTTTGGATCTTAGCCTGTAGAAGGTAGTTAGGTTGAATCTAGTTATCTGCTGGATAGGCGAAGGGGGAAAGTGGATGTACCCATATCTTGGGGAACCACTATAAATCTGGTGTTTGCTGTGATGTGTTTATTTTCTGTAGATTGATTAATCTGTGATGAAAGAAGTCATATAACTGTTTGCCTAAAAAATTAAAAAGACATAAAAAGATAAGAACCTATTCACCCCCCCCCCCTCTGGGTGTTTAGGCTCTTGAAATAAAGTCTTTCAAGTGGTATCAGAGGGAGGTTCCTCAAAATTTGACCTAATAGTCAGAGGATTTCTCCAAGGCAAATAACAGATAATATGAATGGGTTCAAGTGAAAATCAAAAGGAACTTGGATCTATGAAATGTCCCATATGCAGGAAAGAATCTTTTGGCATTTGGAAAGAAAGGGTCAGGCTGTTTATGGAAGCATCTGATCCAAGAATTTATATCACAGTACAGGAAGGCCCCTTCATCCCAATGAAGGTATCAGTTCTTGATGCAAGCATTCAAACTCCAAAGAGTTATTCAGAGATGACAAAGGATGAAATTATCATGGCTACATTAGAAAAAAGTGCTCAGAATATAATTGTAAGTTCCATAGATGATGACACATTCCAGAATCTTGTCCATTGTAAAACTTTCAAAGAAATGTGGGATACATTGATTGTCTATATGGAAGGCACAGAAGAAGTCAGAGAGGACAGAAAGTCTATGTTGAATCAGGAGTATGAGAGCTTTAGGCAGACTAAAACTGACAGCATAGCTGAATGATATAAAAGGTTTTTCATAATAGTGAATGAACTGATGATATATGGAAGAGTCTTCAGTACTTATGAACTGAATGACAAGTTTCTTAGGACCCTAACAAAGGATTGGGACACTAAGATATGTTCCATCAGGGAAGTTGCCAGACTGGCTGACACACCTCCACCTACACTTTTTGGAAAACTGCTTTCATATGAAATGCAGCTTACTGCTAGGAAAGAGGAAGAGAAGGGCAGCAGATCTGAACATAAAGAAAAGTCAGTAGCCTTCAAGGCTGAGGGCTCAAGGAAGGGTAGGAGAAAATCTCTTTCTCCACCTAGAAGGAGTACTGAAGCAGAAGAAGGAGTTCCTAAAACTAGTACATCAGATAGTCACACATCTGATGAAGACTTTGCTGCCTTCACAAGACAATTCCAAAGGTTCATGAAGAAAAAGAAATGGAGAACTAGGCCTTCATCAACATTCCATTCCAAGGATGAATACTATAGGAAGGAGAAAACACCTAAGGAGGACAGGTATGCTTCTAAACCTGGTAAACAATCTAATTCTAAGATTGTGTGTTATTGCTGCAACAGGTCTGGGCATGTCATAGCTGACTGTCCTGACAAAAGAAAGGAGTAAAAGGACAAGAAGAAGTAGCTGGTCAAAGGCAAGAAGGAGAAGTCTATAGTGGCTCAGAAGGAGAAGAGTTGGACAGACTCTTCATCTTCAGAATCTGGAGAAGAAGAGGAAGAAGCATATGTTGGACTCTTCTCAACAGAAGAGGATTCTAAGGAACAAGAATTCCTACAGATGCTGGACTCCATAAATGGAGTGAAAGAATATTACTGTAAAGGGCTGATGGCTCTATCTGAAGAAGAACAGTGCCAGGATTAGCCTGTACCAAGTAAGGTAAAAAATTCTTCCCCAGTCTCAGATTACTTTGCTGGATCAAAATCTGAAGCATCTGCTTCAAAAGAAGTTGATGGATCTGAGTCTGAGGGGGATGTTCACCAACTCATTGATGAGTATGGTGGGTTATTGTATACTCTAAAGAAGAGCAAGTTTGTTTTTAAAGAGCAGGCCAAAGAGATTGACTCTCTTAAACTGGCTGCAGTAGATTTAGCAAAACTGCTGGATCAAAAACTGAATGAGGTTGCCAAATTGAAGAACATTTAAGTTATTCAGATGGGCACAATCTCATTCAAAGAGAATCATATCAAGAAACTAGAGGTAAAACTCCAGCAAGAGAGAGAGCTAGTGGCTAAATTCTCCAAGCCAAAATAAGTCTTACCCTTGATAGATAATTTTGTTTCACAAAAAGGGAAGACTGGTCTAGGCTTTAAGGGAAGAACTTTGGCTACCAATTCTCATAGAAAAGGTAAAGCCCCAGTTCATCCTCTAGCTGATAATCCCCCTATTTTCTTTAACAAGGTAGTGAATCCTACTAATAGGTATGATCATGACATTACATATGGTCACTGTGAGCATGAAAATTTCATGAGCAAGGGTGCAAATGTCAATAGACCAATCTATAGGAATGCCCATCATATTCAAGAGGAGTACTTGAAGAATGCTATTCCAGCACCAACACTTAATAAATCTACTGGCAACAAAGTAAGAAAACCTGTACCTAAGAAAAGGTATAATAGGTTTGAGTGTTGGTGTTGTGGTAAGGTGGGCCACTTTATCATGGATTGTTGGTTTAACTCAAGTGTTAAAACCAAAAGTAGGATTCCTGTTAGATCAGTTACAGGATTTCAAACTAACAAGGACCTTGGACCCACTAGCAAGTTGGGTTCTAAGGGTAAGTGATTCTTTATTTGTTGTAGGTGAATCCAAGTGACCATACCCCTATATGGTAATTGGATAGTGGCTATTCCAGATACATGATTGGAATAAGGAGAATGTTGAGGGACTATGTGCCCATAAAGAATGGACCAAAAGTTATCTTTGGTGGATCAGAAAAGGGAATTATCAAAGGATTTGGTAACATCTCTTGTGATTCAATTACAATCACTAAAGTGGCTTATATAAAAGGTCTAAAACATAACCTGATTAGCATAATTCAACTTAGTGATCTAGGTTATGATATTTCTTTCCTCAAAGGGGAGTGCCTAGTAAAAAGGTCAAGTGATCAAGAGATCATTTTAACTGGCACTAGGAAAGGAAATGTGTATTGCCTTAACCAAGATTGTGAGTCTAACAGCTCACCTATTTGTTTGGTTGTCGTAGAGAAAGCTTCTCTATGTGTCAAATGGCACAAGAGGCTAGCTCTTCTGAACTATATGTTAATAGGACTGCTATTCAGCATGGGATTAGTGAGGAATGGTCCTCAAGTTAAGTGCATAAAAGAGAGTGTGTGTTCAGCTTGCCAAAAAGGCAAGCAGACTAAGTCCTCTTTTCAGTCACTTGACATCAAAGATTAAAAGAGATGTTTGTATCTCATGCATATGGATTTGTTTGGTCCTATGCCAGTTCATAGTCTTGGTAGGAAAGCATACACACTTGTTTTTGTAGATGACTATTCTAGATTTACATGGGTTTTCTTCTTGAGGCAGAAATCTTAAACTCCAACTGTTTTCCAGTCTTTTGTAAGATAAATAAAGAATGAATACAACAGTTCAGTGGTCAAAATCAGAAGTTACCATGGAACTAAATTTCAGTTTGAATGCATGACAAAATTCTGTGAAAAACTTGGAATTCATCAGGAATTCTCTTCACCTAGAACTCCTCAACAAAATGGTGTTGCTGAAAGAAAGAATAGGACTCTAATTGAGGCCAGTAGAACTCTACTGAATGACACTACTCTCCCTGAATACTTCTGGGCTAAGGAAGTAAATACTGCATTTCATGTGCTCAATAGTGCCTCCATCAACAAAAAACACAAGATGACTCCCTACCAGATTTTGAAAGGCAGAAAACCAAACATATCTTATTTAAGAATCTTTGGTAGTAAGTGTTTTGTACTAGTCAATGGTAAACACTACAAAACTAAGTTTTCTGTCAAATACCTAGAAGGGATATTTCTTAGGTACAGCAACCAAAGTAGAGCATACAGAATCTACAACTTGACTACTCAAGTTGTAGAAGAATCTGTGCATGTTGTATTTGATGAGTCAATATTTATTAACAGTGAATTGTCTAGTTCTTCAGTTAGTTCTACAGGTCTAACAGATAAGCTGGACAAGCTGACCATAAATGAAGATGTTCCTGCTAAACTGGATGAGGATAAAGATGCCAGCTATCCAGGGGGAGACCAAGTCCCTTTGGGTGAAGAAGAAAATGTAGAGCATCAAGATGAAGAAACTAGAGATAGCCATAATGCTGACAGAATTCCTCCAGCAAGGTGACACCTAAAGGATCATCCAGCTCACCAGATCATTGGTGATGCAAGTCAGGGTGTTCTAATAAGGAGCAGGAGCATGAACACAGTTCTATGTTCTAGCTTCCTGTCTTAGATGGAACCCGAGAAGATTGAAGAAGCAATGCAAGACACCAACTGGATTGATGCAATGCAAGATGAGCTCAGTCAGTTCAAAAGGTGTAAGGTCTGGGAACTGGTGCCAAAACCTAAGGATCACAACATAATAGGAACTAAGTTGATCTATAGGAACAAGCTTGTTAAGAATGGCATTATAGTCAAGAATAAGGCTAGACAGGTAGCAAAAGGCTACAGGCAAGAGGAAGGTATTGATTTTGATCAAACCTTTGCTCCAATGGCAAGGCTGGAGGCTATAAGGATGTTCATGGCCTATGCTGCCTTTCAAGGGTTCAAAGTATATCAGATGGATATGAAATAAGCATTTCTGAATGGTGATTTAAAAGAAGAAGTCTATGTAGAACAACCCTCAGGTTTTATAGACTCTCACTTTCCTAATTATGTATAAAGGCTTAGGAAAGCTCTATATGGTTTGAAACAAGCTCCAAGGGCTTGGTATGAAACCTTGTCTGCCTTCCTTATTGAGAATAAATTTTTTAGAGGAAAGATAGACAAAACTCTATTCTATAGGGAATCAAAAGGCAAGATAATACTAGTCCAGATATATGTGGATGACATTATCTTTGGTTCTACTGAAAAGAGCCTTTGTAGGAAGTTTGCCAAACTTATGCAAGGGAAGTTTGAGATGAGCAGTATGGGTGAGCTAAAGTTCTTCTTGGGACTTCAAGTCAGACAGACTGAGAGTGGATTGTCCATATCCCAGTCTAAGTTCACCAAGGAGTTGATTAAGAAGTATGGTTTAGACTCAGCTTCTACTATGAAAAATCCAATGGGAACAAGTATGCCTATATGCAAAGATGAAGCAGGGAAACCTGTTGATGAGTCTTTGTATAGAGGGATAATTGGCTCCCTACTATACTTAACTGCTAGTAGACCTGACATCATGTATGCAATATGTGTTTGTGCTAGGTATCAAGCATGCCCTAAGGAATCTTATTATATTGCAGTTAAGAGAATATTGAGATATCTTAAGGGCACTCCTAATCTAGGCCTTTGGTACCCTAAGAATAGAGATTTTCTAGTAACTGGTTTCTCAAATGCAAATTTTGCTGGATGCAAATATGACAGAAAAAGTACCACAAAAACCTATCAATTCCTTAGTGGGAGGCTGGTGTCATGGAGCAGCAAGAAGAAAACCAGTGTAGCTATATCAACAGCTGAATCAGAGTATATAGCTGCAGGTAGCTGATGTGCACAATTGATGTGGATAAAGCATCAACTAGAAGATTATGACATTCAGGTAAGTAGAATTCCAATATTTTGTGATTCTACAAGTGCTATTTCTATTGCTAAGAATCTTGTATCACACAGTAGGACCAAGCATATAGAAATAAAGTTTCATTTTATCAAAGAACATATAGAGAAGGAAAATATTAATCTAGAGTTTATAAATACTGACAATCAAATAGCTGATATTTTTACAAAACCTCTGGATGAAACTAAATTCAATAATTTCAAAATTGAATTAGGTATGTTGAACCTAGAATTGGTTAACACAAGTTTCCATAAGTAGCATATGTAAGCACCAAATTTCTATTGAAATTTGGCTAAGTACAAAGTTTGTGTCGACACAAGCAAGTTGTGTCGACACACTCAGTATGTTGTGTCGACACAAGAAAAGGATGTGCCGACACAGAAACAGTATCTGTGTTGATAGAAGAATAGGTGTCGACACAACCTTATTCAGACTATATGTCGAGAGGATATTTGTGTCGACACAAAAAGTTGGTGTCGACACAACTCTGTCGAGACTAAAGTGGTCAGTGTCAACACAGACACAAGTATGTCGACACAGACTCAAGTATGTTGACACATAAATGTGTCGACTTAAAATACGTTTTGTCGACTTAGACATTAGTATGTCGACACATAGTCGGGTCAACTTAACTTAAGTTCTGTCAAGACCTAGGTCATTTTTGTCGACACAAAAACTTATTTGTCGACCTAGGCCCGACTTTTGACCTTCCCTTGACATAAGTACTATAAATAGGTGAATCCAAAATCTGGTCGACTACGCTATCAGAATTTTTGAATCTACACCTTCTGTCGACATAGACCTTCTCTTATCTTCTCCTCTAGCACTTATGTCAATGGCACCACACTAAGAAGATAAGGTTAATGAAGGTTATGAACTGGTTTGCGAAGGGTTCACGACTGCTTCTGATGAAATTCAGGGAATTATTGCCCTAATTTCTGGAAATGGATTAGAATTTTTGGTCTCTGAGCCGACCAAAATATGGAAAAAGGAAGTCATGGAGTTCTACTCAACCGCTACAATGGACTCTGAAGGAAAGAAAATCAAGGCATCTATTCAAGATACCCGGGTGAAGCTCACTTTAAAAACTATCAGGAAAGCACTACATCTTCCTTTGATCAAGGATACAGATGAATAACTCCTTCCCAGATAACTGAAGCTTTAAGATTGTGTGGACTGAGTCCCAGTATTAAGATTGGATCATCTATCAATAGAAAAGGGATGAATTCCCAATGAAAATTTCTTTCAGAAGTTATGGGCAAAGTGATTATCTGCAAGACTGGTGGACATGATAGGATTTCTGCCCACATGTTCAATCTTATGGTGAGGGTTATATTCAAGATAAACACTGACAGGGCAGCAGTGGTGTTTGATAAAATTCAAGAAGGAATTAAGAAACCTAACCTGGGAAGGATCCTCAGTTTATGCTTAACATCAATAATTCCAGATGTTCTTAAACAAGCAAATAGCTTTAAGATAAATCACATGAGTAAAATGGATGTGAGGATACTGTCATGATGGGACAGAGTTCTGACCAAGGAATTCCCTGTTCCCAAGGAGCAAACTAAGAAAGACAAGAAGAAAAAGAAAGTGGTTGTACAGGCTGCCTCCTCCAGTAATTCTGAGGAGGAAGTGGTCTTTAGTTCTGATGAAGACCAGCACCAATAGGATGCTAATGATCAAGTAAAGGACAGTGAGCCCCAGGAGCAACAAGTTGACTCCACTCCAGGGGGGAAAACTTAGAACAAGAAACTGAGCTGCTTGCCCATAAGGGAGGTATTGATGATGTTGTCCTAGACAGTGACTTAGCTGTAGATACAATCATGGATGTAGTATCTGAAATCAACACTACAGCTAAAGAAACTAATAAGACAGATGCTCAAAATGAGCCAGTAAGTATCTTCTCCACAGCCTAGTGATATATGATGGGATTCTCCTCAAAAATTGTTCTAGGGGACACTTTTGTTTACACAAAAAATCTTTCAAGTGGTATTAGTCTTTTAAGTAGTACTTTAAAAACTAATCTTATTCCTTCTGTACAGATACAGCAGGAATTTACAATGGAAGAATTGTTTCCTGATCCTCCTTCAGATAGGATTGAGGGGGAGCATATTGAGAAAGGAAAAGATATTCCAAGGACTGAGGGGGAGTTATCAAAGGATACTGAGGAGGAAACCCCAGCTTAAAAGGACACTGTTGATATTGAAAGTACATCTGAATCTTCTAAAGATGAAGAAGCAACATTGGCTAAGAAAAGAAAGCTGACTGTGTTAAAGAGAAAGTGTTCTGGATATAAGAAGGCTTTACAAATGGGAACTACACCATCTACATCAAGCATGGACTTCAGTTCTTTACTGCTCCAAATGCAGATAAAATTAGATAATCAAAGACAGACAATAGAAAAATATGTGGATGAAACTCATAAGGATTTACAGTTTCAGTTGGCCCAGGACATCAAATCTATTAGGTTTGAAGTAAATCAGAATAAGAAGGAGATAACAGATTTCTTCCATAAAGGAGGTAATACTGTGGTGTTCCTGGCCAAGCAATAGCAAGATATCAAAGCTACAGTGGATGAAATTGAAGTGAAACAAGGCTATGTACTGGAGAATCAGATCAGGATGAATGAAAACCTTAAGGATTCACATCATGTAATATTAACAAAGCTCACTGATTCTAGCACTGCTCTGAAGGCTGAAATCTCCAAGCAAATCCAGGAAGACATAGCTACTGTCAAAGCCATATTTTAAGATTCTCAGGAGAAAATTAAAACTTTCCTGACAAAATTCAGAGCTTATTTTCAAGAGGGAACTGAAAATGTAGCTGATCAAGTCAGATTCCAGAAAGAAGATTTAAGAGATCATGTTACAAGAGAAGTCATAAAGGGGGAGAGATTACTAGTCAAAGCCAGCTCTGACCATACTAAATGGACTTCCAATAGAATCAGAGCTACTCTTGGATATCCTCCTCTTTGTGATGATGATAATATTGCAGAGTCTGGGATACAACCTGCACATTTTGAAGGAGATCATCCTTAAGTTGCTCAGGTGATCTACCCCCCAGCTGATTTTGAGATGGTTCAAGAAGAAGTGTTGAAAATGTATAGTCCTCCACCAGAGGCACAAAATGTAATTATGGAAAAGGTTGAAATGTCAGAAGCTGCATTAGAAGCTTAGAACGAAGCTCAACTTTCCAAGAAGAGATTCAGAGAGCAGGCTGAGCATAAGCCAGATTTTGAGCAGTGGAGCCCAACTTCTAGAAACATCATACTTACTGCCTGGAAAGCTGTAAAGGATAAAACTTATGACAGGGGTAAGTGGTATTCAGAGCAAGAGTGGAATAAATATCAAGCAGGACAAGGAGCAATTCTTCAACATAGAAGAAGTGCTAAGGATGGGAAGCTACCTGCTAATGCTCAAGAGCCAAGCAAGTACTTCCCCAAACCTTTCCACTATTTTGAAAGACAGAAGATCAAGTCTGTAGAATTAAAGAAGAAAGCTCTAAAAGGGAAAAATCCACCTGAGGATGCTGAACCTTCTGTGCAGGAAAAAATCAAGTCTGGCAAAGGAATAGTTATTAAGGAGCCTAGTTAGTAATAGGATTACTAGGTTTATGTAATAGAACAATGTACTAATTTGTTTCTTTTGTTCTATAAGAAATTCATGTAAGCCAAAGTTTTACTGATTAATGAAATCTGTTTCAGTATTAAGTGTTTGTTGTTTACAATGATTATGTGATAACCTGCTCTGAAATGTATTTACATCTATTACAATTTGGTTTTATTTTAAGAGATGTATATCTTTGACTAAGGGTTATGACTTCTCCAATTAGGGGGAGATTATTGGGTACATTGGAAAATGTGTACCAGATTTGGAGAAGCCACAACTTAGTCAATGGTATGCATAAATTTATATTTGATAGAAGTTTGAGTTTCATTATGCAGGTTTAAGAATTTGAAGAAAATTTTCTAAGTATAAGTGTCGACACTTGTGAAGAAACTATGTCGACACTAAGGGAACTTGTGTCGACACTCAGGCAAGCTGTGTCGACACACAGGCAAATTGTGTCGACACTTGTAAAGAAGTTGTGTCGACACCCAGAAGCTGTGTCGACACTTATGAAGAAGCTATGTCGACACTCAAAGCTATGTCGACACCCAAAGAAGCAGATGTGTCGACATCCAGAATTGTGTCGACATCTGAAGAATAATTTGTGTCGGCACTTAAAACTGAAGTTGTGTCGACACTCAGGAGATATGTCGACACCTGAAGCAATTGTGTCGACACACAGGACTTGTGTCGACACACCAACTCTCAAAAGGCTGTGTCGTGTTCAGAAGAAATTGTGTCGACACACAGGACTTGTGTCGACACACAGGACTTGTGTCGACACACACTCAACGCCATTTGACAAACACTCAACGCCAACTGTCTGCACCAGAAATGTCGAGACGAGAAGCTGTTGTGTCGACACATACAACAAAAGTAATGTCGAGAAGCAGAAGTATGACTGTGTCGACACTTGGAGTAATTGTGTCGACACCATGAAGACTTGTGTCGACACATAGTTTATATTTGTCGACACATGTGAAGCAGTCTGCTGAGTGTTGTGTGCTGAGTTGAAATGACATTGAAGAACCTGGTGACGTGACTAGTGACTTGACAGCTGTCACTAACTGGTCTGCCACCACTTTCAGAATTATCAGAAGTTTGTTATGAACCGGATCAGCCGGTAACTATGAAGCAAGCTCTATATAAGAGACAGATCGGAATCGACAGACAAGTAATCAATAAGAGTAATAAACAAGAGGTTTCAATAAAAAGAATCCTGACAGATCAAGGGCTGTCTGCAATTAAGATTCAAGATTCAATCTGAATTTAAGGAAGAAGCTGATTGAAGATCAACTTCAATATCAAGAGAAGATCCACCTTATTTTGTTCTAATCAAGAAGATTTGAAAAGCTAAGTTAGGTTTGATCAGAAGGATCAGTCTATACAAGAACTGATCAAGAAGAAAACATCAATAGAGAAATCTATCTGGTGAAGTTTTTAGTTACTCTTTACTCACAAATTCTTGTAGGATCTATTGTTAGATCTGAGATTGTAAGCCTAATAATATAAAAGCTGAGGTAGGGCTGTGTGCCTGAGGTAGGACTTGTGGAAAGTCTGAGTTGTAAGCCTAATTATAAAGGCTGAGGTAGGGCTGAGGCCTGAGGTAGAATTCCTGAGAAGAATCTGAGGTAGGACTTGTGTTAAGTCTGATGTGTAGGAACCATCTTTGGTTCTGAGATTGTAAGATCTGCGGAACCGAGCCAGTGGAAGGAAGTTAGGCTGAATCCAGTTATCTGCTGGATAGGCGAAGGGGGAAAGTGGATGTACCTATATCTTGGGTAACCACTATAAATCTGGTGTTTGCTGTGATGTGTTTATTTTCTATAGATTGATTGATCTGTGTCGAAAGAAGTCATATAACTGTTTGCCTAAAAAATTAAAAAGACATAAAAAGATAAGAACCTATTCACCCCCCCCCCTCTAGGTTTTTATGCTATTGAAATAAAGTCTTTCAAACACCGGGGTCTTAGGCCCAGAACCACCGCTTTGTGGTGACACCTTCACACCCTGAAAGGCCGTCACTACAAAACGTCGATCATGTCGGCCAAATCGATCACAGAAAGGTAGCATAATAAAGTAAATGCAAGTCCACAAGAAAATCACATATCAGAGTAATAAAATCTCCTCGAAGGGAGAGTCCACAAAATCTAAAAGTACTGAAAAATATGGGCTTAAGCCCGATACATCAAATCCTCACTACATGGTCACTCAAGAGGAAGCAAAATAAATCACTACTAGAATCAGGGACTCACAGTCCCAGCTGTCTGAACTCCTGAGCTAGACTGCCCTATCTCCAAACGGACCGACCTCCGGGGCAGCTCCTCCATGCTGGGCTCCACGATCCCCTAAATGATGTGGTCCGAAAACCGTTTGTCTATAATACTAAGTCCTATCATCCCCCACCACTTCCCCAATGGCCCCTAGGCACCGAGCGGAGAGGAAGAAGCGAGGGAATTGAAGGTGGAGAGTAATCAAGAAATAGATGACAGCAGACCTATAATAGCAATTTTATAGTATATGTGGCAGTAAAGTAAAGTATGAAAAGTAACCTTAACTTATGTGCGGAAGCGCATAAGTCAAGGGATCTTCTGCAGAGCACCCATCGTATAAAGAGTCCCATACAAATTTATACGATGGGGTATCGGTTATTAACAGCAATATATATATATAATTTGACCTTAATTTATAAACTTGCCCACACAAGCTTATAGACCAAGGGGTCGTTTTGCAAGTCCAATTATGTAAGCGTCCCATACCACTTACACAATTGGTGACAGAGGTTATATGCAATGATTATGTTATGACATTCAAGTGGGTATGATACGATCATGCAAGTGCAACTCACCCACCCGACTCTGTGTACACAGACCTTTAGTTCCACCTTTCTGGAGTCGAACCTCCCAGGATACCTCCATAGTGGCAGACAAAAGCGGTGGGTTGGGCCTCACCCACCTCTAAACCAGTAAAGCACTACCGGTAAGACCTATCGTACGCCTCAACGCTTGTTGCATGAAGCGGACTCCTGTGTACTCTTGCCGGCTGGCGCACCGGACTTCTGAAGGCGAAGTGCTAACCATACTTACTGAGTAAACGTATTTGCATCGGTGCATTGACCACTAACACCGAGGGTCCACCACCTTATAACTTATGCACATACAATATCAATGCACTTCCCACCGAGCCAAAGCTCTCCGGACTATCCCGTCCATTCCAATAATCAACCGGGCCTCCGGCCCGCCATGCTATCCCGCCCGTCTCCACAACCACCGAGCCTACCGCTCGAATATCATAGTCAAACTAACTTCCCGAGACACCGGGGTGTGTGAAAGTGAACCCCTAATTATTCTAGTTGCTCTTTAAGATTTTATCACTTCTATAGTTCACGTTAGCCCAGGACTGCCCCTGGTATACCCCGTGAAGGGCTCTCAAAGGGCTCTAGGAACTATGATGGTAGCTGAAGCCCATCGTTCCCTTTTCTAAGGCACTTATTGTTATTGGTTGTTTCCCTTTACCCATTCCCTTCTCATATTACAGTAGGCTAATCCTAGGGTGATTTTGAATCTTCCTCTCCTCGGGAAAGACAATCTTTCGTCGAACCCGAGCACCTCTAAACTCTAGCCCAACCACTTCTCACTACTCTTCCTATCATTCTATGGTGAACTCATCCATATCTATCCAACCCAGCAAAATGACTAACTCCTACACCATGTCTAAATATATCCTATCGCAATTAACCAAATTAGCCAAATGCAGACCGACATAGGCTATATGTCGAACTTGATAGGAGATAATCCAAATAATAATCCAAATGTCCTAAATTTTTTACTGGAGACTTATCATGGCACAAATAGAATAAATCCATAAAATTGTAATTTTCCTAATTTATCTGGCATTTAATAAATTTCCTTAAAGCCTCCAAGGGCTACCCCTTTGAACATGAACTACCCTACGTACTCATGCAAGATGCCTAACAAAATTATGATAAATATTAGGTTAACATAGTAATGTAAATCCAAGATATCATAATTTTTTTCTAGCATCTAAGGGGCCATAAAACTATTTTAGAAATAATTTCTATCTGTCATTATTAATGAATCAAGTACAGAAAATTGTCATCCACAAATATTGAATTAAATATATTGAGCTAATACAACACTAAAAACATCATTGGCCAAGTTTCATAATTTTTCAGCAGGGATTAAACTCTAAATAAAATAATTACCAAAAATCTCAATATTATGGACATGTAAGGAAAGTACTGTAATCAACCCTCTAAAAATTATGAATAAATTACTACAAGCATATTTAGGCCTGAAATCATCTGTGCCTAAGTCTCATAATTTTTCAATAGATATATCATCTATGAATAATTTTATACCACCAAACCCCTTTTTAATCATTTGTGCATGATGTACTAGATTTGATCAAACAAAAATTATACTAAAAATCAGGGGTAACAATTTCAACCTATTACATTCACTGCCAAAGTTTCATGGGGTTTAAATGAACAGAATGATTCTTAATAAATAAAACATTAATTAGGGCTATATCATACCTAACAAATGAAGTACCAAAAATATTGCTCATAAAATTCCTGTAAAATTACTAAGGGTTCTTTCTACTTTAAAACTCATGCTCCTTAAGTTTCACACTCTTTTAATGAGTTATATTGGCTTGTGTTATACCAAGGTGATTCTGCCCTAACCCTAGGGTTGGGGTTTTGAGGTATCTACCTACCCCAAAATTCTTTAAGACTCCTTCCAGGGGGATTAGGGTACACTACCTTCAACTCTACTGAGTTACAAGGTCATACAAGGGTATTTGCTCTTATGCCCTTCACATCACCCAAAAGCCCTTCCTTAGGGTTTGAGTTTGAACCCTAGGGTAAATCAACCCTAAATCACGCCATTTTCCTTAAGAGGGTGAAATTGGTCATACTAAGTCAGTGTCCAAAACTCCAACCTCTGTTGAGGTGAGTTGACCACTCCAAACCCATGGTGCACTTTTTAATCAAAAACACCTCCTTAAGGCCAAACTAGGGTTTGGTGATTCCCTACCTAAACCTAATACAAATGAGTTGAAATTTTGTACAGAGCTAGGAACTAATACCAGGGACCACTCACCAAAATTTGGGAGGGTTTTGAGGTCATTAGACCACTTAATTAAAATACCCTAGCATTATTAAATAATAACAAAAACCATAGGACAAAGTATTCCCAAAAATTCCCATTTGCCTGACCCTAGGTATGACTATGGTTGACCCCCTGCCAAACTTTCAGGTCATTTGGACAAGGGATGAAGTGTGGGCACCCTTTTCAATCTAAGGATAGCCCTAGGTATAGGTCCCACTAAAATGGATGCCCTAGTCCAACCAGATATCCAAATGGGTCCAAATTAATTTTGGATGAAAGTAGACCCTTAGGGCTACAACTTTTCTGATGCAAGTTTTCTCATCAAAGGCCCCGAAGTAATTTTAAAAATTAAATCAAAGTGCTGCAGAAAGTGTGATAGAAAATCATAAAAATCAAAGAAATAATAATAAAACGAAATGATTCTTCACGAATCTTTGCGCGCATCCGTTGGCTGCCCGTCATCTTCTCCAACAGGCCAACGGCCACGATTGCCAACGCCTGGGCAACATTGCGGGATTATTTCCTGACCACCCGGCCACCTCTCTGGCCGGCCACCGCCACCACAACCTTCGGGGAGGTAGGGGCTACCCCCAGCCGGCCGCACGGCCTCCGGAGACGGCTATTCCGGCGAACCCGAGTATGCGATTTTCATGGAAAAGCTTGAAAAATCCAATCTTCGATCGGGCTCAATTGAGCCCGAATCATGGCCTTAATGAAACCCTAGATCTACCTATAAGAAAAGAGGAAGGGGAGGACCTTTCCGGCGGCCTGAAGGTGAGAGGAGCGGCGGGACACCATGGACGACGGCGGCGGCTCTCGGCTTCTGCAAAAACTCAGTAGGACGGCTTTCCCCCTCTAGGTGAGAGTTCGAAAAGACTCACCTTCCCCCACTAGTGGTGTTTAAAAGGATAATTAGGGAGGGGAGTGGTTGGATCCTTCATTGCCCATCAAATCCATTAATGGCATGGCTCGGGTTGAGAGGAGGGGGCTGAATATGCCCCTTGGTGGCCGGGAAATGGCTAGAATAAACTCCTCTTCCCTAGAGTAGTTGATTGCAGCCATTAAGGGTGGCTGTTGGCCTCCCTTGGCCGAGCCCCACTCCATTCCTCCTCTTCCCAAAATTCTCTCTCCTCCATTAAAAAGAAATGAAGCTTTCTCTCTCTCTCTCTCTCTCTCTCTCTCTCTCTCTCTCTCTCCTAGTCACCATGCTGACTGGTCAGCTCTCTAGGATAAGTGCAGCCAATATAATCCCAATAATTAAGAAATCAAAGTTAGCCTAAGGGGAAAAAGACTTGAGCTTGGGTTAGCCCAATTGGGCTCGGGTTTGACTTGACCTTGGGTAGAGTTGACTTTGGTCATCATGACCATTTGGGTTGACCCCAATGGATCCTTATCGACTCATTGGCGCCTCTTTAGGTCTAGAGAGACCTTTGGTAGAGTTATTTGGGTTTACTAAGGGCACCTTGTCCTTATATAGGTCAATTGCCCAAAGTAGGCCTAGGTGGGTCCTTGGCCAAATTGGCCACCTAGAATTGACTCCCATGGGCCCATAGGGTTTTGTTGGGCCTTTCCAAGGGTTGGTGAGGTCTTGGAATCCTGGTGAAACCATATGATCATCCTAAACTAGGGTTTAGGAATCTACTATTTGCAGACCATCTAACACAATCACCTTTATTCTCAAGTCCACCTGATCTTTTAGGTTCTCTAGGGTCTTATCATGACCTAGTCATGACAAAACCACTCCTAGGGGGTCTAGGTTGAAATGGAATGTTACAAATCCCAATAAACAAAACAAAATTTTCGTCACCGAAATTAAGGTTAAGCCTACAGGGGTTCTACCGGAATAAACTAAACTTGTAACATCCCATAAGAAGTGGGAGATTACATCACGACGCCATGTTTGCTAAGTGAGGTTTAAAGGGAAACCTAAATCTATGACTAATTCGCCCAATTGGCAAGGCCAAGACACCAATAAACAAAAGATTAGCCTTTACCCTTCCTAGGGCAGTCCTACTAGTTTAAAACAGGAAAGTAAATTGAACATCCTGAAAGGTTGTGAGGTATACCTGAATGAACAGCTCTGGATACTTTTGTCACATCAGGTCCTGCGGTTCCCAGGTATGCTCCTCCTGGCCGTGGTTCCTCCACAGAACTTTGACTAACGGAACCTTCTTGCGACGCAAGATCCGTACTCCTCTGTCATCGATCCGAACTGGCTCTAAGTGAACTGACCGGTCTGAAGCTACCGGCCCATCTGTTGTAGAAATTTGCTGTTCCGGGCGTAGTAGAGCCCTCCTAAGTGAGGAAATGTAGAACACGTCATGTAAGCCTGCCAATTTCGGTGGCAACTCCAGCCTGTAATCTAGGGGCCCGACCCGCTCCAGGATCCTGTAAGGGCCCATATACCTAGGGCTGAGGTTCTTCTTCCGACCACGTACCCGTGAAACTCCGTGTATGGGCTGAATCTTCAAGAAAACCTGGTCTCCAACCTGAAACTCTACCTGACGGTGTCGGGCGTCATAGTACATAGCCTGTCGGCTTTGCGCTTCCAGCATTCTGTCCCGTATTAGTCTCACCAGAGCCTCGGTGTCTTCGATAAAATCCGATCCCAACACCTTCAGATCCTCGTCCTGAATCCATGAAAGTGGAGTCCTGCATCTCCTTCCGTATAAGGATTCATAAGGAGCCATCCTTCTGCTGGACTGGTAGCTGTTGTTATAGGAGAACTAGACTAGTGGTAAGAGCTTCTCCCAAGGTTCGTTTCGATCCAAGAGGCATAGCCTTAGGAGGTCCTCCAATGTCCGGTTAGTGCGTTCTGTCTGCCCATCCATCTGGGGATGAAAGGCTGTGCTGATGGTCAGTCGCGTAACTAAGTAAGTCTGCACGGATCTCCACTACCTGGATGTGAACCGACCATCCCAATCCGACACAATCGTCCTGGGCACACCGTGGTAACGAATGAACTGCTCTACGAATCTCCGCACCAGTATCCCAATCGAGTCATCTTTTATGATCGGAATGAATCTAGCCACCTTCGTAGCCGATCGACGATGACCCAAATTGAATCGTTTCCCGTCCGTGATCGGGGGAGACCATGAATGAAATCCATCGCGATGTCCTCAAATTTCCACTCCGGCACCGGAAGTGGTTGTAGCAATCCTGCGGGGTCCCTGCACTCCAACTTCTCTAGCTGGCATGCCTCGCAATGAGTTACGAAGTATGTAATGTCCTTCTTCATCCCTGGCAAAAACATCGTCTTCTTCAAGTCGGCCGTCATCTTGGTGAAGAGAGAATTCACTTAGCAAGTGAACTAGATTCACAATCTATTATTCTGTCTCCTCATGTCAACAGTTCAGCACTAGATGTGGTCATTGAGGATACATCTGTAGTTATTGATGCTCCTGAGACAGTTGTATCATCAGTTCACAATCAACAAGAGTTCACTCTGGAAGAGTTGTTTCCTGACATAGAGGGAGCAGCAGTTGAGGGGGAGCAAGTTAACCTTAAGAAGGTAGACTTAGGGCTGACAAAGAGATACCACCTAGTTTCAAAGAAAGAGTAAATATTGACAGTTCCTCTTATTCTGGGGATGAGGAGATTGCAAATATCAAGAAAAGAAAACTGATGGTTTTCAAGAGGAGAAGCCAGAGCTATAAGAAGGCTTTACAAGCTACTACTTCTCAATAAGCTCCTGAGACTGATTACAACAAATTTTTGGTAGATTTACAAGTGAAATTGGATGAGCAGAGATTAGCTATGGAAAAATATGTGGATGAAAGCCATATGGCCCTCCAGTTTGATCTAGCCCAAGATATAAAATCAATCAGATTTGAGGTAAATCTGCATAAGAAAGAGATGACAGATTGCTTCCACAAGGGGGGCAATGTTGTGGTATTTCTCGCAAAACAACAAGTAGAAATAAAGAAACAAGTGGATGATATAGCTGTCAAACAAGACTATGTCCTTGAAAATCAAATAAGAATGAATGACAATCTGAATGAATCTCATAATGAGATAGTCACTGAAGTAAGAAAAATAGTTATTGAAATGACTGAAGAAAGAAATAAGGAGAAAGAAGAATTTGATAAGAAGCTACAGGAAGCATTGGATTCCTTTAAGACAGCTTATTACTTCTTCACAGCAAACAATTTCTGATCAGCTTAAAAAGTTAAAGCCATTCTTTAAAGATGGTATCAATTACCTGGATAGGCAAATCAGATTTCAAAAAGATGATTTGAGAGAACATGTGACCAGAGAAGTCATAAAGGGGGAGAGAGTGTTAGTATATGCAGGCTCTGATCATGCCAAATGGGTAACCAATAGTATTAGAGCCACTCTGGGATATCCACCCTTGTGTGATGATGATAATGTGGCTGAGTCAGGTGTGCAACCAGCTCTACTTGAAGGTGATCAACCTGAGGTTGCCCAAGTTATTTACCCCCTGCAAATCTTGAAATGATACATCAACAAGTTCAGTCTATGTACAAACCTCCTCAACTAGTTACTAATGTTATTATTAAAAAGGTAGATATGCCAGAAGCTGGTCTGAAAGCTCAGCAAGATGCTCAATTATCAAAGAAAAGATTTAGAGAGCAGGCAGAGTTAAAACCTGATTTTGAGCAATGGAGTCTCACATCTAGAAATATCATATTAATTGCCTGGAAAGCTGTAAAAGACCAAGTTCATGAAAGGGATAAATGGTATAATGAGCAGGAGTGGCAGAAGTATGAGGCTAGGCAAGAAGCCATAGTTCAATTCAGAAGAAAGGTTAAGAGTGGAAAGCTACCTCCTGATGCTCAGGAGCCTAGCAAGTATTTCCCTAAGCCTTTTCATTACTTTGAAAGGCAAAGAAGGCTGATTTGAAAGGCAAGAAGCTCATTGAAGATACAGAACCTCCTGTGCAGGCTCCTATTAGATCTGGAAAAGGAATAGTCATCAAGGAGCCAGTCCATCCTTAGTTTTGTTTTTACTAGATTTTTCAAGAACTATGTAATTCTCAGTTTTAAAGAAATCTATGTAATCAGTGTTAAGAGACTTTTTGATATAATCAACAAAACCATGTTCCATGTTCATTTAGTTTGCATCCTTATTCTGTGATGTGATTTTGATATTTGTTTTGTTTATAAGTTTCCCTGATAAATAATGTTTGTACCCATCATCATGTTTATTTATCATAAGTTGTGTATATCATTGACAAAAGGGTTATGACTTCTCCAAATAGGGGGAGATTGTTGGGTTCATTGGAAAATATGTAACTGATTTGGAGAAGCCACACTTAGCTCAATGATATACATCAAGGTGTATTTGATGTTTTTCTAAGTTTATATGTGCAGGATAAGTATTGGCTAAAATTCAAGAAAAAGTTTCTAAGTCCATGTGTCAACACCAGAGGAAGCTGTGTCGACACTTCAGCAAGTTTGTGTCGACACTTGGAAAAGGCTGTGTCGACACACAGAAGCATAGTCGACATAAACTGTGTCGACACCGGGAGACTGTGTCGACACACAGAATAGATAGTCGACATCAACTGTGTCGACACCAGGAGACAGTGTCGACACACAGAAGCAGAATCGACATCAACTGTGTCGACACCTTGAGGAAGTGTCGACACACAGAATTCTTAGTATACAATAACTGTGTCGACACACAGGACTTGTATCAACACACAGTAGAGTTTCAATATAGTTGATTGTTGTAGAGTGAAGAAGTGATTGTGTCGACACAAATAATCAGTGTCGACACTTTCTCAAGATGCAGTGTCAAGAAGCTGTGTCGACATCAAGGCAGCTATGTCGACATCACCAAAGTCTGTATCGACACTTAAGTCACTTGTGTCGACACATATTGACATATTGTCTCGACACTTTAAGACAGTAAGTCTCGACGCTTTGCTGACAGAGACAAAGGCTCAAGAACTGTTTGAGGACTTGAAAGCTGTGAGTTACAACAGGTTTACTGAAGCTATCAGACTTGTTAGAAGTTAGTTAGAAACCGGATAAGCCGGTTACCATGGATGAAGTCTATATATAGATGGATTCAGAAGGAGGAAGGATGGATCATACACACAACTAACACAACTATTGTGAGAATGATCTCTTATCAAGAAAGTACAAGTCACAGAAGAAGATCTTCGTGAGAAGATCTAAGAAGACATTCTGTAGTGTTCATCCACTCAGATTTTTTCAAAGGAGAATTCATTCATGAATTCAGAAGAAACTTCAGAAGATTTGGGGAGAGAGAGCTCCACCTATTTTGAGGTCAAGAAGGAGACAATCACAAGTCTCTTAAGAAGTAGATCTTGAACTAATCTACTAAGAAGATCCAGATCCATATCTTGAATCCAAGAAGGAAGCTGGCAGTCAGTCAACTTCAAAGGAGATCAACCCAACTAAGTTCAGATTCAAGAAGCTTCGAAGAAAGCTAAGCACAGGTTGATTTCATTCATCAGTTTCATCAAGAAGCTGATCAAGAATTCTCTTATCCTTTCTCTCTCAACAAGGGTAAGAGACCATCAAATTACTTATCAAATTCTGTAGGATCTTTTCAAAGATCTGAGTTGTAAGCCTATGTTATAAAGTCTGAGTGTAGGAGATTTTTATCTCTGAGTTGTAGGCCTTGTGGCAAGGCTGAGGTAAGGCTGATTGAGCCTGAGTGTAGGAGAATTGGTTCTCTGAGTTGTAGGCCTTGTGGCAAGGCTAGGTAGGGCAGTTAGCCTGAGTTGTAGGAACCTTATAGGGTTCTGAGTTGTAGGAACCTTTCAGGTTCTGAGCTGTAAGATCTATGGATCTGAGAAGAATGAAGAAGTTAGGCCAAATCTAGCACACTGCTAGATAGGTGAAGGGGGAAAGTGGATGTACCCAGACCTTGGGGAATCACTATAAATCTATGTGCAATATGTGATGCTTGTGTTATTTTAGATTCTGTGATTGCATGTGCTGTGTAAATTGTAGGGATTTGAGATTTATCTTAAAAAATTGAAGCTATATTCTGCCTTAGTTTAAAATAAGGAAAAGAACCTATTCACCCCCCCCCCCTCTAGGTGTTTAGGTTGTCTTGAAGTTAAATCTATCAAGTGGTATCAGAGGGAGGTTACTCAAAGAAGGACTTAACAGTCTGAGTTAGATCCCTAAGGCAGAATCAAGAATCAAGAAAATGGGTTCTGGAGAAAATCACAAGGAACTAGGTTCTATGAAACTACCCATCTACAGGAAGGAGATATTTGGTATATGGAAAGAAAGAGTCAGATTGTTTATGGAGGCTTCTGACCCAAGGATCTATATTACAATAAAAGAAGGTCCTTATATTCCAATGAAGGTATTTGTTCTAGATGCAAACCAGAGAACTCCCAAGGATTTTTCTGAGATGACTAAGGATGAGATTATACTGGCAACTATGGATAAAAGAGCTCAGAATATCATAGTAAGTGCCATAGATTATTCAACCTTTCAGAATTTGATTCACTGCAAGACCTCCAAGGAAATGTGGGACACTTTGATAGTCTATATGGAGGGTTGAAGAAGTTAGACAAGATAGAAAGTCTATGCTAAATCAGGAATATGAAAGCTTCAGACAAGGGAAGTCAGATAGCATATCTGAGTGCTATAAGAAGTTCTACAGAATTGTAAATGAGCTGATGTCTTATGGAAGGGTCTTCAGTACATATGAACTGAATGATAAATTCCTAAGATCCTTGACAAAGGATTGGGACACCAAAATTTGTACCATCAGGGAAGTGGCCAAGCTTGCAGATATTTCACCTCTAACTTTATTTGGAAAGTTGATGTCTTATGAAATGCAACTAATGACTAGAAAAGAGGAAGAAAGAAATGCAAAAGGGGAGCATAGAGAAAATTCGGTGGCCTTTAAGGTTGAAACCACTAGAAAGAATAGGAGGATGTATCCATCACCTCCTAGGGAAGTTGCTGAAATTACCTCAGATAATTCAGACAACAAAAATTCAGATAGCAGTAATTCAGATACAGACTTTGCTGCCTTTACAAGACAGTTCCAGAGATTCTTGAAGAAGAAGCAGTGGAAATCTAGGCCCTCCACATCTCAGCAAGTTGATGATTATTATCAAAAGAGAAAGTCATCTAGGAAGGACAGGAGCAGGTCAAAGCCTAGCAAATCTACAACATCATAGATTATTTGTTACTGCTGTAATAAGCCTGGACATGTTATAGCTGAGTGTCCAGACAAAAGAAAGGAGTCTGCTGATAAAAGGAAGACTCAACAAAAGAGCAAGAAGGAGAAATCCTTTGTTGCTAAGAAGGAGAAAAGCTTGATAGACCAATCAACTTCAGAGTCTTAATCTGAAGCTATGGCATACATTGGTCTTTATGCAGCTGATGAAGAAGAAGAGTTTATGCAATTGCTGAACTCTATCTATGAACAAGAAGATAATCAGTGTATGGGACTGATGGCTATATCAGAAGAAGACAAGTTCAAGGATCAGCCTGTTCCTAGGAAGGTACAATGTATTTCTAGAAATTCTAATTGTAGCACTTGTATAGAGTCAGCTACATATGCATCAAGTGATGTGGATGGGTCTGAATCTGAAGGAGATATTCATCAGCTGATAGAAGAATATGGGGACTTGTTGCAAGCACTAATGAAAATCAGGAACCTGGCCAAAACTCAGGATAAGGACATTGCAGATCTTAAGATGGCTGCATCTGACTTAGAGAAAGAGTTAGATCAAAAATTAAATGAGATTGCCAAACTGAAAACTATAATTGTTATTCAGATGGGCACAATCACATACAAAAATGATCTAATTAAAAGTCTAGAAGTCAAACTTCAAAAGGAGAAAGATTTGGTGGCTAGTTATTCCAAGCCAAAATCAGTTTTACCTTTAATAGATGAGTTTGTGGCTTAAAAGGGTAAGGCTTGAATAGTCTTTAAGGGTAACACCAGGGCTGTCCAATTCAAGAGAAAAGGAAAAGCCTCAGTCCAGCCACTGAATTTTAAAGTCCCTGTAGTTTTTAGAAAGGTGCATGAGCCTTCTAACAAGTATGACTTTGAGAATACTCAAGGTCATAGTAAGACTGAAGTTCTGAATGACAAGGGTGGTTATGTCAATAAGGCAGCCCATATTCATAAACCCCATGTTTTTAAGAAAATAGTGGGTGTAGCTGCAGCAGTACCAGCACAATACAAGAGATTTACTATCAATCAGACAATCAAGAATGTATCTAAAAATAGATACAACAAGTATGAATGCTGGTGCTGTGCCAAGACAGGTCAATATGCTATAGATTACTGGCACAACACTAGTGTCAGGAAGAGCAATAGTCTACCTGTTAGAAGAGCTGCAGGTAGATTTGGTAAGCATGAAGCTAACCTGAACCAAGGACCCAAGACTTACTTGGGTTCTAAGGGAAAGTAATTCTTTGTTGCAGGTGAGTCCAAGTCACCATACCCCTATATGGTACTTGGACAGTGGATGTTCCAGGCACATGACTGGAACAAAGGGATTGCTGAAGGAGTACTTGCCGATCTTAAATGGGCCCAAAGTAATCTTTGGTGGCCTTGAAAAAGGCATCTTCAAAGGATTTGGTAACATTTCTAGTAACCAGATTACTATCACTAGAGTGGCTTATGTGAAGGGTTTGAAACACAACCTTATAAGCATAAGTCAGCTGAGTGATTTAGGATATGACATTTCATTTGTTAAGAATTTATGTAATATCAAGAGGTCAAGTAATCAAAAGATCATTTTGACAGGATATAGAAAGAGGAATGTGTACTGTCTCAATTTTGAGTGTGAGAACAAAGGTTCTCCTATTTGTCTTTTATCTGATGAGAGAGCCTCTCATTGTGTCAAATGGCACAAGAGGCTGGCCCATCATAACTACAAAACAATTGGCCAACTCTTTAGCAAAGAGTTAATGAGGAATGTTCCTCAAGTTAAGTGTATAAAGGAAGGGATATTTCAGCTTGTCAAAAGGGCAAGCAGACAAAATCCTCCTTTCATAGCCTTGAAAACAAGGATTCAGTGAGGTTTCTGTACCTCTTACATATGGATCTTTTTGGTCCTATGCCAGTTCATAGTCCAGGTAAGAAGTTATATACTTTTGTAGTGGTAGATGACTATTCTAGATATTCCTGGGTGTTCTTTCTGAGACAAAAATCAGAAACCCCAAGTATTTTTCATAGTTTTGTCAAACAAATCCAGAATGAACTTGACAGTACAGTGGTCAAAATCAGAAGTAACCATGGCACTGAATTTCAGTCTGAAAGTATGACAAGATTGTGTAAAGAATTTGGGATTTTTCAAGAGTTCTCCTCACCTAGAATACCACAGCAAAATGGTATTGCTGAAAGGAAGAATAGAACATTGATTGAGGCTGGTAGAATACTATTGAGTGACACTTCTCTCCCAGAATATTTCTGGGCTGAGGCAGTAAACACTGCATGGCATGTGCTCAACAGGGCTTCTATCACTAAGTGCCACAAAAAGACTCCCTATGAGATTATGAAAGGTAGAAAACAAAATTTATCCTATTTTAAGATCTTTGGTTGCAAGTGCTATATCCTTAACAATGGCAAGTCTTATCTAACTAAGTTTGCTATTAAATCCCAAGATGGGATATTTGTTGGGTACAGCAACAATAGTAAGGCTTATAGGGTCTACAACTTGATTACACAGGTAGTAAAAGAATCTGTACATATTGTATTTGATGAAACTAGATTGATCAACAGTGAGTTGCTTTGTAGTTCATGCAGTCCAACAGGTATAAATGAGAGAATGGACAAGCTTTCCATTGCAGAAGATTTAACTGCAGATCTACAAATGGAAAATGGTGGCTATTGTCCAGGGGGAGTACAGGACTCTCTTTAAGCTGAAGAAAACTAAGAGGTGCAACACATTGAAGAAACAGGATGTATTCAACCTGAAGAGAGACTACCTCCAGCAGTTAGACACTTAAAAGATCATCCAGTAAATTAGATAATTGGTGATCCAAGACATGGAGTGCAAACCAGAAGCAGGAATTTGAACGCAGTCCTATATTCAAGCTATCTATCTCAATTAGAGCCAAAGAAGTTTGAAGAAGCTATCCTAGACCCACACTAGATTAATGCCATGCAAGAAGAGCTAAATCAATTCAGAAGGTGCAAGCTCTGGGAGTTAGTTCCTAAACCAAAAAACCACAATATCATTAGAACAAAGTGGATCTTTAGGAACAAATTGGATGAGAGTGGAATTATTGTGAAGAACAAAGCAAGACTTGTTGCAAAAGGGTACAGGCAGGAAGAGGGTATTGACTTTGATCAAACCTTTGCCCCAGTAGCAAGACTGGAAGTAATAAGAATATTCCTTTCCTATGCAGCATATCAAGGATTGAAAGTATTCTAAATGGATGTTAAATCAGCATTCCTGAATGGAAACCTAAAAGAAGAAGTCTATGTAGAGCAGCCTTCCGGTTTTGTAGATTCTCTCAAACCTGATTATGTTTATAGACTTAGGAAAGCTTTGTATGGATTAAAGCAAGCCCCAAGGGCTTGGTATGAAACCCTGTATACTTTCCTTATTGAGAACAAATTCTCAAGAGGGAAAATAGACAAAACTCTATTCCTAAGTGAGTCCAAAGGAAAGATAATCTTAGTCCATATTTATGTAGATGACATAATATTTGGGTCTACAGAAAGCAACCTTTGCAAAAAGTTTGCTAAACTTATGCAAGGGAAGTTTGAAATGAGCAGTATGGGAGAACTTAAGTTCTTCTTGGGACTCCAAGTAAGACAGACTGATGATGGCTTGTCCATATCCCAGTCTAAGTTCACCAAGGAGTTAATTAAGAAGTGTGGTATGGAATCATCCTCCACCATGAGAACTCCTATGGGAATAAGTATGCTTATAGACAAAGATGATGCAGGTAAACCTGTAGATGAATCTTTGTATAGAGGAATAATTGGCTCTCTACTATATCTCATTGCTAGTAGACCAGACATTATGTATGCAACATGTGTATATGCTAGGTACCAATCATGCCCTAAAGAATCTCATTACACTGCAGTAAAGAGAATTTTAAGATATCTAAAGGGCACACCTAATCTAGGCCTTTAGTACCCTAGAAATGGAGATTTTCTACTAACAGACTATTCAGATGCAGACTTTGCAGGTTATAAAGAAGATAGGAAAAGCACTACAGGCACCTATAAATTTCTAAGAGGAAGATGTGTGTCATAGAGCAGTAAGAAGCAGACTAGTGTGGCAATTTCCACAGCTGAGTCTGAATATGTGGCAGCAGGAAGTTGTTGTGCACAGCTGTTGTTGATTCAACACCAGCTAGAAGACTATAGTATTCAGGTAAGTAGAACACCTTTATTTTGTGATTCTACTAGTGCTATTTCTATTGCTAATAATCCTGTTTCACATAGTAGGACCAAGCATATAGAAATAAGATACCATTTTCTTAGAGAACATGTAGAGAAAGAGGACATCTCACTAGAATTTATTAAGACAGATTATCAAATTGCAGATGTATTTACTAAGCCTCTAAATGAAACTAAATTCAATAGATTTCAAATTGAATTAGAAATGTTGACCATATGTTAGATTAACATAAGTGGCTAAGTAAAATTGTGTCGACTCATTCAGTAATAATGTGTCGACACAGAGGAGTTGTGTCGACAATTCAGGAAAATTGTGTCGACACAGTATCGTAGTGTCGACACCTAAGGGACAAAGTATCAACACATCCAGAAAAGTAGTGTCGACACAACCAGAGTAATGGTGTCGACACCTCCAGAAATTGTGTCGACACTTGCAATAAGATTCGACACAGAATTTCTGATGAACTACTAAGTATGTCTTATGTCGACATATCATCAATTGGTGTCGACACATTGTAGTCAGCGCCGTGGTCGAGACAATAGAAGTATGTGTCGACACTTTCCAACAGTGTTGACACATTTAGACAGTTTTTGCCCGTCTTTTGACCTTCTTTATTTAAAAAGGTATAAATAGGTTAAGAAAGTATTCTATCGACACGCTCACCAGATTTTCGAGACTAAACCCTTGTGTCGACGAACTCTTTTCTCTCCATTCAAGATTTCTCTCCTTTCCAATGGCGCCAAAGATTGAAGATAACATTAACCAAGGCTACGAGCTGGTGTGCAATGCTTTTGATGATGCGGCGATAGAGATTAAAGGGGTCATTACCCTAGTTACTGATTCTGGGTTAGAGTTTATTGTTTCTGAACCTACAAAGATCTGGAAGAAAGAAGTATGTGAATTCTATGCGGCTGCAACAGTGGATTCCACTGGACTGAAGATTAAATCGACACTTCAGGGTAATAAAGTCAAACTTACTCTAAAAAGTATAAGAAAGATTCTTCACCTACCAAGAATTCAGGAAGAAAAAGAGGTCTCAGCCTCAAAGACAAGGGAGGCACTTTAGTGGTGGTGATTGAATCCAACCATGAAGATTGGAACAGACATAAACAGAAAAGGGATGAATCAACAAGGAAAATTTCTATCTGAAGTAGTAGGGAAGGTGATTTTGTCTAAACCAGGAGGACATGATAGGCTCTCTGCCTATATGTTCAGTCTGATGACAAGGATAATCTACAAGATTAACATAGATTGGTCTGCAGTTCTATTTGAGAAGATGAAAGAAGGTATCAAGAAGCCCAATTTGGCAAGATTAATGAGTTTATACCTAGCTGGAGCAATTCCAGAGGTAATGCATCAGCTTCCAGGATCTAAAAAAAATCATATGAGAAGGATGGACATCAGGATCATATCTAGATGGGATAGGGTCCTCTCCAAGGACACACCTGATTTGGAAGCCCAAGAGACTGCAGCTAAATCACCAGTCCATGACAGTACTCATCTTGATCATTTGCAGGAAGACACATTGAATTCAAAAGTGCAGGGGGAGCAAGTTAGGGAACAGGTCCAGGACCTGGCTGAAACTGCCCAAGTTCAGGAAAAGACAGTTACTGCACAAGTGACGGGGGAGTCAGTTACTGCCCAAGTTCAAGGGGAAGAGAGAATTCACTTGGCAAGTGAACTAGATTCACAATCTATTCTTCTGTCTCCTCATGTCAACAGTTCAGCACTAGATATGATCATGGAGGATACATTTGTAGTTACTGATGCTCCTGAGACAGCTGTATCACCAGTTCACAATCAACAAGAGTTCACTCTAGAAGAGTTGTTTCCTGACATTGAGGGAGCAGCAGTTGAGGGGGAGCAAGTTAACCTTGAGAAGATGGAGCATAGGGCTTACAAGGAGATACCTCCTAGTCCCAAAGAAAGAGTAAATATTGACAGTTCCTCTGATTCTGGGGATGAGGAGATTGCAAATATCAAGAAAAGAAAACTGATGGTTTTCAAGAGGAGAATCAAAAGCTATAAGAAGGCTTAACAAGCTACTACTTCTCAATCAGCTCCTGAGACTGATTACAACAAATTTTTGGTAGATTTATAAGTGAAATTGGATGAGTAGAGATTAGCTATGGAAAAATATGTGGATGAAAGCCATATGGCCCTCCATTTTTATCTAGCCCAAGATATAAAATCAATCAGATTTGAGGTAAATCAGCATAAGAAAGAGATGACAGATTGCTTCCACAAGGGGGGCAATGTTGTGGTATTTCTCGTAAAACAACAAGCTGAAATAAAGAAAAAAGTGGATGATATTGCTGTCAAACAAGGCTATGTCCTTGAAAATCAAATAAGAATGAATGACAATCTGATTGAATCTCATAATGAGATAGTCACTGAAGTAAGAAAAATAGTTATTGAAATGACTGAAGCAAGAAATAAGGAGAAAGAAGAATTTTATAAGCTACAGGAAGCATTGGATTCCTTTAAGACAGTTATTACTACTTCACAGCAAACAATTTCTGATCTGCTTAAAAAGTTAAAGCCATTCTTTAAAGATGGTATCAATTACCTGGATGGGAAAATCAGATTTCAGAAAGATGATTTGAGAGAACATGTGACCAGAGAAGTCATAAAGGGGGAGAGGGTGTAAGTATATGCAGGCTTTGATCATGCCAAATGGGTAACAACAGTATTAGAGCCACTCTGGGATATCCACCCTTGTGTGATGATAATATTATGGCTGAGTCAGGTGTGCAACCAGCTCTACTTGAAGGTGATCAACCTGAGGTTGCCCAAGTTATTTACCCCCCTGCAAATCTTGAAATGATACATCAACATGTTCAGTCTATGTACAGCCCTCCTCAACCAGTTACTAATGTTATTATTGAAAAGGTAGATATGCCAGAAGCTGGTATGAAAGCTCAGCAAGATGCTCAATTATCAAAGAAAAGATTTAGAGAGCAGGCAGAGTTAAAACCTTATTTTGAGCAATGGAGCCCCACATCTAGAAATATTATATTAACTGCCTAGAAAGCTGTAAAAGACCAAGTTCATGAAAGGGGTAAATGGTATAATGAGCAGGAGTAGCAGAAGTAGGAGGCTAGGCAAGAAGCCATAGTTCAATTCAAAAGAAAGGCTAAAAGTGGGAAGCTACCTCCTGATGCTCACGAGCCTGGCAAGTATTTCCCAAAGCCTTTTCATTACTTTGAAAGGCAAAGGATTAGGGCTGAAGCTCAAAAGAAGGCTGATTTGAAAGGCAAGAAGCTCATTGAAGATACAGAACCTCCTGTGCAGGCTCAGATTAGATCTTGAAAAGGAATAGTCATCAAGGAGCCAGTCCAGCCTTAGTTTTGTTTTTACTAGATTTTTCAAGAACTATGTAATTCTTAGTTTTAAAGATATCTATGTAATCAGTGTTAAGAGACTTTTTGATATAATCAACAAAACCATGTTCCATATTCATTTAGTTTGCATCCTTATTATGTAATGTGATTTTGATATTTGTTTTTTTTATAAGTTACCCTGTTAAATAATGCTTGTACCCATCATCATATTTATTTATCATAAGTGGTGTATATCATTGACAAAAGGGTTATGACTTCTCCAAATATGGGGAGATTGTTGGGTACATTGGAAAATGTGTACCTGATTTGGTGAAGCCTAACTTAGCTCAATGATATACATCAAGGTGTATTTGATGTTATTCTGAGTTTATATGTGCAGGATAAGTATTGGCTAAAATGCAAGAAAAAGTTTCTAAGTCCATGTGTCGACACTAGAGGAAGCTGTGTCGACACTTTAGCAAGTTTGTGTCGACACTTGGAAAAGGCTGTGTCGATACACAGAAGAATATTCGACATCAACTGTGTCGACACCGGGAGACTGTGTCGACACATAGAATAGATAGTCGACATCAACTGTGTCGACACCAGGAGATAGTGTCGACACACAGAAGTAGAGTCGACATCAACTGTGTCGACACCTGGAGGCAGTGTCAACACACAGAATTCTTAGTCTACAAAAACTGTGTCGACACACAAGACTTGTGTCGACACACAGCAGAGTTTAACCATAGTTGATTATTATAGAGTGAAGAAGTGATTGTGTTGACACAAATAATCAGTGTCGAAACATTCTAAAGATGCAGTGTCAAGAAGCTGTGTCGACATCAAGGCAGCTATGTCGACATCACCAAAGTCTGTGTCGACACTTAAGTCACTTGTGTCGACACATATTGACAGATTATCTCGACACTTTAAGACAGTCAGTCTCGACACTTTGCTGACAGAGACAAAGGCTTAAGAACTATTTGAGGACTTGATAGCTGTGAGTTACAACAGGTTTACTGAAGCTGTCAGACTTGTCAGAAGTTAGTTAGAAATCGGATCAGTCGGTTACCATGGATGAATTCTATATATAGATGGATTCAGAAGAAGGAAGGATGGATCATACACACAACTAACACAACTATTGTGAGATTGATCTCTGATCAAGAAAGTGTAAGTCACAGAAGAAGATCTTCGTGAGAAGATCTAAGAAGACATTCTGTAGTGTTCATCCACTCAGATTTTGTCTAAGGAGAATTCATTCCAGAATTCAGAAGAAACTTCAAAAGATTTGGGGAGAGAGAGCTCCAGCTATTTTGAGGTCAAGAAAGAGACAATCACAAGTCTCTTAAGAAGTAGATCCTTAACTAATCTACTAAGAAGATCCAGATCCATATCTGGAATCCAAGAAGGAAGCTGGCAGTCAGTCAACTTTAAAGGAGATCAACCCAACTAAGTTCAGATTCAAGAAGCTTTGAAGAAAGCTAAGCACAGGTTGATTTCAGTCAAAAGTTTCATCAAGAAGCTGATCAAGAATTCTCTTATCCTTTCTCTCTCAACAAGGGTAAGAGACCATCAAATTACTTATCAAATTCTGTAGGATCTTTTCAAAGATCTGAGTTGTAAACCTATGTTATAAAGGCTGAGTGTAGGAGATTTTGATCTCTGAGTTGTAGGCCTTGTTGTAAGGCTGAGGTAAGGCTGATTGAGCCTGAGTGTAGGAGAATTGGTTCTCTGAGTTGTAGGCCTTGTGGCAAGGCTGAGGTAGGGGTGTTAGCCTGAGTTGTAGGAACCTTATAGGGTTCTGAGTTCTAGGAACCTTTCAGGTTCTGAGCTGTAAAATCTATGGATCTGAGAAGAAGGAAGAAGTTAGGCCGAATCTAGCACACTGCTAGATAGGTGAAGGGGGAAAGTGGATGTACCCAGACCTTGGGGAACCACTATAAATCTATGTGCAATCTGTGATGCTTGTGTTATTTTAGATTCTGTGATTGCATGTGTTGTGTTAACTGTAGGGATTTGAGATTTGTCTTAAAGAATTGAAGCTATATTCTGCCTTAGTTAAAAACAAGGAAAAGAACCTATTCACCCCCCCCCCCCACCTCTAGGTGTTTAGGTTGTCTTGAAGTTTAATTTATCAGTGAGCCCGAAGGGTATCATTGTAAACTCAAACAGTCCATACCTACTACTAAAGGCAGTCTTCGGAATGTCTTCCTCTCGAATATGTAGCTTATAATAACCTGACCTCAAGTCAAGTTTTAAGAAGAAATGCGCTCCCTTTAGTTGATCAAACAACTCGTCAATCCGTGGCAGCGGGTATGTATTCCGGACCGTCAGCCTGTTCAGCGCTCGATAATCAATTCACAAGCGGAGACTTCCGTCCTTCTTCTTGACAAATAGCACTGGGGCTCCCCACGGTGATGAGCTTGGCCGGACAAACCCTGCCTCTACTAGTTCCTACAACTAGCTTCAGAACTCTGTCAACTCTTTTGGGGCCATCCGGTAAGGGGCCCTAGATACCGGCTTGGCCCCGGCACAAGCTGTATCTGGAAGTCCTGCTCTCGGTGCGGAGGTAGTCCGGGCAGTTTCTCTGGAAAGACGTCAGCAAAATCTCGCACCACCGGGATGTCTGTCACAGACTCCTTGACTTCCGCCATCTCAAATAAAATCTGATAAATCTCCTCTCCCTGCAGATGGGCCTTAACGTCCTGTACCGAAGATAAAAGTATACGAGAGGTAGGTCTTATACCTTTGATGATAATGAAAGAGTCCTCGTGCCTCACGGTTATCCTCTTTGCTTGGTAATCAATTTGGGCATGGTTCCAGTGTAGCCATACCATGCCCAGGATCAAGTCGTAGTTTGTTAACTTCAAAAGCGTCGCTGGAGCCTCAAACGCCTTTCCACCGATTTCTACCTCCATGTTGCAGTGGTCCGAGGTAAGGAGTTCGGATCCATCGGATAGTCGCACCCTCATCTCCGAGGCCGTGAATCGCTCCACGCCTTCCAATCCTTCTACGAACGTCTCCGACACGAAGGAGTGAGAAGCTCCGATATCGAAAAGCGTGCGGGCAGGCTTGCCGCTGATGAAGACTATACTTGGGGCGGTTAAATGTCTTAGAATTCTATAACGAGTTTTTCTTTCCTATTTATTCTATCTAGTGCAGTTCTACAAATTTGTCTACTGAGAAAGGGGAGATTCTTTTAAAACAATTAAACATCTCGGCGTACCTACTATGACCTGCTCTGGGTTCCGAGGTTGCGCAAGGTCCAAAGAATACACCTGCTCCCTTTCTTGTCTACGATCTCCCCCCTTGTATCCACGTCCTCGTCCACGACCTCGTCCTCCAAAATACTTCGCTGGCTGGGAAGCCGGTGGAGCTGGTGGGAGTGCCCCTCTCATAGGGCAATTTCTGTGGATATGCCCAACCTAATGTCAGTATAAGCACTCTGGCGGTGGATATGTCATTTCCACGGGTCTCTGGCCCTCCCGTGTCTGAAGAGGTGGTGGAGCCACAACCACTGGCTCCCTTATTTCTTGTCTTGTCTCCTGACGAGGCTGGTCCTCGACCCTTCTCCCGTCTGTGATACGGGCTCGTCTCTGATCGTTCCTTGCTCCTTGACCCTGATCCTCCGCTGGCTTTTTCCGGCCCGAGTAGCTTACCAATCAGCCTCAATCCTCTTGGTCATCTCTAACATCCGAGGTATTGGCCCATCAGATACGAATAGTAGGGCCTCCCTCAAGTCCTCCCGCAGGCCCTTATAGAACCTCTTGATGTATCCTGCCTCATCCAGCTGATAGGAGTCCGCAAACTGGGCGAAATGGTTGAACTCTCGGTGGTACTCTACCACTGTCTTAATGCCCTATTTCAGCTGCAGGAACCTGTCCTCCACCTTATCCTTAGCCGACTGTGGAACAAAATGCTCCAGTAACGCGGCCCTGAACTCCTCCCAAGTAATCTCTGCAATCTCCATATCCGCAAAGGTAGTGTCAAGTGACTTCTTCCACCATCTCTTGGCGTGAGACTCCAAGCAAGAGACCACCAATGTCACTCTCTCCTCCCAGGGGTACCGTATCTCTATCAACATCTAGTACATAATGTCCAGCCATTCTTCCGTCCAGACAGCTGACTCTGTCCCTAAGTAGGATGGTGGAGAGAGTCCTCAGAAGATGCTCAGCAAGTTGGCCCCCGAGTTTGGCTGCGGGACCGGAACCTGCTGGGCCCTGAAAGCCTCCAGAATGGCTGTTAGAGTCTGCCCCATATTTGACTATAGGAACAGAGTGGGGACCGGGGGAGGTAGTGCAACATTCGGAGTCTGTCGGACTCCACCCAGTAGTGTAGGCTGTGCTGAAGGCTGCATATCAAAAACCATCTGTAAGAAATTGACTCAAGCCTAATTAAAAGTGGACAATTACATGTGATCCCCACATGAGCACACCACGCTTCCGCAGCTTAGTTTGTCCCCAAATTAAACTCGAGTGAGGGAGACCCAGGGTTAGTGGACTGCTACTCTTCCGATCGAGGTTTCCTCTGATACCACTTGTAAGACCCCTTTTTTTTGAAACAACACCGGGGTCTTGGGCCTAAAATCGCCGCTTTACGGTGACACTTTCACGCTCTGAAAGGCCGTCACTAAAAAGCACCGATCCTGCCGGCCAAATCGATCACAGAAAGGTAGCATAATAAAGTAAATGCAAGTCCATAGAAAAATCACATATCAGAGTAATAAAATCTCCACGAAGGGAGAGTCCAAAAAATCTAAAAGTATTGAAAATATGGGCTTAAGCCCGATACATCAAATCCTCACTACATGGTCACTCAAGCGGAAGCAAAATAAATCACTACTGGAATCAGGGACTCACAGTCTCAGCTTCCTGAACTCTTGAGTTAGACTGCCCAATCTCCAAACGGGTCAACCTCTGGGGCTGCTCTTCCATGCTGGGCTCCACGATCCCCTAAATGATGTGGTCCAAAAACCGTTAGTCTATAAGACTAATTCCTATCATCCCCCACCCCTTCCCCCATTGCCCCTAGGCACCGATCGGAGAGGAAGAAAGGGGGGACTTGAAGGTGGAGATTAATCAAGAAACATATGACAGCAGACCTATACTAGCAATTTTATAGTACATATGGCAGTAAAGTAAAGTATGAAAAGTAACCTTAGCATATGTGCGGAAGCGCATAAGTCAAGAGATCTTCTGCAGGGCTCCCATCATATAAAGAGTCCCATACCAATTTAAACGATGGGGTTTTGGTTATTAACAACAATATATATGAAGAATTTGACCTTAATTAATAAACTTGCCCACACAAGCTTATAGACCAAGGGGTCGTTTTGGAAGTCCAATTGTGTAAGCGTCCCATACCACTTACACAATTGGTGACAGAGGTTATATGCAATGATTATGTTATGACATGCAAGTGGGTATGATACGATCATGCAAGTGCCACTCATCCACCCGACTCTGTGTACACAGACCTTTAGTTCCCCCTTTCTGGAGCCGAACCTCCTAGGATACCTCCGTAGTGGCAGACGAAAGCGGTGGGTTAGCCTCGCCCACCTCTAAACCAGTAAAGAACTACCGGTCAGACCTATCGTACACCTCAATGCTTGGTGCACGAAGTGGACTCTTGCGTACTCTTGCTGGCTGGCGCACTGGACTTCTGATGGCGAAGTGCTAACCACACTTGCCGAGCTAACGTATTAGCGTCGATGCATCGACCAATAACACCGAGGGCCCACCACCTTATAACTTATGCACATGCAATATTGATGCGTTTCCCACCAAGCCAAAGCACCCCGGACTATCCCGTCCGTTCCAATTATCAACCGGGCCTCCGTCCCGCAAGGCTATCCCGCTCGTCTCCACAACCACCGAGCCTATCGCTCGAATATCATAGTCAAACTAACTTCCTGAGACACCGGGGTGTGGTAAAGTGAACCCCTAATTATTCTAGTTGCTCTTTAAGATTTTATCACTCCTACAGTTTACGTTAGCCCAGGACAGCCCCCAGTATACCCCGTGAAGGGCTCTCAAAGGGCACTAGGAACTATGATGGTAGCTGAAGCCCATCGTTCCCTTTCGCAAGGCACTTATTGTTATTGGTTGATTCCCTTTACCCATTCCCTTCTCATATTACAGTAGGCTAATCCTAGGGTGATTTTGACTCTTCCTCTCCTCGGGAAAGACGGTCTTTCGTCGAACTCGAGCACATCTAAACTCTAGCCCAACCACTTCTCACTACTCTTCCTATCCTTCTCTGGTGAACTCATCCACATCTATCCAACCCAGCAAAATGACTAACTCCTACACCATGTCCAAATATATCCTATCGCAATTAACCCAATTAGCAAAATGCAGACCGACCTAGATTATATGTCGAACCGGATAGGAGATAATCCAAATAATCATCCAAATGTCCTAAATTTTTTACTGGAGACTTATCATGGCACAAATAGACTAAATATAGAAAATTGTAAGTTTCCTAATTTATCTGGCATTTAATTAATTTCCTTAAAGCCACCAAGGGCTACCCGTTTGAACATGAACTACCCTACGTACACATTCAAGATGACTAACAAAATTATGATAAATATTAGGTTAACTCAGTAATGTAAATCCAAGGTATCATAATTTTTTTCTAGCATCTAAGGGGCCTTAAAACTATTTTAGAAATAATTTCTATCTTTCATTATTAATGAATCAAGTACAAAAATTTGTCATCCAAAAATTATGAATTAATTATATTGAGCTAATACAACTCTAAAAACATCATTGGCTGAGTTTCATAATTTTTCAGCAGGGATTAAACTCTAAATAAAATAATTACCAAAAACCTCAATATTATGGACATGTAAGGAAAGTACTGTAATCACCCTCTAAAAATTATGAATAAATTACTACAAGCATATTTAGGCTTGAAATCATCTGTGCCTAAGTATCATAATTTTTCAACAGATATATCATCTATGAAAAATTTTATACCACCAAACCCCTTTTTAATCATTTATGCATGATGTACTAGATTTGATCAAACAAAAATTATACTAAAAATCAGGGGCAACAATTTCAACCTAATACATTCACTGCCAAAGTTTTATGGGGTTTCAATGAACAGAATTATTGTTAATAAATAAAACATTAATTAGGACTATATCGTACCTAACAAATGAAGTACACAAAATATTGCTCATAAAATTCCTGTAAAATTACTAAGGGTTCTTTCTACTTTAAAACTCATGCTCCTTAAGTTTCACACTCTTTTGATGAGTTATATTGGCTTGTGTTATACCAAGGTGATTCTACCCTAACCCTAGGGTTGGGGTTTTGAGGTATCTACCTACCCCAAAATTATCTAAGACTCCTTCCAGAGGGATTAGGGTACACTACCTTCAACTCTACTGAGTTACAAGGTCATACAAGGGTATTTGCTCTTATGCCCATCACATCACCCAAAAGCCCTTCCTTAGGGTTTGAGTTTGAACCCTAGGGTAAATCAACCCTAAATCACACCATTTTCATTAAGAGGATGACATTGGTCATACTAAGTCAGTGTCCAAAACTCCAACCTCTGTTGAGGTGAGTTGACCACTCCAAACCCATGGTGCACTTTTTAATCAAAAACACCTCCTTAAGGCCAAACTAGGGTTTGGTGATTCCCTACCTAAAACTCATCCAAATGAGTTGAAATTTCATACAAAGCTAGGAACTAATACCAGGGACCACTCACCAATATTTGGGAGGGTTTGGAGGTCATTAGACCACTTAATTAAAATACCCTAGTATTATTAAATAATAACAAAAACCATAGAACAAAGTATTCCCAAAAATTTTCATTTTTGTACTGATCCTAGAGATGACTAAGGTTGACCCCTTGCACAAATTTCAGGTCATTTAGACAAGGGATGAAGTGTGGGCACCCTTTTAGATCTCAGGATAGCCCTAGGTATAGGTCCCACCAAAATGGATGCCCTGATCCAACCAGAGGTCCAAATGGGTCCAAATCAATTTTAGATGAAATAGACCCTTAGGGCTACAACTTTCCTGATGCAAGTTTTCTCATCATATGCCCCGAAGTATTTTTAAAAATTAAATCAAAGTACTGCAGAAAGTGTGATAGAAAATCATAAAAATCAAAGAAATAATAATAAAACGAAATGATTCTGCACGAATCTTGGCACGCATCCGGCGGCTGCCCGTCATCTTCTCCAACAGGCCAACGGCCACGATTGCACACGCCTGCGCAACATTACGGGCTGATTTCCCGAACACCCGGCCGCCTCCATGGCCGGCAACCACCACCACCACCTTCAGGGAGGTGGGGGCTACCCCCAGCCGGCCGCACGGCCGCCGGAGATGGCTATTCTAGTGAACCCGAGTATGCGATTTTCATGGAAAAGCTTGGAAAATCCAATCTTCGATCGGGCTCAATTGAGCCCGAATCCTTGCCTTAATTAAACCCTAGATCTACCCATAAGAAAAGAGGAAGGGAGGACCTTTCCGGCAGCCTGAGGGTGAGAGGAGCAACGGGACACCATGGATGATGGCGGCAGCGCTTGACTTCTGCAGTAGCTTAGTGGGACGGCTTGCTCCCTCCAGGTGAGAGTTAGAAAGACTCGCCTTCCCCCACTGGTGGTGTTTAAAAGGCCAATTGGGGAAGGGAGTGGCTGGATACTTCATTGCCCATCAAAGCCATTAATGGCATGGCTCAGGTTGAGAGGAGGGGGCTAAATATGCACCTTGGTGGCCGGGAAGTGGCTGGAATAAACTCCTCTTCCCTAGAGGAGTTGATTACAGCCATCAAGGGTGGTTGTTGGCCTCCCTTGGTCGAGCCCCACTCCATTCCTCCTCTTCCCAAAATTCTCTCTCCTCCATTAAAAAGAAATGAATCTTTCTCTCTCTCTCTCTCTCCTAGTCACCATGCTAACTGTTCAACTCTCTAGGATAAGTGCAGCCAATATAATCCTAATAATTAAGAAATCAAAGTTAGCCTAAGGGGAAAAATACTTGAGCTTGGGTTAGCCCAATTGGGCTAGGGTTTGACTTGACCTTGGGTAGAGTTGACTTTGGTCATCATGACCATTTGGGTTGACCCCAATGGATCCTTATTGACTCATTGGCCCCTCTTTAGGTCTAGAGAGACCTTTGGTAGAGTTATTTGGGTTTACTAAGGGCACCTTGTCCTTATATAGGTCAATTGCCCAAAGTAGGCCTTGGTGGGTCCTTGGCCAAATTGGCCACCTAGAATTGACTCCCATGGGTCCATAGGGTTATGTTGGGCCTTTCCAAGGGTTGGTGAGTTCTTGGAGTCCTGGTGAAACCACATGATCATCCTAAACTATGGTTTAAGAATCTACTATTTGCAGACCATCTAACACAATCACCTTTATTCTCAAGTCCACCTGATCTTTTAGGTTCTCTAGGGTCTTATCATCACCTAGTCATGACAAAACCACTCCTAGGGGGTCTATTTAGAAATTTGATGTTACACCCCTACTCCTTATGTAACAACCAGTACAAGCACCAGTGGTGTTCTACCACCTGAGTGGACTGATGCACAAAAGAAATCCAAGATTGTTGATGCTAAGGCAATGAATATTCTTGCCCAAATAATGTCTGATGACATATTTCAGAAGGTTGCAAAATGCACATCAGCAAAAGCCATTTGGGATTCTCTTAACTGAATGATCGCAGGATCTGCTGATGAAAGGAAAGATAAGAGATCCCTTCTCATTTCACAATATGAGAACTTCAATAAGGAAGAGTCAGAGTCAGTTGGAGATATGTATAACAGACTCTGTCTGATCATCAATGAGCTGAAGAACATGGGCAAGAACATCTCATTAAAAGAGATTAATGATAAGATTCTTATGTGCTTCCCCAGCACCTGGGATTCTAGGATCTGGCCAATCAAGGAAGCCAGAAGCCTAAATGAGATTTGTACTGAATCATTGTTAGGCAAGCACAAGTCTTATGAGCAGAATATCAAAACTAGGGAAGCAGCTGAACCAAAGAATTCTACCTCAAGAAGGAAGGAGCAAAGTATTGCCTTCAGGGCATCTGAAGAATCGGAAGCTCTACCTGCCAATGAAGAGCTAATGAGTCTATTAGCTAAAAGATTCTAAAAAATAGCTAAGATGGACTTCAGAAGAAGGTCAACCAAAAATGAGGACAAGCCAAGGTATGACAAGACTCCTACTAAGAAAATTGTCTACTATGGATGCAGGAAGCTAGGACACATTCTCCCAGAATGTCCAGAGGCTCAAAAGAAGGACAAGAGAAAAGAGAAAGAGTATAAGAAGCACTCCAGCAAGCCCTCCTCTAACAAATACAAGAAGGAGAAAGGATTTGTGGTTGAGGCCTGGAGTGACTCAGAAGAAGAAAATTCATCCAATTCTAGTGAGGATGAAGAAGAGGCAAAAGCCAAAGAAATCTGCTTGATGGCAATTGATGCATCACATAGTCACTCAGCAGTTGAAGAATCAGCAGAAGAATCTGAATCAGAAGAGGACCAGGTAATAGCTTGTTTTGATTTCACTTCTGGTCATTTTAAAGCTAAATTCAAACTTCTATGTAATGATTTAATTAAATCTGAGAAGGAAATCAAACTTCTCAGAGAAAAACAAATTGAATATGACAATCACTTTTCTGAAAATATCAAACTAAAAGATGAATTAGACATAGCTTCAGAACAAATTATTTATTTAAAAACAAAATTAAATGAAGCTAAAGAATTCGAAGAATCCCTTAATGGAAGAAGCATCAAATTGATGAACATCACTAGCACAGTAATTGCCGAGCTTAATAGCAAACTGGGCTTAGGAGCTTCATCAAGTCAGCCTCCTCTTCTTAAGAAAAGCATTCTTTCTACACCTATTTAATTCATATCTGAAAAAGGTAAAGAGAAAATAGAAGATAACAACCAACAAAATAAAGTGCTTCAAAAACCTAAAACAAAGAAAAAAATTCACATAAAATCATTTCCAACAAAATTCGTTGAACTCAGATCGACGAAATCAGTATTTTGCGTCGAACTGCGATCGACGAACTCTGAACCTAGATTTTGGGTATGATTACTCAAGAAAGGGTGCTCGACAAAATCAACATGTTTCGTCGAACAGAGATCGACGATCGTGGAATGCAAAAAATGAGCATTATCATTCTATGAATCGAGATTGACGACATAAATACTTTTCGTCGACCTCAGCTCAATGAACTCAACTAAATTCGTCAACCTCAAATTTTGAAAATAGAAATTTAAATTTCTATCAAACTAAATATCAGAAACCAAAACTTGTTAATCCCTTTACCCAATGGATAATTCCACCTAGAATATTTCACCCCTTAGGATATAAAGACCAACCTGATTATTCTTACATTTCTAGTTATTAATTTGAGAAGAATCAAGGACCCAAGGTTAGCTGGGTCAAGAACACCTAATTTATTTCCATACAGGTGATGGACTATCCTACCACAGAGCAACAGTGATACCTGGATAGTGCTTTTTCAAAGCATATGATAGGCAACAAGGGAAATCTAACAGGCTACAAATCAAAGTTTGGACCAAAGGTGATCTTTGGAGACTCCAACTGTTGCCAAACAAAAGGATATGGAAATGTTAAAGTTTGAGTTGTCACCTATAGGAAGGTAGCATATGTGAGTGGTCTCAAGCATAACCTGATATCCATAAGTCAATTATGTGATGAAGGTTATAGGGTAACCTTTTACAAGTCTTTATGCATTATTTCTTCTAGTTCAAAATATATTATTTTAACATGAACTAGAGTAGGCAACATATATGTAGTAAATTTTAAGTCAGCTAGTTCAATGATATGCTTATTTAATCAGATTAGTAATAAAAATGAATTATGACATAAAAGACTAGGACATGTAAATTTAAGAAACATTGCTAAACTATCTAAGGACAACCTTGTTAGAGGATTTCCTTCTGGCCCCTACAAGAAGGAAAGTCTCTGCAGGGCTTGACAGTTATGCAAGCAAACTAAAAATAGTTTTAAATCAATTAATAAGAGTGATTTACCCAGAATATTGTATTTTCTTCATATGGATCTTTTTAGACACATTGTTGTACAAAGTCTGGGAGGGAAATCTTACACTCTAGTTATTGTAGATGACTTCTCTAGATTCACTTGGGTGTTCTTTCTGAGAAACAAGTCAGATAACTTTATTGTTCTTACAGACTTTCTTAAGTGCATAAAGATTGAGTACTCTACTCTAGTTGCATTGATCAGAAGTGATCATGGCACTGAGTTTGAATTTCTTCTTATGCATGAATTCTATGAGAAGGAAGGTATCAGGCATTGATTCTCTGCTCCTAGAACTCCTAAACAAAATGGTATAGTAGAAAGGAAAAATAAAACCCTTATTGAAGCTGCAGGTACATTACTTACAGATGCTTACTTGCCCCTATCCTTTTGGGAAGAGGTTATAAGCACAACAAATTATGTTCTGAATAGAAGTTTAATACATAAACTTAAGGGTAAGACTCCTTATGAATTTCTTAAAGGTAAGCAACCTAAAATAGATTATTTTAGAGTATTTTGTTGTAGATGTTACATTCACAATAATAACAAGAAACATCGTAGAAAGTTTGAAGACAAAGTTGCAGAGGGAATTTTTCTTTTGATATTTCCAAGTCAGCAAGGCTTTTAGGGTATTTAATAAATCAATCTTAAAAATGGAAGAATCTGTACATATATTTTTTGATAAAGCTAACATATTTTATAAAGAGAAGGATTCTTCTACCAGAGATACTTTGCAGTTACCCCTTCTATGTGAGAAATTGGATGACTTAAACCTCACCCAAGAGGTTACATTTCATCCCACTCCATAGGTTAATGAAGAGAGTGAAGAAGAAATTATTGGAACAGTTGAACCAACAACAACTAACATAATTCCATAAGAGGAATTAATTCCCAAAGCTGTCGATGAACCAACTCCTCCTACTGATCTTGTCACACTTAGAGATCATCACATATCTCAAGTGATTGGAAACATATCAGTTGGTGTGCAAATAAGGCATCAACTCAACCAAGATTTGATGCATGCTTGCTTCATATATCAGATTGATCCTCAATCCATAAAATATGTAGAGCAAGATCCTCACTAGATCATTATAGTGCAAGAGGAGCTCAATCAATTTGAGAGATGCAGAGTTTGAGATTTAGTTCCAAGACCCAAAGAATACCCAGTCATTGGAACTAAATGGGTTTTCAGGAACAAATTAGATGCACAAGGATTAATTGTAAGGAACAAAGCAAGATTGGTAGCTCAAGGCTATTCACAGGAGGAAGGAATTGATTATGACCTGACCTTTGCCCCTGTTGCAAGGCTAGAGGCTATCAGGATATTTCTTGCCTATGCAGCATACAAGAAGTTCAAAGTCTACCAAATGGATGTCAAGAGTGTCTTTCTCAATGGTGAACTCAAATAGGAAGTCTATGTAGAGTAACCACTAGGTTTTATCTCTCCAAATCATCCCTCTTTTGTTTTCCAATTGCATAAAGCTCTTTATGGTTTAAAGCAAGCTCCAAGAGCTTTGTATGAGACCTTAGCTAGCTTTCTTTAGATCATAAGTTCTCTAGGGGCATTGTAGAAAGGACTTTATTTTTTAGGCATCATAAAGATAAAATTTTTTAGTACAAATATATGTAGATGACATCATTTTTGGCTCTACTGATTCCAAACTATATAAAAGGTTTTCTGACCTGATACATTCTAAGTTTAAAATGAGTAGCATGAGTGAGCTTTCCTACTTCCCTTGTCTTCAAGTGAAGCAATACCCTGATGGCATTTTCATCTCCCAATCTAAATATGCTAAGGAGCTAGTTAAGAGATTTGGGATGTCTGATGCTTCAGCTATGAAAACACCCATGGCTTCCAATACTGTGATTGATTCTAATGAACAGGGCAAGCCAGTTGATCAAAAAACATATAGGGCTATTGTTTGGTCCTTGTTGTATCTCACAGCTAGTAGGTCAGATATAATGTTTGTTACATGTCTTTATGCTAGGTTCCAAGTGAATCCTACAGAATCTCACCTAATTTTACTAAAAAGGATTTTGAGATATATAAAGGGTTGTCCAAATATCGGATTTTGGTATCGAACAGAGTCAAAATTTGAATTAACTGGATTCTCAAATGTTGACTTTGCTGGATGTATAGTTGACAGGAAACGCACATTAGGAACATGCCAGTTACTTAGTGATAGGCTTGTGTCTTGGTTTTGTAAGAAACAGACATCTGTGTTAACCTCAACTGCTGAAGCTGAATATATAGCAGTTGGCAGTTGTTCACAAATTTTGTGGATTCAAAACCAAATCTTAGATTATGGTTTCAGTCTAAATAATTCAACTTATTTTGCGATAGTACCAGTGAAATTTCCATTGCACAAAATCCAGTGCATCCTAGTAGGACCAAACATATAGAAATTCAACATCATTTCATTAGAGATTGTGTGGACAAAAAGAAAATTAATCTTGTCTTTATCTCTACTGATTTACAAAGAGCAGACATCTTCACCAAACCGTTGGATGAAAAGAAACATATGTTCTTCTTGAATCAGCTAGGTATGATTAATGGAGAAGGCCTTGATTTTTGTCTGAGGTCTAAAGAATTGATCACTTTTTGTCGAACGGAGATCGACGATCTGTGAACTCTTCTTGAGAATTTTCGTCGACCTGAGATCGACGAAATCTCTTTGTGAAGTCATTTTCTTCGAATGGAGATCGACGATCTTGCTTTAGAAAATATTTCATCGACCTGAGAACGACGAACTTTTTTCCCCCTCTTCAAACTGAGATCGACGCTATTATTTCCTCATGGAATTTTTTCATCGACCTGAGTTCGAATATTTTCTTTTTCGCAGGACGGAGTTCGTTGTTTCACCTTCTGAAAACTTATAATAGGGTTTTCATCGAACTCCGACCCGCACTTTCTAATTCTTTTGCACTTGATCTTTTGCCCTTGTAGGTAATGGTGATTTCAGCAGCGACTCTCTCTGGAATGAAATTCGATGCCGGCTTTGATATTGACATGATTCCTTTAGCCATTCAGATGAAGTCTTCCAGAACATACTACAGCTTTTTGAGACTCAGCAGTTATGGAAACTTATGACAACCAGGATCAAACTTCTAGTAACAGAGATAAAAGAATGGGTTTTCACGGCAAAAATTTAAGATACTCCAGTTCTTATTATAATGATTTCAGGACACCAAGTTCCTCTTCTCTCTAGAAATCTTGACTGAATTTTTTGAGTTTGTTAATGGTATAGATGAAATAGAATTATCTAGCAGTGAATTTGATGAAATGCTAAAAAGGTTAGGTCATACTGTTGGAAACCCTAACCACCTCCTTAAGAAAAATCAATTTATAAAATATAGATTCTTTGCAGATGTTGTTGGCAAAGTGTTGTTAGGAAAACACTCTGCTCATGATCATATTTCCAGGCAACAATTTTATCTGATGTGTGCCTTAGTTAACAAGAAGTCAGTGAACTGGGGAAGAATTTTGTTTGATTTGATTAAGAACAAAATCAATAAGAAGGATGTTAGTTTTGGAAAGATTCTGGAAATCTTTCTGCAAGCCAAGGTTCCAGAATTATTGGTATCCCAATCCATTTTTATTAATGAATCAAAGAGGCTTACTTCTGCCCTCTTTAGCAGATGGGAGAGGGTAATCACCGAGCCCTTCAGGGCCTCCTCTTCCAGGTTAGCTTCTTAGAACACAAGGGCTGATTCAGCCACTCCCCCAACTCATGAAGAAGCTCCTGCTCCTCCCTCTCCTGTTCATCCTCCATCTCAAACTCATTCATTATTTCCTTCATCAACTCCACTTCAACAACCCTCTACCTCCATTCATCCATCTCAACCACAATCACCAATTCATATCCATGAGGATACACCACCATCTCCACCTCCTCAATCTCTAATTCCATCACATCTTGATGACATTCCATCCACCTCAACCCAACAAAATTTCAATCTACTATCATATCCATCTCCTCAACCATCTCAACAACATTCACCCATTCAAGATCAATTACCTGATGCAATCCCCCCATCCAACATTCCATCCACATTCCAAGAATTCCAAAACACAGACTTCCCTCAAGTATTCTCTATCAGTTCCAATTGTGGTCACCAATCCACCTATACACCATCTACTCTTGAACCCCTCTATCTAAATTTCTCTGACATTGCTAAAGATCTTCTTAAATTCATCACTCCCTCTCTGAAGAAGCTAATAGATGAGGTTGTTTCCCCTCTAACTGCTTCTATCTCTCTTCTATCTGCTCAACTTGCTTCTTCCTCCTCTGTCCCTTCTTCTTCTGGGGGCCTGGGTTCAGGACTCTATGAAACAAGGTAGGGAGAGATGTTCTATGAATAAGCTCCTCCAGCAGTTCTAGTAGCAATAGCAGCAGATATTATAGAAATTATTGAAATTCTTGATAATGATACAGAAATGACTTCTTTTAAAGAAGAGCCAGTTGATACAGCAACAAACACTATTGGTGGCTTCATTATAAATCCCACAGTTTATATTCTTTCTTTGCTTCATTCTTTTGATACAATTTATAGATGTAATATACCAATTGTTGATAAAGTTTATGATTCTTCTAAAGTCATAGTCTGCTTCACAGCACCTATTAGTCCTGTAGTTTTGGAACAACTAAGGACAAGTTTCTAAGTCTGTGAAAATGTTATAAAAATAGAAAACTCAGAGCCAAAGGCTTTTTCTCCTCCAACTTTTGGTTGGGCTGAGTCCCCCATGCTAGATCTTGATGAACTTATGTTTCAAGATATTGACACAGATGTTATAGAGCCAGAAATTCAAGTACATCCTCAGTCTCATCTAATTATTTCAGATGATATGCTTAGACAGATTCATGCTCTTTATGATAATCCTATAAATGCATCTGATGATGATGAATGAAGATTATGATTAATCTGAGGACACTAGTTCCCAAGGCTCCTCCAAAGCTAAATCCAACTGCTGATACTCCCTATTACATTCTACATAACATTACTCTCACTCTAGACACCCCCAAATGGATGAGATATTCAAATAATGAAATGAAAGCTAGAAATAAGAGCAGGAGATACTCTCCTCCACCATAATTCAGAGAGTTCCACCTCCTCCTCTTACAGCTGGATTTTCAGGCAATGTTTCTCAAAGTCAAAGATCTACTTCTCACTCCTATCAATCTAGATCAACTCAAAGCAGTAGAGAAAGACCCTTTAGATTAGATACTCGGTCTCAAAGAAAATAAGAGCAACAAAAGCAGTAGTCTGACAGTAAAGGCAGCCAGTAGAAAGATCGAGATATTTAGAAAGACAAATCTAGTCCAGAAAGGCCTCTATCTCCAATGTGTGATCCAGAAATGGATCCTAATTCCAGGATGTATAGGTTTAAAGAGCTTATAGGACTCTCTCAGATTAGAAAAGCTAAGGAAGAAGGATAAGGATATTTCCTAATTTACTACAATGTCTTCATACAGAAAGAAAGAGCTAGACAAATACCATGTACAAAACCTTTTTAATGTTGATACTTACATGTCTTTACATCCTGAAGCAGTTGTACAAAGAGCTGCTTCTGTGACAATTCTTGGAGCAAAAGATATGAAGATGTCAAAACAGCAAAACAATGGATCCCAATAGAGAAATAATCTTTACTAAACCTTCTACTGGAACTTCACAGGATGATTCAAAAAGAGTTTGACAGTTTCTCCTTTTCTATTTTTGAACTTTAACTTTTATTTGTTGTAAATATGTCGCAAGGCACTTCTGTTTATATCTGCTGAAACTTTATAATTCTGCCAGATATTATTTCATGCTTTGTGATTTTTCTTTTATGTTGTTCATAGTGACCTCACCCAAATAGGGGGAGATTGTTGGAACCCCAGCTATATTTAGGGTTGATTTGGGCTAGGTTCACTATTAGGATTATTAGATGACCCAACTTGTATAGTCTAGGGTCATAGGTTTTTATCAGTGTCAAGGTTAAGTCAACAAACCTAAATTGATTGGTTCTCCCTTCAAAAGACTTAGAGTCAGAGACCTCCAGAGAAAAGCAGTTTTCTAAGAGACGGAAAAGGAGTTCGACGATAGCTGAACTCATCTCGACGATCATCGATCTCAGTTCAACGAACTCAGAGTTCCTTCTCTGAGTTGACCTCGATGAAAGTCCAGCTGAGATCGACGATCTGTGAGCTTATATAAGATTCTCAGCTCGACGAAGTGCCTTCATAGTTCAATGACCTTGGAGCTCAGTTTGGCATGTATTTTTCTGGTCGACAATCTTGGAGCTCAGCTTAACGAAAGAGAATTCCCAGTTCAATGAATTTGGATCTCATGTTGACAAAAGTTTCCTGAGTTCACCTATTTCCTCCCAGGTTCAGTTCGACTTTTCTCGGATGATGTTAGTTATACTAAGGCAGAAGTATTTCTAATTATATTATATGTCTGTAATGCTCTAGTAATTAATGCTCAATATTCTTATGAATATAGTCGTTTCATGACAGCATTAATTATTTTTTTCACAGAGTTATTACTTTACTTATTTACTGGGACAGTTGAGGAAATTCATTTAAGACATTTTCTATCCGTTCAACTCCCAAATTTTCTACAGTCAATCAAGGAAAAGGAATTCAAATTTCAATTGTTAAAATCTCCAAGTAATATATAAGGTTTTCTTCTTCTAGTCAAAGATATAGAGAAGAAGTAATACAGAGAATTATAATATAGAGATAACCAAGTAGTTAGGCATACACTTTCTATTCAGGAATTTCAAGAGAAAAATTCATCAACTTCTGTCTAAAAGTTCCCTGAAGATCTTCAAGCATTCTGAAGGCCTATTCCCTGAGCAAAGCTTCCATTCTTCTGAACCATTCTACATTTCAGGGGGAGCTTTAACAACAACAGCAATCCACTAGTCTTCTCAGAACTTTGAGAAAGAGAATACAATATCATTTTCTTTTTATTTTCCTATGTACAGAGTTTTAACTCCCTTTAAAAGTTAGTCTTTGGTTGTTAAGTCTTCTGATCAAAAGACTTAGTTTGGTTTATGAACACCTGGTTAAAAGATCAAAGGGTTGCTAGATCTCCCTTGAAAATAGATCTTGTGGTGACAGGGCACCTGAGCAAAAACTTGTGGTGGCAGGGCACCTGATCAAAAACCTTTAGTGGATTCCTACCAGGGTGGTAGAAGAGTGGATGTACCCGAGTTTTAGGGGAACCACTATAAAATATTTGTGTCGTCTGGTGGCTCTATTTTTTAATTTCTCTGTGCTGTGATTTCTGTGTTTTTCTTTCTGCCTTTCTATATATAGTTATCACTTATTTTAATTCGCAATAAAAATTAATCAAAAGATTTTAAAACTCTATTCACCCCCCCCCCTCCTTTAGAGTTAGTGTGATCTATCCCTTCACTTTCATCTCCCCCTGCACCTGATCAGCAGTTCTAGGTAAGGGCCTTGGATATTTTTCAGCTATTGTATCATCCTATTTTGTTGAGGTAGAACTTTCTTGTTTTTCAGATTCACTAGAAGAATCTTCTTCCACAACTACAGCCTTATTCTTTTTATCCTTCTCCACTACAGGTGTTTCCTTGGTTAGGAACTCTATCCCACCTTGCTAATATTCTCATATCCATTCTTCTCATATGATTAATTTTATATCCAATCTTTAGATTGATTTTGTCAGGAATGACTTGCACCAAGTATAATCTTAAAATTCTGTCCATATTAGGCTTCTTGATACTTTCTGCAATTTTGTCAAAGACTACTTTACTCCAGTTAGTCTTAATTTTGAAAATAATTCTGGTCATCAGCTCAAACATAAATGTTAAGATCCTATCATGTGCCCCTGTCTTGCACAACATCACCTTTCTTACTATTTCAAACAGGAATTTGCCTTGGGTATTCATACCCTTCCTGTTCAAGGTGCTTCCAATCTTTGTGGTTGGAGCCAATCCACACGACTTCAAAGAATCTGCAGTCCTGGCAGAATCAAGGTCATCATCCTGATCAATTCTTTGTATTTGAAAAACCTTAGCCAATTTGCAGGTTGTGATTTTATCTTTTGCTCCATTCACTTTAGACTTAATCTTGTCTGAGTTTGAATCCAGATGAGCATTGGAGAAGAATTCTGAAACTTCTCATTTCCAGATGTTTGTTGGTTTTGAGAGCAGATATTCCAGACCTGCTCCTTTGATTAGGATTATTACATTCTTAATTTCTTCATCCGCTGAGTTTAATCCATTGCGAACAAGCTCATACCCCTCAAAGATATTATCGTCAATCTTAGGAGCCATTAGAGAGGAGAGAAAGGATTAACGAGTGTAGACTGATCTGGGTTTTAGGTCTCGACACTCAGGAATCAAAAGCTTAAGAAATCAATAAAGCGTAGTCGACTCCTACTCTCACACCCTATTTATAGTCTAATCTTTCCTGAAGACGAAAGGGTGCGCTGCATTTAGACTTTTCCAAATTTTTAGGTAAATATAGGGAAAAATTGTTTACCGAGATGTGTCGACATAAGTCGACACAAGGATAATGTCTATCGATATATACCTTTGGGTCTTGACACCCTTATGTCTCAACACTTACTTTAGTGTCTCGACACTTTGCAGTTATGCAGTGTCGACACACTTTCTGGTGTCTCGACACATTACTATTTATAGTGTCGACACACTTTTTGATGTCTCGACACTTTCTAAGATGTCTCGACACATTCTCTGGTGTCTCGACACAACTTTTGACTTAGTCAAAATTTTGTTTTCTAAAATGTAGATACTTGACATTTATGAGGTCTATCCTTGACATCTAAATGAGTAAACTTAATTACTGACTAATTATTTTATTCTTATTTTGTCTCATTTTTTATATGTGCATTAATTACTCAAGATTCAACATTCCAAGTTCAAACTTAAAGAAATTAAATTTCTCTTCTTCTAGGGGCTTAGTAAAAATATCAGCAATTTGTTTATTTGTTAGAATAAATTCTAAACTAATACCTTCATTTTCTACATGCTCCCTAATAAAGTGATATCTAATTTCAATATGTTTTGTTCTACTATGTGACACAGGGTTGTTTGCAATAGAAATAACACTAGTAGAATCACAAAATAAAGGAATTTTACTTAGCTTTATGTTGTAAACTTGTAATTGATGCTGAATCCAAAGCAATTGCGCACAACAACTTCCAGCTGAAATGTACTCAGATTCAGCAGTGGATATTGCTACACTTGTTTGCTTTTTAGTGCTCCAAGATACTAGCCTTCTCCCAAGAAATTGACATGAACCTGATGTGCTTTTCCTGTATTCCTTACATCCTGCATAATTAGCATCTGAAAAGCCTGTCAGTTCAAAATCACTATTCCTTGGATACCATAGGATAAGATTAGGTATGCCCTTTAGATATCTCAATATTCTTTTAAATGCTGTATAGTGAGATTCTTTAGGGCATGCTTGATACCTAGCACAGACACAAGTGACATACATTATTTCTGGTATACTGGCTGTTAGATAGAGCAGTGATCCAACTATGCTTCTATACAAGGTGATATCAACTGGCTTGCAAGCACCATCCTTGTCTAAAGACATACTGGACCCCATAGGAGTTCTCATTGAAGTGGTTGTTTCCATGCCATACTTCTTGATTAAATCCTTGGTGAACTTAGACTATCTAATGAAAAGTCCATCTATAGTTTGCTTAACTTAGAGACCCAAGAAAAACTTGAGTTCACCCATGCTACTCATCTCAAACTTACTTTGCATAAGTTTGGCAAACTTAATGCAAAGTGACTCATCAGTAAAACCAAATATAATGTCATCTACACATATTTGTACTAATATGGTCTTGCCTTTGACTTCCCTTAGGAATAGTGTTTTGTCTATTTTCCCTCTTGAGAATTTGTTCTCCAGAAGGAATTTAGACAGAGTCCAATACCAAGCCCTTGGGGCTTGTTTTAATACATAGAGAGCTCTTAATAAAAGATAAACATGATTAGGTTTAGTAAAGCCAACAAAACCTGATGGTTACTCAACATAGACCCTTTCTTTAAGGTTACCATTTAGTAAGGCTGAATTCACCTCCATTTGGTAAACTTTGAATCCTTTGTATGCTGCATATGCAAGGAAGAGTATAATAGCCTCCAATCTAGCCACTGGTTCAAAGGTTTGATCAAAGTTTATACCCACTTCTTGTTATATTCCTTTGCAACCAGTCTAGCTTTTTTTCTGACTATAACACCATTCTCATCTAGTTTGTTCCTATATATCCATTTAGTTCCTATGATGTTATAGTCATCTGGTCTGGGAACCAGCTTCCAGAGTTTACATCTCTTGAACTGGTTCAATTCTTCCTGCATTGCACCTATCCAAAATGGATCTACATTGGCTTCTTCAAATTTCTTTCATTATGTATGAGACAGAAAACTTGAGTACATCACAGTGTTGTGATGTCTACTTCTTGTGGTCACACCCTAAGCTGCATCTCCAATAAACAATTCCCTTAGATAATCCCTTAGATGTCTGATAACTACTGGTAATGTGACTTCATCTCTTAGACTAGTTATATTTTGTTGATGAGTTTCTTCTTCTGGTTGTTCCTGTGCAAGCTCTTCTTCAACAATGTTGACTCCATCTTGTATATTTTGTCTTGCTGGAACTGAATCTTCTATAGACAGCTCCTTTAGATTCAAGTCTTCTCCTATTGTGCTTGATGTATCTGACTTATCATTGTAAGACATAAAACTTTCATCAATCAAATACAACATGAACAGACTCCTCCATAACTTGATCCCTCAAGTTGTAGACCCTATAGGTCCTAATTCGGTTACTATAACCAACAAATATGCCTTCAAAGGACTTCTCAACAAATTTAGTTATGTATGTTTTCCCAGTATTTAGGACAAAACATCTACATCCAAAGATTATAAAATAGGCCAAGTTTGGTTTTCTGCCCTTCATTAGTTCATAAGGAGTCTTATTCAACCTTTTGTTGATTGAAGCTCCATTAAGAATATAACATGATATGTTAATTGCTTTAGCCCAGAAATATTTTGGGAGAGAAGAATCACTCAGCATGGTTCTTCCAGCTTCAATGAGAGTTTTGTTCTTTCTCTCGGCAATTCCATTTTGCTGGGGTGTTCTTGGAGTGGAAAACTCTTGTTGAATCCCAAGTTCTTCACCAAACTTTGTCATGCATTCAGATTGAAATTCAGTTCCATAATCACTTCTGATTTTGACCACAGAACTGTTCAATTTACTCTGTTTTTGTTTGACAAATGTCTTGAAGACATTAGGAGTTTCATACTTTTTATTTAGAAAGAAAATCAAAGTAAATCTGGAATTATCATCAACAATCACAAAAGTGTAAACTTTTCTTCCTAGACTATGAACTGGCATAAGGCCAAACAAGTCCATATGCAAGAAGTATAAACACCTTATTGAGTATTTGGTTTCAATACTTTTAATTAAGCTTTGGTCTGCTTGCCTTTTTGGCATGCAGAGCAAATGCTCTCCTTAGAGCATTTAATGTTAGGACCATTCATAACTTGCTCTTTACTTAAAAGTTTGCATATGGCCTTGTAGTTCAAATGAGCTAACCACTTGTGCCATTTGACACAGTGTGAGGCTTTCTCATTTGCAACTAGACATAAGGGTGAGTCTGATTTTAAACAAAAAAAATTCAAACAATACACATTTCCACACCTAGTGTCTGTCAAGATAACCTCTTGCTCACTTGACTTCTTTATTAGGCACTCATCCTTGTGGAATGAAATTTCATAGTCAAGGTCACAAAGTTGGCGTATGCTTATAAGGTTGTGTTGCAACCCTTCCACATAAGCTACTTTAGTGAAAGTGACTAATTCATTTGAGATCTTACCATAATCTTTAATAATTCCTTTGTCAGCTCCACCAAAGATTACCTTTAGTCCATTCTTCACAGGGATAAATTCCCTCAAATTGCTCCTTGTTCCAGTCATGTGTCGGTTACACCCACTATCCAAGTACTAGATTGGTCTATCTCTGGTGCTTGGATATTCCTACAAAATAAGAATTTATTTTTCCTTAGGAACCCAAATTGTCTTAGGTCCTAGGTTCTTGTTAGCTGTGGCTCCATTGAGACCACACGTGAACTTCTTAATTGGGTACATTTTTTGAGCATGAGACATAGTATTATTGAACAAACAGTCCAAGGAAAAGTGTCCTACCTTTCCACAATACCAACATTCATATCTGTTGTACCTCCTCTTTGGAGGAACAGAAGGAACTTTGTGCTGACATTCCTTAGGACGGGAATCAGCAAACTTGACAGTTGTATTTTGACTGAGAGCAAAATGGTTGTTTTGTCTCTCAGTTACAATAGTCCTCCTTGGAGTAAGCACATTAGGAATAGCTTTCCTATTCACTTATGATTTGTGTCCAACTGGTCCAGACTTCTAAGTTTCTTTTCCCTTAGTCTGAAACACAGGTTGTGGAATGACTAAACCCTTTTGTCCTGTCATCTTTTTGCCTCTTCTCTTTGGTTTAGCAAAACCAAGTCCACTTCCAGGTGTTCCTGAGAAGGTATCTATAATCGGCAGCATAGTTTTAGGTTTAGAAAATAGTTGTACTTGTCTTTTCTCATTCAGGAGTTTGAGTTCTAGCTCCTGAATGATTACATCTTTTTGTTTTATCAACATAATTTAATCATCAATGATCTTAGTCAGCTTTACTAACTTTGAGCTTTGAAGACCTATCTTCTGAGTATCCATCTTATGATGATACTCAAGACCTTTTAGTGATGCAATCTCTCTAGCTTGTTCTTTGATAAGTTTCTTGCTATTTACAAGAGCTTCCAACAGTTTTCAAAATTTGACTGTGAGCTGCTGCAGTTAAGTCTCAGGGTTAGACTTATGTGAATCAAATTTTGAGTCACATGAGTCTAGCTCATCCACAGTCTCATGAACAGAATTTGTAGAACAACATGAATTGTCAAAGATTACCTAAGTATTTTTGACATTCAGTAATTTCTGTATCTTGATTATCAGACAGTGCCATCAAATTAACCTCCATATCATCTTCAGAATCACCATAGTGTGATGAAGTTGTGGAGTTATTGCCCTTGTATATGGCCTCTCTGATGAATTCTTCTTCATAGGAAAACAGTCCAGCATGTTCTTCTTCTGATTCAATTGAATCAGTATCATTATCAGATAAGGTCTTTGGCTTCTTTCCCATCAGACCCTTTTTTGATTTCTTGTATTTATGGAACTTCTTTTCTTTTGACTTTTTGTTATCCTTTCTTTTTACTGGATAGTTAACAATGATATGCCCAGGGCTGTTACAACAATAACAGAAAATGTCTGTCTTAATTTTTTTATTCTGATGAGAATCATACCTGACCACAGATTTGTCTCTGTGTTTATTTTTGCTTTTACTGGAACTTGGTCCAGTTGATTTCTTCTTATTCCACGGCTTCTTTCTTCTCATCATTTTCTTGAATTGCCTGGTGAACAGTGCCAATTCATCATCTGATAATTCTTTTGATGAAGAACAGGTTCCAGTATTATCTGTATCTTCATCCCTTCTTGGTGATGATGAGATTTCTCTTCTAGACTTCTTTGATGTATCTTCTTTGAAGGCCATAGATCTAGTTTGAGTTGAACTTCTAGCAGATTCAGCTTCAGCTTTTCTAGAATTTAGCTAAAGCTCATGTTACAATAGCTTCCCATATAAGTCTTCGGGTAACATGTTTCTCAGATTCCCCATTTCTCTTACGACACAAATCTTGATGTCTCATTCTTTATTTAGGGATCTCAGAAATTTGTCATTAAGCTCATAATTTGAGAATTCTCTGCCATAATTCTTTAAGTCATTTACTATTCTAAAGAACTTTTCATAACATAGTTATATAGAATCAGTCTTTCTTTGTCCGAATGCCTCATACTGCTGATTTAGTAGAGACTTTCTGTCATCTCTTACTTATTTTGTGCCTTCCATGTAGACTATTAGTGTGTCCCACATCTCCTTGGATGTTTTACAGTGCACTAGATTCTGAAAGGTTGAATTATCAATTGCACTGACAATTATATTTTGTGCTCTCTTATCCATGGTGGACAGAACCACCTCATCCTTTATCATTTCAGACAGTTTCTAAGGGGTTTGAACATTTGCATCTAGGATAGATATCTTCATTGGAATATATGGTCTTTCTTGTACAGTGACAAAGATTCTTGGATCTGAAGCCTCCATAAACAATCTCACTCTCTGCTTCCATATAGAAAAGTTATCCTTAGTACATATTGGCATTTTCATATAGCTGAGTTCTCTGTGAGATTCATAAGCCATTAGATCTGATATTTTTAAACTACCCTTTGGATCTTTTTCTGACTGTTAAGTCTTTCTTGAATAACCTCCCTCTGATACCACTTGAAAGATAATCGTATGGGTAGATAATCACCTAGAGGGAGGGGGTGAATAAGTGTCTTTTAAAATTCTTTATCACTTAGATTAACTGTTCAGCAGATATTATGTTCAGCTGATAATATACTTGAGAAATAAGTTTCACAATAACTCAGCACAATTAAACAACAGAACACAGCACATGCAAATCTCAAGACACAGCACAAGCACAAGCAAATAACAGCACACGAAGAATTTATAGTGGTTCTCCTATCTAGGGTACATCAGCTTTCCCACTTCTTCCTCACTAGCAATGTGCTAGTAAAGGTTATATCTCCTCCTCTTCAACTCAGTTCTAAAGATCTTACAGGCTCAGTTTCTGTTAAGAAACCTACACTCAGACCAATAGGTCCTACCTCAGATATTCACCCAATCTCCTACCTCAGGTCCCTCAAGAACCCTACCTCATCCTTTATAATACAGGCTTACAACTCAGAGATTAACTCTCCTACCCACTCAGATCTCACAGAGATCTTACAAAAGTAAAGGGGTAAATATAATCAGAAAACAAATCTGTAATTTAACTTATCTGAATTAATTCAGATTCTTCAATTCAGCTGTACTTGATTAAATCTTGATGAATAATCTGGCTGAAGAGATACTTCTCTTGATGACAATCTTCTTGATGATCGACTTGATTTCCTTAAAGAATTGGTAGAACAGATTCACTTGAATCTTTTGATCACTTGATGAAAGGATATGAAGATCTTCTTGAAAACTTTCATCTTCTTTCTCCTCCTAGGAGTTGTCGTTCTCCCCTTGGCTTGTAAGAAATTAGAATGAGAATTTCTGATCTATAAAATTGCTTCTCTCTGTGAAGATAACCCCTATATTTATAGCCTTTGTGGATTGCTGGTTTGTGATTGATGACATCAGCATATGACATCATACTTCAAATTCTCCTTTAAAAAGTTTTTATTGAGATGTCACGTTACTGTAGCTGATGTGACATTTCTGACTTATCTTGACACTTCTTTATTAACTCTGCACATCTTCAAAAATGTAAGTGTCGAGATGTCCAAAGTGTCTTGACACTATATGAAAGTGAGATCTATCCTAGAGATTAGAGCAAACACACAGCAAGAATAATAAAGAAAAGAAATAAAGGCAAACCAGACGACACAAGAAGTTTATAGTGGTTCCCCTAAACTTGGGTAGTCCGCTCTTCTACCACCCTAGGTAGGAATCCACTGCAGGAAGAGTTGATCAGGTGTCCTGGGCACCAATGAGCTTTTGATAAGGTGCTCAAAAACCAAACTGGATTTTTTGATCAGGTGTCTTGCCACCACTGAGTTTTGACAAGGTCTCAGAAACCAAGCAGAACTTTTGAAGGGAGTTCAAGAACCCTTTGTACAGTGGGGAAGGGAGAGTTGATGTTGTCTTATCTGTTCAACAATCAAAGAGAAGCACAAGTGGATTTTGATGATGTTGTCAAAGCTCCCCCTGAGATTAGCAAAGGTTCAAGAGTGGAAGCTTTGCAAAGGGTGATAGGTTTTCAATGAATGACTGCTCCAGCAAATGATGATTTCAACAAAGGCTGAAATATGAGTTGTCTTGGAGTGTGAATGATGAAGCCTTGATGATGTTGATCTTCTAGTAAGCCTTCAGACTGATGTAGAGTAGTTGTCTCTTCAGGCATCCTGGAATAGTAGATTGGAAAAGAGCACTGGCTGTACAGGTGATGTTGAGTTCTTCCTAGAACTCTGATTCCTGTATCTCTTTCTATTTTTTTTGTTCCTCTGTATCTCTATGTATCTATTTTGATGGATGACCAATGATCATTTGAATTCTTGCATTTATTACTGCTGCCTCTTAGTTACTCCAACGGCTATAATCTCCATAAATGCATTCTTGTAACTGTCATGTAATAAATTTGTGTTGGAATATGAACAGCTCACTTTGATTGGACCAAGGATATCTTGAAAATCTGCCTGGGAACTTGCGTTCAGTGTGATGGCAGAAATCGTCGATCTCAACAATATGATCGTCGATCTGAGCTCAACTATCGTCGATTTGAGCTCAAAGATATTGGAGCGGGTCTGGGACAGAAAAGGTCGATCTGAGCTCAGAGATCGTCGAACGGAGTTCGACGCCTCGTGGACCTGAGCTCAGAGATCGTCGATCTCAGCTCGACGCCTGAACTCATCTCGTCGATCTGAGCTCGACGCCAAGGTTGAATTCTGAATTATTCTATTGACTGATTTCTCTTGGCTGATTTCTTCAATCTCAGAGATCCTCTGACTGAGCACATCCTATGAACCTTAGCTATATATTAATGGGTCAATCTAATAGTCATAAAGACATAGTGATCCTGACCTAAATCCAAACTAGGGTTTTCAGACAATCTCCCCCTATTTGGGTTAGGATTACTATTTTCATGAAAATGAAAATATTACAATAAATATTACAAAGCATAAGATATAAAAAGAAAAGCTTTGCATTGCTGTCTTCTGTTACTATTAAAAACTGACTGCTGCTAGCTTTACAATTTCCCCCTATGTTGATGCAGTAACTGTGATTGGAGGAGGCTGGGATGACTTTGAAAATTGGATTTTGATTGAGTCATCCAGCTAACTCTTATAGATGGTACCTGAAGAAAGCTATGGTAGAGATTGCTCTCTCCTTGAAAAGGATATGTTAGCAGAAAAATGATATTTGTCCAGCAAATTTTATTAGGGTTTTGAATCTGAAAAACAGAGTCTGATATCTTCCTTCCTATAGAATTTCTTTTCATCAGAAGAGATTCAAACTCAGTGCCATGATCACTGCTGACCAATGCAACTAGAGTAGAGGACTCATTTTAGATGAATTTAGAAAATGTTCTATAAGAAATATAAAGTTATCTGACAGAGAATTCTCATACAAAAGACCTAACATAATTTTGAACAAGATATCAAAAAGATAGAAGCAGCCCTAAGAAAAGATGTTTCCTAATAAATTTGTTCCAAATAGGAAAAGGATTTAAGAATATTTTAAATAGTTTATCCTTATAATTATAAATCAAATTTATGAAAGAGCAGATTGAGTTCGACGATTTTATATAGGATCGTCAATCTGAGTTCGACGGTCTGAACTCATTTCGTCGATTAAAATGTTTCTTCTTCCTTTGAATATATTCTGAAAACATTCCTCTGAGAAGTTTTGTTTCCTCCTCAGGTTTTATTGAATCTTGGCAGCAAAATTTGAGTTCTAAGTTAACTGAACTGAAAAACAAAGTTAGATAATACCTGATCCTCTTCAGGTTTTGATTTTCCTTCTGTTTGTTCAGCCTCTAAACTGCTGCAGGAAGTATTGATGGCCATTAAGCAGAATATTTTGGCCCTTGCTTCCTCCTCTTCATCTTCAAATGATAATTTATCATCTGATACATCTCAAATAACATCGATATTGATTCTCCTCCTTTAAATAAGATGTTGTAGCTTCTTTCTGTTGTTCCATCCACTGGTTCAGAAGCCATTTGATGAAGAGAATCCCATATCTCCTTACCTGTTGAGCATTCAACAACTTCCTGGGACAAGTCATCAGATAATGACTGTACTAGGATATTCATGGCTCTGGCATCAGCTAGCCTTGCCCTTTTAGTTGTTGTTGCTGAGATTGGGAGACCTGTCATAATGGCATAAAATATTTTTTCATCAATATTGTCCATAAATGACTTAATTCTTGTCTTCCAAAGTGCAAATTTGTTTATGTTGCACTTAGGAGGTCTGGTGCTAGAATATTCCATATTCTTGCTATGTGAAAAGCAAAAAAGAAATTAATCTAACTAGGATGGATCAAAAATAAGATCTTTTGGTTCAGGTGTTTGCCTGTATAAACAACCAACCTAGTGATGGTTTAGTTATTGTATAATCAACCTCCTCTGATACCAATTGAAAGTGAGATCTATCCAAGAGATTAGAGCAAACACACAGCAAGAATAATAAAGAAAAGAAATAAAGGCAAACCAGATGACACAAAAAGTTTATAGTGGTTCCCCTAAACTTGGGTAGTCCACTCTTCTACCACCCTAAGTAGGAATCCACTGCAGGAAGAGTTGATGAGGTGTCCTGGGCACCAATGTGATTTTGATAAGGTGCTCAAAAACCAAACTGGATTTTTTGATCAGGTGTCTTGCCACCACTGAGTTTTGACAAGGTCTCAAAAACCAAGCAGAACTTTTGAAGGGAGATCAAGAACCCTTTGTACAGTAGGGAAGGGAGAGTTGATGTTGTCTTCTCTATTCAACAATCAAAGAGAAGCACAAGTGGATTTTGATGATGTTGTCAAAGCTCCCCCTGAGATTAGCAAAGGTTCAGGAGTGGAAGCTTTGCAAAGGGTGATAGGTCTTCAATGAATGACTGCTCCAGCAAATGATGATTTCAGCAAAGGCTGAAATGTGAGTTGTCTTGGAGTGTGAATGACAAAGCCTTGATGATGTTGATCTTCCAGTAAGCCTTCAGACTGATGTAGAGTAGTTGTCTCTTCAGGCTTCCTGGAACAGTAGATCTGAGAAGAGCACTGGTTGTACAGGTGATGTTGAGTTCTTCCTAGAACTCTGATTCCTGTATCTCTTTCTATTTTTTTTGTTCCTCTGTATCTCTGTGTATCTATTCTGATGGATGACCAACGGTCATTTAAATTCTTGCATTTATTACTGCTTCCTCTTAGTTACTCCAACTGCTATAATCTCCATAAATGCATTCTTGTAACTGTCCTGTAATAAAGCTGTGTTGGAATATGAACAGCTCACTTTGATTGGACCAAGGATATCCTGAAAATCTGCTTGGGAACTTGCGTTCAGTGTGATGGCAGAAATCGTCGATCTCAACAAGATGATCGTCGATCTGAGCTTAACTATCGTCGATCTGAGCTCAGAGATATTGGAGCTGGTCTGGGATAGAAAACGTCGATCTGAGCTCGGAGATCGTCGAACGGAGTTCGACGCCTCGTGGACCTGAGCTCATAGATCGTCGATCTCAGCTCGATGCCTGAACTCATCTCGTCGATCTGAGCTCGACGCCAAGGTTGAATTCTGAATTGTTCTCTTGACTGATTTCTCTTGGCTGATTTCTTCAATCTCTGAGAGCCTCTGACTTAGCACATCCTATGACCCTTAGCTATACATTGATGGGTCAATCACATAGTCCTAAATACATAGTGATCCTGACCCAAATCCAAACTAGGGTGTTCCAACACTATATTACTTAAGTGCTCTTATAAGGTGTCGAGACATCTAAACAGTCTCGACACAATTTTACTTAAAAGAATTTTCAGGCAGAACTTGAAAGTGTCCAGACAGTTGACTTGTCTAGACACAATTATCATCTGCATCGACATCGGTAAATCTACACTGTGTCGAGACATTTGAATTGTCTCGACACAACTGTTTGCTGGGTGTCGATACTTTTATACTTGCTTTAATTCTTCATTGTGTCAAGACAGCTGAATTGTCTTGACACTCCAGTCTGCTGGTGTCGGCACTTGTTTAAGTATACACTTCAGTCTTCTTTGTGTCGAGAAAATTGTATTGTCTCGACACTATTGTCTTAAGCTTTAAAGTGTCGTGATATTTTACTTGTCTCGACACTGCTGACTTAGTCTTCAAGGTGTCGAGATAGCTGACTTATCTCGACACTGCTGTATTGATTCTTCAATGTGTCGAGTTAGTTGACTTGTCTCGACACTGCTAAATTAGTATATAAAGTGTTGAGATAACAGACTTGTCTCGACACAACTTCTGCAATGGTGACGACATAGTTGAAGTGTGTCGACCCTTTTGTACTTAGCTAATTTTCTGTAATGCAAGTTGCTAGATGCTGACTGTGCTAACTTCACTAAGCACTTTGCTGACATCACTCGATGCTTTTGTACTTAGACAATTTTCTGCACTTTTTAATCAGATTTTTAGAGTCCACTTGTCAATGTAACTTGGACCACCTATCAAATCAATATGACATAGGAACCTTCAAACATGAACTGAAATATACATCAAATACATATTTGTGTATATCATTGAGTTGAAAGGGCTTCTTCAAATCAAGTACATTGTGTTCAATGTACGAAACAAAAGCCTTATTCCCCGTTGTCTTCCTCTCATACAATGCTTCCAACTTTTTTCACAAAGCCTGGGCCGATGATTCAGTGGACATATGATGAATGACAAAATCATCAAGCCACTGCCAAATGAATCCAACAGTCTTCCGATCCATCTTCTTCCACTCGTCATCATTTTTCATGGAAGCCGGCCTTCCAGACAGTTGAGTATAAAGATCCTTGCAGTAAAACACATTTTCCATCCGAGGCTTCCAGATCTTCTAGTTCTTATTGTTCATGATCACCATTCTACTTGATAGCTCTATCTTCTACAATTAGCCCAGACAATTCGAGACGAACCTAGCTCTAATAACATTTGATGGAAATTGACCCACACAAACTCAGGCACACAACCAAAGAAGATAATAATGCAAACAAACACAAACACAGAGATATATGTGTAAAACCTTCTCAACTTAAATGAGGGAAAACCACGGGGCAAGACACACAAAATCCATTATAATCAGAATAAGAATTACAAAAGAATTTCTAGGTCTGTCTAACCTAGAACCCACAAGATTAGACAATCTAAATCTCCTCACAGACCCACGATGAAAAATCACTTCAAGAAAGAAAATTACATCAACCTTTATTCAAGCACTCCGACGGCGAAGATGAGAATGAACTTCTCTCACGGCAACGAAGAAAACACAAGGCTATGCAACTCCAGCTCTTCCCTCCCGAAGAACTCGCGAAAGGCCTCTATAGATTCTCGTGAATGACGACCTCTAGACGAACATACAATGGCAAATTAGACTTAGGGCTAGTCTTAAACTGATTCTCCCCTTAAATAGGATTCAAAAACCCTATTAAAACACCTAAGCGCACCATTGGTAACCATAATATTGAGAAAAAGAAAATCCAATGTCCTAAATTACGAGATTAAACAATCAGAACAGTGCAAATTTCTGCCTATGAACCCGTCTCGTCGACACGAATAACGCATTTCATCGATATTTACGATGTCGCGTTGACATGGTACAGCATGTTGTCGATAAGGGACGACTGTCTCGTCGATAGGGACCATACATCTCGTCGATAACTTTATATAACACATCTTGTCGACAAGAACCTTCATCCTGTTGACAAGAACTTTGTCTCATCGACACGCCACATCATCTCGTAGACAAGCACTTAGCTTCTCGACGTCATGCACTCAGCCTCTCGTTGACATTCCTGAAGCTTCTTGTTGCAATGGACAAACTTCTAGTCGACATGCTTCTAGACTTCTAGTCATCCAGTCTTCTCTGGTCTGACTTTCTTTAGGTGTTGGATCCCAACATACTTGTGGTTGTTCTTGTGAGCATTCAATTAATCTTTCTCATGGCATTCTCTGGCAGAATCCCATATTGTTGGGATATAACACAGAAACTATCCCCTAGGCACAACCGAATAAATATAGAGATACAAGAACGCATAAATCTGAACAAATCACTACATACATAAATTATATAACTACAATAATAATACATGAAGAAATGTACTGACGTCTATTACAGAATACACCGCGGAGGAGCCGAACTCACTTGATCTGCGGGAGAGAGAATTATATGGACTGCAATTCGCTAGCACAGTGGACACACAAGGTTCGTCAAGAACCTTCGTCGTCGGGTGATGACCAAACCACCCACCACTACCGGAGAAGCACTGCAAGTCTTTAGTTTCAAGAATAGCTAACACCTCAAGGGGGAGTGAATAGGTTTTTCAGTCTTTTGAGACATTTTGCTAGTTTTCCCACCACCACCGGAGAAGCACTGAAAGTCTTTAGTTTCAAGAATAGCTAACACACTCAACACCATTAAGCTAGTAGTGTTGAGAGTAGGCAGGCAGTCAAGACTGACAGTATTGCAAAAGCAAATATCGGTTAAGTCTAGAATCATTGAGTTAGCTCAACTCACTCAACGCCTTATAGCTAGAAGCATTGAGTCAAGGTTATCCTGTCATAGCCTTACTGTGTAGAATCCAGAAAATCGGCTAAGTCCAAAATCATTGAGTGAGGCAAGCTCACTCAAGGCTCTCAACGCCATCAGGCAGAAAGCTCAAAAATATGGCTAAGGCAAAAAGCGTTGAGTGAAGCTTATGCACTCAACTCTCTCAACACCATCAGGCCAAAAGCTGAAGAATATAGTCTAAGGGAAAAAGCGTTGAGTGAGGGATATACACTCAATGCTCTCAATGCCTAACAGAGCAAAAATAATTCCAAGTCTAGAATCGCTGAGTCTACCATTTGTCGAGCTGAGCTTTGCTTTCTTCGATCGAAGTTCAGAGAATTCGACCATCTCAGCTTTTACCTATAAGAAGGACTAAGCTATCAGAATCGTAGATCGGTGTTCAGATTTCGTTGAACGGAGTTTAGAGATTTCATCGAACTCAATCTTCACCTCTTCACTGTTTCGTCAAACTGAGCTCGAAGTTCTTCGACCTCAGCCTTCACCTGAATAAAGAACTGGGCTGAGAGAATTCGTCGATCTCAGCTTAACTGTTTCGTCAAGCTGAGCTTAGATTTCGTCGAGCTGAGCTTGAAGTTCTTCGAACGCAGGATTTCAGAAAAGTTAGTTGATTTTGGCTAAGTCCAAAATGATGCTGACTCAGCAAAGTCAACAAGTCAACAAAGTTAAGATTCGATGCAAATTGACATTAACGTCGTCGTCAGTCTATAGTGGATCTCAAGTTAATAAAGCTGAGGTTTTAACCACCTTTAAAACTGAGACACGTGTCGATCATCTCACCAATGTGATGAGATTATAAATAGCAGAAGTGATCGAGATCTATAATGATTAAGATTATTGGATTAATTTCTGATTAACTTTCGAAAAAAATGAGAAGCGGAGTCAGTCATCTTCATCCGCCATTGTTGCAAAAGCCAAGAACCTCAAGTTCAAATCTGAAGGGCTTCTGAGTTTGCTGGTGCAATCATCATCCACTCCAGCAGGTTCAGAGTAATCCTCTGAGAGAGACGAATCAACTTAGGCATTACCTAGCTGAAGTTATCTTCTCGATCCAAGCCGAGCCAGAATCTGAAGATCAATTCGCTGGATCAAAGAAGAAGGAAGGGCTGAAATCTTCTCAGAACAGATCGGGAGATATTCTATAAGAAGAAGAAGCAGATTCATCTGCTAGTTGATTCCAGAACAAGCCGAGCATCATTTCAATATCGTTATATTATCTTGTTGTGGTGAAGACAAAGTTAGGGCTGACATCTGCTCGATCCAGGTAGACAGGCACAGTGAATTTTCTATGGTGTCTGTAATTCATTATCTTGAATATTTTTATAAGATTCTTTTTGAATCTGAGTGGTAAGGCTAAGGCCTGAGTTGTAAGCATGTGTTATAAAGGCTGAGGTAGGGCGTGATTTGCCTGAGTTGTAGGTATGTGGATTCACACTGAGGTTGGGAGGGATTGCCTGAGCTATAAGAGTGTGGAGTCACTCTAAGGTAGAGTTCTTGGAAAGAACTTGAGTTGTAGGATCTTGTAGATCTGAGTGGTAGGGCTTACGCCTGAGTTGTAGGAGCCTATTGGGCTCTGAGCTGTAAGATCTGATGATATGAGAAAGATAGAAGGAAGTTTAGCCGAATCTAGTATACAACTAGATAGGCGAAGGGGGAAAGTGGATATACCCATCAATTGGAAACCACTATAAATCTCTGTGTACTGTGCTGGTATTAGTTGTGATAAGATTGTTGTGCTGTGATTTTAATCAATAAGTTTGCTAAGTTTTAAATTGGACCTATTCAACCCCCCCCCCCCCTCTAAATGATTAGTGTTCTTGAAATAAAGACTTTCACGTAGTATAAGAGGGATGTTGCTCAAGATAGACTTAACAGTCTGAGTTAATCTCCAGGGGTAGCTATCAGAGGGCCAAAATGGGTTCAAGTGAGAATCATAAAGAACTTGGATCCATGAAACTTCCTCTTTGTAGGAAGGAGATCTTTGGCATCTGAAAGGAAAGGGTCATACTTTTCATGGAAGCATCTGATCCTAGGATATACATTATAGTACAGGAAGGACCCTTCATCCCAATGAAGACATCAATCCTTGATGCAAATCAGAAGACTCAAAAGCAGTATTCTGAGATGACTAAAGATGAAGTCATCTTAGCTACATTGGATAAGATGGCACAAAACATTATTATTAGTGCCATAGATGACTCAACATTCCAAAAACTAGTCCACAGCAAGACACCTAAGGAGATGTGAGACACACTAGTTGTCTACATGGAGGGGACTGAAGAAGTGAGGGAGGATAGGAAGTTCATGCTCAATCAAGAGTATGAAAGCTTCGGGAAGGACAAGTCAGATGGCATTGTTGTGTGCTATGAGAAGTTTTTCAGAATTGTGAATGAGCTGATGATATATGGCTGAGTCTTCAGCACTTATGAATTTAATGACAAGTTCCTCAGGTCTTTAATTAAAGACTGGGACACAAAAATCTGTTCCATCGGAGAAGTGGCCAGACTTGCAGACACTCCTCCACCAACCCTGTTTGGAAAGTTTTTGTCTTATGAAATGCAGCTGACTGCTAGAAAGGAGGAGGAGAAAATCAGCAAGCCTACAGTTAAAGACAAGTCAGTGGCCTTCAAAGCTCAAGCCACAAGGAAGAGCAGAAGAAATCTTCTGAAAGTGAGGAGATAGATCTTATTTTTACTGAGAGGTAAAAATATATAAGGAGAAAAGAAATCAGAGCACACAAATAAAGAAATAAACAAGCAAGCACAGACGACACCAGGATTATAGTGGTTCCCCAATAAACCTGGGTGCATCCACTCTTCTAAACCCCTGGTAGGAATCCACTTAGGTTTTTGATCAGGTGCCCTATCACCACAAGATCTGCTTCAAGTAGATCTATAAACCCTTCAGGCTTTTGATCAGGTGCCTAAAAACCAATAGATTTTTTATCAGGTGCCCTATCATCAAAGAGTTCACTTTTGAAGGGAGTAATAACCCTGTACAGTGGGGTGGGAAAGAAAGTGATGTTAGTCTTCTCTATTCTCAAAAGCAACTTTGAGAAGACTTTGTGTAGATTCCAGATCTTTTCAAAGCTCCCCCTGAGATGTAGAGTTGTTCAGGAAATGGAAGCTTTGCTTTAGGAGTGTGTTGGTCTTCAGATTTGATGTTGCTCTCCAACAAGATTCTAGACTGATATGGCATTTGTTGTCTCTTGAAAGCTTGGAGCAAATGATGAAGAACACTATATGAAAGAAAGCTGTGTTGTGTTCTTCAGAATCTCTATTCTAACTATATCATTGTTTTGTTGTCAGTCACTTCTTCTTCTTGTCTGCAAAACCTCCAATATGAATATATTCCCCCGAGCCGTATTCAAACATTTGAATTAATTCTATCTTAAAATGGATGAGGTATTCCCGAGAGAGAAAAAGATGCCTGGGAATTAATCACATTAACTCCTGCTATTGAACGGCTATAAGCATTAAGTCTGAGAGATATTAAATGCCTCAATTAATTCTGTCAGCTGTTAAAATCTCTGTCTGTAAGACTGCACAGATTTCAGCGACCTCAGACTACTATTCATCGACCTCAGCTCAAAGATCGTCGACCAGAATAATCTTTGCGTCGAGCTGAAATTCTGTCTTGAGATCAGTGATCATCGACCGGAGCTCGGAGATCGTCGAGCTCAACTCAGAGATAGAAATCTTAGTTTCGTCGACCTGAGTTAGACTATCGTAGAACTGATTTTCTTCTTTTGACAAAATTGATTTCTGCATGATTTCTTTTTAACCAAGATTTCTCTGGAGTTCTTTTGAGGCAGGCCTAGAAATAATCCTATAAACCTGACTATATATTTTGGGTCAATCTAAAAACATCCTAAGAGTATTCCTTGCCTAAATCCAAACTAAGGTTCCAACAATCTCTCCTTATTTGGGTGAGGATACTATTTACATAAAAGGAAAACAAAGCAAGTTTGAAATAGGTGCTTTGAAACATAAAATAAACAACAACAAAGTTTTGAACTAAAAATAAGAAAACTTCTGATAGGCTCTGTAGCTATTCTTTTCTTATCTTTAACTGAACATATTTCAGATATGTTGCTCCAGCTTTATTCAATAATTGCCTTGATATCATCCCCCTGATTTCTGACTAATTGAAACTGCTGCTGCTGTATCTTTTAAAGTAGTCTCCCCCTATACAACTACCCCTGTACTGAAGGGTCTTTTCCTGAAATATGGGGTTAGGAGTTTTGGACCCAGATTATCTTGGGTCATAGTTCTTTTTCATAATGATTAGATATAAAAGAACATACAGGTTGATCTTTGTAACCTAGAGGGTGAAATTTCCTAGAAGGGATGATCCATTGGGTAAAAGGATTGATAAAGTTTTGAGTTTGATTATAATTTTCAAAAGGATAAAAGTTTCTGTTTTGAAATTCTGAGTTCGACGAAAAATAATTTAGTCGACCTGAGTTCGACGAAGGGAATCGATTTCGTCGATCTCAGTTCATAGAATGATAATATCTATTTTCTGTGTTCCACGATCGTCGATCTCGGTTCGACGAAGCAAATTTCTTTCGTCGATCATAATTTCTAGACAAGTTAAAATCAAAATCTCTATTCAGAGTTCATCTTCCTGAGTTCGACGAAGAGTGTTGTTTTCATCGAGCTTCGTTCGACGAATTATATTGAACACAAATTTTCTGAAATTGTTTAATTATTTTTGGTAAAAATTCAGTTATATTGTCTAAATCTATTATCTTTGCTTTGTCTTTAAAAGTTTCTAAAGAAACTAATTGTTCAGAAACATTTTTTAAATCTTCTTTAAGATTTTTGTTTTCAGAAGATAGATTATACACTTTCTATTTGAGAAGTTTTATTTCCTTCTCAGACTGAATTAAATCATTGCATAAAATTTTAAAATCTTCTTTAAAATGTTTTTGAGCAAAAATCAAAAGAAGAGATAACCTGATCCTCTTCTGATTCACATTCTGATTCTTCAAAATCTGATTCATCATCAGATTTGCTGCAGGATGCATTTATTGCCATCAGGAAAAACTCTATTACTCTTGTTTCTTCTTCATCCTCAGTTGTACAGGATGACGCTTCAGAGTCACTCCAAGTATTAGCATCATATTTTTCTATTTTTAGCTGATCCAGCAGCCATTACTGTGAGAGAGTCCCAAATTTCTTTCGCTAAAATACATTCTGCAACTCCTTCAAAAATGTCATCAGACATTGATTGAGCAAGGATGTCCATTGCTCTTGCATCCGCAATCTTTAGCAATTTTTTGGCTTCTGAGTCTGCAAATAGAGTAGTGGGACCTGACAAAATAGAGTTGTAAATGGCTTCATCAATAGAATTCATAAACATCCTAATCCTTGCCTTCCATAGTGCAAGCTTATCCAGATTGCACTTAGGAGGTCTAGTGCTTGAACATTCTTCATTTTGTGCAATGAAAAACTCTTAAGAAATATAAGATCTATCAGATCGTTTTGGTTCAGGTGTTAGCCTGTACAACTAAAGGAACGACCCTCTGATACCAATTGAAAGTGAGGAGATAGATCTTATTTTTACTTAGAGATAAAAATATATAAGGAGAAAAAGAAATCAGAGCACACAAATAAAGAAATAAATAATCAATCACAGATGACACAAGGATTATAGTTTTCCCCAATAAACCTGGGTACATCCACTCTTTTACCACCCTGGTAGGAATCCACTTAGGTTTTTGATCAGGTGTCCTATCACCGCAAGATCTGCTTCAGGTAAATCTAGAAACCCTTCAGGATGTTGATCAGGTGCCTAAAAACCAATAGGTTTTTGATCAGGTGCCCTTTCACAAAAGAGTTCACTTTTGAAGGGAGTAATAACCCTGTACAGTGGGGTGGGAAAGAAAGTGATGTTAGTCTTCTCTATTCTCAAAAGCAACATTGAGAAGACTTTGTGTGGATTCCAGATCTTGTCAAAGCTCCCCCTGAGATGTAGAGTTGTTCAGGAAATGGAAGCTTTGCTTCAGGAGTGTGTAGGTCTTCAGATTTGATGTTACTCTCCAGCAAGCTTCTAGACTGATATAGCATTTATTGTCTCTTAAAAGCTTGGAGCAGATGATGAAGAACACTATATGAAAGAACGTTGTGTTGTGTTCTTCAAAATCTCTATTCTGACTATATCATTGTTTTGTTATCAGTCACTTCTTCTTCTTGTCTGCAAAATTCCAATCTGAATATATTCACCCGAGCCGTATTCAAAAATTTGAATTAATTCTATCTTGAAACGGCTGAGGCATTCCTGAGAGTGAAAAAGATGCCTGGGAATTAATCACATTAACTGCTGTTGTTGAACGACTATAAGCATTAAGTTTGAGAGATATTAAATGCCTTGATGAGTATAAAAATATACAATTTTATTTCATATTAAATATACATATTTATAAATAAAAACCTTAGTTTTTATTATATAAAACTAACTATTTTTATTATATTGTATTTTTCTGTTTTAAAATTAAATTCTAAGTTTTTTCTGAAATTTTGTATTTTTTTCTTAGGTCACGCCCCTAGGTCACGCCCGTGACCTAGGGCGTGACAGCTCTTTTTAATCCCGTTTTCTGCTATTTTGCTGGACAGCTCAAACTCAGGAAATCGTTGGTCACGCCTGCTGAACACGCCCGTGCCAAAGGCGACACGCCCGTGACCTAACCAAGTTCTATCCAGAAGTCCAGCAAGCTGCCGAGCTGTCGCCACGCCCCGTGCCGCCTGTTGAATATACATGCATGACACGCCCGTGACCTATTTCGACACGCCCGTGACCAGTTCAAGTCTATCCAAATCTCCAGCTGGCTTGCCACCTGTCCCGACAGCCTGTATGTCACGCCCGTGACCCTGTCACGCCCTACCCGACACGCCCGTGTCAGGGGGCGTGTCACCTGAAAATTTTTTCTATAAATAGGCCGGCAGGGATTTGTAAATTCAATTGAACTCCAGCAGATTCCTTAAGAACTGTTAGGACTCCCCAGCTCTCTGACAAGGAACTGGTAGTAGCTTTCAAGTATTCTAAAGTTCTGTAAGTTGTAATTTTTCAGCTTTATTTTCAGCTTTTTAGAAAGTTGTAATATTTCGGACTTTATAAAATAGGCTCTTTCAATTTCAATTCTGAGTACTTTACTGCTTTCTTTTACTTTATTTTCTTTATACTATCCCGAATGAAAGGCGAAGCTCTGCTTATGTCCTGGATTAAGATAGTGTAAAACTGCTTTCAAATCTATTTTCAAAACCCTATTCTTTCATACTATTCCGAATGAAAGGCGAGGCGAAAGCCTAAGTCCTGAATTCAGATAGTGCGGAAGCGCTGCAAAATTTTACTACCCTATCTCAACAACAAAGGTGAAGCGAAAGCTTAAATCCTGGATTGAGATAGATAGGTAGATATTATTTTCTGTACTTTATACCGCCCCCATCCTGAGAAGAGGCTAAGAACCCTTGCACTTGGTCAAGATGAGCTCTGGGCTGGATACTATTTTCAACTATTTCAACTCTACTTTCTAGTTATTCTAACTAGGGTTTTCTTAATTGATCATATACCAGGTGACGAGACACTACGTTTACGTTAACCCGTTTAAACGCAAGCCTTCCCGGTCGTACTTTCGAGTCAGTGATGCTACCACAGGAACCCTCTCGTTAAGTTAGATAATTAAGAAATAAAGTTGTTCTTTAATAGGCGAATTAATATCCGCTCAAAGTAATTCTGAAATCAAGGACTAAACTCTAAGTCCCTCTCTTAATAAAATCACGTATATATATTTTTCTATCTTTAGTTTTTAAACATAAACCCAACTCCGTTCTTTCGATAAAATAATAGTCAGTTCTAAAAAGTAGAATAATTAACACCGATCCCAGGAAAAATACGACCTTGATATTTTCTACAAAATACTATACTCCTATGCGATAGGTACTCTTGCCTTAATCCACAGGATATAAGTAAGTAAACAAAGAGATAGACTTATATACGTAAAAGATTATATAAAACCAAATCTATCTTCTTTAAAACAAACTGTACTTATCAAGCTTTTTGGCGCTGCAAAATTTTACTACCCTATCTCAACAACAAAGGTGAAGCGAAAGCTTAAATCCTGGATTGAGATAGATAGGTAGATATTATTTTCTATACTTTATACCGCCCCCATCCTGAGAAGAGGCTAAGAACCCTTAGCACTTGGTCAAGATGAGCTCTGGGCTGGATACTATTTTCAACTATTTCAACTCTACTTTCTAGTTATTCTAACTAGGGTTTTCTTAATTGATCATATACCAGGTGACGAGACACTACGTTTACGTTAACCCGTTTAAACGCGAGCCTTCCCGGTCGTACTTTCGAGTCAGTGATGCTACCACAGGAACCCTCTCGTTAAGTTAGATAATTAAGAAATAAAGTTGTTCTTTAATAGGCGAATTAATATCCGCTCAAAGTAATTCTGAAATCAAGGACTAAACTCTAAGTCCCTCTCTTAATAAAATCACGTATATATATTTTTCTATCTTTAGTTTTTAAACATAAACCCAACTCCGTTCTTTCGATAAAATAATAGTCAGTTCTAAAAAGTAGAATAATTAACACCGATCCCAGGAAAAATACGACCTTGATATTTTCTACAAAATACTATACTCCTATGCGATAGGTACTCTTGCCTTAATCCACAGGATATAAGTAAGTAAACAAAGAGATAGACTTATATACGTAAAAGATTATATAAAACCAAATCTATCTTCTTTAAAACAAACTTTACTTATCAAGCTTTTTGCCGCCGTTGCCGGGGACTAGTTTATTTGTGTTAATATTTGAAAATAAAAGAACGCTATTAATTTTATCTTTTCTTTTTCTTGTTATTTAAAAACCTTAGTTTTTATAAAAATAAAACAAAAATAAAATTCCCTGAATTTAAAACTTTGTTTTTATAAAACCTAATTTTTTTTATTAACAAGTTTATTAACCACTAACAAATTCTAACAGAAAAACCTAACCTACTATTTAACGTAGTTTATATAAAACTTGAAAAAAATAAAAATAAAAAGTAGTTTATAATAAAAAACCTGCTTTTATTATAAAACTTCTTTTATAAAAAAAACTTGTTTTATATAAAATAAAAATAACCTGTTTTTAGTTATTTTCCGTTTTAAGTCTTTTTGTGTGTTTGTATTTGTTTTTTTTTACTTAGTTTTTTTTTACTTAGTTTTTTTTTTATTATTATTTTTTATTTTTAAAAAAAAAAGTCTTTTTTAGTGTATGACCCGCGGAACTCCATCTGATTTAACTCTTGGACTTGATCCTGAAATCGAACGCACCTTTCGCAGGCGCCTCCGATCTCTGAATCAAGAGCTCGTGTTAAATCTGGAAGAGTCTGTAGGCACCGCACACGTTCAAGAAATGGCAGCAGAGCAACAACAAATGCCAGAGGTGGTCCCCCAAAGGACCATGTCTTATTATGCACGACCTAATTTAGATGACACCGGGTCTAGTATCGTTCGTCCACCAATTGCTAATAATAACTTCGAGATTAAATCGAGTATAATCCAAATGATTCAAAATTCTGTTCAATTCGATGGATTGCCCGACGAAGACCCAAATACGCATTTGTCCAACTTCTTAGAAATATGCGACACATTTAAGATAAATGGCGTCACTGATGATGCCATCCGTCTTCGCTTATTTCCTTTTTCGCTACGAACGAAAGCCAAACAGTGGCTAGGTTCTCTCCCTAGAGGATCTATCACCACTTGGGCTGAAATGACCGAAAAATTCCTAACAAAGTATTTTCCACCTGCAAAAACCGCACGTCTGCGTGCGGATATTTCTTCCTTTGTGCAAGGCGAGTCTGAGTCTCTTTATGAGACTTGGGAACGTTTTAAGGAATATTTACGTCGGTGTCCACATCACGCACTGCCAACTTGGCTCCAGGTACAAATATTTTATAATGGTTTGAATATTCAAACCAGACAAGCCATTGATGCTGCCGCTGGGGGCACGCTCAATAACAAAACCCCCGAGGCCGCTCAAACCCTCTTTGAGGAAATGGCCATGAACGCGTACCAGTGGAATGTGCCAAGGTCACACCCTAAACAAGCTGGGATTTATGAGCTCGACACTTCTTCTACTTTAGCACTCCAAGTAGAAAATTTAACTAAACAATTGGCTGGAATATCTGCTTCCTCCGCCACTACTTGGAATCCAAATAATAATATAATTGAAGAAATCGATTATATGGGGAACTCTTATAGACCTTCCTATAATCCTAATATGAACTTAAATAATAATTCTTATAATCCAGGATATAGGAACCATCCTAATTTTTCGTGGAGCAACCCCAATAATGCTCAACGCCCTCCGACTGCAAATCCAATTGGATTTGCACCGCAACCCCCACAACCACAAACACCACCACCACCACCGAACCAATTTAGGCCAACCCCGATAGAAGACATATTCACAAAATATGTCAGTATTAATGAGTCCAATATCCGGAACCTGACCGGATCAATTAAAAACTTAGAAACACAAATTGGACAAATATCAAAAATGCTATCGGAACGCCAACCTGGTAATTTGCCAGGAAATACGGAACCAAATCCGCGGGATACTGGCCATTCCAGTAACCCAAGTTGACAAGCCGTTCAACTACGAAGTGGCAGGGAGCTACCACCACCCGTTAGGGTAGAAAAAGAAGCTAAGGTTAGCCTTCCTACACCACTTCCCGTTACGACTTTACCTCCTCAACCCCCGCGAATTTCTTCCACGCATGTTGTTTTACCTTATCCATCTAAATTAAAAGATGAGCGAGAAGATGAACAATATAAAAATTTTCTAAAAATGCTAAAACAAATTCAAATAAATATACCTTTCTGCGAGGCAATTGTACAAATGCCTAAATACGCAAAATATTTAAAAGCGTTATTCTCAAATAAAAAGAAACTCGAAGATATTTCGAGAGTTTTTCTTAACGCCGAATGTTCAGCCGTTTTATTACATAAATTACCCCCAAAATTAAACGATCCGGGACGATTTTCTATCCCGTGTCTTTTCGGTAATCTATTAATAAAAGATGCGTTAGCAGATTTAGGTGCTAGCATAAATTTAATGCCCTACTCGCTCTTTCAAAAACTAGGATTAGGTAACCCCAGCCCAACTAAAATGAGCATCCAATTAGCAGATCGTTCTATTAAATATCCAGTAGGGATAGTAGAGGATGTTCTGGTCAAAATAGACAAGTTTATCTTCCCGGTAGACTTTGTTATACTTGACATAGAGGAAGACGCCGATGTTCCCATAATTCTCGGTCGTCCTTTTCTCGCAACCTCTCGCGCGATAATAGACGTAAGTAACGGTAGACTTCTCTTACGAGTAGGAGATGACGAAGTTACTATCGATATAGATCCCTCTATGAAAAACTCTTTAATAAATGACGATTCCTGCTATCTTGCAGAAGCCTCTTTTGAGGAAAATGGTTTTCCCTATTCTGATTTACTTTCAATAACTGTAGAAGAATCGGACTTGGCAGACTTACCCCTTTCACAAGAAATGCCTACCGATGACCCTTTAGAACCTTTTATATCTTTAACTTCTACAACTTTAAAAACTCCAACTTCATATGAAAAACCACCAACCCTCGAGCTGAAAACACTTCCTGCACATTTAAAATACGTTTTCCTTGAAGCCGAATCTAAACTCCCTGTTATCATTTCTGCCGAATTAAATGATAAGAAAACGTCAGAATTAATAGAAGTGTTAAAACAACATCGCCGTGCATTAGCATGGCAAATTTCTGATATCCAAGGACTCAACCCATCTTTTTGTACGCATAAAATATTTTTGGAAGATAACCCTCGTAAATCTATCCAGCCCCAACGACGTTTAAATCCTAATATGAAGGATGTCGTAAAAGCTGAAGTAATGAAATTATTAGACGCGGGAATTATCTATCCAATCTCAGATAGCACATGGGTTAGTCCCGTACAAGTCGTCCCTAAGAAGGGCGGTATAACGGTAGTGCCAAACGCTAATAATGAACTAATTCCAACACGTACTGTTACGGGTTGGAGGATGTGCATCGATTATCGAAAATTAAATGATGCCACCCGTAAAGATCACTTTCCACTACCGTTTATAGATCAAATATTAGAGCGACTCTCGGGTCACTCATATTATTGTTTTCTTGATGGTTATTCAGGGTATTTACAAATTCCTATAGCCCCTGAAGACCAAGAGAAAACTACGTTCACTTGCCCCTTTGGTACTTTCGCCTATAGGCGAATGCCATTTGGACTTTGTAATGCGCCAGCTACATTTCAAAGATGTATGCTAGCTATTTTTGGCAAGTTAGTAGAGGACGTTATGGAAGTATTTATGGATGACTTCTCCGTATTTGGAGACTCATTCCATACGTGTTTAGATAACCTCGCTCGTGTTCTTCAACGCTGTGAAGACACGAATTTAGTGTTGAACTGGGAGAAATGCCATTTTATGGTCCGCGAAGGTTTAGTTCTCGGTCATAAAATTTCTTCCCAGGGAATCGAGGTCGATAAGGCCAAAATAGAAATAATTGAAAAACTTCCTCCTCCAACAAATGTAAAATCTATTCGAAGTTTCTTAGGCCATGCAGGTTTCTATAGACGGTTCATTCAAAATTTCTCTAAAATAACAAAACCGTTAACTCATTTATTAGAAAAAGAAGCCCCATTTATAATCGATAGTGAATGCTTAGTAGCATTCAATATTATTAAGGACAAACTTATCAACTCTCCTATTCTAGTAGCCCCAGACTGGTCCTTCCCTTTTGAGATCATGTGTGATGCGAGTGATTATGCGGTAGGAGCTGTCTTAGGACAACGAGTAGACAAATATTTTCATCCTATCTATTATGCAAGTAAAACTCTCACATCTACACAAACCAATTACACGACCACGGAAAAGGAGCTACTGGCGATTGTATTTGCATTTGATAAGTTTAGATCTTATATTACACTATCAAAAGTTATAGTTTTTACGGATCATTCTGCTTTGAAATATTTACTAATAAAGGCACATGCCAAACCCCGTTTATTACGTTGGATTCTCTTATTACAAGAATTTGATTTAGAGATCCGAGATAAGAAAGGCGCAGAGAATTTGGCAGCCGATCATCTTTCGCAACTAGAGAATGCTGCAATAGATACACCCATGGAAGCCGACATCGAAGATAAATTCCCTGAAGAAAGTCTCCTCGCACTCGAAAAGGTAACCAACTCTTCTACTCCTTGGTTCGCAGACTTGGCTAACTATTTAGTAGCCCGAGTCCTTCCAAAAGCTTTTTCATTTCAAGAAAAGAAGAAATTCTTTCTGACTTGAAAAACTACTTTTGGGAAGACCCGTATTTATTCCGAGTCTGTGCCGACCAAGTAATTCGAAGATGTATTTCGAACGAGGAAGGACTAAAAATACTACGGCACTGCCACGAAGGACCAACCGGCGGACATTATCAATCCAACCGGACTGCACGTAAAGCCCTTGAAGCAGGTTTCTTTTGGCCTACTTTATTCAAGGACGCTCAAAAATTGGTAAGCGTTTGCAACCGCTGCCAACGGTCAGGTAACATTTCCCGTCGGGACGAAATGCCCCAAAACTTTTACTTAGAATGTGAAATTTTTGATCTGTGGGGCATAGATTTTGTAGGCCCTTTACCTCCTTCTTTTAAAAATCATTATATCTTAGTAGCGGTCGATTACGTTTCACGATGGGCTGAAGCGCAAGCTTTACCCACCGCTGACTCGAGAGTCGTCGTTAAATTTCTGAAAACCTTATTTTCACGTTTTGGCACGCCTAGGGCAATAGTTAGCGACCGAGGTACTCATTTTTGTAACACCCAAATGGCTAAAGTGTTAGCCAAATATGCAGTTACTCATAAACTCGCTACCGCTTATCACCCCCAAACAAGCGGCCAAGTGGAGGTAGTAAATAGAGAACTAAAGCGCATATTAGAAAAAACTGTAGATACCAATCGAAAAGATTGGTCCCTCAAATTAGATGATGCACTTTGGGCCTACCGTACAGCATTCAAAACTGCGATCGGTTGTACACCTTATCGTTTAGTATATGGAAAGGCATGTCACCTACCTGTAGAATTAGAACATCGCGCATACTGGGCTCTAAAATTTCTTAACTTAGATACAAACTTAGCCGCCGAACAACGTAAATTTCAACTCAATGAACTTGAGGAATGGCGTGCAAACGCCTATGAAAATAATAAATTTTATAAAGAGCGATCTAAGTTTTATCATGATAGGAAAATTAAATTTCCAAAATCTTTTTCACCAGGTGATCTTGTCCTACTATATAACTCACGCCTTAAATTATTTCCAGGAAAATTAAAATCCCGATGGACCGGACCCTATACTGTTAAACAAACCTGGCCATATGGGACTGTTCTTATTTCTCACCCTGAACTAGGAACTTTCAAAGTAAACGGGCACCGTTTAAAACTATATTTTACTGGGGACCCTTTTCAAAAAGAACCTGAAACCCTAACACTACTCCATAACCTCGAAATATAAATTCCTTTGTATATTTCCATCTTTTATGCTTTTGTATATTCTGTACATATTTTTCACTTCATACATATGCCTAACATAAGTATGGGGGTGCTTTTTAGCTGCAAGTTATTTTCACTTTTATGATAATTCTTATATGTTTTCAATAAAAGTATTGTTTATTTTAGTACTCACCAAAACAATTCAAAATTTTCAAAACCATACTATGTAAATATATTCCAAAAATCTGAGTTGATCAAAAATGCAAATTATTCAATTTTCAAATTTACTACTCCTTCTCATAACTAGATAGATATAAATATCCGGAATAAATTTGTAAAATCTTATCTTGTAAATTTCATTACAATCAGAGTTATTATTTTAGCAAGCCTGCTTTCAATATCAAAAGAAATACATATATATACAATAGAAGCAAACATATTATGTTCACCAAACAATTATAGACTGTAATTATCCTTACTCCATTCTTAACGAAATATAAGAAATACAAACTATTATAGTTGCTCTCAAAATTTTTTATCCAACTCTTGAATATTTATTTATTTTTTACTTGGCATGTTTTCTTACGCAAGCAAGTATCTAGGAGTATGTGCTCCTAGTAAAAGAAAAGATCTTATGTCAATGGGAATAAGATTTCATTCTGTACACATAGGCATCCAATAAATATGAAAAGATTATATGGAAAGGAGTATGTGCTCCTCTAAATATACATTGGATTCAATTAAAAACTCAAGTATGCTTTGTAAATTTTTTGCCACTTTGGAATTACATTCCTTAGTAGTTATAACAACGCATAACTTAGATAAAAAGATGATAGAATACAAAAATCTATCACTTCTACAAAAACCTATTGTATAGGTAAAATTCCACCCTTCCAAAGTTGATATTCTATTTTTGTTTAAAATTTTGAGAGAGCATAAATAATAGAATGTATATTTCCAATATATCTCGTATAAAGATATAGTAATCATAAAGCCAATCTATCCTTGTTATATCTGATTTTAATATATGCTTACTATTTGTTTTCAAAAACTTTTATGGCTATAAATTCTAACTCTGATATCAATGATATGTACGATAACATTCAAAATCTTTATTCACCGGATGTTTATACTTGTTTTATCTTGAAGAATTAAATTGATAGTAAATAGAAAATTTATTAACCTTGTAAATATACTCAACTCTATTATTGCTCTGGAATAGCAAAATCTAAGTATGGGGGTATTTGATGAGTATAAAAATATACAATTTTATTTCATATTAAATATACATATTTATAAATAAAAACCTTAGTTTTTATTATATAAAACTAACTATTTTTATTATATTGTATTTTTCTGTTTTAAAATTAAATTCTAAGTTTTTTCTGAAATTTTGTATTTTTTTCTTAGGTCACGCCCCTAGGTCACGCCCGTGACCTAGGGCGTGACAGCTCTTTTTAATCCCGTTTTCTGCTATTTTGCTGGACAGCTCAAACTCAGGAAATCGTTGGTCACGCCTGCTGAACACGCCCGTGCCAAAGGCGACACGCCCGTGACCTAACCAAGTTCTATCCAGAAGTCTAGCAAGCTGCCGCGCTGTCGCCACGCCCCGTGCCGCCTGTTGAATATACATGCATGACACGCCCGTGACCTATTTCGACACGCCCGTGACCAGTTCAAGTCTATCCAAATCTCCAGCTGGCTTGCCACCTGTCCCGACAGCCTGTATGTCACGCCCGTGACCCTGTCACGCCCTACCCGACACGCCCGTGTCAGGGGGCGTGTCACCTGAAAATTTTTTCTATAAATAGGCCGGCAGGGATTTGTAAATTCAATTGAACTCCAGCAGATTTCTTAAGAACTGTTAGGACTCCCCAGCTCTCTGACAAGGAACTGGTAGTAGCTTTCAAGTATTCTAAAGTTCTGTAAGTTGTAATTTTTCAGCTTTATTTTCAGCTTTTTAGAAAGTTGTAATATTTTCGGACTTTATAAAATAGGCTCTTTCAATTTCAATTCTGAGTACTTTACTGCTTTCTTTTACTTTATTTTCTTTATACTATCCCGAATGAAAGGCGAAGCTCTGCTTATGTCCTGGATTAAGATAGTGTAAAACTGCTTTCAAATCTATTTTCAAAACCCTATTCTTTCATACTATTCCGAATGAAAGGCGAGGCGAAAGCCTAAGTCCTGAATTCAGATAGTGCGGAAGCGCTGCAAAATTTTACTACCCTATCTCAACAACAAAGGTGAAGCGAAGCTTAAATCCTGGATTGAGATAGATAGGTAGATATTATTTTCTGTACTTTATACCGCCCCCATCCTGAGAAGAGGCTAAGAACCCTTAGCACTTGGTCAAGATGAGCTCTGGGCTGGATACTATTTTCAACTATTTCAACTCTACTTTCTAGTTATTCTAACTAGGGTTTTCTTAATTGATCATATACCAGGTGACGAGACACTACGTTTACGTTAACCCGTTTAAACGCAAGCCTTCCCGGTCGTACTTTCGAGTCAGTGATGCTACCACAGGAACCCTCTCGTTAAGTTAGATAATTAAGAAATAAAGTTGTTCTTTAATAGGCGAATTAATATCCGCTCAAAGTAATTCTGAAATCAAGGACTAAACTCTAAGTCCCTCTCTTAATAAAATCACGTATATATATTTTTCTATCTTTAGTTTTTAAACATAAACCCAACTCCGTTCTTTCGATAAAATAATAGTCAGTTCTAAAAAGTAGAATAATTAACACCGATCCCAGGAAAAATACGACCTTGATATTTTCTACAAAATACTATACTCCTATGCGATAGGTACTCTTGCCTTAATCCACAGGATATAAGTAAGTAAACAAAGAGATAGACTTATATACGTAAAAGATTATATAAAACCAAATCTATCTTCTTTAAAACAAACTTTACTTATCATGCCTCAATTAATTCTGTCAGCTGTTAAAATCTCTGTCTGTAAGACTACACAGATTTCGTCGACCTTAGTCTGTTATTCGTCAACCTCAGCTCAGAGATCGTCGACCTGAATAATCTTTGCGTCGAGCTGAGATTCTTTCTTGAGATCAGCGATCGTCTACCGGAGCTCGGAGATCATTGAGCTCAACTCAGAGATAGAACTCTGAGTTTCGTCGACCTGAGTTCCACTATCGTCGAACTGATTTTCTGCTTTTGACAAAACTGATTTTTGCATGATTTCTTTTCTACCAACATTTCTCTGGAGTTCTTTTGAGGCAGACCTAGAAATAATCCTATGACCCTGACTATACATTTTGGGTCAATCTAAAACATCCTAATAATATTCCTTACCCAAATCTAAACAAGGGTTCCAACAGATTCCTTCTCCACCAAGGAGAGTTAATGATTCTGAGTCAGAAAGCTCAGAAACTAGCACATCAGACTGTCATATTTCTGATGAAGACTTTGCTGCCTTCTCTAGGCAATTTCAGAAATTTATGAAGAAGCAGCACTGGAGAAGCAGGCCATCCTCTTCTTCTTATCCCAAGGAAGATTACTACAAGAAAAATAAGAAATCCTCTAAAGAGGACAAGTATGGCTTTAATTCCAAGTAAACATACTTCTTCTAAAGTGGTGTGTTATTGTTACAGCAAGCCATGGAATGTCATATCCGACTGCCCTGTCAAAAGAAAGGATGCTGGTGGAAAGAAGGAACATCAGCAGAAGGGAAAGAAGGAGAAGTCCTTTATTGCAAGAAGCAAAAGAGCTGGACTGACTCCTCATCATCAGAGTAAGAAGAGGTAGATGAAGTTGAAGCCTACATTGGGTTATTTACTATTAAAGAAGAGTCTATAGAAGTAGAATTCTTAGAGATGCTGGCTGCAATCACTGGAGAAGCTGATTATGCTGCCAGATCTGAAGAAGGAGAAGAAGTTAGCCATTGTCTTGGGCTGATGGCTTTGATTGAGGAAGGTACCCAGCCAGGAGCAGCCTGGCCCTAGTAAGGTACATTCTACACCTTTTGTGACAGATTATGTAACTAGTCAAGAGTCAGAAGCATCTATATCAAGAGATGAAGATAGTTCTGAATCTGAAGGAGATGTCAATCAATTGATTGATGATTATTGTGAACTCTTGCAAGTACTGAAGAGAAGCAGGCTCCTAGCCAAAAAAACAGGCTGAGGAGATTGCCTCTCTTAAGCTGGCTGTTTTAGACTCAACAAACGTGCTGAACCTGAAGATAAATGAAGTAAGCAAGCTAAAAAAACATCACTATTATTCAGACGGACACAATCACCTTCAAAAATAACCACATTAGGAATCTTAAAGGTAAAATCAAAAAGGAGAAGGAGCTAGTGGCTAAGTTCTCAAAACCATGTTCAGTATTGACTTTGATTGATTCCTTCTCCTCCGAAAAGGGTAAGAAGGGGTTAGGCTACAAAGGGAGAACTAGAGCTGCTTATTCTAAAAGGAAGGGAAAAGCTCCAGTGCAGCCACTAGCCTCCAAGCCTCCAATTCTTTTCAGGAAAGTGGTACTACCATCTAACAGGTATGACCATGAGAGCATTCATGGTCACTGGGAGTATGGTGTTAGGAATGGCAAGGGTTCTAGTGCCTATAAAGCAGCCCATAAAGATATCCAAATGGCCCATCCTGGACCATTTGTGTTTGGTATACCAGCCCCAACACTAAAAAATAAGGCTGCAGCCCATTCTCAAAGTCTGCCAGTCCATAATAAGACTAAAGAAAAGTTTGTCAGCACACCAGACTTGGGTATATCTGAAGCCATAAGGAACTTGCACTCTAAAAAGATGGCAGCTGCTGATAGGGTCCAAGATATCCCCAGTACCTGTACTGCTAGACAAATCCCAAATCAGGCTGTGGCTGGAAGACTTAAGAAAAAGGTTGTTGTACCTACTGGAATGAGAGTTGCTGACTGCTATGCTGTAAAGCCAGCTCTTAAAAGAGGGTACAATATTTATGAGTGCTGGTGATGTGGCAAAGTGGGCGAATATGCTATTGATTGCTGGCACAATAAGAGTGTCCAGAGAGATAATGCTAGCTTACCTATCATAAGAATTGCTTGTAAGCATGTTCAATTTTCGTCCAACCTGCACCTAGGACCCAATAAACATTGGGGTCCTAAGGAAAGATCATTTATTTATTGCAGGTAAGTCCAAGTGGCCAAACCCCTATATGGTACTTGGACAGTGGATGTTCTAGGAACATGACTGGAATAAGGAGCAGGCGTAAGGAGTACAATCCAGTTGAAAATGGACCCAATGTCATCTTTGGTGGTTTAGAAAAAGGAGTAACCAAAGGGTTTGGTAATATATCTAATCGCATAATCACTATCACACAAGTAGCTTATGTGAAAGGTTTGCAACATAACCTGATAAGCATAAGTCAACTATGTGATCTTGGCTATGATATTTCTTTTCTCAAGGATGAGTGCCAAATTAGGAGGTCAAGTAACCAATGGGTCATCTTGACAGACACTAGGAGAGGAAATGTTTTTTGTCTCAATTTTGTTTGTGAGAGTAAGGACTCTCCTATATGCCTAGTTGCAGATGAGAAAGCTTCACATTGTGTCCAATGATATAAGAGGCTAGCTCATCTGAATTATAAGACCATAGGCAAACTCTTTAGTGAAGAGTTAGTGAGAAATGGTCCTAAGGTGAAGTGCATCAAGGAGGGTATCTACTCAGCATGCTAAAAGGGCAAGCAGACCAGGACCTCCTTCCAGAGCCTTGATACAAAAGACTCAGTGATGAGCTTATACCTCCAGCATATGGATCTATTTGGTCCTATGACAATTCATAGTCTAGGTAGGAAAGTCTACACCCTTGTGGTAGTTGATGACTTTTCCAGATTTTCCTGGGTGTTCCTTCTAAGGAAGAAATCTTTAACCCCTGATGTCTTCCAGACATTTGTTAAGAAAATTCAGAATGAAATTAACAATACTGTGGCCAAAATCTGAAGTGACCATGGGACTGAGTTTCAATCTGAATGCATGACAATATTCTGTGAAGAAATTGGGATTCATCAAGAGTTCTCTCCTAGAACACCCCAACAAAATGGGACTGCTGAGAGGAAAAATAGAACTCTCATAGAGGCTGGTAGAACCTTGTTAAGTGACACATTTCTTCCAAAATATTTCTGGGCTGAGGTCGTAAACATTGCATGGCATGTCCTTAATAGGGATTCCATCACCAAAATCCAAAAGAAGACTCCCTATGAGATTCTGAAAGGTAGAAAACCAAACTTATCCTACTTCAGGATTTTTGGTAGCAAGTGTTATGTTCTAAACAATGGTAAGTCCTATGTGACTAAGTTTGCTGCCAAGTCCCAATAAGGGATATTTATTGGGTATAGCAACAATAGTAGGGAATATAGGTTCTAAAACTGGACTACTCAAGCTATAGAAGAATCAGTACATGTTGTCTTTGAAGAGTAAAACCTAATTAACTGTGAGTTGTCAAGCACCTCTTCTAGGTCTGCAGGTTTAAAGGATATGATGGACAAGCTTGCCATTAGGGAAATGGATCTAGTAGGACAAGATAATTAAGAAGATGGGTGTTGTCAAGGGGGAGCTCAAGACTCACAAGCTGAGGATGAAGAACAGTCAGCTGAAAACAATGCAATACAGCCAGCTGAAGACAATGAAGTTCAGCCAGCTGAGAACAATGTAGAACAGCATGCTGAAGCAAGGATGCCTCCAACTAAGAGACATCTTAGGGACCATCCAGCACACCAAATCATTGGTAATGCAATGAATGGTGTAAAGACAAGGAGCAAGAGCATCAACATAGCTCTATGTTCAAGCTTCCTATCACAAATAGAGCCCAAGAATCTTTAAGAGGCTATCAAAGACTCTTACTGGATTGGAGCTATGCAGGAAGAGCTGAACCAGTTCTAATGGTGTAAAGTCTGGAAGCTTGTTCCCAGACCAAAGGGACATAATATCATAGGAACAAAGTAGATCTACAGAAACAAGCTAGATGAGAATGGCATTATTGTCAAAAATAAGGCCAGATTGGTGGCAAAAGGATACAGGCAAGAAGAAGGAATAGATTTTGACCAGACCTTTGCCCCAGTAGCAAGGCTGGAAGTAATGAGGTTATTACTTGCTTTTGCTGCCTATCAAGGATTCAAAGTCTTCTAGATGGATGTAAAGTCAGCATTCCTGAATGGAGACTTAAAAGAGGAAGTATATGTGGATCAGCCACCATGTTTTGTAGATCCTCACTTTCCTAATTTTGTTTACAAGCTTAAGAAAGCTCTATATGGGTTGAAGCAAGCCCCTAGAGCATGGTATGAAACATTGTCTACTTTCCTCATTGAGAACAAATTTTCAAGGGGGAAAATAGATAAGACCATATTCCTAAGGGAATCTAAGGGCAAGATCATCCTACTCCAGATATATGTCGATGACATTATCTTTGGATCTACTGAAAACAACCTTTGTAGGAAGTTTGCCAAACTTATGCAAGGGAAGTTTGAGATGAGCAACATGGGTGAGCTAAAATTCTTCTTGGGACTTCAAGTAAGACAGACTGATGATGGCTTGTTCATATCCCAGTCTAGGTTCACAAGGGAGTTAATTAAGAAATATAGTATGGAGAATGCCTCCACCATGAGAACTCCAATGGAGTCAAGTATGCTTGTAGGCAAAGATGAGGCAGGGAAACCTATTGATGAGTCTTTGTATAGAGGGATAATTGGCTCCCTTCTATACTTGACTGCTAGTAGGCTTGACATCATGTATGCTACATGTATTTGTGCTAGGTATCAGGCATGCCCTAAAGAATCTCATTATATTGCTGCAAAGAGAATTTTAAGGTATCTTAAGGGGACACCAGATCTTGGTCTATGGTACACTAGGAATAGAGATTTTGAGCAAACTGGATTTTCAGATGCAGATTTTGCAGGCTACAAGGAAGACAGGAAAAGTACCACTGGTATATGTCAATTCCTAAGTGGAAGACTGGTATCATGGAGCAGCAAGAAGAAGACTAGTGTTGCTATCTCCACTATAGAGTCAGAGTACATTACAGCCGGTAGCTGTTGTGCTCAATTATTGTAGATACAGCATCAGCTTGAAGACTATGACATTAAGATAAGTAGAACTCCTTTATATTGTGATTCTACTAGTGATATTTCTATTGCTAGGAATCTTGTTTCACATAGCAGGACTAAGCACATATAAATTAAGTATCATTTTATTAGGGAGCATGTTTAGAAAGAAGACATTTGCCTAGAGTTTGTCTCCACTGACAAGCAAGTGGCTGATATCTTCACTAAGTCACTAGATAAAGCCAAGTTCAACACCTTCAAAATTGATTTGGGTATGTTGAACTTAGAATAGCTTCAGGTACTTCCTAAGGTATTATGTTTGGTACGGGCTTGTTCTTTTTGCAGGTATTGCAGACCTAGTGGAAAGCAAGATGAGAGAAGATGCTTCTTCTCAAGTGGTATCAGCAGCTGCAGGACTAGAGACTTTCAAGTAGTCTTTTCAAGTGGTGTATAGAATTTCCAGTGATACAGAATTTCAAGTGTTGTCAAGTGGTATCAAGTAGGCGGAGAACATAAGGGGAGAAAAAGACCTGATGCTCCTTCCTAACTATCTGGAGAGGTTAAAAAGGGGGAGAGATAGAGGTCATGTTTACCTTTGGTTGATCAAGCTCAAGGGGGAGATAGAAGATGATTATTAGAAAGGATCAAGATCCTTCATGACAGAAACACAAGGGGAGAAAATCATGGGGAGACAAGGTTGATCAAGTAAGAAAGGATCAAGATAAGAGGTAATCCTCTAAGGTGTAACTCACCCTACAGCAATCCAGGGGGAGTAGGTAAAATTCATTTCACTGAATTTAATATGAATATGATTTTATTGTCTGTGTAATGTGTATCTCATTGACTAAGGTAATTGATCAGTGGTTTTGACATCTTCAAATAGGGGGAGATTGTTGGGTCCATTGATCCCAATGTCCCTGATTTGATGATGTCAAACGTGTCAATGAGATAAACATAGTTGTATTTGATGTATGGTTAAGTTCAAGCATACAGGTTAGTCTTTGTCATAATGATTGGATAGTTAGTTCAAGAGACTGATAGTATTGCAAAAGCAAAAATCGGAAATCTACCTAAGTCCAAAATCGTTGAGTGAGGCAAGCTCACTCAACGCAATTCAGCTAGTAGTGTTAAGAGTAGTCAGGAAGTCAAGACTGATAGTATTGCAAAAGCAAAAATCGGCTAAGTCTAGAATCGTTGAGTGAGCTTAACTCACTCAACACCTTACAGCTAGAAGCGTTGAGTCAAGGTTATATAGTCATAGCATTACTGTGAAGAATCTAGAAAATCGGTTAAGTCCAGAATTGTTTAGTGAGGCAAGCTCAATCAACGCTCTTGATGCCATCAGGCAGAAAGCTGAAAAATATGGCTAAGGCAAAAAGCGTTGAGTGAAGCTTATGCACTCAACACTCTCAACGCCATCAGGCAAAAAGCTGAAGAATATAGTCTAAGGGAAAAAGCATTGAGTGAGGGATATACACTCAATGCTCTCAACGCTTAGCAGAGCAAAAATAATTCTAAGTCCAGAATCGCTGAGTCTACCATTCGTCGAGCTGAGCTTAGCTTTCATCGACTGGAGTTCAGAGGATTCATCGATCTCAGCTTTTACCTATAAGAAGGACTCAGTTATCAAAATTGTCGATCGGAGTTCATATTTTGTCGAACAGAGTTCAGAGATTTCGTCGAACTCAGCCTTCACCTGAATAAATAATTAGGCTAAGATAATTCGTTGATCTTAGCTTCACTATTTCATCAAACTGAGCTCGAAGTTCATCGACCTCAGCCTTTGCCTGAAGAAAGAACTGGGCTGAGAGAATTTGTCAATCTCAGCTTCACTGTTTCGTCAAGCTGAGCTCAGATTTCGTCGAGCTGAGCTTGAAGTTCGTCGAACGCAGGATTTCAGAAAAGTTAGTTGATTTTTGCTAAGTCCAGAATGATGCTGACACAGCAAAGTCAACAAGTCAACAAAGTTAAGATTCGATGCAAATCGACATTAACTTCACCGTCAGTCTATAGTGGATCTCAAGTTAATAAAGCTGAGGTTTTAACCACCATTAGAACTGAGACATGCGTCGATCATCTCGCAAATGTGACGAGATTATAAATAGCAAAAGTGATCGAGATCTATAATGATTAAGATTATTGGATTAATTTCTTATTAACTTTCGAAAAAACGAGAAGCGGAGTTCGTCGTCTTCATCCGCCATTGTTGTAGAAGCAGAGAATCTCAATTTCAAATCTGAAGGGTTTCTAAGTTTGCTGGTGCAATCATCATCCACTCCAGCAGGTTCAGAGTAATCCTCTAAGAGAGACGAATCAGCCTAGGCGTGACCTAGCTGAAGTTATCTTCTTGATCAAAGTTGAGCAAAAATTTGAAGATCTATTCGCTAGATCAAAGAAGAAGGAAGGGCTGAAATCTGCTCAATAAAGATCAGGAGATATTCTTGAAGAAGAAGAAGAAGCAGATTCATCTACTAGTTGATTCCAGAACAAGTCGGGCATCATTTAAAGATCAATGTATAATCTTGTTGCTGTGAAGAAAAAGTTAGGGCTGATATCTGCTCGGTCCAGGTAGACAGGCACAGAGAATTTTCTCTAGTGTCTGTAATTCATTATCTTGAATATTTTTGTAAGATTCATTTTGAATATGAGTGGTAAGGCTAAGGACCTGAGTTGTAAGCCTGTGTTATAAAGGCTGAGGTAGGGCAGGAGTTGCTTGAGTTGTAGGTGTGTGGATTCACACTAAGGTAGGGCAGGATTGCTTGAGCTATAGGAGTGTGGAGTCACTCTGAGGTAGAGTTCTTGGAAAGAACTTGAGTTATAGGATCTTGGTGATTTGAGTGGTAGGTCTTGTGCCTGAGTTGTAGGAGTCTGTTGGGCTCTGAGCTGCAAGATCTGAGGATCTGAGAAAGATAGAAGGAAGTTTGGCTAAATCTAGTATATTGCTAGATAGGCGAAGGGGGAAAGTGGATGTACCCATCAATTGGGGAACCACTATAAATCTCTGTGTACTGTGTTGTATACTATGCTAGTATTGGTTGTGATAAGATTGCTGTATTGTGATTTTAATCAATAAGTTACCTAAGTTTTAAATTGGACCTATTCACCCCCCCCCCCCTCTAGGTGATTTGGGTTCTTGAAATCAAGACTTTCAGATATGGTATGATTACCAATGACATAGTCTCAATCTCAAAAGTAGCTTATGTATAAGGGTCACAACATAACCTGATTAGCATAAGCCAACTGTGTGATCTTGGCTATATCATTGCATTGCACAAGGACGAGGGTCAAATTAAGAGGTCAAGTGAACAAGTGGTCATCTTGAAAGGTACTAGGAGTGGAAATGTTTATTATTTAAACTTTCTATATTTAAGTAAAGACTCTCATATATGTCTAGTTGCAAATAAGAAAGTCTTATACTGTATTTAATGGCATAAGAGACTTGCCCACTTGAACTATAAAACCATCAGTAAGCTCTTAAGTGAAGTGTTGGCCAGGAATGGTCCCAAAATGAAGTGTACCAAAGAGGGCATTTGCTCTACATGCCAAAATGTCAAGAAGGCAAAAAATTCTTTTAAGAGAATTGGGGTCAAAAACTCTGTGAGGTATTTATACCTCCTGCATATGGAATCGTTTGGTCCTATTCCAATTCATAGTCTAGGTAGGAAAATCTACACCCTTGTGGTTGTTGATGACTTCTCTAGGTTTGCTTGGGTTTTATTTCCTAAGAAAAAGTTTGAAACCCGTTATATATTCAAGACCTTTATCAAACAAATTCATAATGAATTTAGCAGTACTGTGGTCAAGATCACAAGTGATCATGTCACTGAATTTTAATCTGAAGTCATGACAATGTTCTGTGAAGAACAAGTGATTCACTAAGAATTTTCTTCTCCAAACACACCCCCAGCAAAATGGGATTGCTGAGAGGAAAAATAAAAATCTCAATGAAGCTGGCAGGATATTACTAAGTGACATATCTCTCCCAGAATACTTCTGGGCTGAGGCAGTAAATACTATATGTCATGTCCTGAATAGAGCTTCTATCACCATGGATCACAAGAAGACTCCCTATGAGATAATGAAGGGAAGAAAACTAAACTTTGCCTATTTCAGGATCTTTGGAAGCAAATGTTATGTGCTCAAAAATGGAAAATCACACCTAACTAAGTTTGCTGCCAAATCCTATGATGGGATATTTTTTGGGTATAACAATCATAGCCAAGCATATAGGGTCTACAACTTGAAAAATCAAGTTGTGGAAGAGTCTATAAATGCAGTATTTGATCAGTCTTCTATGATTAACAATGAGCTACCAAGCTCCTCATCTTGATCAATAGGTATTGAATTTGCGATGGACAAACTATCCATCAAGGAAGCTTCTCCTGCTGCCCAAGATGAAGATGAAGGAGTGTGCATTCTAGAAAAGAACTTAACACACATGATGTGGATGAAGTACAGCAAGATCCAACCATTGAACCTCAAGATGTTATAGCAAGAATGTCCCCAGTAGTTAGGAATCTAAGAGATCATCCTAGACATCAGATTATTGGAGATGCCAGCCAAGGGGTCACAACAAGGAGCAGAAGCTTGAAAGTAGCTATGTACTCTAGCTTTCTGTCTCAAATTGAGCCCAAAAGATTTGAAGAGGCCAATATAGACTAGTTTTGGATTGTGGCAATGCAAGATGAACTGAACCAGTTCAAGAGATGTAAGGTATGAAAGCTGGTTCCCATACCACAAGGTCATAACATCAGTGGATCCAAGTGGATCTACAAGAACAAGCCAAAGTCTACCAGATAGATGTGAAGTCAGCCTTCCTCAATGGTGACTTAAGGGAAGAAATCTATGTTGAGCAGCCATCAGATTTTGTTAATCCTAACTCTCCTGATCATGTTTGTAGACTTAGGAAAACTTTGTATGGGTTGAATCAAGCCCCTAGGGCATGGTATGAAACTCTATCTAGCTTTCTCATTGAGAACAACTTCTCAAGGGGAAAGATAGACAAAACTCTATTCCTAAGGGAATCCAAGGGAAAGATCATACTAGTCCAAATTTATGTAGATGACATAATTTTTGGGTCTACTGATGATAACATTTGCAAGAAGTTTACCAAAATTATGCAAGGGAAGTTTGAGATGAGCAGTATGGGTTAGCTTAAGTACTTCTTGGGCCTCCAAGTAAGACAGACTGAGGAAGGATTGTCCGTCTCTCCATCTAAGTTCAGTAGGTAGTTAATTAGAAAATTTGGTATGGAGAGTGCCTCCACAATGAAAACTCCCTTGGGGTCAAATGTGTCAATAGACAAGGATGAGATAGGGAAAATGTTGATGAATCCATATGTAGAGGCATAGTTAGCTCCCTTCTATATTTTACTGCTAGTAGGTCAGACATCATGTATGCTACATGTGTTTGTGCTAGATACCAGGCTAGCCCTAAGGAGTCTCACTATTCTGCTATTAAAAGAATTCTGAGATATCTTAAGGGCACTCTAAATCTTGGCCTATGGTACCCTAGGAATAGAGATTTTGAGCTAACTGAGTATTCAAATGAAGATTTTATAGGCTGTAGAGAGGAGAAGAAAAGTACTTCAGGCTCCTATCTGTTCTTGGGTGGAAGACTTGTATCTTGGAGCAGCAAAAAACAAACTAGTGTTGCAATTTCAACAGCAGAGTCAGAGTATATAACAGCAGGAAGTTGTTGTGCTCAGCTGTTGTGGATCCAACACCAGCTCTAGGATTACAATCTAAAGATTAGTAACACTCCATTATAGTGTGATTCAATAAGTGCAATCTCTATTGCTAGGAATACTGTCTCTCATAGTAGGACTAAGCATATAGAGATTAGATAACACTTAATTAGAGAGCATGTGGAAAATAAAGTCATAAGTCTTGAATTTGACCCCACAGATAAGAAAGTGGCTGACATATTCGCTAAACCACTAGATGAAGCAAAATTCAACACCTTTAAATTTGAATTAGGTATGTTGAATTTAGCTCAGCTTTAGTAGCTCCCCATATAGTTTATTCTTGTTGCAGGTAGTTATAATCTCTGCAGGATACTTCAAAGAAAATTGTACTAAGGGTCCAGGCATCGAGTGAGCTGAGACATGACCAGGCGTCAAGTGTGCTGAGTCAAAGTGCTTAGGAGTCATGTCTGTTGAAAGGACAACAGGCATCGAGAGCATTGAGTGCGTCGAGTTCACTAATCGCATGGTCCCAATAACTCTATTTTACAGCTAAGTATCAGGATCAATCTCGGCCGTTGATTACTTCTTGATCATAAACAGGCACGCGCCTCTCCACCTTCTAAAATAAAAAATACTATAAATTAGAAGGGTGTGAATGTAAAACAAAATATACTGTTCCTTTGCCTTCACTGCCCATGTAACGAATCGACGGAGAACTTAGAAAATCTACTGCAATTTACAAAAGAGATGGCACCAAAGAGATTGGATTTCTTGTTTGAGGGTTCAGAACTGATCCGAAATGGATACAAAGACGAGCTAGAGAAAGTTCAGCTTGTTCTTCACCTGCTTGAGGTCACTGACCTAAAGTTTGTTCTATCTGAGCCCAGTTTGCTGTGGAAGCGAGAGGTACTTGAGTTATACTTAATGTTAAATTCGACTCTTCTTCCACTAAACTCAACACCTACATCAGTGAAAATATGATTAAGATATGCCCAAGGAGACTGATGACAGTCCACCTAGTGTCAACTACCTTCACCTATGGGGGGGAATAGGTGTCTTGCAGCGTATTTGCGGAATTAAAATTGTACCTGCACAAGAAAACAAAACAACACAGCATAGAAAGGACACAAGCAATTTATAGTGGTTCCCCGATTTGGGTACGTCCACTTTCCCCCTTCGACCTATCTCCCAACCAGGGATGACTCGGTCACTTCACCAACAGGATTGAAATCCAATCCTTGCACTATCGGAAGGAACCCTTCCACACGTAGGAGTCAACACTCTCACAACACGGGTTGCACCCAACCCTACAACTAGGAACCAAATGTTCCTTTACAATGAAAAAGAAATTGGAGTGTATAAGAAATACAAACAACTTGAAGATCTAGGTGTCCCTTTTCGTTAGACTACTTGTTCTTGTAGGCAACGAAAAGTCCACAACCCTTGATCTTTCTTGGAGAAAATCTCCCCGAGACCGGCGGCGGCAAAGGGCGGCCGCAAGGCTCTCGGTGTTGGCGGCGGCAACTGAAAACAACAGCGATGCACTGGAGATTCAATCTTCTTAGCGAAGTCGGCAAGGTCTTCCAACGGTCACACTAGGATCGATCATCTCGATCGATTCGGACGGGGATGGATTTCCCTATCTCAAATCAAGAGACAAAAGATCTCTGGTTAGACGCGTGAGACGCTGTGCAAGACTTGGCTTCTATCACCGGGGATCTGGAGGAGATCGAGATCAGCTACGGTGACCACTGCACGGGCGGCGGCGATGGAGGCGGAGCAGGTTCGCGATTTTAGGGTTAGTCGGCGGCTCGGCTTTCGTATTCTGTATATGTTAACCACTGTACACAAATACCTGTGTATTTATACAATAGGTCATGGAGATGACCGTTGTGGGCCCCACCAAAGTAAAGACCAAAGTCCGGTTCAAATAGCTGCAGGTAACATGGACCAGTCCAGGAATTTGGAAAAATCGCCTAAGGCAAAATCGGCGAGAATCGTAGGTGATTCCCGACGAATCGGCAAGAATCACTTACGATTCTCGCCCAATTCTACTTGGAGAATTCTAGCTGCACAGGTTATAGAGGCCGGGGAGAATCGGCGGGAATCACATTTGATTCACACCGAATCGTCGAGAATGCAAAGTCATTCTCGACGAATCGGCGAGAATCACTTAGTGATTCTCGACGATTCTGCCTTAGAGAATTTTCTGACTGCATCGAGACAGGCGGCCCAACCCGGCGAGAATCATCTAGTGATTCTCGATCGACGACTCGTCGAGAATCACTAGTGATTCTCGATGAATCGGCGAGAATCACTTAGTGATTCTCGATGATTTACACTTAGACGATTCTCGTCTTTCAACCCGTGAGCTGGTCTTTGGCCCATCCTTGCTCCTTGTCTGCTCATGATCTTTCATGACCCTGTGCTTGGAAATAAGTACACTCCAATAGAGAGAGTACACGTAAGCCAACACACTGATCTGCTCAACGAGGGATTACGTTGCACAGACCCGTGTATATTGACCCACTGCACCCTGACATTGGTGTGTACTTAGCATGGAATAACTGCAAGCACAACTTAAAATATTTCATCAAATACATTGTGAATTCATCATAGCTTGACAGGTGGCTTCCTCAAATCCAGGTAATTGTGGATACAATACTCAACATTCTCCCCCTATTTGACGAAGCCAAAATCCTTCTATCTAAGATGAATACCACCATCCAGAGAATAAATAAGACATACAAAAACAAAAGCAAGCAGAACAATACTTGAGTTAAACATGAAATCATATATATATATATAAATCCACAAGGCTTGTTCATATGATAATATGAGAAAATTGATATGCAATAAGAAGCGGAAAAGGTCCTAAGCCTATTTCTCCTTAGCAAGACTATCCTTAAGCTTTTGAGCCAGGAATTTCTTGCTTTGCCTTTCGAAATATTCCTTAGGCTTTGGATGATATCTGGGAGGAGGGGCTTTATCTGCCACGGTGTTGTTCCTGAAAAATATGTTACGTTTATCTTCAAATTCTTTATGCCGCTCCCATTCGTACTGACTATATACATCATTTCGATTTATTTGCCCCCTCTGCTGTAACAAAAGTGTGTCCAAGATAATACTCTTTGATACAGGACTCCATTTTTCGTTCCTCACATCATCCTCCTTCAATCTGATCTACTTTTCAGCTTGCGTTTCCCTAGATGTCCCTTCTTGAATTTTTCTCTTGTTCCTGGCTTTTGCTAGGGCTTCTTTGTCAAACATGGCCATCAATTTTGCTTTGGAACTGTCCCTAGCAGCCCCTTGAGTATCAGCTTCACTTAAAAGAACTCCTTATGCACTTGCTCCCTCATTAGGAACTCCTTCTGCACTTGCTCCCTCATCATTCACAGTATTATTCTCAGGAGTCTCAGGAGCAGGATTACCCTCAGGATTTTCAGGGATATCGGTGCCTAATACTTGTTTGAGCAACCACCGGCAACTGTCATAAACATATACATTAGACTGGTCGAAGTTTTTGATGATGATTTGCTGAAGCCCGGCCATTTTAGCAGTATATTCTTCCTCTCCCTTTTTGGCTTCGACTGCAATGGAGTTTGCATAGGAGTGCAGGGACTCATCTATGTGCTTCAGAGAGTTTGAGAACTCACTTAGCAGGCCTTTTTGATTTGCATTTAGAAGCACCATGTTGGCATCGAATTTCTGTATGATATTTGCCACAACATGTGCATTACTATTAACTATTCCCAGAGTATCTGTAGTCTTTTTAAGACCTTCCATACGAAGAGTGACAGCTTTACCGGGTTCTGTATACTTGTCTTCGAACTTCTTCTCCATTAGATCCAGTTTGTGATTAATTTCCACAACGTTCTTGAGCATTAGATTCTCAGACTTCTTAATTCTTTTTAACACTTTCTTTTGAGCTTGCTCAAAAGATACTTTGAGCTCATTCACTATCCCTTGGACAATGTTTACCGTGTGATTTGCTATATTTGCTTGAAGTGGAGGAACATCAGGCACACCCTGGTTTATCTCCTCAGCAGAAACACTGGGTGAGCTGGACACTCGAATAGATTCCACGAGGAGGAATACCAGCATCTACTGTAGGATGTTCCGGAATGTTCACAGAAGGTTGCTTAGAGGGCTCCCCCTCCATTCTTGCATCCAATTTCTCAGGAGCTTGTTCCTCAGATGGAACATCAGCAGCATCCCGAGGAGTCACCACTTCCATCCTCTCATCAGCTACTTCTCTTCCACCACTTACTCAGTTTCCATGTTCTCAGTCTTATCGGCCATATGATTCATATCTTCCTCTTCTTCCTCTTCCTCCTCATCAGCCACCTCATCTCCCAGGTAATTCATATCTTCCTCACCTTCCTCTTCCTCCTCCACATCTGCCACTTCATCTGCCACCACCTCCTCACCGTCTTCTTGCACAGTCTCCACAACATCTTTAGCTATCTGAGAAATATCAGATATGTTGTTTGCAGAAGAGTGTACAGGCTCCCGCTCAGTTCCTGCAATCAGTGCGTCAGGAACTTCACTGGGTGCTGCCATAGAATGTGCAGGAGCACTAGTGTCATCGGCCGGAGATGCTTCCTCTTGGTCTATTTCCCTGGCAACCTGCCCTATTCGACGCTCCCACCAGTCGAATATGCTTATGTCCATCTTTTTCAAATAGTGCAGAGGCACTCCTTTGCTCATGTCGAATGTATCTCCGTCCAGCTGATTCAGATAGAGGCTGATGATTCTGCCAAAGCTGGGGGTTCAGAGTGTGTCTTTAATTCTTTCATTGAGCATGGCTCCCCAATTGAACCGCTTTCGGCAGACGATCGCCACCAGAATCTTGAATATTTCCCCTGAAATATGGTCGTGGGATCCAGGTTTGCAGATTAGAGCCTTCCCAACGATGTCAGACAGCAATTTTCCCTCCTCGTTCATGTCTTTCCTTTTCATTAACCTGGTCCCCCTGGCCAGTCCACAGAATGATAGGGTCCTTGCTCTATCCTCTTCCTCCAGGTAATCTTCTTCCTCACAACTGGATAGCCGCAGGCATTGGGTCAGTTTCCTGGCGGATAACTTGATCTTCTTCCCAGCAACCTTGCTCTTGATGGAAGTGTCTTCGTGACGGAGCTTGGCAGTTGCAAAGAACTCCAATACTTCCTTATCCAAGATCTTGCACGGGTGCTCCAGTACGAACGTCAGTCCCGCTTCCTCGAGCATAATGATTATGTTCCGGAACTCATCCGAGGCCTGGGAGAATCCGGTTCTCACTAGCTCGCATCCAGTGACTAGGCCTGCAGAAGTCCGTGGGGCCATAGCAAACTAGGAAGAAAGGGAATACCAATTTCCAAGTCTAAGGATCTCTGAAACCAAGAGAGTGAGAACAAAATCTACACTAAGCTCAAGTCACGGTAAGGGACAAGATGGAGATTACCTAGTGAGGAGAGGCAGTGAAAGTTCCGGCTGCTTTACCAGTGAGATGGCGAGCCGATCCGAGGCGAAGCTTGGACGAGTGCCTGGTTGCGAGAGGAAGTCTTCAGGAGGTGTCGTTAGGTCACCACGAAGTGCCGAAGGAGGAACCCGCTGGGAGGAGAAGTCGAAGGGATTCCTGCGGAGCTTGCACAGGGTCTCGGCGAACGTTGGAATTTGAAGGGTCGGCGGGATTTAGGTTCGATGTTATAAGCGGGTTTATATATATTTATGTCTGAAGGCTTTGTTCGACGGAAACTGCAATAGTTGAATATTGATCGTCGGGAATGGCAGAATTTGGTTCGACGATTTGGTGATACTTTTGTGCTACTGTTGGTTCACACGGGTGAATTTTGTTCGATGATACCATGGTGGAATTTAGTTTGAGGGAAATCGCTGAGATTCCAAATTTATGTCGTTGTCAAGGGTAGGAAAGTCTTAATAGGCATAATTGTTTCTTAATCCAACCAAGGGGTTCAAAATTTTCGAGGGCGGACTTATGGCTGAAAATGTCAAACTAATCACTACTAATGTAACTGAAGGTTATCTTACACTTATACTCCTTCCCTAAGTGACTGAGCATACGTGAATAATTTTTCTATATGACCATCTAATTTCAAAAGAAGTGAATTCATTATTAAGTGTGGATATGTCAACATACATATATACATATATGGAATTGTTTATGCTTTATGGCTCAAACATTTAAGGCTAATTGCAGTTACCTGTGATAACAAGATGTAACATTCACATCATCAGCACAGAGTATATCAGGAGGTCAGTATGCATGTGCCTGTAATGATGGCACTCCTCCGATTCTTGACACTTTTTCCACGTCATTCTTGGAGCATCTCCTGTCCGGTTCCCATCAGGATTGCGGGAACCCAGACCACCCTGCAGGAAAGAGTTATCTTGCCTTAGGAACCCAATAAGTATTGGGTCCTAGGTTCCTGTCAGCATAATAATTGGAATGTCTCCCCTCAGGAATCCTGGTGGGAGGACTAACATTGCCTCGAGGATGTGGAAGTCCCCTTGCCTTTGACACAGAAGAGTTGTGCCAACAATCTATGGAAAAATGACCGACTTTGCCACAACACCAACATTCATGAATGTTGTATCGCCGTTTGTGACCTGAACAGGTGACTGAGGTAGTCATAGTTCTAGGTCTAAACGGGATAGAGCCGGATATGCTAACAGAATTGTCTCTTCCACCGTGACTATTGGAAGGGTGGAAAGAATGCATATGGCAGGCATCATGAGGCCTGGGAGGTGGTGCCTTCCTTTCAGTCAGCCCCCTTCCAAGGACCCCATGAGTCCCAACAACATGATTTCTAACCCCCCTTTCCTGAGTCCTAGGGAGGTGAGAGGCGCATTGTGAGCTGATGCTGGCAGATTCATGACGAGTTGGGGCTGTGGCCGAGAATACAAAGGGCTTGGTGGAAGCATGAGGTATTCTCTTCTGGGTGGCCATGACAGCCCTTGCATTATGGGTGCCTCCACATGAGGGCAAATCAACCTTGCAGTGACCACGATTATTTCTGTGGTCATACCTGAAGGCATGATGAGTACTCTCCCTGCCTGAGATGGGGGGACGGAATACCGTTTCCCCATTTCTCCAAGACTTAATAACACGGGAGATCCACCCATTTTCTTCCTTCCTTTTGATAGCATCAACCTTGGAGAAGTTCGATACTATCCTTTTCTCATTTTCTAGACGACTCTCTAGATCTGAGATTTGAGCGTCCTTTATCTTGATAGATTCCAATTGGTGATCCATCAAGATCTTCAATCTAGCAATCTCCAGAGCTTGCTCCCCAACAAGTTGGTTGCTTTTCTGAAGAGCACACTCAAGGGAGTCAGGTGTTTCAAGCCATGGAGTAGGGCATTCCTATCCTGGGCAACACTGGAGGGGCTATCCTCTGAACCATTCCTATCTTCAGGAGTTTTAGAGGGAGAGGGGCAAGATGACGGAGTTACCTGCTCCTGACTTAGCTGTTCTGAGGTAACGTTCAGATTGACAGGGACAGCTGCGTCATCTTCATCAGAGCAGTCTTCCTTGACTTCCTCCTCAGTCTCTGATAAGGATACTGGAGCCCTGATATAGAGAGATTGGTCATCACTGTCATCTTCTGAAATGCTGACCCCCACATAAGCCTCATCCTCTCGCTGGCAACTTGTTTCAGCAGATACTGATCCCTCCATGAGGTCTAATATTGTCTGCCATAGGGACTGGCCTGTCCTACACCTTTCCAGTCTTGATCGAAAAGGTCCAGACCAGACTTCCATGATGATTCTACGGATCTCTTTATCCAAGTTGAATAAGGAGAGTTCAAGCTCTGACATCTCAGAGACATCCAAAGGTGTTTGAAGACCCTTTTCAGAGTAGGAGGTCTTCATAGGAATGAATGGACCCTCTTCCAGGATGATTGATGTCCGCGGGTCAATGGCCTCCAAGTAAAAAGATACCCTCATCTTCCAGATGGGGTAATATTCCTTTGTGCACGTAGGGAGTCTAAGCGGAGAGATATCATATTCCAGCTCCATCCTTGTTGACACAGGTGGCAGGATTCTACTCAAGGTGTGAACCTTTTTGATGAAAAACCTCCCTCTGATACCACTTGAAAGTCCACCTAGTGTCAACTACCTTCACCTATGGGGGGGGAATAGGTGTCTTGCAGCGTATTTGCGGAATTAAAATTGTACCTGCACAAGAAAACAAAACAACACAGTACAGAAAGGACACAAGCAATTTATAGTGGTTCCCCGATTTGGGTACGTCCACTTTCCCCCTTCGACCTATCTCCCAACCAGGGACGACTCGGTCACTTCACCAACAGGATTGAAATCCAATCCTTGCACTATCGGAAGGAACCCTTCCACACGTAGGAGTCAACACTCTCACAACACGGGTTGCACCCAACCCTACAACTAGGAACCAAATGTTCCTTTACAATGAAAAAGAAATTGGAGTGTATAAGAAATACAAACAACTTGAAGATCTAGGTGTCCCTTTTCGTTAGACTACTTGTTCTTGTAGGCAACGAAAAGTCCACAACCCTTGATCTTTCTTGGAGAAAATCTCCCCGAGATCGGCGGCGGTAAAGGGCGGCCGCAAGGCTCTCGGTGTTGGCGGCGGCAACTGAAAACAGCAGCAATGCACTGGAGATTCAATCTTCTTAGCGAAGTCGGCAAGGTCTTCCAACGGTCACACTAGGATCGATCGTCTCGATCGATTCGGACGGGGATGGATTTCCCTATCTCAAATCAAGAGACAAAAGATCTCTGGTTAGACGCGTGAGACGTTGTGCAAGACTTGGCTTCTATCACCGGGGATCTGGAGGAGATCGAGATCAGCTACGGTGACCACTGCACGGGCGGCGGCGATGGAGGCGGAGCAGGTTCGCGATTTTAGGGTTAGTCGGCGGCTCGGCTTTCGTATTCTGTATATGTTAACCACTGTACACAAATACTTGTGTATTTATACAATAGGTCATGGAGATGACCGTTGTGGGCCCCACCAAAGTAAAGACCAAAGTCCGGTTCAAATAGCTGCAGGTAACATGGACCAGTCCAGGAATTCGGAAAAATCGCCCAAGGCAAAATCGGCGAGAATCGTAGGTGATTCTCGACGAATCGGCGAGAATCACTTACGATTCTCGCCGAATTCTACTTGGCGAATTCTAGCTGCACAGGTTATAGAGGCCGGGGAGAATCGGCGGGAATCACATTTGATTCACACCGAATCGTCGAGAATGCAAAGTCATTCTCGACGAATCGGCGAGAATCACTTAGTGATTCTCGACGATTCTGCCTTAGAGAATTTTCTGACTGCGTCGAGACAGCCGGCCCAACCCGGCGAGAATCATCTAGTGATTCTCGATGACTCGTCGAGAATCACTAGTGATTCTCGACGAATCGGCGAGAATCACTTAGTGATTCTCGATGATTTACACTTAGACGATTCTCGTCTTTCAACCCGTGAGCTGGTCTTTGGCCCATCCTTGCTCCTTGTCTGCTCAAGATCTTTCATGACCCTGTGCTTGGAAATAAGTACACTCCTATAGAGAGAGTACACGTAAGCCAACACACTGATCTGCTCAACGAGGGATTACGTTGCACAGACCCGTGTATATTTACCCACTACACCCTGACATTGGTGTGTACTTAGCGTGGAATAACTGCAAGCACAACTTAAAATATTTCATCAAATACATTGTGAATTCATCCTAGCTTGACAGGTGGCTTCCTCAAATCCAGGTAATTGTGGATACAATACCCAACAACTGAGTAAGGCTCTGTTGCTGCCTAAGTTCAATGTTTCTGGTGAAGAAGATGAACTCGATCAAGATGATGTTAAAGATGATATTAAGTGGTGTCGACTGTCAAAACACACCACTGGCTCTATCTTGAGAAGAGAACTAAATCTCAAAGTGAAAATCCTTGTCGATGTCATCGAGAAGGGACTGCTGTGTAATACTGGCTCCCATGATAAAATTTCTAAGAAAATATTTGAGTTGATGGTCAGGGTTATCCTTCCCAAAAAGATTGACTGGAGAAGAATAGTTTTTGACAGGATTGTAGAATGTCTCCCAGAGCCAAACCTGCTAGAATTCTGTCTCTGTTTTTATTTAAGAGTGTTCCAGGGATCCTTAACCTAAGGCTAGGAAAAAAAATCAACCACATGATGAGGATGGATTCAAAGATGCTTGAGAGGTGGTAAAGAGTTCTGCAACCACAACAACAGTCTGCCTTAAAGAAGAAGAAAAAGGCAGTCATAGTTCTAGAGGAAAGCACAGATAGCAGCTCATTAAAACAGGCTGAGGAAGAGCCTCATGATCCTCAACTTTCTTAACTTACTGAAGAGATATGGAGAGACACAAGTGCTCAAGTATCATTTTCTTCTGAGCCTGCAGCAATGATTCATTTCAGTAGAACCCAGTCTGAAGATCTTGTTGTTGAGGAGGTAATGGATATACCTCCAATTGAGGTTGCTGAACATGTTGCTGAAGAGATAGTGAACAAAATTTCTTTGGAGATAGTAGAGAGACAATCAAAACCCCATCTGCTATTGAAGAGGAAATTGCTCCCATAGACCTAGTTCCACAAGGTGGATACAACCCTCAAAGTGAGGGGGAGCAACTTCTAGAGTAAGTGATGGAAGAAGCTCTTGTTGAGGGGGAGAAAATAAAGATTTTCCAGGAAGATTTTCAGCTTCCTCTTGTGAATGAACAACCTACAGATACCATCACAGATGATGCCCTGGATGTCCATGTGGACATGACAGTGATTGAGGGGGAGATTCAACCTGAACTCCATGCTCAAGTCATAGTTTATAATATAGAATCTTCAGAATCAGATAAGGAAATTGATGTTGCTGATAACATGGCAACTCAATATTCTTGAGAGTTTGATGTGACTGACTTAGCCATAAAAGAAGATCTCAGGCCAGAGCAAGAAGTAGTCTGTGATGAAGGCACATCCTATCAAGCTGATCACATGTCAGACACCTTCCTAGCCCAGTTGAAAGGATTGTTGGATGACCAGAGAAGACAGCTGGAGAATTTTTTTTGATTACTTAGTCAAGATCCTCAGGAATGAGCTATCAAAAAAAATAAAATCAATCATATTTGAAGTTAATTTGTTAAAGGCCCAGACTGTAAAATTCTTCTTGAGAGTAGCTCCTGCAGTTGACTATACTCAGAACAAGTTGGAAGAGCTCGACACTCTTCATAATGCACTTATGGAAAATCAGAATATTCTTTCTGGAAACATGCTGGCTGTCCACAATGCAGAGAAGACACTGTTGGAAAAGTACAAAACAATTCTTGAAAGAAGAATGGATGCATGTGCTCAAGTCCTAGATGATCGTCTACAAAAAGTCAAGAACCATGTCATCCTTGGTATTGACCATCTGGATGTGTAGTTGACAAAGGCCAACACCTCCCTGACTCAGAAGATATGTGAATAAGTTAAAAAGGGGGAGAAGGAAGTCATAAAGGCCAACACTAAAAATGTCGCCTAGACTACAATGTGCTAAGGGGATAATTTGGGCTTGAACAACTATCATATAATAATATCCCTATTGTTTCTGACCAGATTCATCAAGCATTGCAAGAAGGTAACTATGGTACCCAATACCTTGATCAGCATGAGGAACAGTATGATACTCAATAATATAATACTCAAGATGGAGCACAGTGGGCTGAACCCCTTATAGCAGTTGAAGGTCCTACATTAAGCCCCACTATTGTGCAAAAGTTAAGGGCCAAAGGAAAGTCTATTGCTGAGGAAGAAGAAGAAGTCATGATGAGCAAGAAGAGATATATGGAAGAGATGGAAGCAAAGCTTGATTTTGAATAGTGGAGTCCTCAATCAAGGACCATAATTCTGTCTGCCTGTAATCTTGTCAAGAATAAGAAAACTAAAAGGGGAAAGCTCTACAGCTCCCTAGAGTGGGCAAATCTAGAGAAAAATGAAAGAGACAGAAGAAAGTTCAAGAAGGACAAGTGGCTAGGGACTTTACCACCAGATGTTGTGGAGCCTGTCAAATATTTCCCAAAGCCATATAGCTACTTCTAGAGGCAGAAAGAGAAGAAGTCTGAAGAGAATGCAGATAAAGCAGCCAAAAAGCCAAGCAGGGGCATAGTGATAAGAGAACCTGAATGCTTACAAGACATAATTTATCTTAAGTCCACAGGCATTGAGTGACGACAGTTCACTCAATTCCAGATGGCTTGAAGCGCTGAGTAAAGCTCCAGTAGTCAAAGCCTCAATATTGCTAAGGCAAAATTCTGCTAAAGTCCAGAAGCATTGAGTAAAGGAGGTTCACTCAGTGCCCAAAGCCTTAAGTGTTGATAAAAGCTCAAGCAGACAAAGCCACATAGAGAAGCTGCCAAGAATTTTGGTGAAGTCCAAAAGCATTGAGTGAAGGAGGTTCACTCAACGCCCAGAGCCAGAAGAACTGAGTAAAGCTCAAGCAGTCAAAGCATCTGAGAATCAGTGCAGGATTCTGGCTATGTTAAAAAGGCAGTTCACTCAATGCCTCAAAAAGAAAGTGTCGACAGAACAGAGTGATGTCAAAGCCACTGAGGAAGTAACATAAAATTTGTCTAAGTCCAGAAGCGTTGAGTGAAGATAGTTCACTCAACGCTAGCTCAACAAAAAGTCAACCAAGTACAGAAGTATTGAGTGAAGGTTGTTCACTCAATGCCTCATCAAGTTAGCAGGCTAAGGCAGAAAGCGTTGAGTGATGACAACTCACTCAACGCCTCCATTCAGAGGAAATCAACTAAGTCCAAATGCGTTGAGTGAGGAAGGCTCACTCAACGCCTAATTAGTTAGGATACAAAAGGTTATATTCGTTGAGTGATGACTGATCACTCAACGCTTGGTGCTGCTGAGAATTGGCTAAGTGTTTTGGCGTTGAGTGACAAGCCTTCACTCAACGCCTATGGTGAATTGTCTGAATTTGACTAAGTCTACAGGTGCTGACGTTAGTAGAAATTCAAATGTTGTGGGAAGTGAACAGTACACGAACAAAAAGGCGTCGCTTGCCTGTTGTACTGCATTTAATGCAAAAGTAAGGTTGCAGTTACCAACTACTTATTGAAAATGGTGAAGTGAAAGTGAGTGATTGGGCAACCTGTCCTCGCGGTCTATGAGGATAGGACAGGCGGTTTGCCAGGTCGGCAGAGTTGCTTCAGTCGGCATATTCCTTGGCAGCCTAGGCAGTCTGTTCGCATGGTCTATACGGACAGAGGTAGCGGCCAACCAGGACTGCTTATGCTCAGCCAGTAGTTTGGTCCCAGAAGGTAACCGGGCGGATAGCATCTCTATCCACGGACTCCGGCAAGAAGCGGACTGGACAGGAGCTTGGGAGACTAGCATGGCAGGCGCCTTAGTCTAGCTCTTATGGCACAGCAAGTGGAAGTCGTGGAGTTCGTCGGTTAGAGCAGACAAGTGTTGGAGTTCACCGGGATTTGCAGACTGGTGCCAGTGTCCACCAGTAAGAGTGGATTGGCCCTTGTGGCCGATGGTATGGACTTAGTTGGTTCTGAACCAAGTCTAGGTTTACTCAGTCCGGGTTATCGCGCGGCTAAGAGCGGAGTGCTCCTCAGTCTGCCAAGCTCAATAGCAGTTGCCTTGTGGTTTGGTTGCGAGCTTGGTGAATGTGGACTAGAGCTGTGTCCTCAAGGCGTGCGGATTGGAGCAGTGTCCGCTTAGTCATGTGGACTATACTCCCCATCCGTCGAGTCTGGCAGTTGTCAACATGGTGCCTTGGTTGCAGGCTCGGGTATGCAGACTAGAGTTGTGTCCACGGGACATGCGGACTGGGTTTGTGTCTGCTGGTATGCGGACAGGTTTCCGCAGTGTCTGCGGGTTGCTATCTTCGTCCTGGCTTAGCCTTTGGCAATAGGGCAGATAGAGTTGGTTATCCGGCCTTGGTAATGCTACTTGGCGATCTGGCTATCTTGCAGGTTGCGTCAGACTGGTTATGTATCCGCGGCTTGCGGATACACTTGGTGCTCGCTGCGAGATGGGGCGATTTTCCTATTGGCTAGAGCGGTGACCACACTCCTCATCGTGCCTATAAATTGGACCCCCTGTCACATCATTTAAGAGGCGAATGAACAGTATGTGAACTCACGGATAGTTGGTGGGGTCTAGATATTGTATCTGCATGGTTTGAAGGTTGACCGGTTTGTGCTGTGCAGGTTGTGCGGATAGTGCTGGAAAGCCATGACTTGGTTCTGATTTCAGTCAGGGGACAATGCGGACTCTGCGGTTAGTAACAGGTGGTAATCATCAGGTCGCGGGTATCGACCAGGCGGTCTTCTCTTCTACAACTAGTTTCCCGGTTCAATAAGCAGTCCGCTTCTGGTGTCCTGTTCAGTTCGCCAGCTGCAGATCACGTGGTCAGGAAGCTAGGCGACCTTGTATTTAGGCATCTTGCTGATCGGAGAGTAGATCTTGTATTGGAATAATGGGTAGTCCGCACGGTGTGGTTTGCGGTTTGGAGACCTGCCGGTTTCAGCGGACTCCGTAGTGCAGCAGTAGTTCGGGAGGTTACATTTTGAGACCACGCGGTTTAGGTTTTGCCTTGTATTGTTTCTGCCTCCTTTGGATACATCGGCAAATCATGTCTCACCATGTATGTCTCGCATTGTAAAGATTATTATAGTACAAGATTCTTGCTCTTCTATTTTACATCTGGTTTATTTGGGCTCGAATAGGTTGAGTGTTCCTGCGCCTGGTTTCCCATTTTCCGCTATATAAAATTTTTCAACATGGTATCAGAGGGAACAGAGACTTGAGTAGTGGATCAACCGGCAGATTGCTTTATTTCTTCTGTGAGTCTAGGTGAACAAGGATTAAGTGCAATGGAAGGTTATTTGGCAAGAGATCTTGGAATGAAGCTTCTTACATGGAATAACTTTGATAAGTGGAAGTCGTGTATGGAAAGCTATCTTCTTTACGAGGACCTTTGGGAGGTGGTTTGCGGAGCAGAAAGGTAAGATGTTACTGCTGATACTGGCAATGATGAAGCGATGAGAGCTTGGAAGGAGACAAACACGAAAGCGAAGGTTGTTCTCAAGCAGGTTATCTCATCTGAGCTCTTGGACCACATCGGCGGATGCCGGTTAGCTGCGGAGATTTGGACTTCCCTCGATGGGTTGTTCAATAAGGAGGTGAAGTTAGCTGATGAGGTTGGTCCCTCTACTTCTAATCAGTAAGAGAGGAGTGTTTCTCCTAGGCATGATGGGAATAGGAAGGAAGGACCAAGATGCTATAGATACAAGCCGTCTGGTCACTTTAAGGAGTGTAAGGTTATCCTACACTCGGTGAACGGTGCTCATGTTGGGAGTAAAGTGAAGGACTTGGTTTGGTGGTCAACAAGTTCTGATGTTGATCAGATGAAGGCTAATGATAGTGCAGCTATCTGGAATAAATGACTGAGACATGTCAGGGTGGACAAGCTGAAAGCAATGGCGGCGAGGAGCCTTGTGAGATGCTTGCCTAAGTTGTCATCCTTCGGCGACGGTCAAGCTTGCGCGGGATGACAACATTGTGAAGCTTATCGCTTTGCGTTTGATAAAGCGCAGTCCAGGTGCAAGACACCATTAGAGTGTATCCATGGTGATATGGTGGGGCCGACCATCACCGCCAGTCTTGGAGGCATCAGGTACATGCTGATATTGGTGTATGACTACTCAAGGTATACTTGGGTGTACTTCATGAAGGGGAATTCAAACGCGTTCCATTTTTTTGTGGAGTTCAAGAAGCTTATGGAGGGTCAGCTTGGCCTGCAGATCAAGAAGTTGAGAACGGGCAACAGAGGTGAGTTCGGCTGAACCGTGTTCTCTAACTTCTGCAGGAAGCATGGAATACGAAGGGAGCTCTCTTGTGGACATACTCCAAAACAAAGTGGAGTGGAAGATCGGAAGATCTGTCTATTGATGGAGACATACAAGTTTTGGCTTCAATGCAAAGGCATTCCTATGGCTTTTTGGGCGGAAGGGATAGCTTGCGCGACACATGTCATCAATCGGATACCTATGATTCTGATCAACATGAAGACTCCGTATGAGCTAATATTCCGGATAAAGCCCAGCGTGAAGCACCTTTGGGTGTTTTATTCTACCTGATACGTACACGCTCCAGATGCTCTAAAGACGAAGCTTGTCTTAGTTGGGTATGATGAGCAGAAGAGGAGATGGAGGTGTATGGATCCTGCGACGAAGAAGTTCATCGTGTCGAGAGACATTATCTTCGATGAGCTGACCTCGTATTGGGGTAGCTAATATTTGGAGCTAAAGGTGAGCAAGTCAGAAGGTGGGCTGGAGGAGGATGTTGCAAAGGTACATATGGAGACTCCTTTGTCACCAGGAGCTCCAGGTTGTTCTAGCTCCGGGGCAGATGTGTCTAGTTAAGGAAGCAGGGGGAGTGAGGCACCAGGTGCTTCTAGTTCCAGGGCGGTGGATTCTTGTTCAGGTAGCAAGGGGAGCGATGTTCCAGGCTATTCTAGTTCAAGAGCGGAGGCTTCTGGTTCAGAAAGTAGGAGGAGCGTGGATCTAGGTTCTTCTAGTTCCAGTTCGGTGGTTTCCTTTTCAGGAAGCAAGGGGAGCATTATTTCAGGTTTGCCCGGGAACGGAGCTGGTTTTGAAGGAGAAATAGAGGTGGTTAGCCGTGATCAGGCTCTTCGGAAGATGAAGAGGGTCACCAACCCACCAGCTCGATATAGTGAAGGAAACATGGTGAGCTTGGTCTCATGTTTCCTTACGGGCCCTAAGATCGAGCGAGTGTCTTCTAGCTATGATGACACCACTGGAGTCAAGGAGCTGGATGACGCCAAGGTTGAGGAGGTGACTACCCTCAAAGAAGATGGGGCTTGATATCTTGTGCCCAAGGTCGTTGGTGTTACTCCTATGGCATGCAAGTGGAGGTCGAAGCTGAAGAAGAAGGCGGAGGGAAGCATGGCTCCTTTTTGGAGATGCTGGAGGGATCTCTTTTGGTCTAAGATATGCGGGGCGGGGAATATTTATCAGACATCTTCTCGACGGCGCTATCAGAGGGACCAGGTTCAAGGTTATGGGAACTACTGGGGTTACTCACCACTTCTCACGTCAAGGGGGAGTGTTGAAAATGGTGAAGTGAAAGTGGGTGATTGGGCAACCTGGGCGACCTGTCTGCGCGGTCAATACAGATTGGACTAGCGGTTAGCCAGGTCGGCAAAGTTTCTTCAGTCAGCTTGTTCCTTAGCATCCTGGGCGGTCTATTAGCGCGGTCTATGCGGATAGAGGTGGCGGCCAGCCAGGCCGACTTATTCTCAGCCAGCATTTTGGTCCCAGAAGGTAACCGGGGGGATAGCATTTCTATCTGTGGAGTCCAGCAAGAAGCGAACTGGACAAGAGCTCGGGAGACTGGCATTGCAGGAGCCTTGGTCTAGATCTTGTGGCACTGCAAGTGGAAGGCGTGGAGTCTATCGGTTAGAGCAGACATGTGCTGGAGTTCACCGGGATTGGTGGACTGGTGCCAGTGTCCTCCAGTATGCGTGGACTGGCCTTTGTGGCCAGTGGTATGGACTTGGTTGGTTCTGAACCAAGTCCAGGTTTTCTCAGTCCAGGTGATCGCATGGTTAAGCGTTAACTTCTCCTCAGTCCGCCAAGCTCGGCAGTAGTTGCCTTGTTGTTTGGTTGCGAGCTTGGTGAATGCGGACTGGAGCTGTATCCACAAGGCGTGCGGACTGGAGCAGTGTCTGCCTAGGCATCCAGACTGTACTCCCTATCTGCCGAGTCCGGCAGTTATCTGCTTGGTGCCTTGGCTACAAGCTCGGGGTACGCGGACTGGAGTTGTGTCCACAGGGCATGCAGACTGAGATAGTGTCCGTTGATATACGGACAGGTTTCCGCAGTGTCTGCGGGTTGTTATCTTGGTCCTGGCTTGGCCTTTGGCGACAGGGCTGATAGAGTTGGCTATCCGGCCTTGGTAATGCTACTTTGCGATCTGGCTATCTTGCAGGTTGTGGAAGACTTGTTATGTATCTGCGGCTTACGAATACACTTGGTGCTCGTTGCGAGATGGGGTGGTTTTCAAATCGGCTAGGGCGGTGACCACACTCCTCATCGTGCCTATAAATAGGACCCCCTATCACATCAATTAAGAGGCGAATGAATAGTAAGTGAACTCGCGGATAGTTTTTATGGTCTGGATATTGTATCCGCGCGGTTTGAAGGTTGACTGGTTTGTGTTGTACTGCTTGTGCGGATAGCGCTAGAAAGCCAGGACTTGGTTCTTATTTTTTTCAGGGGACAGTGCGGACTCTGTGGTTAGCAACAGGCGGTAAATAGCAGGTCACAGGTAGCGACCATGCGGTCTTCTCTTCTGCAACTAGTTTCCCGATTTAATAAGTTGTCCGCTTCTGGCAGCCTGTTCAGTTCAGCAGTAGCAGATCGCTCGGTCAGGCGGCTAGGCGACCTTGCGATTAGGTGGCTTGTTTATCGGCGAGTAGAGCTTGCATTGGAATAACGGGTAGTCCGCGCGGCGTGATTTGCGGTTTAGCGACCTGTCGGTTCCGCAGACTCCGTAGTACAGCAGTAGTTCGGGAGGTTACTTTTTGAGTCCGCGCGATTTGGGTTTTGTCTTGTATGGTTTCAGCTTCCTTTGGATACATCTGCAAATCATGTCTTGCCATGCATGTCTCGCATTGTAAAGATTATTATAGTACAAGATTCTTGCTCTTCTGTTTTGCATCTGGTTTATTTGGGCTCGGATAGGTTTAGTGTTCCGGCGCCTGGTTTCCCATTTTCTGCTATATCAAAATTTTCAACACTACTGGTGGTCCCGATGCTCAAAGAGCCTTTAGACGGCAGAATAGAAAAGGAATCAGGTCATGGAAATTAAACTTTACTTTTGGAAAGATCTGAACTTCATCTTTTTCCTCTCGACAGAGTTGCATAGCTTGGAGAAGTTATTCAAGTCACTGATCTGAAAGTGCAAATAGTTAGTTGTTGATCTTCAACAGCAAGTTCAGAGTAAATATTCTGAGGTAGAAGTTACAGCTAAGGCAAAACCTAGCTACAGTGATTTCACTGCTCAAGCTGAACTTTCCTGAAGAACCATTCTTGAAGATGTGAAGGAAAATGACAGAGTTAATCTCTGTTTAGAAGGAGGAAGACATAGAAAATCTAGCTCTAGTGTCAAACATCAACCACCTATTATTCTTCTGTAAGATCATTTTGATCTAAGTGTAAGCCTAAACTTATAAAAGCTGAGTGTAGGATCTTTAAGTAGATCTGAGCTGTAGGATTCATTTGTGAATCTGAGTGGTAGGGCTTTTGGCATGAGGTAGGATCTGTTTTAGATCTGAGGTAGGAGAGTCATTATCTCTGAGTTGTAAGGCTTTTATCCTAGCCTGAGGTAGGGCACGGGGGGCCTGAGTGGTAGGAGATTATATCTCTGATTGGTAGGGCTTTGTTCCTGAGTTGTAGGGCTTGGAGGAGTCTGAGAGATCCTAAGGGATCCGAGTTATAAGCTCATTGAGTTGAGCTAGAGAAGTTTCCTAGTCTAACAAACTGTTAGAAAGGTGGGAGGGATAGTGTATGAACCCCTAATCTGGGGAACCACTATAAATTTCATGTGTGTTGTTTGTGATTGTCTTGAAAACTAAGGTTAAATAAATCACAACTCACCTAAAACAGAAAAAGCACAAAAAGACTTAAAAAACCTATTCACCCCCCCCCCTGTAGGTGTTTATCTACTCTTGAAACTAAAGACTTTCACTAAGGTTGACTTTGGTCAATCCCCCTAAAAAACCCATTTTTAGGAATTTTTCCAAAGCAAGTGCTCACCTCCTCTTCATTAATGGTTATGGCCCAACCCCCCCCCCCCCCCCCCCCCGCCACTCCTTGGGACAACCAAACAAGCAAGCATAGTTGTAGATGGCCCTAGGGTAAAAGCCCACCATCCTCTTTCTCATCGCCTCTTCCTCACTCCCAAGCCCAAGTCAACCAAACCCTTCCCTTCTTCCCTTAGATGGCTGCCACCTAGAGGTCCTAGGATGATGCCACTTGACCAGGGTAAGGGGAGGAGAGGAGAGGAGCTCCTCCTCTCATGGAAAAAATCCTACATCGGGTAGGGGAGGTGTGGCCACCCTCCCCAAGCCTATAAAAGGCACTACCCACCCTGCTCCCCTCTGCACAAACCTACCCGAGCCTAGAGTACCCTACCCATAGCTCCAGCTCGCCGGAAAAAAATTCACCACCTGAGCTCCACCACCGCCTCTAATGCCATCTCTACCAGGGACCTCCCAAGATCCTCCAATCTAGGTGGAACCTTCTCTCCTCTCCCTTCCCTATCTTTGTGACATTCTATATGCACCTCCCGACGACCGAAGCGTTGCCAACACCACCCGAGCCAAGCTCCAGGTCGTGTGGTTCCACAAGTGTTTAGCCTTGCCCAGCATCGGTAATGGCACTGGGGAATGGCTAAACCATCGGGGATAACCTTCCCCGGTGGTGGAAGGCCGAGGTGCTGCCAGAAATCGTCGCTCCAGCGGCACTCGAAAACAGGGTAAATCCGTTAATTTTTTTTACGGCGGAGGCCGGCAGAACCAAGCTGCCGGAGCACCACCGGAGGACGGCATAACCCCCGCTGCATCAGCTGTAACACCCAAAATTGTAATTTGGAGTTCAAGCTGGGTGACACTGCCTCGGACACGGGCGTGTCCCAGGGCGTGTCTAATACACACGGCCTGGTACACGGGCGTGTCCCAGGGCGTGTCCTTTGCGGTGTGCGTCGAGTCGAGTTCTCGAGATGGCACGGTCGACGATCGTCGAGAGGCGACACAGCCTGGGACACGGGCGTGTCCCAGGGCGTGTCCTGATCGGGTGGGTAATCGGGTGGCGTTGAGTGGCGTTGAGTGGAGTGGCGTTGAGTATGGTACACGGCCTGTGACACGGGCATGTCGTCCGGGCGTGTTTGGCACACGACCAAGGACACGGGTGTGTTCCTTAGCCGTGTTCTCCTCGGGTGTTTCAGCCCTGTGTTGATTTAGTGATACGGCCAGTCACACGGCCATGTACTGGTTGACACAGGCATGTCAGGAAGTGACACGGGCATGTCGTAGCTCGTGTTCTGATCCAGATTGAGTCAGTTCTGTAACCGCTCAAGGAATACGGCTTATGACACGGGCGTGTCACAAGCTATGTCAGCTCTGTTTAGATGCTTTTCAAAGCAGATCGAGGCCATTCGTTTCCATCTATTTGGATCTTATGGTCCAAGTTCCTCCCTGCTATTATAAGGCCGAGAATGGAGATGAATATCTCATTCTTATGTTGGCCATTCTCTTTCTAAAGAGAAGAGAGAGAGGAGAGAAAGGAAGGAAGAAGGAGAAGCTTTCCGACCGCCGGTGGAGCTTCAGCGGTCCGAAACGAGAGTCGAGTTCAGCGTTGTGGAGGCAAGGCTGCTGCGGTGTTTTCCATCTGGCTAGTTCTTTCATGGCGCTGAAGCGATCATCAAGGGTAACGATCTTTCTTCCTTTAGGCCGGTGAAGCCCTTTGTTTATGCATGTATATCTATGGAATCCTCCATTAAAAGATGGAAGAGCGTAAGTGATTCTAGTGGTTGAGTCTGCATTTAGATCAGGAAGTGTATAGTACGGAATAGGCATGTTGTGTGAAGCCCATCTGGATGTATAGTCTGGATTGGTAATGCTGTGATTCGTAGAAGACTCTGTATATACAACGAATAGCTTGCGGAGCGTGTGAGGATGCTTGTGAAGTGTGGTAAGTAAACTTTGCATAGCTCCTTTGGTTGTATGCTCGGTACGAGCCGTATGATGGAATGGAAAGTGGCACTATGTGCCCGTATTGAGAGAGGGATGCGAGAACCTCTGAGTGGGTAGGCCACCCACCAAGTTCAATGATCGGATTACTGTAAGCGAGGACCTCTGAGTGGCTGGGTGCGAGAGGTCTCCAATAGAGATTTGGTGGCTGATACCCATGGCCAACAAGTTAAGAACCTCTAAGTGGGTGGGCCACCCAACAAGTTCAGTGGTAGGATCGGGTGAGCGGTCGATTGGTGGCATTGCAGCGGGGCGATTTCCCTAGGCTTGTTACACTATGTGGGTAGGTCGACTGATAGTGCTCATGGTTGTCGCGAGGTTACCACCTCTGAATGGGATGGGAGAGAGGGTCTCCAGTCTGCGCGTTGTAGTAGACTATGCTCCATCGCCAATAAGTTAATAACCTCTAATCGGTGGTGTACGAAGGATGTTCCGATACACCGTAAGCGTGCCCTGAGTGCACTGAGCGTTTGGAACGAAGGCCGGCGTTTGTGATGATATTGTGTATTGATATATATGTGTTGAGACTAGAATGCATGCAGGGAAGGAACCACTGCCCCGGGTAAGGGGTAGGGTCGTTATAATTGGTCAGTTGAATGCTGACCATTGCTTTGTTTATCACCCATGGGGTGGATGTCCATATGAAGGTGCTGCCCTTATTGATGCTGAAATTAATTGAGCGGGCTGAAGCCCTTTATGTTGCTACTGCTGGTAGGCCCTTGAAGGTTGTGCGAAGATTTTGATTTCATGTGTGGCCGGCCTGCGTGCCGATGTATGAAGTCATATTTTGTAAAGAGCAACTTGTAAGGCCTTAAGGCCGTGAGCGTTTGAGTTGTAGACATTCCTGGTGTTATCTATATATAAATGAGTTGTTTATATATTAGTAGTGGACATTCATTGGATGAGTTCTTGCAAGCTTTAAACTTCTACTAGAATGCTCTGGGTTAGGGTGCGTTGGAATTTTGGTATTAACCTGTGACCTCGCCGTCTGTTTGTGGCATATAATGTGGGCCCCAGCCGGATTTTCTATTATATGTTATTTAACGGATGGGGTTGTTATATTTTGGTATCAGAGGCCCCTCGGTTTTCCGCTTTCGAATTCGTGGCCGAATTCTTTTGTCGGGTGGCAAGCACGTGTACGTGCGAACCATTTTAACATAATTGAACTCAAGAATGTCCATTAGGAATGTACGCGGGTGTATTCGGTATGTTTATCTTTTTGGATTGGAGGTTGATTATTGATATCTTGTTCACATATAGGTGACAGGGAGTGGTGCTGGGTAGTCTGAGCCCTAGCGTTCGGATGAGAGTGCGGCACCAGCCGAGGTTCCCATACCTCCTCCTTCTGTAGAAAACGTACGCCTAGTCGCGGAGGCAGTATTTGCCATGATTCAAGCAAAACCTATTGGGCAGGAAAGGCCTGTAGTTGAGCCAGTTCGGGTTGGTGTGAGGCAAGAGCGTGTTGAAGCTCGGGTGGACAAGCGAGCAACTGACGAGCAACAGAAGCAGTTTATGGATTTTTATCCACCTATGTTTATCGGAATGAATTCCCCAACGCAGACGGAAGATTGGCTTTCAAGAGTGAAGGGGATCTTGACAGCGCTCAGGATTGATGAGGGGCAGAGAGTGACGTTAGCCACTTTCCTACTGGAAGGAGAGGCGAGACTGTGGTGGGATGAAGTCGAGATGCACCAGTTGGCAGGGAGAGGCCTGGGAGCGATTTCGATGGAAGAATTCTCCAGATTTTTTTGGGCAAAGTATTTGCCAGTATCGCGGAGAATTGCTATGGAGAACGAATTCCAACGTCTGGTGCAGCGGGAGAAGTCTATGGATGATTACCTGCATGAATTAACCAGGTTGGGGGCATTATGCGGGGTCGACTTTTGCAAAAGAAGTGCGGAAGACGAATAGATTCTATGAGGGACTCCGAGATGAGTTGATATTGGCGCTTCCGAGTTCAGTGATCCAAGGCTTCCAAGCCTTAGTAGATACAGCTTGTACGCTGGAGAAAGATTTGAAACGGGTGCAGGACAAGAAAAACTTGGCGGCGGAAAAGTCGGAGTTCAAAGTTCTGAAGTCCGATCAATCAGAATTTAGGAAACGTGATAAGAAGCGGTTCAGTCCTGCTGAACAAGCTCAGTCGAATGTTACTTTGGGAGCAACATACGGGCAAGGACGTGTGGAGACACGTACATGTTTTAACTCTGGGAGGCAGGGGCATATCGCCCGATATTGTTGGGGTGGCGCCGCGAAGAGTAAGAAAATGTCCGGTGCGACCTATGAAGAAAAGGGAAAAGCTGTGGCGGAATCATCTGCATCCCAGGCGCAGCCTGGAGTGTACACTCTCGAGTTGCAGGAGCCGCAAAGTTCAAACTGTGAAGAATAGCATAATCGCGTGCATAATTTGTAATTGCACGAGGCTGTAAAGCGCTTTAGGCAAGATGCGGAGGAGCGGAAGTAAAGTAAAGGGTGTACTTTATTTCATTGTGTTATAATAGGTACATATTATGTTGTATGTATGTATGTTTGTAAAAAGACTTTGTGTGTGCGAGTAATCCCGGATCGTTTTGTGAATATTTGTAATAAAGGAATAGTTTTGTTGTTGGATATGTTACGCTAAATTTTGGGACGAAATTTCCTATAAGGAGGGGAGGATTGTAACACCCCAAATTATAATTTGGAGTTCAGGCTGGGTGACACTGCCTGGGACACGGGCGTGTCCCAGGGCGTGTCCATTGCACATGGCCTTGGACATGGGCGTGTCCCAGGCCGTGTCCTTTGCGGTGTGAATCGAGTCGAGTTCTCGAGATAGCACGGTCGATGATCGTCGATAGGCGACACGGCCTGGGACACGGGCATGCCCCAGGGCGTGTCCTTCTCGGGTGGGTAACCGGGCGGCGTTGAGTGGCGTTGAGTGGAGTGGCGTTGAGTGTAGTACACGTCCTGTGACATGGGCATGTCACAGGGGCATGTTTGGCACACGGCCAAGGACACGGGCATGTGCCTTAGTAGTGTTCTCCTCGGGTATTTCGGCCCTGTGTTGATTGGGTGACACGACCAGTCACACAACCGTGTACTGGTTGACACGGGCGTGTCAGGAAGTGATACGGGCATGTCGTAGTCCGTGTTCTGATCCAGATTGAGTCGATTCTGTTACCGCTCAAGGAATACGGCCTGTGACACGGGCGTGTCACAAGCTGTGTCAGCTCTGTTTAGTTGCTTTTCAAAGTAGATCGAGTCCGTTTGTTTCCTTCTATTTGGATCCTGTTGTCGAAGTTCCTTCCTGCTATTATAAGGCCGAGAATGGAGATGAATATCTCATTCTTATGTGCGCCATTCTCTTTCTAAAGAGAATAGAGAGAGGAAAGCAAGGATGGAAGAAGGAGAAGCTTTCCGACCGCCTGTGGAACTTCAGTGGTCCGAATCGAGAGCCGAGTTAAGCGTTGCGGAGGCAAGGCCGCTGCGGTGTTTTCCATCCGGCTAGTTCTTTCATGGCGCCAAAGCGATCGTCAAGGGTAACGATCCTTCTTCCTTGGGCAGGTGAAGCCCTTTGTTTATGCATGTATATCTATGGAATCCTCCATCAAAAGATGGAAGAGCGTAAGTGATTCCAGTGGTTGAGTCTGCATTTAGATCCGAAAGTGTGTAGTATGGAATATGCATGTTGTGTGAAGCCCATCTGGACGTATAGTCTGGATTGGTGATGCTGCGATCCGGAGAAGACTCCGTGTATGCAACGAATAGCTTGCGAAGCGTGTGAGGATGCTTGTGAAGTGTGGTAAGGAAGCTTTGCATAGCTCCTTTGGTTGTATGCTCGGTACGAGCTGTATTATGGACTGGAAAGCGGTACTATGTGCCCGTGTTGAGAGAGGGATGCGAGAACCTCTGAGTGGGTAGGCCACCCACCAAGTTCAATGATCAGATTATTGTAAGAGAGCACCTCTGAGTGGTTGGGTGCGAGAGATCTCCAATAGGGATTTGGCGGCTGATGCCCATGGCCAAAGAGTTAAGAACCTCTGAGTGGGTGGGCCACCCAACAAGTTAGTTGGTAGGATCGGGTGAGCGGTCGAATTATGGCAATACAGTGGGGCAATTTCCCTAGGTTTGTTACACTACGTGGGTAGGTTGACTGATAGTGCTCATGGTTGCTGTGAGGTTACCACCTCTGAATTGGATGGGAGAGAGGGTCTCCAGTCTGCGCGCTGTAGTAGACTATGCTCCATCGCCAACAAGTTAAGAACCTCTAGTCGGTGGTGTACGAAGGATGTTTCGATATACCGTAAGCATGCCCTGAGTGCACGGAGCGTCTGGCACGAAGGTCGGCGTTTGTGATGATATTGTGTATTGATATATATGTGTTGAGGCTGGAATGCATGCAGGGAAGGAACCACTGCCCCGGGTAAGGGGTAGGGTCATTATAATTGGTCAGCTGAATGCTGACCATTGCTTTGTTTATCACCCATGGGGTGGTTGTCCATATTCAGGTGCTTCCCTTGTTGATGCTGAAATGGATTGAGCGGGTTGAAGCCCTTTGTGCTGCTGCTGCTGGTAGGCCCTTAAAGGCCGTGCAAAGATTTGGATTTCATTTGTGGTCGGCCTGCGTGCCGATGTATGAAGTCATATTTTGTATAGAGCAACTTGTAAGGCCTTAAGGCCGTGAGCGTTTGAGTTGTAGACATTCCTGGTGTTATCTATATATAAATGAGTTGTTTATATATTAGTAGTGGACATTCATTGGATGAGTTTTTGCAAGCTTTAAACTTCCGCTAGAATGCTCTAGGTTAGGGTGCATTGGTATTTTGGTATTAACCTGTGACCTCGCCGTCTGTTTGTGGCATATAATGTGAGGCCCCGGCCGGACCTTCTATTATTTGTTATTTAATGGATGGGATTGTTACATTTTGGTATCAGAGGCCCCTCGGTTTTCCGCTTTCGAATTCGTGGACGAATTCTTTTGTCAGGTGGCAAGCACGTGTACGTGTGAACTGTTTTAACATAATTAAACTAAAGAATGTCTACTACGAATGTACGCGGGTGTATTCGGTATGTTTGCCTTTTTGGATTAGAGGTTGATTATTGATATCTTGTTCACATATAGGTGACAAGGAGTGGTGCTGGGCAATCTGAACCCTAGCATTCGGATGAGAGTGCGGCAACAGCTGAGGTGCCCACATCTCCTCCTTCTGCGGAAACCGTACGCCTAGTTGCGGAGGCGGTATTTTCCATGATTCAAGCACAACCTGTTGGGCAGGCAAGGCCTGTAATTGAGCCAGTTCGGGTTGGTGCGAGGCAAGAGCGTGTTGAAGCTAGGGTGGACGAGCGAGTGACTGATGAGCAACTGAAGCAGTTTATGGATTTTCATCCACCTACGTTTGTCGGGGCAAATTCCCCAATGCAGGAGGAAGATTGGCTTTCAAGAGTGAAGAGGATCCTGACAGTTCTCAGGATTGATGAGGGGCAGAGAGTGACGTTAGCCACTTTCCTACTGGAAGGAGAGGTGAGACTGTGGTGGGAGGAAGTTGAGATGCACCAGTTGGCAGGCAGAGGCCTGGGAGCGATTTCAATGGACGAATTCTCCAGATTGTTTTGGGCAAAGTATTTGCCAGTATCGCGGAGAATTGCTATGGAGAATGAATTCCAACGTCTGGTGCAGGAGGAGAAGTTTGTGGATGATTACCTGCATGAATTTACTAGGCTGGGGCGTTATGCGGGGTTGACTTTTGCAGAATAAGTGCGGAAGACGAATAGATTCTATGAGGGACTCCGAGATGAGAAGAGATTGGCGCTTCCGAGTTTAGTGAACCAAGGCTTCCAAGCCTTAATAGATACAGCTTGAGCGCTGGAGAAAGATTTGAAACGGGTGCAAGACAAGAAAAACTTGGCGGTGGAAAAGTCAGAGTTCAAAGTTCCGCTATCCGATCAATCGAAGTTTAGAAAACCTGATAAGAAGTGGTTCAGGCCTGCTGAACAAGCTCAGTCAAATGTTACTTCGAGAGCAACGTACGGGCAAGGACGTGTGGAGACACGTACATGTTTTAACTCTGGGAGGCAGGGGCATATCGCCCGAGATTTTTGGGGTGGCGCCTCGAAGAGTGAGAAAAAGTCCGGTGCGACCAATGAAGAAAAGGGAAAAGCTGTGGCGGAATCATCTGCATCTCGGGCGTAACCTTGATTGTACACTCTCGAGTTGGAGGAGCCGCAAAGTTCAAACCGTGAAGAGCAGCCTAATCGCGTGCATAATTTGGAATTGTACGAGGCTGTAAAGAGGTTTAGGCAAGATGTGGAGGAGCGGAAGTAAAGTAAAGGGTGTACTTTATTTCATTGTATTATAATAGGTACATATTTTATTGTATGTATGTATGTTTGTAAAAAGACTTTGTGTGTGCGAGTAATCCCGGATCGTTTTGTGAATATTTGTAACAAAGGAATAGTTTTGTTGTTGGATATGTTGCGCTAAATTTCGGGATGAAATTTTCTGTAAGGAGGGGAGGATTGTAACACCCCAAATTGTAATTTGGAGTTCAGGCTGGGTGACACTGCCTTGGTCAAGGGCGTGTCCCAGGGCGTGCCCAGTGCACACGGCGTAGGACACGGGCGTGTCCAAGGCGTGTCCAGTGCACATAGCCTTGGATATGGGCGTGTCCCAGGGCGTGTCCTTTGCGGTGTGCGTCGAGTCGAGTTCTCGAGATGGCACGGTCGACGATAGTCAAGAGGTGACACGGCCTGGGACACGAGCGTGTCCCAGGGCGTGTCCAACTCGGGTGGGTAACCAGGCGACGTTGAGTGGCATTTAGTGGAGTGGCGTTGAGTGTGGTACACAGCCTATGACACGGGCGTGTCACAGGGGCGTGTTTGGCACACGGCCAAGGACACAGGCGTGTGCCTTAGCCGTGTTCTCCTCTGGTGTTTCGGCCCTGTGTTGATGGGTTGACATGGCCAGTCACACGACCGTGTAATGGTTGACATGGGCGTGTCAAGAAGTGGCACGAGCGTGTCATAGCCTGTGTTCTGATCCAGATTGAGTCGGTTCTGTAACCGCTCAAGGAATACGGCCTGTGACACGGTTGTGTCACAGGCCGTGTCAGCTTTGTTTAGATGCTTTTCAAAGCAGATCGAGGCCGTTCGTTTCCTTTTATTTGGATCTTGTGGTCCAAGTTCCTCCCTGCTATTATAAGGCCGAGAATGGAGATGAATATCTCATTCTTATGTTGGTCATTCTCTTTCTAAAGAGAAGAGAGAGAGGAGATCAAGGAAGGAAGAAGGAGAAGCTTTCCGACCGCCGGTGGAGCTTCAGCGGTCCAAATCAAGAGCCAAGCTCAGCGTTGCGGAGGCAAGGCCGCTGCAGTGTTTTCCATCTAGCTAGTTCTTTTATGGAGCCGAAGCGATCGTCAAGGGTAACGATCTTTCTTCCTTGGGCAGGTGAAGCCCTTTGTTTATGCATGTATATCTATGGAATCCTCCATCAAAAGATGGAAGAGCGTAAGTGATTCCAGTGGTTGAGTCTGCATTTAGATCCAGAAGTGTGTAGTATGGAATAGGCATGCTGTGTGAAGCCCATCTAGACGTATAGTCTAGATTGGTGATGTTGCGATCCAGAGAAGACTCCGTGTATACAACGAATAGCTCTCGGAGCGTGTGAGGATGCTTGTGAAGTGTGGTAAGGAAGCTTTGCATAGCTCCTTTGGTTGTATACTCGGTACGAGCCGTTTGATGGACTGAAAAGCGGCACTATGTGCCCATGTTGAGAGAGGGATGCGAGAACCTCTGAGTGGGTAAGCCACCCACCAAGTTCAATTATCGAATTATTGTAAGCGAGCACCTCTGAGTGGCTGGGTGCGAGAGGTCTCCAATAGGGATTTTGCGGCTGATGCCCTTGGCCAACAAGTTAAGAACCTCTGAGTGGGTGGGCCACCCAACAAGTTCAGTGGTAGGATCAGGTGAGCGGTCGATTGGTGGCAATGCAGCGAGGCGATTTCCATAGGCTTGTTACACTACGTGGGTAGGTTGACTGATAGTGCTCATGGTTGTCGTGAGGTTACCACCTCTGAATGGGATGGGAGAGAGGGTCTGCAGTCTGCGCGTTGTAGTAGATTACGCACCATCGCCAACAAGTTAAGAACCTCTAGTCGGTGGTGTATGAAGGATGTTCCGATACACCGTAAGCGTGCCCTGAGTGCACGGAGCGTCTGGCATGAAGGACAGCATTTGTGATGATATTGTGTATTGATATATATGTGTTGAGACTGGAATGCATGCAGGAAAGGAACCACTGCCCCGGGTAAGGGGTAGGGTCGTTATAATTGGTCAGCTGAATGCTGGTCGTTGCTTTGTTTATCACCCATGGGGTTGATGTCCATATGCAGGTGCTGCCCTTGTTGATGTTGAAATGGATTGAGCAGGCTAAAGCCCTTTGTGCTGCTGCTGCTGGTAGGCCCTTCAAGGTCGTACGAAGTTTTGGATTTCATGTGTGGCCGGCATTCGTGCCGATGTATGAAGTTATATTTTGTAAAGAGCAACTTGTAAGGCCTTAAGTCCGTGAGCGTTTGAGTTGTAGACATTCCTGGTGTTATCTATATATAAATGAGTTGTTTATATATTAGTAGTGGACATTCATTGGATGAGTTCTTGCAAGCTTTAAACTTCCGCTAGAATGCTCTGGGTTAGGGTGCGTTGGTACTTTGGTATTAACCTGTGACCTCGCCATCTGTTTGTGGTATATAATGTGGGGCCCCGGCCGGACCTTCTATTATATGTTATTTAACGGATGGGGTTGTTACATCAGATGGGGGTAGTTTCGTTGTCGAGGTAGTCATCGAAGAGGCGGGGTGGTGCGGTGGCACTGGAGCATAGCCACCCGCCAACCTGCTCTTGGTTTCGAAAATATCGGCCATGGCCGCCGGCGGCAGGGCGTCAGACCACCGCCTAGAAGTTTGTCGGCACCCGTCCAATCGATCGGGACGGTGTTGGCGCCTACAGTGGCTAGCCGGCCGTGGCCGAAGGACACCGCATCCTTCACCGGCGGGCTGAAATCACCGTCGTTCATCTCTAGGTGATGAGATGAATGGCAGTGAAAATATCAATCCCCCCCCCCTCGTATTAACTTTTGTGCCCCCCATAGCGGATCTATGGCTTATCCGTTGTGGGGAATTATTGGTCAGATCTCCTGTCCGGCGCAATTTCTGGCCTCTGGATCAAGATTGATGTGTTATATGCATACCAATTCTTAATAGAATCTTGAAGATTTTTTATAAAAAAATTTAGGCTCCTAGGAGAATAGTCTTAAACATGGAAGTTGTTTCCTTGCCAAGGGTAGTCTACACAAAAAATTGGAGAATTTCTGGAATTAGTTTGTTATTTTCAAAAGCCTAAATTGATTTTAATTGGCCAAAATTAAGGCCCAAAATTACTCGAAAATTTTGAAAAAATTACCAAGCTCTTTTTAGGCCCTCTTACAGGTTGTATCAAAATTTTGGAATCTTGAGGTAAAAATTTAGATTTTCCAATTTCTTGGAGTCTAGGGTCGCGCTTGGATATTGATGCGCTCAATTTCTTCGAAAGTGAAAATTGGAGCGCGCAACTACCTTTTAAAATGAATAATAAGTTAAAATTGTTTTACCAACGAGAGTGATCGAGGCAAGTGCCCAAGCTTTGAGTATTCCAGGGTTTTGTGAAACCGCTGAGCTCCTCGTTTTCTTTTCTATTATGAAGACTCACGGGTAACTTGGACAGACTCGGAAAATGAGAGTACAAGCAATTGAACTATTAATTATTCTCGACGAATAATAAAGGGTGACTCTTAATAAATCCTCCAAGTCCGATTAAGCCATAATTAAAAAGGGCGCAACTGAACTATTATCAGACCTTAATAATGAGTGAAACCCAAAGAAGCCTCGTGAGAACAGAGATGGAACTAAGCTAAACCTCCTGAGAACGGAGATAGAACTGAAGCCTCCAGAATGGAGTGATTGAACTACAAACCCTTTTCTTTATGTTTTATTCCAGTCTCGTACTGGTCCAATTCTTTTATTCAGTTTAGTACCTTCTTTTCAGTACTACTCTAGTTCATATTGGTCATGGCAATTTACTTTCAGTTCAGTTCATTCCTTTAAAATACTATTCCAATCACGCACTGGTCAAGTTCTTTTCAGTACTTACTTTCCTTTCAGTGCTACACCAGTTCCATACTAGTCCTATTTCTTTACAACATTTCAATTCTGCAGATTTTACTAACATCAATTTCTATTACCGCACATTCATTTCTGCAGTTTATTATTATAAGCATGGGTCCTGCCCTGACGGGCAGTGATTTGATAGGCTGAGCCATAGTTGGGGATAAAAGGAGGATAGATGTTCCTCCTAAGTTAGCCCCAAATAATGTGCTCCCATGCTCTTTGTCGAAAGTCGAGCCAAGTAACGTTTGCCTGGATTATTTAAAGCATAGTAGGGCAAACCGCTGAAGACTTGGTGCTTGCTAAAAAACTATTTTATTTGTTTGCTTGTAAATTTCTTGCAATAAATTATGTTGGGTCAGTCACTTTTGAAGACTGATCATGCCGGTGCAGGAAGTTCGACGACTCAAGGCGACAGGGAGATGAGTACCACGGGTGACCGCCATTATGTTTTTCCCCATTGGATTTCCTCTACTTGTCGGCCAAAATGTTGAATCGTCGGATGTCGCTCACATCCAAGAGTACACGGGGTTATACGTTGGGGCCTGGGCTGTACGATACGACCACCTCTAGAAGTGGTAGGACTGGCCACTGTCACAACCCGCATTTCCTCCGAATTTTAATATACATTAGAGTAAGAGAAAACACGTGTTGTGATGCCACGCCGTGCAAGGAATAACTGCAGACTTTCAGGCAAACACCAATCCTAATATAGTTTATGAAAATACCAAGTTATGATGTGAGAAAGTCATGTTTTAAGTTAAGTTTTGGATGGTCGTATCCCTCGGCTCAGTGGATCAACTAGTCCATAAGTGAAATTATAGTTATACACTGCGGAAAATAGTTTGTTTTTATTATTTGACATTCTACATGAGCAAAAACATCCATATAGGACAACTCATGGTATGCAAGACTCTAGATTTAGTATAAGTATAGAAATTAGTTTGTACATCCAAAAAGATATAGTGACCTTAGCTTTTAGAAAATGATATGCATGAGATAGAAGTAATACTTTTATAATTTAAAATATTTAACATGCAACCTAGTATAAAACCTTCCCAGAGAGCAAGTAAAAACCTACGAATCATAAAAAAAGACTTAACAGCTAGCAAATACTTATCATTAAACAAAATCCTGTGGGCGTCAACATCCTGACACGAACCCACAAAAATAATGTATGTCTGAACTAAAGGAAATTCAAAAACAACTACCTCACAACCGGTGAGGAAAAGATAGTTGCAGAACACCATCTAGAAACCAAAAATCTTAGTCGCACAACCGGCTACTGCTCCAAACCTGAGGCATTCACAAGAAAAGAATACCTCAGCAAGATTGTATAAGTAGTGATCAAAGATAAAAAAAAGGTTTGCAATAAACCAATCAGGAATAAGGGTTGTCAACCCAAATATAAGGAAGCTGATAGAACACACCAAAATAGCTATAAATAGTGATAAAAGATTTAAACTTATAAAGTCCAAGAGTAAGGAAATTGCACCAAGTGCGAAACGAAGCCATGCTTCGGGAATACCTGCTAGAGTAAGCAGAGCAACATATATCTATATAATACGAGGAAAAAAACTTAATAATTCAACTTATATGAATCATTAACACCGGAAGGAAATGGTCCTGAGTTAGTGGTCACATTGTCCAGCACAAACTTACAGACCCAAAACATTTCAAAAAGGTACTGTGGTGGTGGCAACATTGTCCAACACAACCAGACAGTCCAATTGTCTCAACAGGAAACTAGGATGGTGGCCTCTGATGACTACTTTTAGTCATCATTTTTAGGGTAATTTAGTAGCCTAAATACCTAAGTTTATTTATATTTTATGCTTGTTATTTCATGTTTTAATATCTAATTATAATATATTATAATTACTAGTTTTATTATAGTTTTATTGTTATGTCGCAATTTTATTTTATGTTATGATATAAAAATATATAGTTTTATTATATGTATTTTTATTATTATACTTGTTATGTTTTATCTTTTTAATCTCTAACTTTATTTATGTTTTATTTTATGTTATGTTATTTTTTCTTGTTTTGTTATGTTTATTATTGTTATGTTATGATATAATTATTAATATTATGTTCTAATGTCTAATGTTATTTGTTTTGTTTTATTTGTAGGTTCAAGCCCACCAAGAAGCTCTCCAACACACATGCAAGTCCATTTGGAGCAGCCCACTTCATCACCATGCAGCCCAAACCACAAGCTCGGCCATTATGCATGCACATGGAGCAGCCCATGCAACCAAAACCGAGCCTCCTCTCTCAAGCAAGCAGCCTGAGCCCATGCAAGCACTAGTGGAGCAGACCACCTAGCCTACCCGAGCCCAACAAGAGCAACCAAAACAGCCCACACAACATGCATGCACCCGGCCACTCTCTTCCCTCATCATTTAATATATTACATGCATTTTCTCACATGGCCGGCCACTCACCATGCACCTTGCCACCTCATTCATCACTCTCTCTCCCCTTTTTATTATTTTCTTCTCCACTTTATTTCCCATCCATTCCCCCTTGATTACTTATTTTATTTCTTTTTATTTTCCAAAATGACATGCATGCATGTAGCCCCCTCTCTTTCCTTCCATTTATTATCATACATTGCATACATGCCTCCTCTCTCCACCTTCAATTATTGCATGCATGAACCTTTCTCCTACATGACATGGCCGGCCACCCCCTTGGCTTCCCCCTCTTCATTTCCATCTAGAATGTTCTCCCTCTCCTATATAAAGGACCCCTTGCCTCTTGTTTATGGGAAGTAGTTTTTGGTTTGAAGTAGTTTTTGTTGCAAGTAGTTTTAGTTTAAAGTGAGATTTTTGTAGAGAGCAAGTGAGAGTCCTTTCCTTATTTCCTTGTTGTAGTTTTTATTGTAATCTCTTTTTTAGTAGATTAATTTTGTCTTGTTATAATTTTTGTGTACTTCTCTTTATTTAAGCAATGAAAACATTTTCTTCTTCTTTTATTTTGGTTTTCTTTCTTATCATGCGTAGCTAATTAGTTTTTGTGCCCGATCGCGATGATCTTTGCGATGAAATAACGCATTCTGAATTTTATGTTTGGATTTGTATTTTTCTATTTTTGATCCTCCCTTGATTTATTTTGTGTCGACTCCGTATTCCGGTGTACGGTAGTAGGCATCCGATCTCATATTTGAGTAGCCGAGAGGCTCGTGAATATAAAAGATCACTCAAGGAAGGAAGGAGTTGAACGCAACCCTAGAGATAGGATGACGTAAATCCTCCGGATTGGAGTCAAATCCAATAGTGCGGGTCACTTCGATAATGCGACTTTAGGCCATTTTGACTTGTAAAGAGATTTCGGTCAAAACGTCTACAAGTTAGGGGATTTAATGCTCTAGCGAGATTATTTCCTAATATCGGATCAGTCATGGTCTTAATAGATTTATAAATGCTAAACTAATTTTTTCTATTATTTTATTTCAAAGTGAATCGTCGATCGAGCACTCTTTTTGCAATAGTTTATTTCTCTTTAAGTTTAGTTCATTTTAATTTTCAAACTCATTAATCGTTTGGTAGGATAATAGAGTCGTTGTGAGTAATAGTACTTGCCTGCCCCGAGTTTTTAATACGACCTTGATACTACGATTTGACAGGTACGCTTGCCTGTTCGGGTTTTAGCCCATCAAGTTTTTAGCGCCGTTGTCGGGGATTTTTTTGGCAATATTATGAAAGCCTCGAATTTATTACTTCTACTAAAAAAACAAAAAAAATATTATCATTATTATTATTATTATTATATATTATAATCAACCCACATCATCTAATTTCTACCCAACCTAAAATCTCTCGAAAAGGGTAAGGGGCTTTAAGCGCCACCATTTTACCTAGTACCTTGCGAACCCTTCACCGGGTAGCCCTTGGGAAGTTCGGGAGCCAATCCATTAAAAAAAAATCTATTTTCAAAATATATATATATCTAAAAAAAACAAATCAAAAAAAATTATTAATTTTTCTTTTTTTGGTAACAGTTTCTTTTTATGGAATCGTCATATTTTTGCGCTTTTTGCGGGTCGCCCGACCACTTTTATTCTGAATGCCTTTCGGGAACCCCTCCCTCTCTTGATTTTAATTTTTCTGGGGAAGGTCAAACTGGCCAATTTGACCCTTACTCCAATTTTTGTCCAACTTGGGAGATGGGCAACCCGTATTTTTCTTATGATTTTGCCTCGCAAAACGCCGCGCCTCCAAATTTTAATTTTAATTCTATCGATAATGGGTATCTTGAATTGCAAACTTCTATTAATAATATTAATTCGCATTTTAAGACCATTATGGATTATCTTTCTCGTGAGGACACCTCTTTTTCTTCGTCTTCTTCTCCGTCTCCTCCAGTTTCTTCATGTAATGAGTCACCGGATATCCCGGCTTGTCTTATTCCTCTCGAGGAGGATAACTATTTGGATATCCCGGATTGTTTCCTTCCTCCTTTGGAAGACACCTCTATAGATATTCCGGTGTGCTTCTTACCCGTTGAGGATGACGAGATGTCTCGTATTTCTCCTTCTGAAGATGCTTGTGATTCCATCTCAAATTCAACTGTTCCAAATTTTTCTCTTTCTAGCGAATCTTTTTCTTCTTCTTCTTTTATTTTAGATGCTCCTCCTTTAGTTCTTTCTTCCCCTTCCTCTCCTAAAATTTCACAAGACTCTTCTTCTTCTTGTGAAATTTTTGATGATGAAATTTCTTCTTCTACTTCTTTTATCCCTTTTTCTATTTCTTCTTCTTTTTTTCTTCTTCTTTTGACGACCCCTTCTTTCCCGCTTTACATACGGCGGAGTTCTTCTATTACTTCGTCCGTTCATTTTTGGGCGTTATTCCTTTGGAGAATCCACCGCATGTCGGTGTGATTCTTCAATTTTTCTTTTTTCTAATTTACTCTCCTAAGCGCATACTTAGGGAGTTACCACTTCACCTTAATTTTTATTATCAATTTAGCTAACGAATAACGTCGGGCTCAGCCGACGTTAAATAGAGAGCGCTCTTGGGAGGCACCCCTTGCTTATCACTTTTTTTTCTTTTTCTTTTTCTTTTTCTTTTTTTGTTTTGTTTTGCAGGAATAAAACCCCCGGCAGTTCGTTTGGCTCCATCTTTCCCTCTCTTCCTTAGGCCGAAACCGGTGTCCAGCTCAAGCATGGGGGAGCAACATCTACATTCGGCCTTACGACTCCGGGGAAGTCGTTTTCTTTTTTTCTTCTTTACTTTTTTGTATCCCCCCTCCCCTTTCTTCTTCTTTTTTTTTCTTTCTTGTTTTTATTTTTCATTGAGAACAATGCAAAATTTAAGCATGGGGGAGGGTTTAGTTGTTTTATTTCTTTCTTTTCAAAAAAATGTTTTAAATTCTACAAAAAAAATGATTTAGTATAGTTTTATTAAGTTTTTTTTAGTACTGCTTTTATGTAGCCTTATCAAAAACCCAAAAAAATTAGAAAAATCAAAAATTCAAAAAAAAAGATCATATTTCAAAACCCAAAAAAAATGAAAAATGTCAAAAAAATCAAAAATATAATAAACCTCATGCTTAGCTTTTTGTTATTTTTAGAAATTTAGTTTGAGTTAGTTTATAAGCATTACTTTTTTATTTTGCTAATCTTTTATTTCATCATGTTTAGGTAAATCTAATATTTAGTGATTTAGTTTTGAGGATCATCTTATGATTTTACTTTGCTTAGAGTAATTTATTTAGCACTTTTTCTCTTTTATTTTAAATAGTTTCAATTTTGTAGTAATTTTGCTTAAATAATTTTGGATTCTAATGATTATTACCTCATGTTTTTAGATTCTTAGGAAATCTCAATCTACAAGTAGTTGCTCTCTAGTATTTTAATTTATTTTCTAAAATCTTGTTTAACCTCTTATCCTTTCCCTAATTCTCTTTTTTCTTTTTATTGTTAGATCATATGTCATGGGAATAAGGAGATGTTAGTTCCTTATTCTCTGGTACACATATGCAACCCAAAAATGAAGAGAGGAATTAAAAGTTCATATATGTCGGGGGAAGTGATAGGATGTTAGTCTATCATTTTCTAGTATTACATATATTATTAAAAAGAGAAAAATTGTGTGGGGTGTGAAAAAAAATATTTATGACCACCTCCAATCAAAGACCTCTTCATGTTTATTCCCTCCCTAAACCCCTTAGCTGATATTATTGTTCTTAGTCTTTGAATTAAAATATTGGGAGAGCATAAGTAGTAGGTTGTCTTCTTCCTTAAGTTTCTTTTAAGTCATGGTTTTTATAATCCCAATCTAACCTTGTTTGCATTTTACTCCATTTTGAATGCTAGTTAATTTATTAGAGAATTTTTGGCTAAATATTTCTCTCTTTTCACTTTAATTTCATAATTTAGGACTTAATTCTTAAATCCCTAAATTTTAATTTTGGCTAGATTTTGATGTAAATAAATTTTTAGTTTAATTGGAAATTTTATAATGCCTTATAAATATTTCTCTTCCTTTTGCTCTGGAATAGCAAAAGCCTAAGCATGGGGGAGTTTGATGACTACTTTTAGTCATCGTTTTTGGGGTAATTTAGTAGCCTAAATACCTAAGTTTATTTATATTTTATGCTTGTTATTTCATGTTTTAATATCTAATTATAATATATTATAATTACTAGTTTTATTATACTTTTATTGTTATGTCGCAATTTTATTTTATGTTAGGATATAAAAATATATAGTTTTATTATATGTATTTTTATTATTATACTTGTTATGTTTTATCTTTTTAATCTCTAACTTTATTTATGTTTTAATTAATGTTATGTTATTTTGTCTTGTTTTGTTATGTTTGTTATTGTTATGTTATGATATAATTATTAATATTATGTTCTAATGTCTAATGTTATTTGTTTTGTTTTATTTGTAGGTTCAAGCCCACCAAGAAGCTCTCCAACACACATGCAAGTCCATTTGGAGCAGCCCACTTCATCACCATGCAGCCCAAACCTCAAGCTCGGCCATTATGCAAGCACGTGGAGCAGCCCATGCAACCAAAACCGAGCCTCCTCTCTCAAGCAAGCAGCCCGAGCCCATGCAAGCACTAGTGGAGCAGCCCACCTAGCCTACCCGAGCCCAATAAGAGCAACCAAAGCAGCCCACACAACATGCATGCACCCGGCCACTCTCTTCCCTCATCATTTAATATATTACATGCATTTTCTCACATGGTCGGCCACTCACCATGCACCTTGCCACCTCATTCATCACTCTCTCTCCCCTTTTTATTATTTTCTTCTCCACTTTATTTCCCATCCATTCCCCCTTGATTACTTATTTTATTTCTTTTTATTTTCCAAAATGACATGCATGCATGTAGCCCCCTCTCTCTCCTTCCATTTATTATCATACATTGCATCCATGCCTCCTCTCTCCACCTTCATTTATTGCATGCATGAACCTTTCTCCTACATGACATGACGGCCACCCCCTTGGCTTCCCCTCTTCATTTCCATCTAGAATGTTCTCCCTCTCCTATATAAAGGACCCCTTGCCTCTTGTTTATGGGAAGTAGTTTTTGGTTTGAAGTAGTTTTTATTGCAAGTAGTTTTAGTTTAAAGTGAGATTTTTGTAGAGAGCAAGTGAGAGTCCTTTCCTTATTTCCTTGTTGTAGTTTTTATTGTAATCTCTTTTTTAGTAGATTAATTTTGTCTTGTTATAATTTTTGTGTACTTCTCTTTATTTAAGCAATGAAAACATTTTCTTCTTCTTTTATTTTGGTTTTCTTTCTTATCATGAGTAGCTAATTAGTTTTTGTGCCCGATCGCGAAGATCTTTGCGATGAAATAACGCATTCTGAATTTTATGTTTGGATTTGTATTTTTCTATTTTTGATCCTCCCTTGATTTATTTTGTGTCGACTCCGTATTCCGGTATACGGTAGTAGGCATCCGATCTCATATTTGAGTAGCCGAGAGGCTCGTGAATATGAAAGATCACTCAAGGAAGGAAGGAGTTGAACGCAACCCTAGAGATAGGATGACGTAAATCCTCCGGATTGGAGTCAAATCCAATAGTGCGGGTCACTTCGATAATGCGACTTTAGGCCATTTTGACTTGTAAAGAGATTTCGGTCAAAACGTCTACAAGTTAGGGGATTTAATGCTCTAGCGAGATTATTTCCTAATATCGGATCCGTCACGGTATTAATAAATTTACAAATGCTAAACTAATTTTTTCCGTTATTTTATTTCAAAGTGAATCGTCGATCGAGCACTCTTTTTGCAATAGTTTATTTCTCTTTAAGTTTAGTTCATTTTAATTTTCAAACTCATTATTCGTTCGATAGGATAATAGAGTCATTGTGAGTAATAGTACTTGCCTGCCCCGAGTTTTTAATACGACCTTGATACTACGATTCGACAGGTACGCTTGCCTGTTCGGGTTTTAGCCCATCAGCCTCAATATCCAACTCAACCCATCAATCCAAACATATTAACAAGGCACTGGGGTGATGGCCACTTTGTCCAACTTAACCCCACAGTCCAAAAAATATCTCTAGGAGTGTAATGATTCATAATTTGGCACTAGGTTGGGGGTCCTATATCCACTACCAACCAAAGGCCACACTTATCATCCATAAACACCTATAACCTCAACTAAGCCATATGAACTCTCCTTTGACATAAAGGAAAAAAGTTCCCAAGTAAACTCATTCTAAGCCATACCCAAGAAATTCCACTTAATTCGGCGAGAAATTTCTAAGTCCAGGCTGATTTGTCGAGTATACTCGACGAATACAAAAAATACACGACGAAACGTCTTAAAATACTAAGTCCAGGGAAAAGCGTCGAGTACACTCAACGCACTAAACGCCAAGCAAGATAACTCAACGAATACACCGTCACTCAACACCGCGTTGAGTCCACTCAACTCCTCGTTTAGTCCACTCAATGCCTCGTTGAGTCCACTCAACGCCTCGTTGAGTCCACTCAACCCCTCGTTGAGTCCACTAAACTCTTTAGACTTAGCTCCGAAGCTACTCAATGCAAAGGTTACACTCAATGCTGTCTCACTCAACGCTGTATTGATTGCATTCAGCACACTCAACGCTTTTGACTTAGTGCCAAACATCACTATACGCACTCAATGCCAACTAGCATTTCACGACGAATTCGTCGAGTTTACTCGACAAATTTAACTTAGGCTCAAGTATCACTCAACGCACTCAACACCATACCTAATCCACTCAACGCCAAGCCTCATACTCGACGAACTCAACGCTTGTTACTCCACGATTTTAACTTAGTCTATTACATCACTCAACGCCAAGCTAATATTCGTCGACTCAACGCCTAATACTCGACGATTTTAACTTAGTCTATTACATCACTCAACGCCAAGTTGATATTCGTCGACTCAACTCCTAATACTTGACGGATTGGACTTAACTCAACGCCAAGCATTACCCAATGAATTTTCCTCAGATAATCGACGAATTTGACTTTGCTCCTACTAAAACTCGCCGAATTTTACTTGGACAGATCTCAGCCTATATCTGACGACTCTAATTACTCATAATCGACGAATTTTAGATTACAGCCACTAATTTTACGTATTTATTTTTCTTAGAACCAAAATTAGCAAACTTGAACTTAATTACTATCATATATGATGAGTTTATACTTAGCCTATCAGTCTTTCATTTGTCGGATTAACCTAAACCAGCAGTCATGTGCACTCGATGAAATCTAAACTCTCATATACGATGAATTAGACTTGGTTTAACTGACATGAAATCAGCAGGTTAGAACCTATTAATAACTAAAAATGATGAATCCAACTTAGCCAAACAGTCAATGTACGACAATCTACCATGACTAACAATCCCATTACGACGAATGGCCTTTGACCGGAAGATTCACACCAAGCAGCAGGTTGATTGAGGCCAAACCCTACCCTAAAACTAATTTTTGTACAGGGTGAGAATCAGGATAATAGGAAACAAAGAACAAGCAAGGGGAAAACCACCACTTGCCTCAAACCTTACCGAACTTAGAAACACCAGCACTTCTCCTCACGGATCTAGCCAGAAAACACCAAAGCAGCAATTCCTGAAACTTTTCAGGATGAAAGAGGGTCAAAACTGCATACCTAAATCTCTAAAAATCGATGAAACGTGACAAACTCACCGTAAAAATCCAGATCGTGGTGAGAGCAATCCTAATCTACCCTCTAATAACGGTTTTATGCACCGGAGCTCCTAAAATCGACAGCCAAAGGCTCTCCAAAGACCGCCTATTTCTCTTTTTCACAAAATAGTCGACAGTTTCAGGAAGAATACGATGAATAAGGTTTATGTCTAATCAGAGGCTATTTATATGGAATAAATAATATAATATAATAATATATTATTATTATAATTAAAACATCCAAATGACCAAAAATCGTACTAACTCGGGTTTCTACGAAAATCGCACCATAATTAAATATCGACGTTACGAATCCAACGGTGAAGTTGGAACTAAGATCCGACAAACCAAACTCACGTAAAATTCTGCCGAAGTCAAAACACAACCATTCCCAAAAAGGCTCCGACGTGTTCAAAAAAAACCCCGGCTCGCAAGGGAATATCAAAAATCACAAGAAATTAGCCATGCTAACATTCTAAGTTAAAACCTTGGGTACCAATGAGCAAAAAGCCACGCTCCAACAACGAAACCCATTAAATAAGCGTCTAAGTAACACCATGACGTCAAAATACGTCACTAAAGAATTTAAATAAACCTTGGAAAAAATCAGGGGTGTTACATGACACTTCCACCAGCGGCCACATCGGCGAGGCCCGTGGGACTCACTACCCTGCTTGAAAATAAGCGGTCCATAATATATTAACATAGAGTGTTATGCTAGGCTGTGAATGCCTACGATGTGTGCGCAGCTGTGAATGCCTGCGATGTATACGCGACTATGAATGTTTGTGATGTTTATATCGGTTGTGAACACCTGCTATGCTGCTATGCTAGTGGAGCCTAAATCATAATAGATGTATATTGCTGATGTTAATCCAGTTATACCATGCTACACCTCTTTTGGTTGAACCTAGCTTATTTATGAAATGATGTGCTAACCCTCTCTTACTTCAACTTTCTTCTTTCATTAGGTGTGTGCGTGTAACGCCCCTGAACCTCAAAAGAGGGATGGGTGGCATTTTGAGCCAAGTTTGGGATTTGGTGGATGTGACACGGCCTGGGACACAGGCGTTTCCCAGGGGCGTATCGTGCTCGGGTTCAGTGATGGTCGTGTGGTCGACGAAATTACATTCAACGGTCGTCGGGGCAGTGAACACGGCCTGGGACATGGGCGTGTCCCAGGGTGTGTCAGCCACTCGATGCCTCAGCACTAAACGCTTTTCACTCAACGAGCGTCGAGTGAGGGCACATGGCCTGCGACACGGGCGTGTCCATGGCCGTGTCCTGCTCGGGTGATTTGCGGGTTTGTGCTAAGGAAGCTACATGGACTGGGACACGGGTGTGTCCCAGGGCGTGTCTAGCACACAACATGTGACACGGGCGTGTCACATGGCCGTGTCGTGCTCTGGATGTTTTGGTCCTGAGTTGATGGAGGAACACGCCCAGCTACACGGGCGTGTACTGAATGGCACGGGCGTGTCAAGCCTGACACGGGCGTGTCGAGTGCCCATGTTCTTTTCGGGACGCAATAGTTTTGAAGACAAATGAGTTACACGGCCTTGGACACGGGCGTGTTGCAAGCCGTGTTCGGCCCAGGAAGTTTATTTTTAGGGCAAATCGTGGTCGTTCGTTTCTTTATTTTGAGATCTAACGGCTCAGGCCTCTCCATGCTAGGGTTAAGGCTGGGATTGGGGGTTTAAACTCTCATATTCCATTGGCCATTCTCTATTTAAATCCTAGAGAGAAGGGAGAGCAAGGAGGAAGAAGGAAGAGGGAGATCCGGTCGCCGGAGGAGATTCAGAGCGCCAAATCGCAAACTGAGCCCAGATCTGTAGAGGCAAGATCATCGCAGTGCTTTTCATCCGCATAGTTTTCCATGGCGTCGAAGAGGAAGGCTAGGGTAACATTTCTCATCTTGAGCATGTGAAGCTCTTCTTCTTTTGTATAGGAAAACCCTATCCCGCGAGTGTGCGGCGAGGTTGCGGTATTCCTTGGGGTAGATATGTAAATTCCCCTTTGTTTAGAGTTCGGAATCGAAGTACGGGCATAGGCATGGTGTGTGAAGCCTATCCAGACATGTTAGTATGGATCAGTGATGATTTGTTATGCATTGTTAGCCGGAGAAGACTCTGTGCCTTTGGTTGTTTTCGGGTTTCTACGTGGTAGATTGTAGTAGGGATCCTTGGGGATTAACCCCATTGAGCACCCGGAAATCTTGGCAGAAGCGTGATTTTGCTATCTTTGGTGGCCCGGGAGCCATCTTTGTACATAACCGGGTTATGTACTTTGGTCGATCAATTTATGGGCTACGGGGAAACTTAGCTCGCGCCGATGACTTTTATTGTCGTGGCAATGTAAGCAGCGAGTTATGTGAAACTGTACCTGCTCTATGTGGTTCGGTTAAGTGGCCTGCCGATGGCATAAAGGTAGGGTCTTAGGCTTCGGCCATGAAGACTTTATTGCTCACGAGATTTGTGTCCCGAGGGCAGTGGTGGACCGAGTCCACCGTGTAAGTGCCCTAAGAGCACGGGGTGTGCAGCTGTCTGTGCCTACACCTGTGGTGAAGTGTGCTAAAATTGTACTTTTGCAATTTTGTTTGTTTATACTAATACAAGTGCAGGGAAGAAGCTTTGACGCCCCGAGTTTGGGGAGGAATCATTATAATTTGGTCAGCTCTAGCTGATCGTTATTCTTGTTTGCCACCGTTGCGGTGATTTGTGCTTGCAGGTGCTGCGGAGCCGAGCGGCAAATAGCGGGCCAAAGCCCAAGTTGCTGAGCTGGTCCTCGAAGGCCTTGTTAGTTTACTTATTTAAATCATGTGTGGCCGGCCCGCGAGCCGAAGTTTGTAAAACACTATTTATTTAAGTGAACTATTGTAAGGCCATAAGGCCAGTACATTTGTATATTCTGTACTTCATTCTTACTGGGTTTTTGTTAGTGGACATTCGTGCTTGTGCTGGGTTCTTTCCTTTGCAACATAATAATTTACTTCCGCAAAACGCTCTGTGTAGGACGTGTGTGTTGGTTGAATGGTTTCATTGAGTAACCCACCGGTCTGTCCATGGTATATGGCGTCGGGCCCCGGCCGGACCTACTACTATATGTTATGTGACGGATAGGGGTGTTACAATTTGGTATCAGACTACCGGTTTCGGTCAAGTTTAAATGAATTCTTGGGTGAATTCACTTTAAGGGGTGGTGAGCACATGTGTGTGCGTCATCGTTATAACATGAAAAGACCCCATGAATGTCCACTTAGGAATGAAAATACACATGTTTGAGGAACCTGCGTGTTCTTATAATTGCTTTTTGTAATGTTTTTTGGTCGATTATCGGTGTTTTGTATGACTATAGGTGGCCAGGAGTGGTGTGGGGCCGTCAAAACGTCCTGTTTCTGAGGCGAGTAGCGCACCAAATGATGCGCCGGCAACACCTCCTTCGGCTGAGACCATACGATTGGTAGCAGAGGCAGTGTTTGCGATGATTAATGCGTAGCCTGCGAGACAGGTGCAGCAGCCTGCCCCTGCTGTGGAGCAAGTACCACTCCAAGCAGCGGAGCCAAGGAGAGTGGAGTAGCTTGTAGTGGAGCCAGTGTTGCCTAGGAGAGCAGCAGAGAAATAGCTCAAGCACGTTATGGGCTTCAATCCACCAGTGTTCTCGGGGACGGGAACCCCAACACAAGCAGAGGATTGGCTCTCCAGAGTCAAGAGAGTGTTGATAGCTACTAAGATGAAAGAGTGGAAGAAGACCACAATTACCACATTCTTGCTGGATGGTGACGCAAGACTATGGTGGGAAGGCTTGGAGCTACACCATCTGAGGGGTAGACAACTTACTGACGTCTCGATAGAGTAATTTTTCGAGACTGTTCTTGGCTCGCTACCTCCCCTCGGCTCAAAGGATTGCTTTGGAAAATGAGTTCCAGAGGTTGGTTCAAGGAGATAGTACCGTGGATGAGTATCTCCACGAGTTTACTCGTTTAGGTCGGTATGCAGGCGCTACCTTCCCTGATGATGAGCGCAAGACAAATCGATTCTACGGAGGTCTGAGAGATAATTTGAGACTGTTACTTTCGGGGCCTATGGCGCGGGGTTTCCTGACCTTGGTCAACACGGCCCGGTCTTTGGAAAAATACATGAAGAACGTATAGGCTAAGAAGGACTCTAACGAGAAGGGTTCGGAGTTCAAAAGGCCGAACTCCTCAAAATCGGTGTTCCGAAAATGGAATAAGAAGGCTAGGGCTTCGGGCCCAGCCCCTTCTTTGGGTGCTTCTGGGGCGACAATAGTTCAAACCTCGGGTGCATGTTATACTTGTGGAAAGCCGGGGCACTATGCCCGAGATTGTCGGAAAGGACATGCAAAGTCCGAGAGTAAGCTGGGAGTAACTTATGAAGAAAAGGGCAAGGCGGTGGAGTCAACCGAATCCCACTATGCTCCGACTCAACCAAGATTCTATATTCTGGGCCAGCAGGAGGCCATCAAACAGGCAGACGTGGTGACAGGTACGGTTTAAATTTATAGCAAGTTAGCTTTAAATATTGTTACCTAGTGCTTGTTAGCTTATTACTATTTGTATAGGCTTTGTCCTGATTTGCGATAGTCCGGCAAGAGCATTATTCGATATGGGAGCTTCGAACTCCTTTTTGTATGAAGGTTTCATATCGCGCATCGGAGTCCCTTCTTCGATGGCGAAGGACAAATTGTACGTGTTGCTGTCAAATGGGTGTTCTATGCGTGTGGACAGAGTATGTGTCGTAAAGACCTGTATTGGAAGTAAGGAGTTTGACTTAGTAGCGTTGTTACTGCCGCTAGTAGAGTTTGACGTCATCTTCGGTATGGACTGGCTTTCGGAGCAGAAGGCATTCATAGATTGCAACTGCAAGGAAGTCAAGCTGGGTACTGGGCGGGAGAAAATGTTTGCGGGACTGAAGGGGTCGAGCAAGACACAAATGTCTGCTCTTCAGGTGGTCAAGGCAATTCGTGCTGGCGCAGAGCTGTTCTTCACGTTATTGGAGGCTGTAAAGCCTAAGCTCACTTTGGTTAATATCCACGTAGTATGCGAGTACCCCGATGTGTTCCCGGACAATCTTCCCGGAGCCCCGCCTCAGCGGGAGATCGATTTCACGATCGAGCTAGTGCCAGGTGCCAAACCTGTGTCACGCTCTCCTCATAGGTTGGCACCTAAGGAGATGGCGGAGCTAAAGGTTCAACTCGAGGAGTTATTGGAGCAAGGGTATGTGCGCCCAAGTTCGTCGCCTTGGAGCGCACTGGTCCTCTTTGTTAAGAAGAAAGACAGGAGTTTGTGGCTGTGTATCGACTACAGAGAATTGAACAAGTTAACAGAAGAGAACAAATACCTAATCCCAAGGATTGATGATCTGTTTGATCAGTTAGTTAGGTCATCGGTATATTCAAAATTGGATCTGAAGTCCGTTTACTATCAGTTGAGGTTAAGGGAGAGTGATATCCCAAAGACAGCGTTCAGCACGAGGTATGGGCATTTCGATTTTATAGTCATGCCTTTTGGGCTGACTAATGCGCCATCAGTGTTTATGGATTTGATGAACAGAACGTTCAGGGAGTACCTAGACCATTTTGTGATCGTCTTTATTGACGACATATTGGTGTACTCGCAGTGCGAAGAAGATCACTTCAAGCATCTGCATTTGGTTTTGTAGACGCTGAGGAGGAATGAACTATACGCAAAGTTCTCCAAATGCGAGTTCTGGTTGTCCTCAGTGGCGTTCCTTGGTCACATAGTCAGTGGTGAAGGGATTGCGGTAGATCCAGCGAAGATAGCTGCGATACGGGAGTGACCTGTGTTGTCTACCGTAGCGGAAGTCCGGAGTTTTTTGGGGCTTGCTTGCTATTCCAGGCACTTCGTAGAGAACTTCTCGCGGATAGCGCTACCTCTCACGACGTTGACAAGGAAAGATCAGAAGTTTGTATGGATGCAGGAGTGCGCGCAAGCTTTCGAAGAGTTGAAGAGTCGGTTGACCACGACACCAGTGCTAAGTTCGCCGAGTGGGACCGAAGGTTTTGAGATATACAGCGATGCCTCAGGCAATTGTTTGGGTTGCGTGCTGCTGTAGCATGGTAGTGTTATTGTGTATGGCTCACGTCAGCTGAAAGTGCACGAAAGGAATTACCCAGTCCATGACTTGGAGTTAGCGGCCGTGATTTTTGCGCTAAAGCTGTGGAGGCATTATTTGTACGGCGTAAAGGTCAATATTTATACCGACCACAAGAGCTTGAAATACATGTTGGATCAGAAGGATCTGAACATAAGACAGCGGAGGTGGATGGAGTTCCTGGGGGACTATACGTTCAAAATTCATTATGTGCCCGGGAAAGGCAATGCAGTTGCGGATGCGTTGAGTCGTAGGGCTCCCGCCCAAGCCAACTGGTTGTCGATTCATGATGAGCGGTTGATTTGGGAGTTGGAGGCGTTAGAGATCTGTTGTGTTGACAAGCAGACTAGCGCCGAAGCGTTATTGAACTGGACAGAAGTTTAGTATGATCTGGCTGATCGGATTCGGCAGGCTATGGATTTGGATAGCAGCATGAAAGAAATCATGGATGCAACTTCGGATGGGTCAAATTCCCAATTTATAGTTGAAGATGGACTGCTAAGGAAGGACAATCGTTTGTGCGTCCCAAATGTGGGTAATTTACGGGTGGAGTTTATGTACGAGGCTCATCAAACCAAGTACTCAATTCATCCAGGGGGAACGAAGATGTACCAAGATCTGAATAAGTTGTTTTGGTGGTCAGGACTCAAGAAGGGTGTGGCACTATATGTAGCTAAATGTCAGACTTGCACCTTAGTGAAGGCAAAGTGCCAAAAATCGGGGGTTTCTTGAAATCTTTGCCAATTCCGGAGTGGAAGTTCGACGACATTTCGATAGACTTTGTGCATGGATTGCCAAGGTAGCAGAAGGGAAACGATGTCATCTGGGTGATCGTAGATCGGTTAACAAAAGTGTCGCACTTCATTCCACATAAGATGGATGGTTCGGTGGAGAAACTGGCGAAGCTGTATGTGGATAATATAGTCAGACTGCACGGTGTGCCCCGCAGCATCGTGAGCGATAGAGATGGACGTTTCACATCCAATGACTGGAGGTTGGTGCAGCAAATTCTGGGAACTAAGTTGAAGTTCAGCACATCCTTTCATCCGCAGATGGATGGGCAGACCGAGAGGGTCAATAGGACGATTGAGGACATGCTTCGCATGTGTGTCTTGACTTCGAAAAGCAGTGGGAAGACCATCTGTATTTGGTGGAGTTTGCGTACAACAACAGCTACCAAGCGAGCATTTAAATGGTGCCCTTCGAGGCCCTATATGGTAGAAAGTGTCGCACGTCATTGTCGTGGCTGAAAACGGGTGAGGCAAGGTTGTACAAAAAGAAAGAGGTGGAAAACGCTACATCTTTGGTGCGAACCGTTCGAGTGCGTTTGTTGATCGCTCGGGATAGACAAGCTAAGTACTACAATGCCAAGCATCGGAACGTGCAGTTCGCGGTTGGCGATTGGGTGTACTTGAATTTAAAGCCGTTCAAGGGTGTTTCACGGGTACGACGCTTGAAGAAGCTGAGCCCGAGGTACCTTGGACCATTTGAGATCCTGGAGCGGATCGGCGAAGCGACTTATCGTCTAAAGCTATCGATGGAGTTGAGTGGTCTACACGATGTATTCCACATATCAGTGTTGTGGAAGGTGGTGCAAGAGCCTTCGCAAGTGATCGCAGGTTATTAAGTACTGGTGGACGAAGGGTTGACGACGAGGGTCAAGCCCGTTCGTATTGAGGACTCTTAAGTCAAGCGACTTCGTAACAAGGAGATCAGGATGGTCATGGTCCATTAGGATAATTGCGGTCGTAAGGAGCTCTCTTGGGAACAGGAGCAGACCATGCTTGAGGAGTACCCAGAGTTATTCCACTCAGGTATCGCTTTTGGTTTTGTGTATCTTTTTCTTTCGGTAATTTCGTGGACGAAATTCTTTTAAGAGGGAGAGAGATGTAATGCCCCGAAACTCAAAAGAGGGACGGGTGGCATTTTGAGCCAAGTATGGGATTTGGTGGAGGTGACACGGCCTGGGACACGGGCGTGTCCCAGGGGCGTGTCGTGCTCGGGTTCGGCGATGGTCGTGTGGTCGACGAAATTGCAGTCAACGGTCGTCGGGGCAGTGAACACGGCCTGGAATACGAGCGTGTCCCAGGGCGTGTCAGCCACTCGACGCCTCAGCACTCAACACTTTTCACTCAACGAGCGTCGAGTGAGGGCACACGGCCTGTGACACGGGCGTGTCCATGGCCGTGTCCTGCTTGGGTGATTTGGGGGTTTGTGCTGAGGAAGCTATATGGCTTGGGACACGGGCGTGTCCCAGGGCATGTCTAGCACACGGCATGTGACACGGGTGTGTCATATGGCCATGTCATGCTCTGGATGTTTTGGTCCTGAGTCTATGGAGGAACACACCCAGCTACACGGGCGTGTACTGAATGACACAAGCGTGTCAAGCCTGACACGGGCGTGTCGAGTGCCCGTGTTCTTTTCGGGACGCGACAGTTTTGACGGCAAATGTGTTACACGGCCTTGGACACGGGCGTGTCGCAAGCCGTGTTCGGCCAAGGAAGTTTATTTTCAGGGAGAATCGTGGCCGTTCGTTTCCTTATTTTGGTATCTAACGGCTCAGGCCTCTCCATGCTAGGGTTAAGGCTGGGATTGGGGGTTTAAACTCTCATATTCCTTTTGCCATTCTCTTTTTAAATCCTAGCGAGAAGGGAGAGCAAGGAGGAAGAAGGAAGAGGGAGATCCGGTTGCCGGAGGAGATTCGAAGCGCCAAATCGCAAACCGAGCCCAGATCTGCGGAGGCAAGATCATCGTGGTGCTTTTCATCCGCATAGTTTTCCATGGCGCCGAATAGGAACGCTAGGGTAACGATTCTCATCTTAATAAGGTGAAGCTCTTCTTCTTTTGCATAGGAAAACCCTCTCCCACCAGTGTGCGACGAGTTTGCGGTATTCCTTGGGGTAGATATGTAAAGTCTTGCTTGTTTAGAGTCCGGAATCGAAGTACAGGCATAGGCATGGTTTGTGAAGCCTACCCGGACATGTTGGTCTTGATAGGTTATGATTTGATATGCATTGTTAGCCGGAGAAGACTCCATGCCTTTGGTTATTTTCGAGTTTCTACGTGGTAGATTGCAGTAGGGATCCTTGGGGATTAACCCCAAGGCGCACCCGGAAATATGGGCAGAAGCGTTATTCTGCCATCTTTGGTGGCCTGGGATCCATCTTTGTACATAACCGGGTTATGTACTTTGGTCGATCAATTTACGGGCTACGGGGAAACTTAGCTTGCGCCGATGACTTTTATTGTCGTGGCAGTGTGAGCAGCGAGTTGAGTGAAACCGTACCTGCTCTATGTGGTTCGGTTTAGTGGCATGTCGATGGCATAGAGGGAGGGTCTTCGGCTTCAGCCATGAAGACTTTATTTCTCACGAGATTTCCGTCTTGGGGGCGGTGGTGGACCGAGTCCACCGTGTAAGTGCCCTGAGAGCATGGGGTGTGCAGCCATTTGTGCCTACACCTGTGGTGAAGTGTGCTTAAATTGTACTTTCGCAATCCTGTTTGTTTATACTAATACAAGTGCAGGGAAGAAGCTTTGCCGCCCCGAGTTTGGCGGCGGAATCGTTATAATTTGGTCAGCTTTAGCTGATCGTTATTCTTGTTTGACACCATTGTGGTGATTTGTGCTTGCATGTGCTGCGGAGCCGAGCGGCAAATAGCGGGCCAAAGCCCAAGTTGCTGAGCCGACCCTCGAAGTCATTGTTTGTTTACTTATTTAAATCATGTGTGGACGGCCTGCGAGCCGAAATTGGTAAAACACTATTTATTTAAGTGAACTGTTGTAAGGCAATAAGGCCAGTACATTTGTGTATTTTGTACTTCATTCCTACTAGGTTTTTGTTAGTGAACATTCGTGCTTGTGCTGGGTTCTTTCCTTTGCAACATAATAATTTACTTCCACTAGACGCTCTGTGTAGGATGTGTGTGTTGGTTGAATGGTTTCATTGAGTAACCCACCGGTCTGTCCGTGGTATATGTCGTCGGGCTCCGGCCAGACCTACTACTATATGCTATGTGATGGATAGGGGTGTTACAGTGTGCTCATCCACAGGATATGGATTCGGGGAGGAGATTTGATTCGACTTAGCTCTGTGACTAACGGTTATTTTCATAACCATTCACAAGAGATGGAGCATCGTAGTGAGCAGGTGTTGCAGGACGATATGCTAGCTGATAGGACTATCGGTGCAAAAGCACCCCCATCATCTGTAGATTTTTGAGGCGTGAGTACTAGCGAGTAGAGTTGAGAGAGAAAGGAGTTACTAGTTATAGTACTTCATAGCCTATAGGCTTCGTTTATAAATAGTGGTTACGACCATTTTGCACTCCCTTGTAAATATATATTATTATATATATATTTATTGGGGCTTCCTATTAATGCTTCTGCTAAACTCTGTGATGTGATGTGAATGTTGTGATTCAAACTGAGCAAGGTGGCCAACTAGTGCTTAATAGTGTGGGTTAATACCCATTTAGAACACTGGGTGGACGTCTTGGGCAAGTATGATCCCCCTGCCCAACCTGGGCAAAGTTTTGGGGGTGGGTCTTATAAATGGATCAGAGCCATCATGATCCCTCCTTGTGGAGCAGTCTCATGATCCCTCTATACCTGGCTTCATTCTTTGGTTCGGGACAAACCGTGCAACGGAAGCCTAATAGACCCTAGTGTAAAGGCTTAGGGATTCTAGACTGTGCGATAGCAAGCCCACACACATTTTTTTTCGCTTTGTTAGTCTTTTGCAAATTTCTCCTACTTTTGTAAAATATTAACACTTGTTTCCTGTTACTTCTCTAGATACCAGAGTCTAGTAATGGGAGATCCTCCTCCGGAGGATTTGCCCCTGCCACCCCACCTCCAGACCCGGTTGCCCCTATTGCTGTACCGTTTTCCGACACCGACTTGGGGCAAACATTGATCGCTATCTTGTCAACCTTCCGTACAGCCTTGGTACAGCCACCGCAGTAGTTATTAGTACCCACTGACCTACTGATGACCTTCCGGGGGCTAAGGCCTCCCACCTTCAGAGGTACGGAGACTACCATATAGGAAGAGGAATGGGTTGAGCGTGTAGAGGAGATGTTAGTAGGAATGATGTGCCTTGCAGTAGCTGCAGTGTCACTAATGGTGACCTTTTTGAGGGATATGCTAGAGACTAGTGGAGAGTGGCCAGCCACTCGACATTCAGAGGATGACCGTTGAGCACTATCCTTTGGGGGGAGTTTTCATAGACTTTTATAGAGAACTTCATCTCGGACGCCGACTGAGTTACACTATAGGAGAGGTTCCTGCACATCCGTCAGGGTGACCGGATAGTGCCAGACTATGAGAGAGAGGTCATCCACCTTGCACATTTTGCTAGAAACTTAACATCCATAGACAGTGATAGGTCTGCTCGCTTCTACCGAGGCTTGTGAGATGACTTGAGGCAGGCCTTAATCATGATCTCTCATTCCACCTTCCACACCATAATGACTCATGCCGCTGCATTAGAGTTACACCAGAGGATGGTGGCCCAGTAACGCTGTGGACAGGTTGAGGTCTCTAGAGGTAAGAGACAAGATAGAGGAGCTGCTCCCAACAGACAAAAGAGAGACCGCAGAAAGAGATAGCGCAGACAGCCTTATAGGCACCCACCAGCACCACCAGAACCCCCAGCACCGCAGTAGGAGCCTAGTCTAACTCCAGTACTACAACCCACACAAGTAGCTCGACGAGATGTTCCCTTTGCAGGGAACTGATTTCTCTGCTAGCAGCCAGGACACATGAGGGCTTCTACCCGCAGGCGGCAGGAAGGCCAGGATTAGGAGCAATTCAGTGAGGAAATGTAGTGTGAGGATAGGGCTAGATAGGCCGCATAGGTAGAGCTGGTAGGAGAGGTCAGCAGGGTCTTGTATCGCACTTGGAGGCCTACGCACTAGACCTTCAGCATGAACCAGCCCCCTTATGTAGTGATAGGTATATATCGTAGATGCTAGAGATACATGAGATATCTGTACCTATGTTTTAGACTTTATACATAGGTATGTCTACATCGGTTATATGTTTTGTTAAAAGATATGTTTATACTCTATACTTCTTCAGGACTACTTTTGGTAGAAGGACGCGCCACGAAAACTCTCTTTGATGCTGGAGCAACACACTCCTTTGTATCTCAGGACTTTATTACAACTATTGAAAATTGTTGGGTATTGTATCCTCAATAACCCTGATTTGAAAAAGGGTCTAGTTAAGCTAACATGAATTGTGACTATATTTGATAATGCATTTTTAGTTATGTACATGCAGGTTTATAATGCTAAGTACACACCAATGTCAGGTTACAGTGGGTCAGTAAACACGGGACTATACAATGTAAATCCTTATTATATAGGCCATTGTGTTGGCTCACGTGTAATATCTCTATTGGAGTGTACTTCTATTCCAAGTACATGAGGAGGTTCAAGGAAGAAGAAGATCTCAAACTCAATAGAACAGAATTTTACCCACGTAAAATTCATCGAGTATCGTAAGAGATATCCGTCGAATTCGGCATATATACTTACCATCACTCGTCGAATTCATCTTATATACTTGTGGTGAAATATCTGGAAATATTGGAAAAATAGTTAAGTCAAATCTGTCAAGTATCATCAAGTATACTCATCGAATTAATCGAATGTATCTAACGATACTCACAGAATTCGTCGAATATACATGACGATATATGTCGAATTCGTCGAATAATCTCGACGCTACTTCTCTGATTTTCTTAAGGCAAATTCATTGAGTGTATCTTGGCATCGAGAGCGTCGAGTGCATCTTGGAGTCGAGAGCATCGAGTTCATCTTGGTGTCGAGTGAATCTTGGCGTCGACAGCATCGAGAGCGTTGACTTTATTAGCCTATACTCGACGAATTCGTCGAGTATACTAGCTGATACTCGATGAATTCATTGAGTATGACTCCAGCCTTGGCGTTGAGTGGCTAGCCAGCTTGAGCTGAGTTTCTCTAAGTCAAATTCATCATATATCAATGAAAATTCGGCGAGTATACTAGTGATACTCGACGATACTCGACGAATATGACTTAGGTCATTTTTCCAACAATTTTTCAAAACCAGGCTCGAGTTGCGGCGACCATGCAGAGTGTTTTCTGGGTCTCATTTTTGGAAATTTCTTTATAGTCGTTGCTATTGAAAGATTTCTATATATATTTAGGATGGATTCCTAATCTTGCTAATTGTTTTATTGCTCTTATTTTTCAAATCGAGAATTTTTCCAAAAAGAACAAACCCATCGGCTTCCTGTGCGATACACGACATCTTCGTTTGTCCGGCAACCACGAACTCTACATGATTCATTCTTCATCAATCTCTACGACTGGATTGCAACTCTTTGAAGATTTCTATTCCTCTATATCTAGTCAATTGAAGATTCAAGATTCAAGGTCTTCCAAGAATTTCTACTTTCCGAGTTCTCCAGAATTTTCAAGATCTACCTCTTTGAAGAACGTCAGAGTGAAGACTAGTAATCTTTATTAAATTGTAATATTCCTTTACATATTGTAGGAGATTTTTCTACGAGTTGTAGATCCGTTTGTGGATCGATTTGTAGATCCGTTTGTGGATCTATTTATAGATCCGTGTATGGATCTAGTCATAGATCCATTATTGGATCGAGTTATAGGAGAGGTTGTTCTCCGAGTGGTAGGAGGTTTGTCTCCGAGTTGTAGGAGTTGCGGCTCTGAGGTATAAGATTTGAAGAAATCTGAGTTTGGTGAAGTAGCCGAATCTAGCCCTTTTTCTTAGATAAGCGTGGCGGGAAAGTGGACGTACCCAACTCGGGGAACTACTATAAATCTCGGTGCTTGTGTGCTTAATTTTTAAGTAGTTTTATTCCACGAAAAGACACAGACATTACCTATTCACCCCCCTCTAGGTGATTAAGGTAGATGCTAGATACTTTCAATTGGTATCAGAGGGGCATTTTGTTCGATATAAGGTTAACACCTTGAACAAGATCCCAGATCTACCGTCAAGAGATTCCGCTTAGTAGCCATGGACAGAAGCAAGGAAATGTCTTCTATGAAGTTACCAGTGCGCACCAAAGAGAACTTTCCTATGTGGAAAGTACGAGTCAGGTTCTTCATGGAAGTAGCAAATCCGAGAATTTTTCAGATTGTGGAAGAAGGACCGCATATACCTACATAGGCCTCAGCCCTGAACCCAGCTATCATGATCCCCAAGAAGATGATGGATCTCACTAAATATGAAATTGCCCTAGTCTCCTTAGACAAAAAGGCAAAGAATATTATAGCTAGTGTAGTGGACGATTCAATGTTACAAAATTTATTCCACTGCAAATCTGCCAAGGAGATGTGGGACTGCCTAATAGTTCTGATGGAAGGAACAAAAGAAGTTAGAGATGATCACAGATCGTTGCAGAATCAAGAGTACGAAGCATTCAAGCAGGGACCAAATGACACTATTGCAGACAGCTTCGAGAAATTCTTCAAGATTGTCAATGATCTCAAAAACTATGGCTGCGCCTTCACTAATGATGAATTGAACGAAAAATTCCTCAGATCATTGACAAAGGACTGGGACATTAAAGTGGTAGTCATTAGGGAGTTTGGGAAGTTGCCTGAGATTGACCCTCAGAATCTATTTGGAAAGCTTCTCTCCTGCGAGCTTCAAATGAACACCAGAAAGAAGGAGGAGCAAAGCAGTAGGACTTCAAGTAGAGAGAAGTCAGTTGCCCTGAAGTCTGAAGGTTCGAGGAAGTCTAAAGCCGTGTCATCAGTATGGATACGTGCTCCAGACACCCCATAAGACTCTGAGCCAAGCACATCAGGCTCTGAGCTATCTATTGGGGAGTTCTCCCTTATCTCTAAGTAGTTCAAGAAACTGCTCAGCAAGAGGAGATAAATGAAGAATCATTCATCCTCCACTGACTTCAGAAGATCACATTGTGATGGTGATCGCTCCAAGAAAAGCTACAACAAGGAGGACAGGTTTAAATCTAAACCAAGTAAATTGTTATTCTCTAACGTTGTTTGTTATTGTTGTAATAAGCCAGGACACAAGATTGTGGAGTGATCAGTTTTTCAAAGGTAAAAGGAAGGAAAAGAAAAGCTTCATCGCCAAGAAGTCCAAGACTCTTAATGATAGAAACTCAAGTTAATCCAGTTCAGAGGACAAAGTAGCTTACTTCGGGCTTATGGCTCGATCAGATAAGGAAGTTGGCGACTCAGAGTATCACGAGAAGGTAAACTCGCGCACGATACTCTCAAAATCATAAACGTCAACTAATGGTCATGAAGGCTTTTCCTCTGAGGAAGAGGATTCTGAATTAATGGTTCAGCATGAGAACCTTTTGAAAGCATTTGACAAATGCCGCAAGGTAGTCAAAACGCAGTTGAAAGAGATTGCCTCCCTCATGGCAGTGGAAACAAGTCTGAAGGAGGAAATTGCAAAATTACTTCCTCTCAGAGAGGAAGTCCACTCTTTGAAAGAGGAACTCAAATGCTCTGCTGAAACATTGAATCTGAAGGAGAAATACCTTGATGAGCTAGAGGAAAAGCTCTTGTGGAGAGAAAACTTGTGGAAAGTTACTCCAAGCCGAGGACTATTCTTCCCCTCATTGATGAGTTTTCGGCTCTGAAGATGGGTAGTGGTCTTGGCCACGTAACTGGTAAAGGTAAGCCTGCCAAGAAAGCCAGTGTCAAAGAAAAGTGGATAGCACCACTAGGTCAACCCTCAATTAAGAAGGTAATCTTCCCGACGAACAAGTTTGACCTTGAGTCGTCCTACGGTCATCTTGCTAGGCCTACTTATACAAAGCCCAAGAACCGATACTAGGGATGGACCTGTCTCCCCAAGGCTATGGTGCCAGTTTGTTCAAGGCACCTTATGAAGAGATTCAACTTCAGAATTATAGTCCATATGTTCATGGACAAAACTATAAGAAGGCACCAAAAGCTAAGACTTTTGCACCTAAGGTAAAGGGATGGAGAAGCCCTGTGGCTGTTGCAAACAGGAGGCTTCCACCTCCAAGTATGTTGCCCTGGTTAGACCTCATATTCAAAGGGTAAATCAGGAGTACAAGAGAAGGCACAACGGGTTTGAATGTTGGTGTTGTGGAAAAATTGGTCATTTTGGCACAGATTGTGTGTTTAACCCTGCAAATTTTGAAACTCTGTGAGTTAACCGTGCGAGACCGACCACTTGCCAGGTTAATGTTCCTAGTTGTGGTAAGTTGACAAGGAACTAATGACCCAAATATGTTTGGGTTCCTAAGGTAAAATGATTTATGGTTGTAGGTATGTTCAAAGGCCAACAAAACTCTGATTTGGTATTTGGAAAGTGGATGCTCTCGGCATATGATTGGGACAAGAAGCCTATTGCTTGATTATACACCAGTCAAAGACGGACCAAAAGTCATCTTTGGAGGGTCAGACAGGGGAACTACTAAAGGCTATAGTATGATTTCCAACGACATAGTTTCTTTCACAGACGTGGCTTATGTTGAAGGATTACTGCATAATCTGATAAGCATTAGTCAACTATATGACAAAGGCTATATCCTTGAGTTCTACAAGGAAAAGTGTCTGATTAAGTCATCTGTTAATTTGGAGATGATCTTAATAGGCACTCAGAGTAGAAATATATTTTGTTTAAATTTTCTATGTTTAGATAATTCTACACTAGTGTGCTTTTTGGCTAAAAGTAGTGCATCTCTTTGTGACCAATGGCACAAGAGATTAGAACATATTAATTTCAAAACAATAAATATGTTATTTTCTCATAACTTAGTGCATGATGCCCCCAACATTAAGTGCCTTAAAGAGATTCCATGTCACTTATGCCAAATGGGTAAGCAGACAAGGGCTACCTTCAAGGGTATTGCTGAAAAAGATTCTTCGAGAAGTTTGTATTTACTTTATATATACTTATTCGGTCCCATGCCAATTCACAGTTTAGGAGGTAAAGTATATACGTTGGAAATTGTTGATGACTACTCTCATTTTACTTGGGTGCTATTTCTAAAACACAAGTCAAACACCTTTAATTCTTTCACTAATTTTCTCCTGTAAATTCAGAACAAATTGAACTGCTCGGTGGTCAAAATCAGAAGTGACCACATAACAGAATTTGAGTCTGGTGCCATGACAAAATTCTGTGAAAGCTAAGGTATCTTTCATGAGTTTTCCTCCCCGCATACTCCACAGTAAATGGAAGTTGATGAGAGAAGGAATAGAACCCTTATTGAAGCATGTACAACTATATTGAACGATGTTTCACTTCCGGAGTACTTTTGGGCTGAAGCAGTCAACACAGCTTGCCACATGCAAAACAGAGATCTAATCAACAAGAACCACTGTATGACTCCCTATGAACTACTGAAGGGCAGAAACCGACTGTGTCCTACTTTAGAATCTTTGGAAGTAAATGCTTCGTACTTAATAATGGGAAGTATTACCGCACAAAGTTTAGTGACAAATGTTTTGAAGGTATTTTCGTAGGATATAGTAGTCATATTAAGGCATATAAGATTTTTAGCAAGAAAACCCTGGTGGTAAAAGAGTTTATTAATGTTGTATTTGATGAGACAAGCAAGTTCCAAAGTAGCTCGTCTACTGTTATTGGTGCAGATGCAGGTACCAAGTTCAAGGAACTAAGCCTGGATGAAGCAGTCAAGGAAAATGCTCCAAGCTCAGTCAAGGTCATCGATCTAGGCATGGTGGATGAAGAAAATCTAGATGAACCAACACCATAGGATGCTCTTGATACAGCAGAACCTGCTGGAGGAAGAGGAAGAAACCTAGTGTTCAGACACCTAAGAGATCACCCAGCTGATCAAATAATTGGAGATCCTGACGACAGTATTAGAACCAGAAGAGGTACATCTAACGAGATATTGCATCTTAGTTTTCTATCTCAGGTTGAGCCAAAGAAGTTTGAAGAAGCAAACAAGGATGCCTCTTAGATCATGACAATGCAAGAGGAGCTCAACCAGTTCGAATGATGCAAAGTCTGGGATTTGGTTCCCAGACCTAAGGGACAGAATATGATTGGCACCAAGTGGGTTTTCAGAAACAAGTTGATGAGAATTGCGTAATCATAAAGAACAAAGCCCGGTGTGTGGCTCAAGGATATAGACAAGAAGAAGGGATCGACTTCAACCAAACCTTTGCTCCAATGGTCAGGCATGAGGCGATCAGGTTGTTTATTGCTTATGCTGCCTTCAAAGGCTTCAAAGTCTATCAAATATACGTGAAGTTATAATTCCTCAATGGGAATCTGAAAGAGGAAGTATACGTAGCGTAACCCCCCCAAGTTTTGTCAATTCCACCATTCCTGAACATGTTTATTTTTTAAATAAAGCTCTCTACGGCTTAAAGCTAGATCCACGAGCTTGGTATGAGACATTGTCTAGCTTTCTTCTTAAGAACAAGTTCACAAGAGGAAAGATAGACAAGACATTATTTCTTAGGAAAGTAAAAGCCAAGATTCTACTAGTGTAAATCTATGTCGACGATATCATATTTGGCTCTACAGAAGACAACCTTTGCAAGAATTTTTCCAAACTTATGCAAGGGAAGTTTGAAATGAGCAGTATGGGAGAGCTGAAGTATTTCTTAGGACTTCAGGTGAAGCAATCTGAAGATGGAATTTTCATCTCTCAGACGAAGTTCACCAAGGAGCTTCTTAAGAAATTCAGAATGGAGAACACAACCTCTATGAAGACTCCAATGGGTTCAACTATGTCTCTGGACAAGGATGAGAAAGGGAAACCTTTTGATGAAACGAAGTATAGAAGCATAATTAGATTCTTGCTCTACCTCACTGCAAGTAGACCATACAAAATATTCTCAACATGCGTCTGTGCTAGATTTTAGGTGAACTCTAAGGAATCTCATTACGTCGTCACAAAACGAATTTTAAGATACCTTAAGGGTACACAGAATTTTGTCTTATGGTACCCGAGAAGTATTGATGTCAAGCTAATTGGTTTTTCATATGTTGATTTTGCAGGAAGCAAGGATGATAGGAAAAGCACTTCCGGGACGTGTTAATTCCTCGGAGGACGGCTTATTTCATGGAGAAGTAAGAAGCATAATTGTGTGGCAACCTCAACTATCGAATCAGAGTACATCTCTGCCGGTAGTTGTTGCGCACAGCTTCTATGGATCAAGAATAAACTCGAAGACTACAGCATAAAGTTCAAAGAGATTCCTATGTATTGCGACTCCTCCAGCACAATAGCGATCGCGCATAATCCAGTCTCTCACAGTCGGACAAAACACATTGAAGTACGATATCACTTCATCCGGGAGCATGTGGAGAACAAGGATATAGCGCTCAACTATGTCCCGACAAATAAGCAGGTCGCGGATATTTTTACGAAGACGCTAGATGAGGCCAAATTCTCGTTCTTCAAAATGAAACTGGGCATGTTGAACAAAGACTCGTGAAGAAGGCCAAAATGAGAGGAAATCACACAGGAAATTCATCAAGGAAGAAATTTTCCTAAGGCAAAATCAACGAGTACCGGTCTGCAAAAGTCGACGAATCGTCGAATATTCACGGATATATACGCCGAAACTTGCCGAATCTGACTTTGCATCCGGCAAATCTCGCCGAATTTTGTTAGGTCAAAATTTCTCTCTATATTGGATCTGAAGAGCCACCGAATATCAGGTACATGCCTTTCTAGGTCAAATATAATATATATATATATATCAAGATTAGGGCAACCACAACACATTTCGTCGAACCAAAATAGAGATATTCACCGAACTGTCCTCCCGACCCTTCGGCTCCAGAGTAAGTGTCATCATCTCCATCCTGTGGCCCTGCCCCCGTTTTCTTCAATTAGGTCAGAGCAAGTGATTCCAGTAAAGCTTTCCAGTTTCCATCAAAGATTTCACTCAGTGGTGCGATTCCGATGACCTGTTATTGTCGTTCCGACAGTGACAACCATTCGTTCCAAGCGGCAGTTCAATCCAGATTTCTGTTTATTCTCTGATTCTCCATGGCTCCTAGAAGCACTAGTGGTTTGCTAGGGGGAGGAGAATTAGATCGAACATGTTTTGTTTCGACTTCTGATGAGTTCAAAAATGTGATCCTGATGCTTGAGACAGTCGAACTATCCTTTCTCCTAGAACATCCCTTCAAGGTGTTGGATAAAGATGTCCTTGAATTCATTCAGAATGCAAAGCTCCGACATGAAGATATGGTAATCAAGAGCAAAGTTCGTGGAACTGCCATTAAGATAAAGGCCTCTCATATCACCAAGATCTTGAGGCTCCCAGCTTGTGGAGAAGCAGATCACCCCGACGAGGAGGACTTCACAAGGGCTATGTTATTCTGTGGTTTTCCCAGAGGAAAAAAGCCATCAAAATGAATGAACGAAGAAGGAAAGTGAAAGAAATGACTTAAGGCTATTGATAATCCTCTGATATCAATTGAAATAAATAGGTTATTCAGATCTACTCTAGATGGGGGGTGAATAGAGTATTATAAATTTATGCCTGTTTTTACTTTTATATCAGAGTTAAAATATAAGTGATACCAATAATAAATAAATAAAAGAAAATAGGCAAGCTATTCTAATTATCACAGCAATCAGCAAGAGCAAGAAGAAAATGAGCAACTAGAAGACACAAGAAATTTATAGTGGTTCCCCAAATCTGGGTACATCCAGTCTTCTACCATCCTGGAAGGAATCACTCTCAGGTTTTTGATCAGGTGACTGCCACCAAATAATATATATTTGTAGGGAGATATTGCAACCCTTCTGGCTTTTGATCAAGTGCCGAAAAACCACTGAATTCTTTTGATCAGGAGACCTCACAACCAAGAATTACTTTTGAAGGGAGTATGAACCCTGTATATAGTGGGTGAAAGTAAAAGTTGAGTTGTCTTCTCTGTTCTCAAAAAAATGAGAGAAGACCTGAGAGTGATCATGATGATTTCAAGGATTGTCATGTGATCTTGAATGGTTAAGGAATCCAAAGCCTTGCTCAGGGTGTAGGTCTTGATTTCCAGAAATCTTAGACTGATTGTGATGAATGTCTCTTCTTGCTTCCTGGAAGAACACTTGTGTGAAGAACTGAAAACTATTCTTCTTTTTCTATCTTGTGTTCTATGTGTGAATGTCAATCTCCCCTTTTTTGTCTCTACTACGTGTCTCTGTATTTTCTCTCTTGATTCACTGTGTATCATTCCTTTGAATAATCCAATCTAAATTCGAAATGGCACACCTTGATTGACTGCCAAAATCATGGGAACTTGTGCAACCGCTATAAGGAAATTAAATTCATTTCCCTAATTGTCCCATGAATAGCTGTATAATAACTCTGTGAATACCAGTAATTAATGCTTGCCAAGGAACGGCTATATTCATAGAATATATGCATCAATTACTCAGAGTCATATAAGAAATAAAATATTCAGTCAATAAAGGAAAACAATAACTGCAAAGAATATTGGTTGATCTGGCAGTTATCGTCGATCTGGTCCTGTGATCGTCGAACTCAAACATCCTCTATCGTTGAGCTGAGCCCTGTGATCGTTGAACTAAAATTCTTCTTTCCAAACTGGGCTTCAAGATCGTCGAACTGAGATGGTTGATCATCGATCTCAATCCTGAAAGTAGATCAGAGATCGTCGAACTAAGTTCAGCAATCGTCGATCTCAGCATTAAGAAAATAACTCTGAGATCGTCGAACGCAGAATGAAGATCGTCGAGCTCTTTTCACTTAGTCAATTTTCGCCTTGTTCAGTCTCTGATGTCTTAATCTTGTCTCACTGAGTTGTTGACCTAACTGACACCTAAGACACTAGACTAGACCCTAGCTATACAAAGTGGGTCTGATTCAAACAATATTAGTGAACCTAGCCCAAATCCAAATAAGGGGTCAAACAATCTCCACCTATTTGGGTGTGGTCACTAAAGAAAATAAAAAAGGAATACAACAGCAAATCTAAGCAAACATATCTGTCATGAATATAAAAAGAATTCAACAGATATTTACAGAAAGAGATATAAACACAAAATGAAAGAGTTCTAAGACTTGTCAGAAGCTGGCTTAGAAAATTCAATTTTTCTTTTAGGATTTGTTGCTTGCTGTCTTAACATATTTAAGTCAGCTTCACCAAGAACCTTTAGAGATGCTGCTTTGGGAACAACTGCCTCAAGGTGAACCTGCATGTAAGCATTAGCATCAAAAATATTCTTATCTACAACAAATTTTTCAAGCTCTTTCTCCCTGTATTTAGTCATTGTTGAAAATTGAGAAGGGTCAGCTTCTTCTTTAGCTTTATTCATTTGGGTGAGAGCAATCAGTTCATGAAACCTAGCCATCCTAAAATTTGGATCTAGCTCAGGTTCATCCTGTGATGTATCTTCTTCTGAATCAAGAGAAATCTTCTAACGCTTCCTATGCTTAATTGATTGTTCTTGAAACTTTGTTTCTATTGCTAATTGCTGGGACTGACTGTCATGAAGGTTAGGAGGAGGTATGACTTCACTAAACTTCCCAGGAATTCTGAATTTCCTGCTGAAATCTGGACTGTCTTCTTTGTCAGCCTGATCATGATGTCTACCTCGCCCTCTTGAATAACCCCTAGAGTATGACTTGGATGGTCTATTATGAGATTGAGGGGTATAAGATCTCTGTTGCTGGGAGGAGGTAGCAGTTCTAGAAGCAACATTGCCAATAGCACCTGCTGAAGGAGGAGGAGGAGGTGGATCCTTCCTGAAAACTTTGATAGGAAAGGAACCAGTTTTTCTCCTTTTATTTTGAGCCTTCAACTCATTCTTAGAAAATTTCATCCAGTGAGGAGATGTTGGAGTGAGAGTAATGTTGTGCCTGATAAAGTAAGGGATGTCATCTTGAGGATTAGACTTTGGCACTTCCTTCACTTGAGCTTTCCTCTTCTTGGACATTTTCTTCTTTTTACTATCATCTGAATCTAAATCTGAATCCTCAGCTTGATCATCATCAGAAGATCCTTGGGGATTATCATGCATAGCATCAATCTCTGCAATTACTTCTTTTGGAACTGAAACTGAAAGTTCTTCAGCTATATCAGCAGCCATAACTTCATCCAAGTCTGGGACTGGAGAAGTAGAACAGACATAGGTTGGAAGAGAGAAATCCTTGGGCTCTGAAATCTCAACCTCAGCCATGCTGATAGGCTCAGCCTCTGGAGCTGCATAAAGCTCAGGCACTAGAGCTAAAAAGCTCTGGAGAAACTGTTGCAAAATATCTGTACTCACTGGAGCAGTACAACACACAATATCTGTACAATACTGAGGTGTAACAAATGAAAGAATTGAGTTAAAAGAAAGATCAAAAAGATCTAGGATAGAAGATAATTCACCTAAAGGATTGATAGTATGTCCAACAGAAAGAACCTCTACTTCCAAAGAATCAAAAAGATCATCTGTCAAAAATGTCTCAAGCTCTGCATCTATCAAAACTGTATCTACAACTAACAAAACTGTAGCTGCCTCTGCTACTGCAATTGTTGGAGGAGGGGGAACTTCTTCACTGGACATCTCCCCCTACCTGGTATCAGTAATGTCTGCTACCAAGCCCCTAGATGAAGAAGGGCCAGATATAGAGGCAACAATGGAATTGATGGAAGCTAGGAGACCTGCAATGGCATCCTCTACAATAGTTTTGATGGTAGGGGTCAGAAGAGCAATGAGAGCAGATGGGTCAGAAGATGTGGATGGTAGAGAAGAAGTGGATTGTACACATGATGTACAGATAGTGAAAGTGGTAGGGGGAATGGCTGATTCAAGGATATCCATGGGTTCTGGATGGGGGGAAGGTTCATGAGATGGTAAATGAGGTGGAGAAGGAGAAGGAGAAGGAGTTGGTGAAGTAATGTTAAGATCAAAGGTGGGTGAGGTTTGAATAGAAATGGAAGTGGAAGGGATCTCCTCTAGATAAGTTGGTGGTGGAGATATTGGAGGAGGATATGGAGGAGGGCTTGGAGGTGGAGTTGGTTGATGTTGTAGTGAAGAAGGTGGTCTAGCTGGAGATGGAGGTGGAGGAGGAGGAATCTCTGTTTAATCTTCCCTAGGGTGAGGAGCGACTGAAACATTCCTTGTGTCCTCAGATGCCCTGTGGGAGGAGGGAGCCTTGGAGGGTCTGGAGATGGTCCTCTCCAACTTTCCAAAAAGAGTTGGGGTCAGCCTCTTGGAAGCATTAATAAAGACTGTTGGGGATGTCAACAATTCAGGGCATTTTTTAGTGAGAAAAATCCCTAGAAGTCTTCTAAGTGAGACCTCTCTCTTATTTGTTTTCTTCTTTATCAACTCAAACAAAATTGCAGCCCAATTCACTGCCTTCTGATTTACCAAGGAACTCATCAAAAGAAACTGATGCCTGGAAATGTTATCATGGGCAGTGTGCTTCCCAAGCAACACTTTTCCCACAATATCTGCCAAGAACTTGTATTGAGGCGACAAGTTCTTCTACAGAAGCTTGCTAGGGTTTGCATCAGCATGACCCATTTTGGCAAGCATGGAAGCAAACTCTTCCTTATCCATTTCAATATCATCTTCTCCATTAACGAAACCAAAAATATCAGTAAGAACGATAGGGGTTTGACTTACCGCCTGTTCCGAAAAGGTTCTAACCAACGACTGACCATCTGGGGATGATGATGTATAAGCCCATTCCTTAATTTTTGTCACTGGAAACTTCATCCTTATCGTCATCAACTTCTGTAACCTTGGCTTATCAAACAACTTCAACGCATCCTGAAAAATCTGGTCACAGTTCTTGAATGATTCAAGATCAATGTTGAAGCCAGAATAAAACTTCATGCTTGACAGAATCGCCGTTGTGATTGCCATTTGAGAGTTCCTGCAAGGAAAACAAAGATCAAGTGCAGAGGAGAAATAGAAAGCGCGAGACTATTTCCGTCTAAACCCTAGATTATAAGGTTTAAGTCGAAGAGACGGAATTAGTCAGGCGAATTAATTAATAAAATGACTTCAAATCTGTGGTTTGCGAAATATTTTAATATAAAATGAGTTCGATAACCGCAGATTAAAGAGAAAGAATAAATCGTCGATCTCAGGTCGGTGATGAATTATCTGAACCAAAAATCGTCGATCTCTGTTCGACGACAATTGTTTCACTAAGAAGTGATCGTCGATCTCCGTTTGACGATCAACTTCACGAGACGCAAGCAGATCGTCGATCTCCATTCGACGATCTATCAACAAATCGTCGATTTCAGATAGAAAGTCAAATAATCTCATCTCCATTAATCATACCTAGTTAATTCATAAAGAATAGATGTTTCTTTTCATCCAAGGGTTTGGTGAAAATATCTGCCCTTTGCAAATCAGTAGGGATGAAGGTGAGGATAATTTTCTTTTTGTCCACACACTCCCTAATGAAATGATGCCTTACATCTATATGTTTTGTCCTAGAATGATGGACTGGATTCTGTGCTATAGAAATAACACTAGTACTATCACAAAATATAGTTGAATTATTTAAGTTGTATCCATAATCCAGGAGTTGATTTTGTATCCATAGCATCTGGGAACAACAACTGCCAGTTGTTATATATTCAGCTTCTACTGTTGATGTAGACACAGATATCTGCTTTTTACAAAACCAGGAGACAAGTCTAGCACCAAGGAACTGGCATGTTCCTGATGTGCTTTTCCTGTCCATGCTACATCCAACAAAATCAGCATCTGAGTATCCAGTTAACTCAAATTCTGATTCAGTTGGATACAAGAGTCCTAGATTTGGGCAACTCTTTATATATCTCAAAATTATTTTTAATAAAACTAGGTGAGATTCTTTATGGTTCACTTGGAACCTAGCACAAAGACATATAGCAAATATTATATCAGGCCAACTTGCTGTGAGATATAGAAGGGACCCAACAATGGCCCTATACAATTTCTAATCAACTAGTTTCCCATGCTCATTAGAATCAATCACAGCATTTGTAGCCATGGGTTTTTTCTTAGCTGAGGCATCAGCCATCCCAAACCTTTTGATCAGCTCTTTAGCATACTTAGATTGGGATAGGAAAATTCCATCAGGTGTCTGCTTCACTTGGAGACCAAGGAAGTAGGAGAGCTCACCCATACTACTCATCTAAAACTTAGAGTGTATAAGGTTGGAAAACCTCTTGCATAGTTTGGGATCTGTAGAGACAAATATTATGTCATCTACATATATTTGTACTAACAGTATTTTATCATGATGATGCTTGAAAAACAAAGTCCTATCTACCATGCCTCTAGAAAACTTATTCTCTAACAAGAAGCTAGCTAGGGTCTCATACCAAGCTCTTGGAGCTTGCTTGAGGCCATAGAGAGCTTTATGCAATCTATAAACAAAAGAGGGTTGAGTTGGAGAAATAAAAACTGGTGTTTGTTCAACACCTCTTCTTTGATTTCTCCATTTAGAAAGGCACTTTTAACATCCATCTGATAGACTTTGAATTTTTGAGATGCAGCATAGGCCAAGAAAATTCTGATTGCCTCTCACCATACCACTGGTGCAAAGGTTTGATCATAATCAATGCCTTCTTCCTGCCTATAACCTTGAGCAACAAGCCTAGCCTTGTTCCTTATAATTGCTCCTTGTGCATCCAACTTGTTTTTGAACACCCATTTTGTTCTAATGACAGGGTAATTCTTTGGTTTGGGACTAATTCCCAAACTCTATATCTCTCAAATTGGTTGATCTCCTCTTGCATTGTAAGGATCCAGTGGGGATCTTGCTCAGCATCTTGAATGGAATGAGGTTCAACTTGAGAAATGAAGCAGGAATGCATCAGATCCTGGTGGAGTTGATGCCTAGTCTGCACACCTGCTGATATGTCTCCAATCACTTGAGATACAGTATGATCTCTAAGTGTGACTAAATAAGTAGGAGGAGTTAGTTGTTCAACAGTTTTAGGGACTTATTCCTCTTGTGGAATCAAGACTGTTGTTGGAACTTCTTTTGTTTGAACATTATTCTCTTCATCACTGCTATCAGCAACCTGTGGAGAAGGATGTGTAACAGCCTCAGGGGTGAGGGTCACATTCTCCAACTTCACACACAAGGTGGGTACCTGCAAAGTCTGACTGGTAGAAGCATTCTTCTCCTTATAAAACATGTTAGCTTCATCAAAAGATACATGTATAGACACTTCAATTTTCAAAGTTTATTTATTATAAACCCTATAAGCCACTTGGGAATATCCTAGAAAAATTCTCATTTCAAACTTGGCTTCAAACTTTCTAGTGTATTTTTGTTGTTAAAATGTATTTAACAGACATAACCAAATACTCTAAAATAGCCTACTTTAGGTTTCTTCCCTTTGAGTAGCTCATAGAGTGTCTTAGCCTTAAGCTTGTGTATTAAGCTTCTATTCAGGACATAGTTAGTTATGCTCACTGCCTCTGCCCAAAAGGGAAGGGGCAAGTATGCATCAGCAAGTAATGTACCTGCAGCTTCAATCAAGGTTCTATTTTTTCCTTTCAGCTACCCCATTTTGTTGAGGAGTTCTAGGAGCAGAAAAACATTGCCTGATACCTTCCTTCTCACAGAACTCTTGTATAAGAAGAGACTCAAGCTCAGTACCATGATCACTTCTAATCAATACAACTTGAGTAGAGAACTCAATCTGTATGCACTTGAGAAAATCGGTAAGAACCTTGAAGTTATATGACTTATTTTTCAAGAAGAACACTCAAGTGAACCTGGAGAAGTCATCTACAATAACCAAGGTGTAAGACTTCCCTCCTAGGCTTTGTACAGCAATGGGTCCAAAGAGATCCATGTGAAACAAATACAAAATCCTCGGTGAGTCACTCTTATTAATGGCATGGATTTGAAACTATTTTTAGTTTGCTTGCCTAGTTGACAAGCCCCGCACAGGCTTTCCTTCTTATAGGGGTAAGAAGGCAATCCTCTTACAAGGTTGTCCTTTAATAGCCTAGCAATGTATTTTAAATTTACATGTCATAACCTCCTATGTCATTGTTCATTCTGATTACTAGATTGGTTAAATAAACAAATTTTATTTATGGCTGAGTTAAAGTTAACAATATAAATGTTACCTACTCTAGAACCAGTTAAAATAACTATGCTGACAGCTGAAGAAATAATGCAGGAGGACTGATTGAATGATACCTGAAATCCTTCATCACAAAGTTGACTGATGGAGATCAAGTTATGTTTCAATCCACTTACATATGCTACCTTCCTGAATGTGACAGCTCCTATTTTGACTTCTCCATAGCCTTCAGTCTAACCACAGTTGGAGTCACCAAAAATAACTTTAGGTCCTAGCTTTGACTTGTAGCTGGATAAGTTGTCCTTCCATCCTGTCATGTGCTTTGAGAACCCACAGTCCTGATACCATTGTTGGTTATATGATGGATAGCTCTTTACCTGCAATAATTAAAAGGTTAGTTGTTCTTGACCCAGGTTACCTTGGGTCCTTTATTTTCTTGTTTAGAAAAACTTGAAATAACAGAACTAGCTGGCTGAGATTGATATCCTAGTGGATGATATCTCCTAGGTGGAATTTCCCAATGTGTGAAAGGATTAACTGTTTCCCTTTTCTTATTAGAGTTTCTGTTAAAGTTAGAATTTCTGTCAGGATTTGAAGTTTTATTACTTCTTACTGGGTTCGACGATTGAAAGTGAGATCGGTTATCTAAGTTTGATGACATGGGTTGGGATCGTCGATCTCTGCTCAAAGAGGGATAGTATTCATTCTCTATGCCCCATGTTCATCGATCTATGCTCGATGATCCATACATAAATCATCGATCACAGTAAGACGATTGATTATAGTAAATATTTTCGTTCATAGATCGTCGATCTGGGTTCGATGATCTGTTCACATTTCGTCGATCTGAGTTCGACGAAAACTTCTTAAATTGTTTTTGTTTTGATTTTATCTATTTCTATTTTTCTGTTTGTTAGGTTTGTTTCTATTTGCAGTTGGGGGTTTTTCATAGATTAGTTCTTTACCCTTTTATGAGATGAAATTTACAGGAGTCCTTAGTATATTTTTCTGAACCAGTGGGGGTTGGCTTGATGAAGCACCCAAGCCAAGCTTGCTAGTGAGTCTGGCATTAATAGTGCTTATAATGTCCATCAGCTTGAGGCTTATCCCATTAAGGGATTCTTCAAGTTGCCTTGCCTCAGCTAGTTCAGTTTTTAATTTGATTATTTGTTTATTAGCAAGTGTAATATCATCTTTTAGTTGATTGTTCTCTGCAATTAGATTACCTTGATCATTTAATTGCTCTCTAAGTTGTTTGATTTCTTTTTTTGAACTAATTAAATCTATACACATAGTTTTAAATTCAAGTAAGAAATTTTCTGAATTGAAATAAAAAGATGAGAGTACCTGGTCCACTTCAGAGAGTAGTTCTTCATCATCTTATGAGTCTTCTTCTGAATGAATGTTGGAAGCACCAATTGCAATTAGGCAAACTTCCTTTGCCTTTACTTCCTCTTCATCTTCATCACTGGAGCTAGAGGATGAGGAATCCTCTTCTGTATCACTCCAAGTTTCTGCTACAAAGCCTTTCTCTTTCCTCTTATGTTTGCTTGAGGAAGCCTTGCTATACTTCTGTTTTTTGGAGTCCTTATCTTTTCTTTTCTCCTTCTTCTGATTCTCTGGACACTCAGAGATGTAGTGTCCAGGTTTCCTGTAACCAAAATAAACAACCTCTTTAGTTGGTATTTTGTCATACCTGGGCTTATCTTCTTGTCTGGATGACTTCTTCCTGAAATCTCTTTTGCCCATCTTGTAAAATCTCTTTGCTAAGAGACTCAAGAATTCTTCATTAGCAGCAGGAGCTGCTGTTTCTTCTGTAGCCTTGAATGCAATATTTTTCTCTTTTCTGACTGGAGTAGAAGCCTTCTAATCTGCCTCCCTAGTCTTTGTCAGGTGCTCAAAAGATTTGAGCTTCCCTAAAAGAGTTTCTATGGGGATTTCTGTAATGCTTCTAGCATCCTTGATTGGCCAGATCCTTGTGTCCCATGAGCTGGGAAGACACATCAAGATCTTGTCATTGATCTCAGTCAATGAGATGTCCTTGTCCAATTTCTTCATTCACTAATGATGGCACTCAGTCTCACATACATTTCTTCCACTGACTCGCTATCCACTTTTCTGAAATTCTCATATTTGGAGATGAGAAGGGATCTTTTATCCTCTCTTTCTTCTATTGAGCCTGCCACCATCTTGTTTAAGTAGTCCCAGATAGCCTTTGCTGATGTGTAATCAGCAACCTTTTAGAATATGTCATCTGACATGGTCTGGGCCAGTATGTTCATGGCCTTGGCATCAGCAACCTTTGCTTTCTTCTATGCATCAGTCTAGTCTGGTGGTGGAACTGCATGAGTGTCAGCAGTTGTAGAAGTGGTTGTAGTTGGTTGAGGTGGGCCTGTCAAAATAGAGTTAAAAATGTATTCATCAACTGAGTTCATGTATAATCTGATTCTTACTTTCCAAATACTGAACTTATTTAAGTTACAGACTAGAGGTCTGGTGCTTGCATCATCCTTGTTCTATGTCATGTGATAAAAGAAAGGAAAAAGAAAATCTGAATAAGAAAGGATCTTGGTTCAAGTGTTAGCTTGTTCAACCAAAGAAACCAATGCTCTGATACCAATTGAAAGAAATGACTTAAAGCAATTGATAATCCTCTGATATAAATTGAAAGAAATAGGTTATTCAGATCTACTCTAGAGGGGGGTGAATAGTGTATTAAAACTTTTTGGCTATTTTTACTTTTATATCAGAGTTAAAATATATGTGATACCAATAATAAATAAATAAAATAAAATAGGCAAGCTATTCTAATTATAACAGCAATTTGCAAGAGCAAGAAGAAAATGAGCAACCAGACGACACAAGAAATTTATAGTGGTTCCCCAAATCTGGGTACATCCACACTTCTACCACCCTGGTAGGAATCACTCTCAGGTTTTTGATCAGGTGACTGCCACCAAACAATATCTATTTGTAGGGAGATATTGCAACCCTTCTGTATTTTGATCAGGTGCCGGAAAACCACTGAAGTCTTTTGATCAGGAGACCTCACAACCAAGAATTACTTTTGAAGAGAGTAAGAACCCTGTATACAGTGGGGGAAAGTAAAAGTTGAGTTGTCTTCTCTATTCTCAAACAAATGAGAGAAGGCTTGAGAGTGATCCTGATGATGTCAAGGCTTGTCCTGTGATCTTGAATGGTTCAGGAATCCAAAGTCTTGCTCAGGGTGTAGGTCTTGATTTCCAGAAAGCTTAGACTGATTGTGATGAATGTCTCTTCTTGCTTCCTGGAAGAACACTTGTGTGAAGAATTGAAAATTGTTCTTCTTTTTCTATCTTGTGTTTTCTGTGTGAATGTCAATCTCCCCTTTTTTGTCTCTACTGTGTGTCTCTATATTTTCTCTCTTGATTCACTGTATATCATTCCTTTGAATAATCCAATCTAAATTCGAACTGGCGCACCTTGATTGACTGCAAAAATCATGGGAACTTGTGCAACGGCTATAAGGGAATTAAATTCATTTCCCTAACTGTCCCATGAATAGCTGTATATTAACTCTGTGAATACCAGTAATTAATGCTTGCCAAGGAACGACTATATTCAGAGAATATATACATCAATTACTCAGAGTCTTATAAGCAATAAAATATTCAGTCAATAAAGGAAAACAATAACTGCAAAGAATAATGGTTGATCTGGCATTTATCGTCGATCTGGTCCTGTGATCGTCGAACTCAAACATCCTTTATTGTTGAGCTGAGCCCTATGTTCGTTGAACTAAAATTCTGCTTTCCAAATTGGGCTTCAAGATCGTCGAACTGAGATGGTTGATCGTCGTTCTCAATCCTGAAAGTAGTTCAGAGATCGTCGAACTAAGTTCAGCAATCGTCGATCTCAGCATTAAGAGATTAACTCTGAGATCGTCGAACGCAGAACGAAGATCGTCGAGCTCTTTTCACTTAGTCAATTTCTGTCTTGTTCAGTCTCTGCTGTCTTTTAAGTTTCTGATGTCTTGATCTTGTCTCACTGAGTTGTTGACCTAACTAACACCTAAGACACTAGACTAGACCTTGGCTATACAAAGTGGGTCTTATTCAGCCTATATTAGTGAACCTAGCCCAAATCTAAACTAGGGATCCAATAGAAAGATACTATCAGATATCATTGGAAAAGTGCTGCTATGCAAGACTGGTTCACACGACTATCTGTCTTCAAAAATGTTTAAGGTTCTAGTGACGATAATATGCCGGAAGAGATTGGACTAGGGTGCACTACTGTTTGAGAAAATCAAGGACATCTTCCCCCTCCACAGGCAAATTTGGGGCTCCCCCTTGCCTCAAGATCCTCCTATCCCACCTTGAGAAGATAGTTGAGTCGATCTTCTTTAGGTGATGCATAGGCACACCTTTGTTCATATCAAACTTGTCACCGTCCATATGATTCAGGTATAAGCTGATAATCCTCCCAAAGTTGGGAGTGTGGATAGGATTCCTACTCCACCACCTAGTGAGATTCCTGAGAGCTTGAGTGCAGGAATGGAGGGGGAGCTAACTGATACACAAGTGGCCACTCAAAGAGTGCCCTTGAGTGTTTCTTCTGAGCCTGTGCTAGATGTTCCAGCTGCTCCTACTATGTCATAGCCTGCTCAGGTTGAGGATGATGCTGATAATGAGGTTCCAGCTATATCTAAACAAGAGATTGATGATGTTTTGGATATTGCTGATGATGATTTGACTGTGGATGATTATGAGATAGCCGCTGATGAGGTTATGGTCATTGTTGATGAGACCAGAGCTGCTGATAATGCAAATGATGGTTCTGAGCAAGTTTCAATAAAGAACCTGATTGTCCCTCTCCTAGAGATTATTCCTGCTTCATATTCTGAGGGGGAGGTGACTAGGCCCTCGATATCAGTTGCCACTAAGGTTGACAGATTTATCCGAGACCTTAAGAAAAGAGTTGTCAAGGCTATAGTTATTCCTCCAGTTGTTCGTGAGGAAGTAGTGGATGTTTCTGATGAGGAAGGAAATGCAAGGGTGCATCCTCCTATCCTAGCTATTGTAGTGCCTTTGCTGATTTATAAAGCAAAATTATCTCTGATCTATGAGTCTCCTAGTGAAGATCTGCCCCCTCTCCCACATATTCCTTCTAAAGATGTTGCCACCTCCAGTGCTGATAGTTCCATATTGAAGACAATAAAGGTTATGTTGGCAAGTCAGCAAGAGCAATTAGAAGCCCTCATGCAGAAGCTTCTGGACAAGGTCAAAGAAACTGAGCAAAATGATTACAACGGCCTTGTAGAAGATAAAATTTAGATTAACAAGCTTGATATCAAGCTTGATGCATTGTATTCCGAGGGTGGAAAAGCTATCACGCTTAACATGAAAGGACTCAAGTATGCTTCAGAAATTCTTGATAATGTTGACACAAACACAAAGACAATGATTGATGCCCACAATAGATCGATGGCTCACTTTGACAGCACTATTCCTGCTTATTCTAATGTTGTCATTGATGAAGTGAGAAAGGGGGAGGAGGCTATGAAAGCTAAGGTTATTGCAGTTGAAGCTGCTATGGTAGAAAATTTCAAAAAGACAAATGACTACTGCTATAAAAACTTTGTGTGGTTGCATGGTCAGATGTTTAGCTCTCAAGCACTTATTGTGCCAGCTCGGGTTGAAGTTCATCATGCTGAGGATTACTCCTAACTCTGGACAGACATACAGGAAGTCTTTCAGGATACTGTTGTTGCTACTGCTGCTGATGTATCAGAAGTTCAAGCTGTTGAAGATATTCCCCATGCTCAAGTCTACAAGAGACAAAAGAATGATGAAGGCCCTTCTGCTATAAGATCAGAGCCTGCCAGAGAACTGCCTGCCAGAGACAGAGAAATTAGTGAAGTGTGGAGTCCTACTTTAAGAGGAATCATTCTAGACACCTTCACCCTAGTTGATCTTGGAAATGAGAATAGATGGAACCATTATGATCAAGGAGAGTGGCATAAGAATGAATTAGCCTCTACCAAGAGATGAATACATTTCAAAAATCACAAGAATGATGAGTCTACGCCTCGAGCCCCTCCAAAGTATTATCCTAAGCCAAAGATGATGTAGGCTACGGTGTTTGACGCTATAACGGCAAATGGAGTAACACATACGCCTCTCTATTTCCACTATGACGCTCACACAATAATTAAACGCAGCACACTCACGAACAATGTTATCAGCTATCGCTAACATACGGTAGCCACGCCGATTAAAGATCTAACAAACTTCTAGAGGCCGATGTTCTCTCAAGTTAAAAGGACCAATCTTGGGTCCGACCAAGCAATGATTGTACCAAAAGTGATCTACCGAAAGGTTCGGTTCGGAAATGGTAGATCTCCCCCAACAAAATGAAAGCGAGGCTCGCCAAACCTCTTGAAAAATTAAATAAGAAATAACAACACATGCAATCGGAAAGATAAACCACGAACGCAAAAAACGATTCCAAGGTAACACAAAGGTATTCCACCAAATAAAAAATCTAAAGGAATAAGAATCACACAAGAGGTAGAAGATCTCGTTACCCAACCGGAATAGATAATTCCGGTTCACTTTCAAGGATCATTCTTCCACTACTCCGCCGGAGTGTCGCCGGATGGAGATAAATTTGTCCTCTTCCTTTGCTTCACGTCGGGATGGAGGAAAACCACAAAGGGGGAAAATACCTTTGACCATGGTCGATTTAACTATGGAAAGAGGCTGATTTGGGGGCTCTTGATGGAGGTCGGGTTTTGGGTAAGGGAGAGGGTGGTGGTTCGGTTTGGGGGTGGAAGTGAGGGTCGTCTTGAGAGTGGTGGCCGAATCTTGGGAGGTGGAGTTGAGGGGTGCTTGGGTTTGGTGTTGGTGGAGGAGTCCGACATCTAGGGAGGAGTTGTGGTGGTCAGATTTGTGAGGGAGGAGGAGCTAGAGAGGAAACCGAGGGGAACAAAGGAGGAAAGGGGAGGAGGGAAGAGGAGGGTGGCCGAGCAAGAGGAGGGGAGAGGAAGGGTGGCCGGCGGCAAAGAGGAAGAGAGGAGGGAGTTGGAGAGTTGGCCAAATGCCAAGGAGGTAGAGAGAGAGAGGGGGCGGCCAAGGAGAAGAGGAAAGAAGAATCTTATCTCAAGATTTAGGGTTTTCAATATTTTCATTCACTAAGTAAAACCATGAAAGTCCATGCCTATATATAGGCTTTACTACAAACCTTGGCTATATGCATCCCACATAAAGAAAATAAAAATAATACTAAATGTTTTAAACATTACATGATGAAAATAAAAATGCAAATAGAAATAAACTAAATAATGTTTAAAAGCCTTCCTCTCATGTAGCTCCACATCATGTAGTCTTCATCTTCATCATGTAGGAGAACGTTGTTGCCATCGTCGTCATCATCTTCAACATGTAGGAGAACGCCGTCATCGTCGCCGTCATCATCTTCAACTTTAACACGTTGGGGGTTGCCGCCATCAATCCTCACCCGCTCAAAATAACTCATCACCGATGAGTTGTCATGGAGGTGTGGGCGCCGAATAACATCATCCAAAAGAACAATCGCCGAGTCCGGAATCCAAGGGTCACCGAAGACCGGGAGAGCACACCATTGTATCACATAATGCTTAATACCACCGCTTGGAGAGGAGAGCAAAACACCAAATATGAACCTGTCTAGCAAAAATATTGTCCTGGGGAAACTGGGAAAAGCATTAGGCAAATAACGAGGAAAAATTTCTTCATCAACAGTCAACGTACCTCCGTTGGAGACCAATGGAGAGAACGATTCAAGAACAAGCTCACTCCCCAACCCAAATGAAAATATAGTGGCACCAAACGTAGAGTTAGATATTTCAAAAGGTGGAAAAACATAATGCGTGAAATTGGAAACATTTAAACTAGGGGAATTACCACATTCAGTGGTTAACTTCAACAGATATGTTGTTTCTCCTAATTGATTAAAAATACGAAAAGTTCTAACTCGCCGAATCGCCAACTTTTTTAAAGTGCCCGGAGGCATCCGTTCAGGGGCAAGACGCACCAAGAGTAAACCGTAAACCTTATAGGGAGACACTCTCTTATGTAAGTTAGCGATACATTGATAAGAAGACATTTGTGTGACTAGCGCTTCCTTAATGTGTTTATGTAATTTAAGAACAAGAGAGGCAAATACTAGTGCATGTTGACTTGACATGTAATATAGCGGTAACGGAACTACTTGAGATGGAACCAAGGGAACTAAATATGGTGGCGCTAATGGAAAGTAATAGGGTGGCACTAGCGGAACTACATATGGTGGCACCAACGAAACTAAATATGGTGGTGCCAACGGAAATAACTCTGGTGGCACCAGTAGAACTACATCAGGAGGCACCAACCCAACGAGATCTGGTGGTACCAACAGAATGCGAATAGGTGGCACAAATGGGGCTACATCCTGGTGTATTAGTAGAATGAAATCAGACGGTACTAACTGAATGCAATCTGGTGGCACAAAAGATGGCCACATCATTAACGTACTCTTAGAGATTTGGTTAGTTTTAGAAAGTCGAGTGGATACCAAATTAATGAGACATTCATCATGACATAACATGAAATCTATTATCACACTACGAGACATGTCCCAAGGAGGGTCCAGCATGGATGGTAAAATTACATGACTCAAATCAGGCAAAATAAATTCATGTCCGAAAGGATCCGCTGGTCGGGTCAACATATCAGGAGGGAGAGTCGGTAAAGCTAAAACTGGGAGAGAGTTAAGATCGCATTTAAATTCATGCAACATAGTTAGCATCAGGGGACGCTCATCCGGGCCTACTTCTATGTCGTCTTCTGAAAATATAACTCTCTCGCTAGGACATCCTTCCAACTCATAAGTCACGACATCAGTAACAGTACAAATCTCACGAATGGGAGCATCGATTGATTCCGGAGGAGGGGCTAAGTCATACCCAATGTCAAAATACGGATTTATCGTCCAAGTAAAATCCTCCAGGTGCAAGGCATCAAAATCAAACGGAAAATTAAACAGAAGATTTTACCTCACAGAAAACTCAACTGGCTCGTCATCACCTAACTCACGATCAGAGAAACATTCGCCACAGGGTGACTCTATCACCTCACTAGATACTTCACCCAAATCAGACTCAGTAATGGTTTCAGAAACATCGACGAGGGGAAGTGGAGATGATTCCTCAGAAGTGTGCGCTACAATATGTCTCGGAATAAAAATAACCATCTCGAGTCCTAGTAAGTCATCACCTAATTCAATACTAGGTAAGCTCTCAGCATAAGGTGACACTACCGACTCAGCCAGAATGTCTACCGACTCAGGATCATCAGAAGACTTCGAGACATTTAAAGTAGACAGCTCAACGATATCGTCAAAAGGGAGTGAGGATGATTCCTCAGAGGAGAAATCATCATCCAGGTCACTCGGGTAACCAATATCCTAAATGTCAATAAGTTGTCAGTAATATCGGCCTCATCCTCAGTGACGGGCACAGTCCTGGACATAGCCTTTGACTCATCATGGGAGTCAACAACTAAATCAGGCAACTCAGGGGGAGACTCAAAATGGTCTACGGGCGTAATCAGGGTAGGACGCTTAATAGAGCCAAAACCAGATTCGCCACTAGACTCACGTATAGTAATTGTCTGACATGAGGGAACTTTACTCCTAGGAATCTGGTGCTTCTCAATTTCCAAAGTCGTGCAAAAGGTGGTGTCTAGATCGGTGTGACCACATCGCAATAACTTTCCCTGGATGTAGGGGCTCAACCCCCTACGAAACCTAGAAAGGGTGACCTCAAACGATTCCTTCACACCGCTCCTAACCGTCAAATCCTTAAAGAGTTGCATATAATATGAGACCAACTTATTCCCTTGTTTAAGGGTATCCAAATCATTAGTTATTTGCATCTTGGCATGGGTGTTTGGTTTATCTTCATTCCTAAAGATCGGTATGGAACTAGCGCTATCAGTAGGATAACTAGGGTGTTGTCCTGGGAGAAGTGGTGCTACTTGCCTAGCCTTTAATTGGCCAATCAACGCCTTAATCTCATCCAATACCGGGCAATGGAATAGCTTTCTAACGCTCCTAATGGAACCTAATGATTTTCTCGGGAAACATTGACATCATAGGCCATATTGTGATAATCGGAGAGAAAACTCGATCCGGAAGTTATGCACATGCAATGAGAAATGCTTCTGGCCCAATTAAAATAGGTTTGTCGGAATTGTTCCCGCTAAACCACTAGGGTAATATTAATATAAAATAGATTTTCTTGCTGAATAAAATATGAAGATTATTAATTAATTTTTTTATTATCTTTTTGCTGAAAAATAAGAAATTTAAGCCATTATTGGAAGACCAGAAATAATTTTTTTTTTTGATTATTTTGACTCTAAACGTGCATACAAAGTGCGTGTTAACGTGCTAAATAATAGGGGAGGGTTCCAATTAAAAAATTGACAAGAACCTCCCTCTAATACCAAATTGATGTAGGCTACGGTGTTTGACGCTATAACGGCAAAGGAAGTAACACGTACGCCTCTCTATTTCCACTATGACGCTCACACAAAAATTAAACGCAGCACACTCACGAACAACGTTATCAACTATCGCTAACATACGGTAGCCACGCCGATTAAAGATCGAACAAACGACTAGAGTTCGATGTTCTCTCAAGCTAAAAGGACCAATCTTGGGTCCGGCCGAGCGATGGTTGTACCAAAAGAGATCTACCGAAAGGTTCGGTTCGGAAATGGTAGATCTGCCCCAACAAAACGAAAGAGAGGCTCGCCAAACCTCTCGGAAAATTAAACAACTAGAAAGAACAACACATGCAATCGAAAAGATAAACCACGAACGAAAAAAACGATTCCAAGGTAACACAAAGGTATTCCACCAAATAAAAAATCTAAAGGAATAAGAATCACACAAGAGGTAGAAGATATCGTTACCCAACCGGAATAGATGATTCTGGTTCACTTTCAAGGATCGTTCTTCCACGACTCCGCCGGAGTGTCGCCGGATGGAGAGAAATTTGTCCGCTTCCTTTGCTTCATGCCGGGATGGAGGAAAACCACAAAGGGGGAAAACACCTTTGACCTTGGTCGATTTCACTATGGAAAGGGGCTGATTTGGGGCTCTTGATGGAGGTCGGGTTTTGGGTAAGGGAGAGGGTGGTGGTTCGGTTTGGGGGTGGAAGTGAGGGTCGGCTTGAGAGTGGTGGCCGAATCTTTGGAGGTGGAGTTGAGGGGTGCTTGGGTTTGGTGTTGGTGGAGGAGGTCGGCGGCTAGGGAGGAGTTGTGGTGGTCGGATTTGTGAGGGAGGAGGAGCTAGAGAGGAAACCGAGGGGAACAAAGGAGGAAAGGGGAGGAGGGAAGAGGAGGGAGGCCGAGCAATAGGAGGGGAGAGGAAGGGTGGCCGTCGGCCAAGAGGAAGATAGGAGGGAGTTGGAGAGTTGGCCGAATGCCAAGGAGGTAGAGAGAGAGGGGGCGGCCAAGGAGAAGAGGAAAGAAGAATGTTATCTCAAGATTTAGGGTTTTCAATATTTTCATTCACTAAGTAAAACCATGAAAGTCCATGCCTATATATAGGCTTTACAACAAACCTTGGATATATGCAACCCACATAAAGAAAATAAAACAATACTAAATGTTTTAAACATTACATGATGAAAATAAAAATGCAAATAGAAATAAACTAAATAATGTTTAAAAGCCTTCATCTCATGTAGCTCCACATCATGTAGTCTTCATCTTCATCATGTAGGAGAACATCATTGTCGTCGCTGTCATCATCTTCAACATGTAGGAGAACGTCGTCGTCGTCGTCATCATCTTCAACTTTAACATGTTGGGGGTTGCCGCCATCAAAAGGCTTATTTTGTTAGGCAGTGTCAGAAGGATCAAGGCAGGCAGGCCTTATATTCATGTTTTCTTTTTTTATTGTGATTAAGATGTCGTTGTGGTTTCCCTGAAAACTTTAAACTCTTATTATATATATATATATATATATATGATTTATGTCTTGGCTAGAATGTGTGCTGTTATTTTAATTTTCTTTAATTTACTTATCTTGTTAATTTTATGCTATATGATTATTTTTATTATGTGCAATTCACCTTAGCTTATATGATTCTGACTTCTTCAAATATAGGGAGATTGTTGGGTATTGTTTCCACAATAACCCTAATTTGAAGAAGGGTCGAGTTAAGTTAAGATGAATTGTGACTGTGTTTGATAGTGTATTTTTAGTTATGTACTTGCATGTTTACAATGCTAAGTACACACCATTGTAAGGTTACAGTGGGTCGGTAAACACGGGATTATACAATGTAATTCCTCATTGTATAGGTCAATGTGTTGACACACGTATAATCTCTCTATTTGAGTGTACTTTTATTCCAAGTACATGAGGAGGTTCCAGGAAGAAGAAAATCTCAAACTCAATATAACGCAATTTTTGTTGGGTATTGTATCCATAATTAACTGGATTTGAAGAAGCCTCCAGTCAAGCTAAAATGGATTCACAATGTATTTGACAATCTTCTATTAAGTTGTGCTTGCAGCTATTCCATGCTAAGTACACACCAATGTCAGGGTGCAGTGGGTCAATATACACGGGTCTGCGCAACGTAATCCCTCGTTGAGCAGATCAGTGTGTTAACTCACGTGTGCTCTCTCTATTGGAGTGTACTTATTTTCAAGTACAGGATTAAGGCAGATCATGAGCAGAAGAAGGAGCAAAGATGGGTCAAAGACCAAGTCATCAAAGGAAGGAAGAGAAAATTCGTCTAAGTCAAAATCGACGGGAATCACTAAGTGATTCTCGCCGACTTCGATGAGAATCGTTAGTGATTCCCACCGATTCGGCGAGAATCAATCTGCATTCCCGCCGACCTCTTCCGGATGACTGTTTTCCTACAGGAATTCTGCTAAGGCAGAATCGACGGGAATCACCAAGTGATTCTCGCTGACTTCGACGGGAATCGTTGTGATTCCCGCCGAATCGACGAGAATCAGTTTGCATTCCCACTGATTCCCACCAGCTGACAAGGCTTCCAACTGGAATTCGGATAAGGCAGAATCGACGGGAATCGTGAGTGATTCCCTGCCGACTTCGACGGGAATCACCAACGATTCTCGTCGATTTTGCCTTAGGCAATTTTTCTTGTTCGCTGGACCAAACTGCCTTGTCGTGCGCTGTTGTGGCTGGGGCTAGGGTTTCTCCTTGTGGGCCCCACAACGGTCATTAGGGTTGGCTCTGGTATATATAGTCGTGTATTTGGAACATGAAGACGAGCGATTCATGGAAAATCTGAAGTAGCCGACGCGTGCCCTAGCAAATCGTGGAACGTCGCCGATCGCTGTCGCCGCTCGCAAGCTAGTCGCCGCCGCTGATCTCTGAGGTTCTTTGATCTTCCGGCGATAGTACCGAGGCTAGGAGTGCGTCTCACACATCTCTCTTGAGATCTCTTGTCTCTCGATTCGTTGAACGAGGTTTTTTCTTCATTCCGAAATGATTGAGACGACTGATCCGACTGATATCGTTCGTAGACCTTGCTTGCTTCGTCAAGAAGTTTGGATCTACAAAGCATCGCCGCCGCCGATCTTGACAAGATCCTCTCCAAGAGAGTACTCTGGTTTTGTACTCTTCACATCTTTCAAGAAAGCCTCAACGATTAAAGAAGGACATCAGAAACTCCAAAAGTTTGTTTGTATTTTCTTTACATTCAATTTTAGTTTATTGTAAAGGAATTTTGATTCCTAGTTGTAAGGGTTGGGTGCAACCCGTGGTGGAGGAGTAGTGACTCCTTTGGTTGGAAGGGTTCCTTCCGTAGTGTGAGGATTGGATTTCAATCTGTTTGGTGAAGTTACCGAGTCGTCCCTTGGTGGGAGATAGGTCGAAGGGGGAAAGTGGACGTACCCAAATCGGGGAACAACTATAATTTCCTATGTGTTTTCTGTGTTGTGTTTGTTTAATTGTGTAGGTAAATTTAATTCCGCAAAAGACTGCACGATACCTATTCCCCCGCCCATAGGTTGACTTAGTCGACACTAGATACTTACAAGTGGTATCAAAGGGAGGTTACTCATCAATAAGGTTAACACCTTGAGTAAGATCCCGTGTCTAGTGTCAAGAAGAAAACAAGACTCAAGCATGGAGTTGTACACTAATGTTTCTCCCCTAATACTGCCTGCTTGCACAAAAGAATATTATCCCATCTAGAAAATGAGGGTTTAGTTTCATCTGGAAGCCATTGACCCCCGTGCCTTATTCATTGTGGAAGAGGGTCCCTTCATTCCCATGAAGGCGTCTGACTCTGGAGAAGATCTCTAAATCCCTAAGAGTACCGCAGAGATGTCTGAAACTGAGCTCTCACTATTCAACTTGGACAAGCTTGTACGACAGATCATCTCTGATATTTGGTCAGGCTCTTCTCTTACAAGATTGGATAAGTGCAAGACTGCCAAGTCCATGTGGGAAATAATCTCTGACCTCATGGAGGGAAAGAAGACTATCGGGACTGAATGCCAGCAAGAGGATGAAGCATATGTGGGGGTCCTCGTCTCTGATGATTAAAGTCAAGAACAACTTCTCAATATCAGGGCTCTGGTGTCTCTATCTGAGACTGAAGAAGAGATTGAGGAATATAGTTGTGATGAAGCATAAACCTCAGTCTCTGCAGACCATAACTCTAACCCTGATCAGCACAATCAGGATCAGGTATCTTCCTCTTCTGGCTCCCTTCCTCTTGTATCTCCTGAAGACAGGAGAAGTTCAGAGGTTTGTCCATCTTTTGATGCTAGGGAAATAGACAGTTTCAATCAAAAGATTGAAACTCTTGATTCCCTTCGTAGTGCCCTTTAGAAGAGCAACTTGCTTGTTGAGAAACAAGCTATGGAAATTGCTCAGTTGAGGACCATGATGGATCTCCAATTGGAATCCATCAAGGTAAAGGACTCAAAGATCTCGAATCTAGAGTTTTCTCTAGAGACCGAGAAGAGAATAGTATCTAACTTTTCCAAGTTAGATGCTATTAAGAGAGGGAGAAAACGGGTGGATCTCGCGAATTATAAAATCATGGAGAAATGGGGAAACTGTTTACAGACCCCCCACACCGAGTAGGAGGGGCATTCATCATTCCTTCAGGTATGACCATAAGAACAACTATAGTCACTGCAAGAATGATCAACCCTCAAGTGGAAACACCCATAGTGCAAGTGCTGTGATGGCTACCCATGAGAAAATACACACGGCTCATCATGAACCGTTTGTATTTACGGCCTCAGTTCCCCCACTTCATGACATTGCAGGAACCAACTCTCACAAAACATCTTCCCACCCTAGGACAAAGGGAAAGAGAGTTGGGAAACATGTAGCAAGCATCAATGGTGCCCCCTGATGTGTGCTGGCTGAAAAGAAAGCACCATCCCCCAGGCCTCATGATACTCACCACATGTTCACCATCAGACCCCCCTCGAGTCTCAGTGGAAAGGGTAAATCTGAGAGCAGTTCTAGCTTTACCTCCTTCAAACCAAAGATCGTGACTAACTCAGTCAGTAGATCTGGTCAGAAAAGGAGATACAATATTCATGAGTGTTGGTGCTGTGGCAGAGTTGGTAACTTTGTCATAGATTGTTGGCACAATCCTTGTGTGCCAAGGGCAAGGGTATGTCCACATCCTTTGGCAAGAGATAGCCTTCCTGACAGAAATCCTGTAGGAAGGCATGTTGTATTTTATGCTGACAAGAACCTAGGACCCAATACCTATTGGGTTCCTAAGGTAAGGTAATTCTCTTTTGCAGGATAGTCTAGGTACCCATGAACCTGATGGGACCTAGACAAGAGATGTTCCAGGCTTGCTATGGAACAAGTATATGGGATAAGAGAAAATGCTAACTACAGTGTCCTACTTGAACTTGATATCCGTTGTACTTCAAATAGTGGATCCGAATAATCAACCTAATGATCCCAGGTACGCGCATTCAGTTTCGAAAATTGAATCGCATTATATAGATGTATATATATATATCCAAACACATGTGTAGATTCCCTTTCAAGATATAAATATATATATATATATACACACACCTGATGGAAGGACACGGAAGCTAATATCCATATGATCTATAGTGTTGAAACTGATAAACTGTCAAAATTTTGATATGGTGATAAAGGGGGGTGTCAAATGGTCTTATGACTCTCAAGGGACTTGTATCAACAGTTTAAACTACAATATTACATTTTGAATCCAACAAGGATAAGCCGGGGTTTATTTTTAATGTTATCCTTCCTTGAACTCAACTTAGCTATCATAACATGAAAACTTGATATCCGTTGTTTAGAGGAAAAAGGAAATCTAGGTAAAATAAACAGGATTCCTGTCGATTATATTAATCGTGCGGAAATATCAAAAACCTCCACAACCAGCGGAAATATCGGAAACAGCGGCAAAATTCGGAAATAAATAGCGAAAACTGCTCGATTCCACCTCCCGACCCTTCGTATTCCCGTCGACTTTACGGAAACAGCTTCCCTCTAGAACATCGGAATCGAGACTGCCTCCCGTCACTCACCATCCGTCGTGCTCGTCGACTTCCGCAACTGTCGTCGTCGACTCCCGTGGCTCCCGTCGATTGTAGCTCGTTGTCCTCTCCCCATTGGCTTGGTGTTCCCGTCTCCAGCATCTGCTCGACGCTAGTGTCTCGCCGATCCACCGCTAGCATTTCGTCCCGATGCAAGCTTCTCATCGGACTAGGGCTTCTCTCCGCTCACTGCCTGTCTAGAGTTTTCTATCTTCTCCCCTCCGAGTAACAGGTAATGACCGTTAATCCTTGAATCATTAGCTCGTTTGTAACTTGTCTAGTTACTACTAGTTTAGTTCCTACAAACTATAGATTTAGATAGATTTAAGTTCCTTAAGTGTAACTTGTTTAGGTTTATAATGGCTCCTCGAACGAAGGTCGGGCTCCTCACTGGAAGTGAGTTGGTTAGGACTGGCTTTGCCCATGCTTCTGATGAATTCAGGAACATCATCTTAATGATAGAGCAAGTCGGGCTCTCCTTTATTCTCGAGCACCCGTGCAAGGTCCTAGACAAGGAAGTTCTGGAGTTCTACGTAACCGCCAAGCTACGTCACGAGTACACCCTAATGAAGAGTAAGATAGCTGGACTAAGGATAAAGATGACTGCTGCAAAACTATCACATCACCTCCAGCTCACCAGCTCAGTACAAGAGGACTATCTAGATGAAAATGATCGTACGAGGACACTACTCTTCTGTGGACTGGCTCGAGGGACCAAGGCCATCAAACGCAAGGACATAAACAAAGAAGGAAAGCTCCTCTCAGATATCATAGGGAAGGTTCTGATATGCAAACCTGGCTCCCATGATCATATATCAGGTGACATGTTATCCTGATGGCTATAGTGTGCCAAAAGAAATTCAATTGGGGGACATGTTATTTGAGAAGATAAAGGATACCCTACGTACTCCCAACTTCGGGAGAATCATCAGTCTATATCTGAATCAGATGGACAGAGACAGATTTGATATGACTAAGGGAGTTCCCCTTCACTACCTGAAGAAAATGGACTCTAGCGTATTTGATAGGTGGGAAAGACGAATTGCCCAAAGGGGTGCGGCTGGAACACATGTTGATGAAGAAGACAGAGCACCGGAGTTCAGAAATCCCTCGGATGAGCCCAGTGAAGTTCCTGATCTACTACATGCAGGAACTGAGGGGGAGTCTTTACCCAGTCTTTCTGCTGACATCAGGATGGATGCCACATCTCAGATCAAGTAGATGTTATCACTGATATTTCCCTCATCGCAAAGGATGTAGTGGATACCCTCGCTACTGATCAGACTGATGAGGAGGAAGTAGAGGAGGATATGGAGAATACTGCTGCTGATGATAATGATGTGGATCATGCCGCCGCTGATGACCTTCACAATGAGCAAGCTGGAAATGAAATGGACATGGGGAGATTGATGTTGACCTCTCCTCAGAGGAACAGGTTCCGTTAAAAGTTACTATTGTATCTGGTGCAACAATTGGGGGGGAGACCTCCCAGCAGGGGATGATGAGTATATATGAAAAAACGACCGAGGCTGCCCCAATCCCCCCCTGGAGACCGTAACTCTATCTAGCTCCACAAGTGTATCTGAAGAAGAGAATCTTGACTCACAGAGTCCTATCCCCCCTGAGCACGACCAGGCCATACATCAGGATCATCCGCTAGGACCAAGCCTGGCAAATCACACGATAAATATCATTCAAGGTATAGTGGATGAACTGAAGGCCTCCTTTGAACGATCTCACAACAAGGTACTTAAACGAATTAAGCAATCCGAGGATCTGATGCTAAAGAATGTTGTGGAGATAAATCATAAGCTGGATATGATGGAACAAAGATTTGACGCTAAGTATGCTGAGGCCGGCACTGCCGTCAATCTTTTGATGCAAGGGCTACAGAAAAAAACAGCTGATCTTGCAGTGATAAATCAAAATGCACATGTTGTGGCCAACAACATCAAATTGTTCGATGCCAACATGGTCACACTCAACGCAAATCAGAAATCCCTGCTGGACGATTTTACTCGGAATGTAAAGCATATAGATGAGTCACTGCATTCGTATGCAAACTCAATTGCTCAAGAAGCCAAAAAGGGGGAGGAGGAATATACAGCTAAGATGGCAGGGTTAGAGCAAATCATGGTCGACAACTTCATGCAGTCAAATAAGTATGTTTTTGAAAGCTGTCACTGGCAAGTTCAGCAAGCATCTAGTATACAAATTTCGGTTGCTCCTACTGATAAGGTTGTTACTACTGCTGCTGATGAGGTTGGAAGTGCTGAGGAGCTTCCTTTGAGTGAAGCTGATGCCAAAAAGGCTTCCATGCAAGGCCGCTGCCAAAGCTTCTCACAGTGCAATGTTTGATCAAGAGGCCATTGCAAAAGGGAAAAGAGAACTTCAAGAAGAAACTTCCAAAGAAACTCCAGCTGAGAGGAAATTAAGATTGAAGGAAAGTGACGTTAAGAATGAACGATGGAGTCCTACGTCTAGGAGCATCATACTGGATACTTTCATGCTACAACAGCGGGGAGAGCTGAATAGAAATGAAGTATATAATTAGTATGAGTGGGAGATGAACAAAGAGTACGAGGCTAAAAGAAACATATTCTTCAGGACTAACACTGTGGAACATAAAGCTCCTCCCCCCAGGTACTACCCGAAGCCAAAGGAGTACTTTGAAAGACAAAGCAAGAAGTTCCAGGCTGAACAACTAAGGGATGCTCAGGCAAAGGAATAGATTTTCTTTCTATATGCGTGTATATCTTTTCTTGTATTTAAATGAACAACCTTTGGATATATATATATGATCACATGCTGATTCATTTGTTGTTCTGAATGCGTGAAATTTTATTATTCTGAATTCTTGTCTCGCACATTTGTTATGTATATCTTTCTGGTTGGTGTAATTCATCTTAGCTAGTAGGATTTTGGCTTCTTCAAATAGGGGGAGATTGTTGGGTATTGTATCCACAATTACCTGGATTTGAAGAAGCCTCCAATCAAGCTAAGATGGATTCACAATGTATTTGACAATCTTTTATTAAGTTGTGCTTGCAGCTATTCCATGCTAAGTACACACCAATGTCAGGGTGCAGTGGGTCAATATACACGTGTCTGCGCAACGTAATCCCTCGTTGAGCAGATCAGTGTGTTGACTCACGTGTGCTCTCTCTATTGGAGTGTACTTATTTTCAAGTACAGAATTAAGGCAGATCATGAGCAGAAGAAGGAGCAAAGATAGGTCAAAGACCAAGTCATCAAAGGAAGGAAGAGAAAATTCGTCTAAGTCAAAATCGACGAGAATCACTAAGTGATTCTCGCCGACTTCGACGAGAATCATTAGTGATTCCCGCCGATTCAGCGAGAATCAATCTGCATTCCCGCCGACCTCTTCCGGATGACTGTTTTCCTACAAGAATTCTGCTAAGGCAGAATCGACGGGAATCACCAAGTGATTCTCGCCGACTTCGACGGGAATCGTTGTGATTCCCGCCGAATCGACGATAATCAGTTTGCATTCCCGCCGATTCCCACCGGCTGACAAGGTTTCCAACTGGAATTTGGCTAAGGCAGAATCGACGGGAATCGTGAGTGATTCCTGCCGACTTCGACGGGAATCACCAACGATTCTCGCCGATTTTGCCTTAGGCAATTTTTCTTATTCGCTGGACCAAACCGCCTTGCCGTGCGCTGTTGTGGCCGGGGCTAGGGTTTCTCCTTGTGGGCCCCACAACGGTCATTAGGGTTGGCTCTGGTATATATAGTCGTGTATTTTGAACATGAAGACGAGCGATTCACGGAAAATCTGAAGTAGCCGACGCGTGCCCTAGCCGATCGCGGAATGTCGCCGATCGCTGTCGCCGCTCGCAAGCTAGTTGTCGCCGCTGATCTCTGAGGTTCTTTGATCTTCCGGTGACAGTACCGAGGCTAGCAGTGCGTCTCACGCATCTCTCTTGAGATCTATTGTCTCTCAATTCGTTGAACGAGGTTTGTTCTTCATTCCGAAATGATTGATCCGACTGATCCGACTGAGATCGTTCGTAGACCTTGCTTGCTTCGTCAAGAAGTTTGGATCTACAAAGCATCGTCGCCGCAATCACTTGCCGCCGCCGATCTTGACAAGATCCTCTCCAAGAGAGTACTCCGGTTGTGGACTCTTCGCATCTTTCAAGAAAGCCTAAACGATCAAAGAAGGAAATCGGAAACTCCAAAAGTTTGTTTGTATTTTCTTTACATTCAATTTTTGTTTATTGTAAAGGAATTTTGATTCCTAGATGTAAGGGTTGGGTGCAACCCGTGGTGGAGGAGTAGTGACTCCTTTGGTTGGAAGGGTTCCTTCCGTAGTGTGATGATTTGATTTCAATCCGTTTGGTGAAGTGATCGAGTCGTCCCTTGGTGGGAGATAGGTCGAAGGGGGAAAGTGGACGTACCCAAATCGGGGAACCACTATAATTTCCTGTGTGTTTTCTGTGCTGTGTTTATTTAATTGTGCAAGTAAATTTAATTCTGCAAAAGACTGCACGACACCTATTCCCCCCCATTGGTGGACTTAGTCGACACTTACAATTTTACCCAAGTAAAATTCGTCGAGTATCGTAAGGGATATTCGTAAAATTCATTGAGTATCATTGATATTCGTCTAATTCGTCGTATATACTTACTATCACTCGTCGAATTCATCTTATATACTTGTGGTGAAATATAAGATTGGAAAAATAGTTAAGTAAAATTCGTCGAGTATCATCAAGTATACTCGTCGAATTCGTCGAATGTATCTAACCATACTCGCCAAATTCGTCGAATATGCATGACGATACACGCCGAATTCGCCGAATAATCTCGACGCTACTTCTCTGATTTTTCTTAAGGCAAATTCGTTGAGTGCATCTTGGCGTCAGGAGCGTCGAGTGCATCATGGCATCATGAGTGTCTAGTGCATCTTGGCATCAACAACATCAAGAGTGTTGAGTCTGTTATCCTATACTCGACGAATTTGTCGAGTATACTAGCTAATACTCGACGAATTCGTCGAGTACGACTCCTGCCTTAACATTGAGTGGATGGCCAGCTTGAGCTGTGTTTCTCTAAGTCAAATTCGTCGTATATCAATGACTATTCAGCGAGTATACTAGTACTCAATGATACTTGATGAATATGACTTAGGTATTTTCTTTGACAATTTTTCAAAACCAGGCTCGGGTTGTGGCGGCCATGCATAGTGTTTTCTAGGTCTTGATTTTGGAAATTTTTTTATAGTCGTTGATATTGAAAGATGTCTATATATTTTTAGGATGGATTCCTAATCTTGCTAATTGTTTAATTGCTCTTATTTTTAAAATCGAGAATTTTTCCAAAAAGAACAAACTCGTCGGCCTCCTGTGCGATACACGATATCTTCGTTTGGCCGATAACTACGAATGCCACACGATTCAATCTTCATCGATCTCTATGACTGGATTGCTACTCTCTACATATTTGTATTCCTCCAGATCTAGTCGATTGAATATTCAAGATTCAAGGTCTTCCAAGAGTTTCTACTTTTCGAGTTCTCCAGAATTTTCAAGATCAACCTTTTCGAAGAACGTCGGAGTGAAGACTTGTAATCTTTATTATATTGTAAGATTCCATTACAATCTGAAATTTAATCATCGAAGTATTTCCATTTGGGTTTCGTATTTGATTATCTAAGTTTCTCGCATTCGAAGAAGGGTGGTGACCTTTGGTTTTTCTTAGTCGGGGGAGATCAACCTCTTTCCGAATCATTTCTTTGGTGGATCTCCTTGGTATGACTTCACTCGACCGAACCGTGTGGGTTCATTTCGCCGGAAAGGATAGTGGCCTCTAGTCACTATTTGATCCTAAGGGGATTAGCGACCCTCAAGTCGTTGTGTGACGATAAACGTTCATCTAAAACGTGGCTGTGCTTGCGTGTAGTGTTACTAAAATTAGAACGTGTGCGAGTAGATTTAGTCGCTAGAATGTGCCGGACAATTCGCCTCAATAGCCTACATCACAAAGGCCACCAAAACGCCAATCTAATACTTGGACAGTGGATGTTCCCGGCATATGACTGGGACAAGAAGCCTGTTGTGTGATTACTCCCCAGTTGAAAATGGACCCAAAGTCATCTTTGGAGGATTAGATCGAGGAGTCACAAAGGGTTACTGTATGATATCCAACAGTGTATTCTCTATTACAGACGTGGCCTATGTTGAAGGGTTAAACCATAACCTGATCAGTGTAAGCCAGTTGTGTGATAAAGGATACGACGTTAAGTTCTGCAAGGAAAAGTGCCTGATAATATCGTGTGCCTCTTCGGAGACGGTATTAACTAGCATTAGGAGCAGGAATATTTTCTGCTTAGATTTTCTTAGCATAGACTCTTCTACCCCCGTTTGCCTAGTAGCAAAAGACAGTGCATCTCTCTGTGAACAATGACACAAGAGATTAGCACATATTAATTTCAAAACTATTAATATGTTGTTTTCTAAGAACTTAGTAAGGGATGCCCCTACTATTAAGTGCATCAAAGATAGCCCTTGTCCTGCATGCCAGAAGGGCAAACAGACTCGGGCTACCTTTAAGGGCATTGCAGATAAAGACTCTTCCAGATGTCTTTATCTTCTGCATATAGACTTGTTCGGTCAAGTGCAAGTTCATAGCTTAGGAGGCAAATCGTATACGCTAGTGATTGTTGATGATCACTCTCGGTTTACGTGGGTGTTCTTCTTGAAACGAAAGTTAGATACGTTCGACATCTTCACTAATTTTGTCAAGCAAATTCAGAGCGAACTTAACTATTCCGTGGTCAAAATCAGAAGTGACCATTGAACAGAATTCGAGTCTGGGGTGTTGGAACACCCTATTACTAATTTGGGCAAGGATCACTATGTTTCTCTTAGGAAACCAGGTTGACCTAGTTGTATAGTGTAAAGGTCAACATTAGAATGAGTCTAGGGCTTAGAACTTTGGTTTGAAGCTGCCCCCAAGGACCATTCAAGCTCAGGATTTCAAGCTAAGTAAAGAGATAAAAATAGTCGAACGACGGTCGACGATCGTCGAGCTTAGATCGACTACTTATGTCCTCAGCCTTCTGCTTGTTGCTGGCTTCGGTCGACTATCGTCGAGCTTCAGTCCGACGATCGTCGAGCTTTGGTCGACGATCTCTGGCTGTGCTTAGGTCGACTATTTCTGGGAAGTTTAGGTCGACGATCTGTGTTTGCTTCAGGTAGACGTTTTCTGTTGAAGTCTAGGTCGACGATCTCTGGAAAATCAGATCGACTATTTCTGCCAGACCAAGAACTTAGATAGTCGATCTCTGATCGAAGTTTTCTGTCTACTGCTTATCTTCAATATCTCTGAGCTCAGGTCGACGATCGTGGAGCTCAGATCGACGTTTTCTGTCAGAGTGATGTATTTCTTCTCTGAGCTCAGGTCGACGATCGTGGAGCTCAGATCGTCGTTTATTTTGAGAGATCGACGTTCTTAAGGATTCAAATGCTGCCGGTCTTTGGAATGTTTTTCTCAGCATTTAATTTCAAGAAGATTTGCCAGCCGTTTTCATTTATTCTGGAACAAGTTTCAAGGAATTATTCAGGAATGTTTCATTGGACTTTCCTCTAGAAGACAAATCCTTTATGGAAGGCATTTAATGTCTGATAACGGCTATCTTGGAAGAATTATATTCAGAGATTAAGATCGTCTTCTCAACTACTACTCTCCAAGAGAATTAATCCAGAGTAAATACACGATAGAATCAAGAGACTCACACTATTACAGAAGAACAAGAAGAATTAAGCTGTGAAAGATAACCATCCTCTTGCTTACAGAAAAGTGATCAAAGCCTCATCTAAAAGAACTCCAGACACCTCATCTTTCAGCCTTTTTGCTGAAACAATTCTCTGCTGGAGATCTAAAGATCTGAAGACCTATCACCCTAGAGCAAAGCTTCCCTTCCTGATTCATTCAACATCTCAGGGGGAGCCTTGACAACAAAAGATCCACTAGTATTCTCTCATTTGATTAGAGAACAGAGAAGACAACCTCACCTCTTTACCTTTTTCTTTTTCCTGCTGTAAAGGGTTCTTGAACTCCCTTCAAAAGTTCTGTCTGGTTCTGAGAGCCTTGTCAAAACTCAGTGGTGGCAAGACACCTTATCAAAAAATCCAGATTTGGTTTTTGAGCACCTTATCAAAAGCTCATTGGTGTCAGGACACCTGATCAACTCATCCTGAGTGGATTCCTACCAAGGGTGGTAGAAGAGTGGATGTACCCAGGTTTTTGGGGAACCACTATATTTCCTTGTGTCTTCTGGTTTGTTTGTGTGATTTGTTTGTTGTGTGTTGTGCTCTTTACTTCTTGGTTTTTAACTTCTTACCAGCACTCTACACTATATCATAAATTGAATTTTATATGTGCTGTTTATTTCAACTGTGAAAAATTATTTTAAAATACTCTATTCACCCCCCTCTAGAGTTGAGATAGATCTTACCCTCACTTTCAATTGGTATCAGAGGGAGGTTGGTTGCTCATACAGGCTAACACCTGAACCAAAAGATCCTTGATAAGATCAATCTCTTAAGAGGATTATTTTCTACATCTATCTATTTATTTAAAGACATGGCACAGAACAAAGATTATGCAAGCACCAGACCACCAGTGTGCAACCTTTCCAAGTTTGCACTCTGGAAGGCAAGGATTAGATTGTACATGAATTCTATTGATGAAGATATTTTCAATTCTGTCTTGACAGTTTGTCCAAGTCCACCAGCAAGCTCAAGCACAAATGCTGTTCCACCTCCCTCAGGAACAGATGCAGACATAAAGAAATGGAAAACTGCAGATGCAAAGGCCATGAACATCTTAGCTCAGACAATGTCTGATGAGATATTTCAGAAAGTAGCTGACTGCAACTCAGCCAAAGGAATTTGGGACAAGCTCTCTGAAATTGTCTCAGGGTCTGCTGATGAAAGGAAAGATAGAAGATCTCATCTGATAAGCCAATATGAGAACTTCAAAAAGGGAGAAGCTGAATCAGTGGCTGACATGTACAATAGACTAAGTCTAATTGTCAATGAGTTAAAAACCCTGGACAAAGAAATCTCACTGACTGAGCTGAATGACAAAATCCTGATGTGCTTCCCCAGCACTTGGGATTCAAGAATCTGGCCAATCAAGGATGCCAGAAGTCTAAATGAGATTACCACTGAAGCTCTCCTGGGCAAGCTCAAATCCTATGAGCTGCTCATTAAAAATAGAGAAGAAGAACAAAAGGCTACTTCTCCAGCCACAAGGAAGGAAAAGACCATAGCCTTCAAAGCTGCAGAAGAGGAGCCTGAAGATAAAGCTACAGGAAATGATGAGCTCATAAGTCTACTGGCCAAAAGATTCTACAAGATGGCCAGAAAAGACTTCAGAAAGAGACCATATAAGGGTCATGATAAACCAAGGTATGATAAATCAAATAACAATAAAGAAATTATATGCTTTGGTTACAGGAAACCAGGCCACATTGTGCCTGACTGTCCAGAAAACAAGAATAAGGACAAGAAGGAAAGAAGAGAAAGAAGAAAAGAAAAGGATTACAAGAAGAACAGCTCAGACAAAGCCTCCTCCAGCAAGAACAAACACAAACATACAAGGAAGGGCTTTGTTGCTGAGACATGGAGTGAGACTGAAGAGGAATCTGAAGCCTCATCCAGTTCCAGTGATGATGAGGATGATGAAGATGAAAAAGAATTTTGCATGATGGCTATCAATGCCTCACAGCAAAACTCTGATGAAGAATCAGAATCAGATTCAGAAACTCAACCAGATGAAGATCAAGTAATCAACTCTTTTGATTTTAATTCTGAGGACTTCAAAGATGAATTTAAGACACTGTGCCTAGATTTATTAAAATCTGAGAAGGAGATAATCTCTCTCAGGAATCAATTATCTGAGCATAGTGTCCTAAACTCAAAGAACCTCAAACTCTCTGAGGAGTTAGAATGCTGTAGGGAGGAGATAGCTTCACTGAAAAGTGAACTATCAAAGACCAAAAAGTTTGAAGAATCCCTAAATGGGAGAAGTATCAGACTGATGGACATCACAAGCACAGTGAACTCTAGATTTAATAGCACACTGGGCTTGGGTGCCTCATCCAGCCAACCTATAATATTATCAACTCCAATCAAATTTGTCTCTGACAAAGGAAAGGGAGTAATAGAGGTAGCTAGGAAGAATACAGATCTGTCAGAGAAAAATTCAGTTCAACAGATGGCGTCGAGCAGAGCTCGACGATCGTCGAACAGAGCTCGACGATCTAACCACAGATCGTCGACCTCAGCTCGACGATATCCAAACTCTGAACTTCAGCATAATCGATCTTCGAACAGAGATCGACGATCTGACCCAAGATCGTCGACCTCAGTTCGACGATCGTCGAACAGAAATCAGGACTGTGAACATTCCTTCAATGGCACATCTAGATTCAATCCTAGAAGTCCCACATCCCAAGGCTTTAATCCCTATACTGAATGGATAGTACCTCCTAGGAGATACCATCCTGAAGGTTATAAGGATCAACCTGGGATGTCTTTTATTTCAGAATTCAAGGGATATCAACCTAGGCCCAAGGTGAACTGGGTCAAAAACAAATAAGCTATTTTTTGTGCAGGTGAAGACCTATCCAGCATCAAACCATCAATGGTATCTAGATAGTGGGTGCTCAAAGCACATGACAGGGGACAAGGACAACTTCACTTCCTTCAAAGCCAAGCTTGGACCCAAAGTAATTTTTGGAGACTCAAGCTTTGGTACTACAAAAGGATATGGTGCAGTCCAAATTGGCTCAGTCACTTTCAAGAAGGTGGCATATGTTGAAGGACTCAAGCACAACTTGATAAGTATCAGTCAACTGTGTGATGAAGGATATCAAGTGACATTCAACAAAGCCATATGCAAGGTCAAGTCAGAGGACAACACAACTGTGTTGACAGGTAACAGAAGAGGTAACATTTATTTAGTGGATTTTCATTCACCTATAGTAGATATTTGCCTATTCAATTGCATTTCAAAATCTAATATTTTATGGCATAAGAGACTAGAGCATATTAATCTTAGAACCATTGCTAGGCTATCCAAGACAACCTTGTTAGAGGACTACCTTCTGGTCCCTACAAGAAGGAAGGACTTTGCAAGGCTTGTCAATTAGGCAAGCAAACTAAAAGTAGTTTTAAATCAATTAATAAGAGTGATTCACCTAGGATTTTGTACTTGTTGCACATGGATCTTTTTGGACCCATATCTGTACAAAGCCTCGGAGGGAAATCCTATACCTTAGTGGTTGTAGATGACTTCTCAAGATTCACTTGGGTATTCTTTCTGAGGAAGAAGTCTGATAACTTCAAGTGTTTGACAGATTTTCTCAAATGCATTCAGATTGAGTTCAACACTCACATTGCCCTGATCAGAAGTGATCATAGGACAGAGTTTGATTCTCTTCTCATGCAAGAGTTCTGTCAAAGTGAAGGGATCAGGCACACTTTCTCAGCTCCTAGAACTCCTCAACAAAATGGGGTAGCTGAAAGGAAAATTAGAACACTCATTGAATCTGCAATTACATTATTGGCAGATGCTCACCTACCTCTATCCTTTTGGGCTGAGGCAGTGAACACCTCCAACTATGTGTTGAACAGAAGCCTGATACACAAACTGAAGGGCAAGACTCCCTATGAATTGCTCAAAGGGAAGAAACCTAAAATAGGCTATTTTAAAGTTTTTGGTTGCACTTGTTTTATTCATAACAATGACAAGAAATATCTAGCAAAATTTCAAGCTAAAGCTGATGAAGGAGTGTTTCTGGGATACTCCATGATCAGCAAGGCCTATAGGGTTTATAATAAATCTTCCTGTAAAATTGAAGAATCTGTTCATATTATTTTTGATGAAGCTAACATGTCTTTCAAGGAGAAGAATGCTTCTGTCATAGAACCTTTGCAGGTACATTCTCTAGCTGAAGACTTGAACAAATTGCAAGTTGCTGAAAAGAATGAAAGCAGTGGTGATGAAGAAGAAGTTCAACATCTGGAAGAAAATCACCTTGAAGAGCCAGTTGTTGTTCCACAAGAGGAAACAACAACACAGGTTGGTGAACCATCAACACCCCCTGTTGATCTAGTAACAACAAGAAACCATCCAATCTCTCAAGTAATTGGAGACATCTCAGCTGGTGTACAAACTAGAAATCAGGTCAACCAGAACCTGATGCCCACTTGCTTCCTCTCTCAAATTGAGCCTCAATCCATTCAAGATGCAGAGCAAGATCCACACTGGATCATTGCAATGCAAGAGGAGTTGCATCAATTTGAAAGGAACAAGGTGTGGGAACTAGTGCCTAAGCCAAAGGATCATCCCATTGTTGGAACAAAGTGGGTATTCAGGAACAAGCTGGATGATCAAGGAGTTATAGTCAGAAACAAGGCAAGGCTAGTTGCTCAAGGGTACTCTCAACAAGAAGGAATAGACTATGATCAGACCTTTGCACCAGTTGCAAGGTTAGAAGCCATCAGAATATTCCTAGCCTATGCTGCTTACAAAGGTTTCAAAGTGTACCAAATGGATGTAAAGAGTGCATTTCTCAATGGGGACATCAAAGAGGAAGTCTATGTTAGACAACCTCCAGGTTTTATCTCTCTAACTCAACCTGATTATGTTTACAAATTGCATAAAGCATTATATGGTCTCAAGCAAGCTCCTAGAGCATGGTATGAGACCCTAGCATGCTTTCTTCTGGAAAATGATTTTGTTAGGGGGAGAGTAGGCCAAACTCTTTTTATTAGAACCCATAAGTCCCATACCCTACTAGTGCAAATTTATGTAGATGACATTATATTTGGTTCTACTGATTCAAACTTGTGCAAACAGTTTTCCAAGCTTATGCATTCTAAATTTGAAATGAGTAGCATGGGTGAGCTGTCCTTCTTCTTAGGACTGCAAGTCAAGCAACATGCTGAAGGCATATTTATTTCTCAAACCAAGTATGCAAAAGAATTGGTTAAGAAATTTGGTATGTCTGATGCATCATGTATGAAAACACCCATGCCCTCAAATGCTGTAATAGATGCTGATGAACATGGGAAACCTGTTGATCAGACAGCATATAGAGCAATAATTGGCTCTTTATTGTACCTTACAGCTAGTAGGCCTGATATAATGTTTGCTACATGTATTTGTGCTAGATTCCAAGTTAGCCCTAGAGAGTCACACTTAATCTTAGTTAAGAGGATTCTTAGGTATGTTAAAAGTTGTCCAAATCTAGGTCTCTGGTATCCAAAAGATTCAGCATTTGATTTAACTGGATTTTCAGATGCTGATTATGCTGGATGTAGAATAGACAGGAAAAGCACCAGTGGAACATGTCAGTTTCTTGGTGATAGACTTGTCTCCTGGTTTTGTAAGAAGCAAACATCTGTGTCAACTTCAACTGCTGAAGCTGAGTATATGGCTGCAGGCAGTTGTTGCTCACAAATATTGTGGATACAAAATCAGCTTCTAGACTATGGTTACAACTTAGAGAAGTCAAAAATTTTCTGTGATAATACTAGTGTTATCTCTATAGCACAAAATCCAGTCCTTCATAGTAGGACAAAACACATAGAAATTAGGCATCACTTTCTAAGAGATAATGTAGAGAAAAATAAAATTGAACTTCAATATATCCCAACTGATTTGCAAAGGGGAGATATTTTCACCAAGCCTTTGGATGAAAAGAAACACAGCTTCTTCCTAAATCAGTTAGGCATGTTAGATGGAGGAAGCCTAAACTAAAGTACAAGTTTTTGAAAAGCTAAAACAGACCAAGACTAGGCTAAAAATCAATTCTTTTTTGTGTCTGTAGAACAAGTTTTGTCTCTGAACTGCGCTCGACGTTTTCCCAGATATCGTCGAACGAAGATCGACGATTTTCCAAAAATCGTCGACCAAAGATCGACGTTCCCGAAGTCGTCGATCTGAGTTCAGAGTCTTCGCTAGATCTAGGCTTTTTCTCCTTCTGTTCAGAGGCCGTCGAGCGGAGCTCGACGCTTTTCAACATCGTCGAACGGAGATCGACGATATTGACGTCTCTTCAGATTCCTTCTGCAGCCCAAATCGTCGAGCTGAGTTCGACGCTTCTTCGAACTGAGCTCCACGATTTTCCTTTTTCGCGTCGAACCCTAATATAAAATCATTTTCTGGCCGCCGCTCGTCGTTTACGCCTTCATACTCTCTGCAAATTCTTTTTCCCTCCAAACCTTCTACACTTGGTCGCGTTTGTTCAATCTTTGCAGGTACATATGGCTTCAACTGTTGCCGCCCTTTCGAAGATGAAATTTGACACCGGTTTTGATATCGATATAAGCTCATTTGATGGAAGCAATCATCGCTTCAAGGATATTCTCAGTTTGTTCAGAGATCAGCAGCTGTTGGAAATAATGACTACCAGAATGAAAATTGCTTCAGATGAAATAAAAGAATGGTGCTATTCTGCGACAGATGAGAATGAGAATTCTGTCGTCGGCCTCATAAAAGGGACCCAGGTACAACTGTCCCCGGCCCTCTTAACTGAAGTGTTTCATCTCAGTTCTGGAGAAGATTCCATCGAGTTATCTGAAGAAGAATATGGTTCCATGCTTGATCGAATGGGTCACAATGCTGTGAATCCTAATAAACTGCTGAAGAAGAATCTGTCATTGGAATTTCAGTTTTTGGCTGATGTAGTTGGGAAAGTGCTGCTGGCCAAGTACTCTGCCCATGATACAATTTCAAGATATCAGTTTTGTCTGATGGGAGCTCTGCTGGATAAGAAACATCTGAACTGGGGATCAATTTTCTTCAATCTGATTAAGAAAAAGATCAATAAGACTGCCGTGAGTTTTGGGAGAATCTTAGGGGTCTATCTGCACCACAGATGTCCTGAACTGTTAACCTCCTCTGGGATGTTCATCAATGCATCCAAGAGGCTCTCCTGTGCCCTATTCAGCAAATGGGACAGGCAAATCATCAATCCCTCCAGAGCTGCTGCATCGACTCCTGCTTCAGGCACAAGGACTGTCTTAGTCACTCCACCTCTGGTCTCTACACCAGCAGAAGGGTTGCCTTCTCCTCCTCCTCCTCCAGCTGTCTCTACCCCAGCCATTTCATCCTCACCTCCAATCTCTACCATAGCCATATCTTCCCCAATTACCATTTCTTCACCAGTTTCATCTCCTCCAGCATCTACCTCTGAGGTATTCCTTCCTCTCTTCTCTTACCCATCCTTTACCACTCCATCATATTCTCTTTTAGATGAATCCTTTATGGATGATTCTCATCCTTCCTCTCCTCCTGAGCCTCCCTCTACCTCCTCATTCCAACAAATGATGGAAGACATTTTCTCTCAACCTATCTTCACTCCTTCTCTTACCCCTTCTATCTCCATCTCACCTCACTCTATCTCCTCCTTTCCTATATCAGAACCATCCATTCCCTCACCTCCTATCTCCTCTTTCCCTATGCCACCAGCTCCAGCCAACATCCTTCCAACAACCTTCTATCCTACCTCTGCTCAAGCCCCTCTTGAGCATGTAGATCTATCAGCCCTGGCTGACAGGTTATATGAGCTGTTAGCTCCAAAGCTAACCTCATTACTGGAGACCACTCTGGCTCCACTCCTGACCCATGTCAAGGAGCTGTCTTCCAAGCTATCTTCTCTCATTCCCTCTCAGGCAACTTCATCTTCTGGGTGCCTTGATTCACTTATCTCTGAACCAAGGCAGGGGGAGATGCCATATGAAGTAGTTTTTGCAATGAACCTCCAGAGCCTGCTCTCCAAGTTTAATGCTGGATACTTCAGATTCCTGCTAGTTCCTCATACTGAAGATCTGTCTAAGGCCATTGTGCCTATTTCTGTCTGTAATCCCAGCCAAGTTAAAGCATATATAAATTCTTGGAAGGCTGTGGGTGTTGTTATGTCCATCTCTGATGCTGCTACTAAGGCCATTGTGCCTCTTGTTGATGATGCTGCTACTGCTGTTGTAGATATTTCTGCTGATATTGCTGTTGTTTCTGATATGCTTGTTGATACTTCTGCTGCTGATTCTGTTTGCTCTGCTGCTGCTCCCTCTCCTCCTGCTCCTGCTGTTTCTGCAAAGCTTAAAGCTCAAGAAGAGTATATCAGAAGAATTGATGATCTGTATGATCAACCTCAGAGTTCTGAGAGTGATTAGTACAGGACAGATTCTGATGATTCTGCTAGCACTATTGCCAAGAAAAGGAAGGCCAGAAGCAAGGCCATGATGTCTGTTTCCCCAGCTCAAGCAAAGGACTCCAATGATATTCCCTACTACATTCTGCATGATTGCCCCATTTCTGAGCCATGGATGCAATACTCCAAGAACCAATTGAAGGCTATGAAGAAGAAGAGGAAGCTAGACAAGTATGAAAAAGGATCTTCTCAGTATCAGCCTCCTCCTCCTCCTCCTCCTCCAGATTCTGGTTCAGGCTCAGCCCCTCAAGCTCCAGTTTCCAGACACAGTTCTTCCCAGTCCTATCAGAGATCCTATCAAAGGGGACAGCATCAAAGGGGATATCAATCCAGAAGAGATCAATATAGAGGAAATCAGAGAGGACAAAGATCTTATCAAAGGGAAGGACAAGGCCACTCTGACTCTTCTTCAGGTCCTTTCCCTTATAGGCTGAAAGACAAAATTGTTTCCAGGACTCCTGCTTCTGAATCTCTCAACAGGTATGAACCTCCTATTCCTTTTGAGGATCCTGAGAACAATCCTTTATCTTGGACAGTAAGAATGAAAGAACTAGCTGCTCTTGATCAATTAAAGAAAGCCAGAGAGCAAGGCATGGACATCTCCAATATAACAACTTTATCAGATCAAAGGAAGAAAGAATTGGAAAGATATGCTTCTAGAAAGTTTTTTAATCCAGAAGACTATATGAAGCTGCACCCAGAGGCTGTAGTTCCAAGGCCAAGATCTCAAACTTCTCTAGGTGCAGAGGATGACAGAAGATCAAAGAAAGAAAGTCAGAATCCTAACAGAGAAATTTTGTTTAAAAAGGGAACTGAAAAGAAGTGAACTGTGTAAGCTGAACATCATTCTCCCTTGGATATTTGCTGTCTTTTTATCTGTGATCTGCATTGCTGCTATATATCTCCTCTGCAGTATTGATTTAGCTTTTGTGTTGATGTATGCTTATTTATTTCCTATTTTTGTCTGTAAATAGTAATCCTAACCCAAATAGGGGGAGATTGTTGGAACTCCCTATTACTAATTTGGGCAAGGATCACTATGTTTCTCTTAGGAAACCAGGTTGACCTAGTTGTATAGTGTAAAGGTCAACATTAGAATGAGTCTAGGGCTTAAAACTTAGGTTTGAAGCTGCCCCCAAGGACCATTCAAGCTCAGGATTTCAAGCTAAGTAAAGAGATAAAAATAGTCGAACGACGGTCGACGATCGTCGAGCTTAGATCGACTACTTATGTCCTCAGCCTTCTGCTTGTTGCTGGCTTCGGTTGACTATCGTCGAGCTTCAGTCCGACGATCGTCGAGCTTTGGTCGACGATCTCTGGCTGTGCTTAGGTCGACTATTTCTGGGAAGTTTAGGTCGACGATCTCTGTTTGCTTCAGGTCGACGTTTTCTGTTGAAGTCTAGGTCGACGATCTCTGGAAAATCAGATCGACTATTTCTTCCAGACCAAGAACTTAGATAGTCGATCTCTGATCGAAGTTTTCTGTCTACTGCTTATCTTCAATATCTCTGAGCTCAGGTCGACGATCGTGGAGCTCAGATCGACGTTTTCTGTCAGAGTGATGTATTTCTTCTCTGAGCTCAGGTCGACGATCGTGGAGCTCAGATCGACGTTTATTTTGAGAGATCGACGTTCTTAAGGATTCAAATGCTGCCGGTCTTTGGAATGTTTTTCTCAGCATTTAATTTCAAGAAGATTTGCCAGCCGTTTTCATTTATTCTGGATCAAGTTTCAAGGAATTATTCAGGAATGTTTCATTGGACTTTCCTCTAGAAGACAAATCCTTTATGGAAGGCATTTAATGTCTGATAACGGCTATCTTGGAAGAATTATATTCAGAGATTAAGATCGTCTTCTCAACTACTACTCTCCAAGAGAATTAATCCAGAGTAAATACACGATAGAATCAAGAGACACACACTGTTACAGAAGAACAAGAAGAATTAAGCTGTGAAAGATAACCATCCTCTTGCTTACAGAAAAGTGATCAAAGCCTCATCTAAAAGAACTCCAGACACCTCATCTTTCAGCCTTTTTGCTGAAACAATTCTCTGCTGGAGATCTAAAGATCTGAAGACCTATCACCCTAGAGCAAAGCTTCCCTTCCTGATTCATTCAACATCTCAGGGGGACCCTTGACAACAAAAGATCCACTAGTCTTATCTCATTTGATTAGAGAACAGAGAAGACAACCTCACCTCTTTACCTTTTTCTTTTTCCTGCTGTAAAGGGTTCTTGAACTCCCTTCAAAAGTTCTGTCTGGTTCTGAGAGCCTTGTCAAAACTCAGTGGTGGCAAGACACCTTATCAAAAAAACCAGATTTGGTTTTTGAGCACCTTATCAAAAGCTCATTGGTGTCAGGACACCTGATCAACTCATCCTGAGTGGATTCCTACCAAGGGTGGTAGAAGAGTGGATGTACCCAGGTTTTTGGGGAACCACTATATTTCCTTGTGTCTTCTGGTTTGTTTGTGTGATTTGTTTGCTGTGTGCTGTGCTCTTTACTTCTTGGTTTTTAACTTCTTACCAGCACTCTACACTATATCATAAATTGAATTTTATATGTGCTGTTTATTTCAACTGTGAAAAATTATTTTAAAATACTCTATTCACCCCCCCTCTAGAGTTGAGATAGATCTTACCCTCACTTTCATGGGGCTATGACAGAATTCTGTGAAGAACATGGTATCCTTCATGAGTTTTCCTCCACGCGTACTCCTCAGCAAAACAGAGTTGCGGAGAGGAGAAATAGAACGCTCATTGAAGCATGTACGACAATGTTGAATGACGCTTCTCTACCAGAGTACTTATGGGCAGAGGCTGTCAATACAGCTTGCCACGTGCAAAACCGTGACTTGATCAACAAGAACCATCGTAAGACGCCTTATGAGCTATTGAAAGGCAGGAAACCGGCCATGTCCTATCTAAGGATTTTTGGCTGCAAATGTTATGTACTCAATAATGGGAAGTACCCACGTACAAAATTAAGAGAAAAATGCTTCGAAGGAATCTTCGTGGGCTATAGTAGCCATAGTCGGGCATATAGGGTTTTCAATAAGAAAACCCTAGTGGTAGAAGAGTCAATTAATGTTGTATTTGATGAAGGAAGCTTGCTTCGCAGCAATTCTTCTAGTGGCATTCTTGAAGATACAGGTGCAAGGCTTGAATAGCTAAGTCTAGATGAGACTGCTAAAAATGAAGCTCCCAAGTATATCAAGGTCTCCACCTCAACACCAACTAGAGAAGATGACGGTCAAGATGGGGAAATTCTCCCAGAAGAGGGAGGAGCCCGAGAAGCTGTAGGAGCTCCAGATGCCAGACTCTTAGAGCTCATACACGTGAGGGATTGCAGGAACCAACAAAGTCGATCCCTCATAAAGCTCGGAACTGAAAATGCAGCTCATCCTTACTCTCTTCGGATGACCCTCTTGACAAGGCCTAAAAAAAGACTAGACCGGAGGCCTCAGTGCGGAGGTCCCACCTCTTTCCCGGAAGAATTGGAAAATCCTTCCCCTCCCTAGCCAATGCTGGGCTAGGTGCCTTAGAATGAGAGAAGGAGAGTTAGGGAAAATCTGTCTATTCTAAAGCACCTTACCGGTCTATTTATAGGCCCTTGAACTGGGACTGCTAATAACAAACTGGAGTTGTCCTGAAATTACTAGAATACCCTTAGTCGGGTCTGCCAACAACCATACTCCGCTGTTTTGAAGGGCTACATGCAGACCACCTAGGGCAAAAGCATAAAATCCTACGGGGCTAAAAGATAGACCCGACCCCACCTGAACCGGTCTTAAACCAAACCGGGGATTTGACAGGACCTCCTCTCTAGGGCCTTCTCGCCTGGCGAGAGCTCCTTTCTGGGGGATTATCGCCTGGCGAGAGCTTCGTCTCGCTAGCGAGAGCTCCCCCCTGAAGTCCTCTCACATGGCGAGTTGGCTACTTGCCCGTGAATGCCTCCTCCGTTGGCGCTGACTTGCCCATCTCATGACGCAGCTGTCGCTCAGGCCCTTCTCGCCTGGGCCCTCTCGCCTATTGCCCTGGGCAGGATCCACTCGCTCTGCGAATTGACGACCGTATTGGGTCGTCTCGCCTAGCCCCCTTTTTCAAGTCTCTGGCCCTTGCGAGCTCGAGGTTGTACACAATCCCCGCTCTTTTTGAGGTTGTTACAAACTCGGAAAGATAGTCCAACCGATGTTCGCATCATAAAAGAGGATTTATGAGGGAATCTTTTGGTGGGCCCCTTTCCCAATCTATAAATACCAGACTCTTCTTGCGGCAGGAGGCCGTTTCCTTCCCCCTATCCCCTTTTAGCTTCCGTCCTCATGTCTCTCTGCCAAAGTTTCTGTGACCGCATCGCGGCGGTGCGTCAGAGGAACAAGGTGGCTACGACGGCTCTGAACAAGATTCCGGTGTGCGCTCCTCCAGCCTTACCGTTATCCGCTTCCCCTCCTAAGAAGGCGAAAGCCGCTGATCCACCCCTCTCGGCAGGGGAGCCTTCTCGCACCGTCTCGGGAAGGCGTATCCCTCCTACCTCAGCCAATCCAAGAGAAAAGGAGGTAAGTCTATCGATATTGACATGCCTTTATCTCTATCTCGCTTGCCTGCTTACTCGCAGCCCGTACTTAGAAGGTCCCGACGCTTTCTCATCGTCTGGAGACCATACGAATTAATATCTCTGAACATCGCTACCAGTCCTTCTCGCCACAACCCTCTACTCCTTCCTCTGCTCCCGAGACGAGGAAGGATGATCCTCCTAATACCGAGGGTTCCTCTCGCCGCCTTGGTAAGACGTTTTTTCTCTTGGGCCTTTCCTTGCTACCACTTCTCCACTTCACCTCCCAAGTTCTCAATGCAAGGTGTGCGCGACTCGAATGCGGAGGACTCGCTAGCCGAGGACTCGCCCGTTGAAGATCACTCCAGGCAGATGGTCATCTCGCCCCCTCCTCCCATAGATGAAATTGAAGACTACCTCGGCGACCCTATGGATCCGTTGGATATGAAATGTAGGGTAGCGGAGATGCTGCGGAAGCACGCGAGCATCATTCAGGAGCTAGAGAAAGGGAAACAAGCTGCGGACCATCGAATCGATTGGTTGGAAGTGGAGTGTGCACGCCTTTCCTTCGGAGATCGATGCTAATATTGAGATAGACGAGACTGACCCCCAGGCGATTTTGAGCGAGGTCGACCAACAGCTCCATCTCGCTCGATGCGGTGTCGATGCGGCTCGCGCCTTCCACCTCCCCAACCGCCCTCCCTGTACAAGATCTCGCGGCGGGGGGCGCTGGAGGTGGCACAAGAATTGACAAGTTTTCTTCGAGTCTCGCCTCTCTTCCCTTCGTTCACGAATGTAATAATCTTATTTATGTTTCCGTCCCGTCCTTACCATGTGCCCTGCGAAATCGCCACCCCTTCGTGCGGGAAGAACTTTATTGGTTTGATAATTGCCTGCTTTTCAATTTTTTTCTAACACAGCATTTAAATTTTGCACTTATGCTAATTTTTCCTTGATTTATCAATTTTTAATTTCAATTTATATTCCAATTCATTTCCTGCCGCTCGGTCGTGCTGAGGACCCACTTAGGGCTGCGTAAATCGAGGTCTGGAGAGAGAAAGTGGTCGGTTGCCTCTTCCCCTTCCTCTGCACAACTTCTCCGCCCGTATATTTTCCCGGATCTAATCATTATAAATACCCCCTTTTCCGGGATCAAACCTACGCTTTCATAAGTCGCTGCACCCCAACCCTGTGCTCTTCTTCTTCGTTCGTCTCACGCGCCAACTACTCGTCGGCCGTCTTGCCTCCTCTCTTTCCGGTCACCTCGCTAGCTTCCCCTGTCCCTAATTCCAGCTGTCTCGCCCGATCATGGGAAAGAAAAGGCCGGAAGATGGTGAGGGACGTAGCCGCTGCGGGAAGCGATTTGCAGACCATGACTTTTCGCCCGGGCGCATCCCCGTGGACGAGTATGATGCTTTCACTCGAGAGTACTTGCCAGAAGGATTCACCCCCCCCGGTCGGCGAGAGCATAAACATGTTCTATCCCGTAGAGCTTGCCTTCCCCGTCTCGCACTTCGAGGTGGGGTTGAGATTACCCCTCTGGCCGGAGGTGAAGCAGGTCTTGAAATATTTCGGCGTCGTGCCAGCCCAGCTGAACCCTAACGCCATCTCCGTCCTGGTCTCCTTTGCGAGCTATATGCGACGAGAGCGAATAGAGTTCAGCCTCACAGTTTTCCGCAAGCTCTTCATTTACCACGCCAATCAGGACGGGGTGTCATACTTCACAGGGCAGGGTCTCAAAGTCTGCGAGACGCCCAATAAGAACCATCATTGGCTCACGCGGTTCGTCTTCATTCGCGACAACCTAGGCGGCATCCCGCTCGCGTCTGTCTCTCCCGCCGAAGTCTTCTACGTAACCCCCCAAGTCGGCGGCACGGATAAGCTCCTCTGTGAGTATCTCGCCGGAAAAACTTTGAGGTCTAGTATCTGAGACGTGGTCTCGGCTCGCTCCTCCCCGTACTTCTGGTGAAGGTATACCCGTCCTTCTTTTTTGGACCATGCCTTTATTATTTCCTTCTTGCTAACATTCCGTCTCGCCTTTACCAGGAGAGAGGAACGTACCAGTTCACCCCCCTTACAAAAGCAACATCAAGCCGTCCAAGGGCGTCGCTCTCGCCAGCATGGCGGCTGAAGCGGCCAAAGAATCGTTGACCCCCTCCCTAAAGAAAAGGCCGGCCGAAGACCCCGCTTCATCTCGCCTTAGCCCTTCTAAAAAATGAAAATGAAGGTGAAGAAGGTGGTCTCTCCCCCCTCCCCCGCCAAGAAAACTCCTCAAGAGACTGTGGTGACGTCGGGGTCCCCGAGCCCTATTTCCCTAGGGTCCCAGTCCCCCCGGTCCCCTCCTCGGGTTTCTCCTCGCAAGGCCGTCTCGCCCTCTGGGGAGACGGCACCCCTTGCGCAACACGCCGGCTCATCTCAATAACTGTCCAGGTCCCCTTCCCGCGAGGGGGCTCCTTCTCACTTCCCCGCACCGTCTGCCCACTTCAACTTCAACATGGGTCCCCGCTGTCCCTGATGCTGCCAACGACCCAACACTGATCTGGGACAAAGGGGCGCATCGGGTCTCAATCTCTACTCTCCTACCCTCCTAGAGGGAGCAGGACCATCCTACAGGCCATGCCTTCTCCCTAGGATTTAGTCTTTACGGAGTTCATGGTCCCGATCCCCTTGACAAGGCCTCCTTGCGAGATCTGGTCCTGAGGGCGACGCAATCCCAACTACGCACCTTGGAGATTTCGCATAGGCTCTCGCGCCGCCTGATTTTCAACAACAAAAACTGGAAAGATTCTTAGGCCAACTTCTCCGCCGAGCGCGAGAAGTCTGGAGATCTGGCGAAGAGACTAGAGGTGGTCGAGAACCTTCTTGCCAAGGCTCGCGGTGGAGTGGTGAGTTCTCTCTTAGTTCATTTTCGATGTACCTGACCCCAATCTAATAAAGACTTTCCGCAGGATACCGAGACGGCTGAGAGGTTACACTCGCGCATAGCGGAGCTGGAAGCAGAGGTGAAAGAGATAAAGGCCCAGGTCACCCAACTCAAGGGCGCCGCCCCTTCGACCTCTCGCTCGGCGATTCCCCCACCTCCCCCCTCTCTGAATTCCAATGAGGAGGTCGAGGAGTTATGCCGAGACACCAATATCAGAACCGCCGAGCTGATCCTGAAGATGATGCGCGAGATGGGCGTCGTCAAGGATGATTGCGAGTACGTTACCTCTCGCAACCTTGTGCTAGAGATCTACGGCGAGGGGGAGGGTTCGTCGGCTAGCGAGAAGGATTAAAGCTTCCCGAGTTCTACTTTTCTTTTACTTACAATGCTTCTTTTTTTGCAACTGATGTAATTTTGTATCGGACTATTTTACTGGACGTGCTGCGTATATATATATATTACCCGCACGTGGTTCTAGGGCTAGTCATCTCTTCTTCTTTTCTTTTTTCTTCGATTGTCTGCGGGATCTAAAGATCCATTCATCCCCGAGAGGGTGTCGCCCCCCGTCTCGCCTCCTGGCGAGAGCAGACCTGGATTAGGGGGTGAGTTGCCGTGTCCCGTAGTTCTCGCGCATGGGAATGCCTTCCCCCCCCCATCTCGCCTCGCTCCCCGATACCTCCCGGAGCGAGTGTCCTTTAAAGGTTAGTCCCCTCTCCTTTTCCTTGGGGCAGGGGATTCTCCCACTCATTACTGTCAGAGCCCTTCCTCTCGTTGGTCAATGGTATGGTTTTTCCTTTGGGGCTTTCCCTCTCTTGTTATTTCTTCGCAACCACTCATCGATCTCACCCACTTTGTGGTCCCGGTCAACGTGTGCTTACCGGATCTTCTCAAAAAACCCTTTCCAACCACTGAGTGAGCCTACAGCCCTGCCAGCTTAATGAGAGCCTGGTCAGCGGGTCTGCTCGGGGTCTCCTCTCAAAACAACCTCCAACCACCGAGTGAGCCTACAGCCCTGCCAGCTTGATGGGAGCCTGGTCAGCGGGTTTGCTCTGGGTCTCCTCTCTGAACAACCTCCAACCACCGAGTGTGCCTACATCCCTGCCAGCATGATGGGAGCCTGGTCAGAGGGTCTTCTCGGGGTCTCCTCTCCTAACAACCTCCAACCACCGAGTGAGCCTACAACCCTGCCAGCTTGATGGGAGCCTGGTCAGCGGGTCTGCTCGGGGTCTCCTCTCCGAATAACCTCCAACCACCGAGTGAGCCTACAGCCCTGCCAGCTTGATGGGAGCCTGGTCAGCGGGTCTTCTCGGGGTCTCCTCTCCAAACAAACTCCAACCACCGAGTGAGCCTAGAACCGTGTCAGCTTGATGGGAGCCTGGTCAGTGGGTCTGCTCGGGGTCTCCTCTCCAAACAACCTCCAACCACCGAGTGAGCCTACAACCCTGCCAGCTTGATGGGAGCCTGGTCAGCGGGTCTGCTCGGGGTCTCCTCTCTAAACAACCTGCAACCACCGAGTGAGCCTACATCCCTGCCAGCTTGATGGGAGCCTAGTCAGCGGGTCTGCTCGGGGTCTCCTCTCTGAACAACCTCCAACCACTGAGTGAGCCTACAACCCTAGCAGCTTGATGGGAGCCTGGTCAGCGGGTCTGCTCGGGGTCTCCTCTTTAAACAACCTCCAACCACCGAGTGAGCCTACAGCCCTGCCAGCTTGATGGGAGCCTGGTCAGCGGGTCTGCTCGGGGTCTCCTCTCCGAACAACCTCCAACCACCGAGTGAACCTACAGCCCTGCCATCTTGATGGGAGCCTGGTCAGCGGGTCTGCTCGGGGCCTCCTCTCCAAACAACCTCCAAAATAGTCTCATCTTTCAAGAACGGTCGCCTTGAAGTGCATTGTGCCGAGAAATCGTGCCATGCATACAAGTAGGAAAATATTTTTAGAAACATGTTCAAATAAATACAAGAGGGTACAACATTATGGGTAAAATCGCTTCAGGTCGTCCCCGCTTCGGGCGCGATCCAAGGGTATCCCGTCCACATCTTGGAGGTGGTACCCCCTGACTTCAAGACCTCCCTTACAATAAAGGGACCCTCCCAGTTAGGGTTGAGCTTCCCCACGAAGGCCCCCCTGCCTGCGGCATCTACCTTTTTGAGGACCAAGTCCCCCTTTTGGAACTGCTTTATCCTGATGTGCTTATCAAAGTACTTGGACATTCGGCGTTTGACTTCCTTCTGCCGGATTGACGCTAGCACCCTGAGCTCCTCTACCAGGTCGAGGGAGAGCTTCTGCTCCTCCCCGTTGTCTTCTTGCCATCCTTCATCTCCTCTCCTTGCCACTGTCACTCTGGGGGATTCAACTTCAAATTCTACGGGTATGATGGCCTCCGAGCCATGGGAAAGTCTGAAGGGTGTTTCTCCTGTGGCGCTATTCGGTGTGGTACTTAGAGCCCAAAGGACAGAGGGGAGTTGCTCCACCCAACTTCCCATCAGATTTTCTACCTTTTTCTTCAAGAGGTTCACGATGATCTTGTTCGCGGCTTCTACCTGTCCGTTGCTTCGGGGGTGATGAACCGAAGCGAACCGAAGATCTATGCCAAGTTGGGCACAAAAGTCTACAAATTCCCTACCAGCGAACTGTGGCCCGTTATCTGTGACAATGGCCAAAGGGAGCCCGTGCCGGCAGATAATTTCTCCCCATACAAAGTTCTTGACCACCTACGTCGTCACCTTTGCCAAGGCCTTCACCTCCAGCCACTTTGAAAAGTAGTCCACCATGACCAGCAGGAACCTCCTCTGGCCACTTGCCTGGGGAAACGGGCCTACCAGGTCCATTCCCCATATGGTGAAGGGCCATGGAGCCGTTATCGTGTGTAATCTCTGCGCCGGGAGGAGTTGAAGTGGAGCGAACTCCTGGCACTTTCTGCATCGTCTTGTGAACTCCTCAGCATCTTTCCTGAGGGTAGGCCAAAAGTAGCCCTGTCTCAGCACCCTCCCTTCTAGGGTCCGACTCCTTGAGTGGCTTCCGCATTCCCCCGAGTGGACTTCCTCCAGTACCCTTGACGCCTCCTTCTCGGACACACAACGGGCTAGTAAGCCTGACAATGTTTTTCGATACAGGATCCCTTCCTTCAGATGGTAATAGGCCGACTTGTACCTGACCCGCTTCTTCTCAAGGTCCCCTTCGGGTAGATGTCCCGATGTCAAGAACGTCATAAATGGGTCCATCCAGGACCCCTCCCGGTCCACTTCCATTAACTCCCCTTCCTCTATAGAGGGTCTAAAGAGCTCTGTCATGGTCCCTCTAGCCTGAGGGTCGTGCTTAGCGAGCAGGTCTGCCCTAGTATTCTCCTCTCTTGGAACATGTTGAATCGAGAAGCTGCGGAACTGCCTGATGATACCCTTCACCTTTACTAAGTACAGCTGGAGGGTCGGTTCCCTCACTTCAAATTCCACGTTGATATGCCCTGCGACCACTAGAGAATCTGTGGAGACCCTGAGGTCCTGTATGCCCAGCTCACGAGACAGCCTAAGCCCGGCAATGATGGCTTCATACTCGGCCTTGTTGTTTGTAAGGGTGAAATGGATCTTTAAAGCCTGCTTGATTCTGGTCCCCTCGGGACTTGTTAAAACCACCCCGCCTCCAAAAGACCTTCTTCCTGAGGCCCCATCCACGAGCATTTCCCAAGCCACCATGGGAGGTTCCTCTACCTCCTTGGCCTCGACCACATAGTCTGTTAAGAAATCTGCCACCACTTGCGCCTTGATAGATACCCGAGGGACGTAGGCGAGGTCGAATTCATTAAGCTCTATCGACCACTTGGCTAACCTTCCTGAATGTTCCACCCCCTCTAGAATGCGGCGGAGGGGGTGGTCCGTCACGACCTGAATCAAATGGGCTTGGAAGTATGGCCTGAGCTTCCGGGCCGAGATGATGAGGGAGAAGGCTAGTTTTTCGACGATGGGGTATTTTAGCTCTGCCTTTTTGAGGACCCGGCTCACGTAATATATGGGGAATTGCTTCTTACCCTCTTCTCGCACAAGGACCGAGCTCACTGCCTCTGTCCCTACTCCCATGTATAGGAACAGATTCTCCCCCTCTCACGGCCCTTGAAGTAGCGGCGTCTTGGTGAGCTGTTGCTTCAGAGCTAGGAAGGCCTTCTCGCATTCGGGGGTCCACTCGAATTCCTTCCCACCCCTCAGAGTTCGGAAGAAGGAGGAACGCCTCTCCCCTACCCGGGAGAGGAACCTGCTCAACCCTGCCAACTTACCAGTAAGGCGTTGGACCTCCTTAGCGTCCTTCGGAGATCCCAACTCCAGGATTGCTTTTACCTTGTCTGGATTAGGCTCCAACCCTGAAGGGGTGAGGAGGTGCCCTAAAAAATTTCCCCTGCTGGCCCCAAATACACATTTTAGAGGGTTGAGTCTCATTTTATATTTCCTTATAGTTTTAAAAGTTTCCCGTAGATCCAAGAAGTGGGACTCAAGGTCTCGACACTTAATCATCAGGTCATCTACGTAGACCTTGAGGTTCCGCCCCTTCTGCTCCCAAAATATCTGGTCCATCGTCCTTTGGTAGGTCGCCCCTGCGTTCTTCAATCCGAAGGGCATCATGTTGTAACTGAAGCACCCATCCTTAGTGATGAAGGTGATGTCTTTTATGTTCGGGGGGTGCATACGTATCTGGTGGTACCCTGAAAAGGCATCTAAAAAACTCATTAGTGGAAAATCGACGGTTGAATCAACCAGCGCGTTGATTCGAGGCAGAGGGTAACAATCCTTCGGGCATGCTTTATTTAAAAGAGAGAAGTCGATACACATTATCCATTTGCCCTCCCCTTTTTTCACCATTACAACATTGCTTACCCACCCCGGATACCTATTCGCAGATATGAACCCCGCTTGAAGTAGCTTCTCCACCTCTGCTCTGATAGTCTTGGCCATCTTGGAAGCGATGGCCCTCTTCTTTTGTTGGATGGGGCGGACCTTGGGGTCGAGGTTGAGGTGGTGGCACGCCACGTCCGCGTCGACCCCCGGCATGTCAGCTGCACTCTAGGCGAATACATCGATGTTCTCTTGCATGCATCTCCAGATCTCCTCCTGATCCCTGGGGGTGAGCTCTCCACTGACCTTGATCTTCTCTTTTCACCCCTCCTTTGTGAGGATGTCCATCTCCAGAACCTCCACTGCTGCCCTCAGCCTTGAAGGCTCCTCCTCTTCTTCTGGATCCCTTGGGCTTTTCTCCTGCTCCCTTGACCTGCGCTCCACCACTTCCCGCTCCTTGTCAACCGCAGCCACTCTCCTCAAGGTCTTCCCCCCTTCCGGTTGAGTCTCCTTTCCGGACGACTCCCTCATCTCCCCCATCTTCCTTTTTCTGCCCTTGGCACCTCCTGCCTCCTTCCTACCTTCCTGCACTCCTGCCATCCCTGATTCCACAACAATTCCTCTCTCTACTCCAGCCACCTCTCTCTCCTCCTGCTCCTCTCCGTCCACCTGCTCTCCTGCCATCTCTGGCTCCACCGAAATTCCTCTCTCTACTCCAGCCACCTCTCTCTCCTCCTGCTCCTCTCCATCCACCTGCTCTCCTGCCATCTCTTGCTCCACCGCAATGCTTCTCTCTTCTCCAGCCACCTCTCTCTCCTCCTGCTCCTCTCTGTCCACCTGCTCTCCTGCAATCTCTGCCTCCACCGCAATGCTTCTCTCTACTCCAGCCACCTCTATCTCCTCCTGCTCCTCTCCGTCCACCTGCTCTCCTTGCCCCATCCTCCTCTCTAGTTCTTCTGCATCACCCTTCCATGAGATGGTGTTTACTGCCGTCACATAGCATTATCGGGCTGCCTTCGGATCTCCCCGCACCCTAATCTGGGTTCCCACTGAATTGAGCTTCAAACACTGATGGAACGAAGATGGCACGCATCTGAAGGCGCTGATCAGAGGGTGCCCAAAGATCGCGTTGTAACTTCTGGGGGCGTCCACTATCACAAAGCGGCAGTTTCTGGACAACCCCCCCCCAGAGTTACCTGGAGCCCTACTCCTCCCTCAACCTCCTTCCTCTCTCCTGAGAATCCGAACAACGATCCGTCCGCCGCCAACACTCTCCTGGCTTCCACTCTCATCTCATTGAACGCCTTTTTGAAGATAACATTTACGGAGCTCCCATTATCCACCAAGATTCTTGACACCGTGAAGTTTTCGATGGCGATCCTGATCACCAGTGCATCGCAGAAAGGATCTTCGTGATCTGGTAGATTCCTCCTGGAAAAAGTAATCTTCTCATCTGGGGACGGGGCTTGCGACGTCGAGGCGACGCTCCGACGGAACATGGTGTGGAGGCTGGCCTTGCGGGTAGCCTCAATCCCCCCTCCCCACCCACCCCCCCCCCCCCACTCCCCCCCCACCCACCCCCCCCACCCACCCGTGGATCACCACGATTCCCCCTCGATCTCCCGTATCTGATCAATCCACACAATGGTCCTCCTCTCAGGTTCCCGTTACCTTTACAATCCGCACTGGTAACTGCTGCTCCCCTGCTACCCTTCTCCCCTTCAATTCCAGAAACTCTGGGCATGTAGCCGTCGCGTGGCCTTCCTCCTCGTGAAAGTCGCAATACGACAGGGCTACCCCCCCCCCCCCATCCTGCCTCCCCTCTTTGGGGTTCCTCCTCCTCCCCGCTCCTGCTCCCGCTCTTCCTCGCCCTCTTCCTCTTCCTCGGCCGATGGCCATTGCTTGTTGAGGCAGGGGTGGGAGTGGCCTCGAACCATGCCCCCACCCTAACGGATTAAACCTTTCCTGTCCTGGATAATAGTTTCTTCCTCCCTGGGGGGGGCCCTCACTTGTCCTTAAACAGGACCCCCCGGCTTCCTCCAGCCAAGTTCCGGATGCCCTGGCCCCCTTGGCTCCTCCCTTCTCCTTCCCTCCTGCTGCCTGGCCCCTCCCAGCTCCCTCTGCTCCACATCCGTCAGTCTTGCCAACTTCCTGACAAAGGCCGGGTTCGCTGCCTCCATAGCTATTTTCTTCGTCGCCTTCTCCATCAACCCCTCAAACGACAACGGTGGCTTCCTGGTTAGGCTCATCTTAAAAGAGCTCTCCTTTAGCCCCACTGTGAAAGCCATCTGGAGAGCAAAACTAGGCACCTCCTGGATGTCGAGAATCGCCTCTTGGAAGCAGTCCACATGTTGAGCCAAGGACTCATTGGCCTTCTGCTTGATCAAGAAAATGGACTCCTGGTTTTTCTTCCTCTTCTTAGAGGTCGAGAAGCGCAGTTGGAAGCTTCTGCTCAGATCCTCGAAGCCGTAGATCGACCCCGCTGGGAGTTGTGGAACCAATCCCTAGCCTTGTCTTTCAGGGTGATAGCGAAAAGGCGGCACTTAAAAGCGTCTGTCATTGGTTTGATGGAGACTGCGTCTTAGAACCACTACAGGTGCTGGAGGGGATCGTCCTTCCCCACATAGTAGGTCATCTCGGGCTCGCGGAACCCTTCCGGGACGGGTGCTGAGAGGATCAACTCGCAGAAAGGAGATCCTCTCACCGGGGGTCTCGTCATCTCCACTCGCGCAACCATCCCGCCCGGCGAGACGACACTCGCTAGGCCGGCGAAAAGTTCTCTACCCTCCACGTCTCGCCTGCTGCCTTCCGCCACTACCTCCTTTCCCGGTCGCCTCTCGGGTGCATCCTCGCCTATTCTTGCCTGGTCGATTCCCTCGCGAGGCGCGAGACCTGGCTCCTGGGGTGGAGGGGTCTCGCATACCCCTCTCTGTGAGATCTGCTTCAGCATGTCCATGATCCCCCTAATGGATGTCATGAACTCCGCCCTCCCGACATAACCTCCCGGGTTCGGGGACCAACCTCCATCTCCTTCAAGATCCCCTGCGATAAGGTCACCAAAAGTTCTTCTGTGCAAGCTGCTATTCCACGCTCACCGCACCAAAAATGTTGGAACCAACAAAGTCAATCCCTCCTAAAGCTCGGAACTTAAAATGCAACTCATCCTTACTCTCTTCGGACGACCCTCTGGACAAGGCCCTAAAAAGACTAGACCGGAGGCCTCAGCGCGGAGGTCCCACCTCTTACCCGGAAGAATTGGAAAATCCTTCCCCTCCCTAGCCAATGCTGGGCTAGGTGCCTTAGAATGAGTGAAGGAGAGTTAGGGAAAATCTATCTATTCTAAAGCACCTTACCGGTCTATTTATAGGCCTCTGAACTGGGACTGCTAATAACAAACTAGAGCTGTCCTGAAATTACTAAAATACCCTTAGTCGGGTCTGCCAACAGCCATACTCCACTGTTTTGAAGGGCTACATGCAGACCACCCTGGGCAAAAGCGTAAAATCCTACAGGGCTAAAAGATAGACCCGACCCCACATGATTTCACAGGACCTCCTCTCTAGGGCCTTCTCGCCTGGCGAGAGCTTCTTTTTGGGGGCTTCTTGCCTGGCGAGAGCTTCGTCTCGCTAGCGAGAGCTCCCCCCTGAAGTCCTCTCACATGGCAAGTCGGCTACTTGATCGCGAATGCCTCCTCCGTTGGCGCTGACTTGCCCATCTCATGACGCAGCTGTCGCTCAGGCCCTTCTCGCCTGGGCCCTCTCGCCTGTGCCCTTGGAGAGATCGACTCGCTCTGCGAATTGATGACTGTATTGGGCCGTCTCACCTAGCCCCCTTTTTCAAGCCTCTGGCCCTTGCGAGCCCGAGGTTGTGCAGGGATCACCCAAGAGATCAGATCATAGGAGATCCTCGGGACGGTGTCAGAACTTGTAGAGGTACAATTAACGAGATTCTGCACCTTAGTTTTCTGTCACAGGTTGAGCCAAAGAAGTTCGACAAAGCGAACAAAGATGTGTCGTTGATATTAGCCATGCAAGATGAACTTCATCAATTCGAACGATGCAACGTCTGGACGCTAGTTCCCATACCAAAGAAACAGAATGTGATCGACACTAAGTGGATCTTAAGAAACAAACTGGATGAACACGGTGTCATAATCAAGAACAAAGCCAGACTTGTGGCTCAAGGATACAGACAGGAGGAGGGGATTGACTTCGACCAAACCTTTGCACCAGTTGCAAGGCTCGAGGCGATCAGGTTGTTCCTGACGTATGCCTCTCACAAAGGATTCACTGTCTATCTAATGGACGTGAAGTCTGCTTTCCTGAATGGAGATTTAAAAGAGGAAGTATACATCGCGCAACCCCCAGGTTTTATTAATCCAACTCTCCCTGATCATGTTTACTTTCTTAATAAAGCATTATATGGCTTAAAACAAGCTCCTCGAGCTTGGTATAAGACTCTGTCTAGTTTTCTTCTTGAGAACAAGTTCTCGAGAGGAAAAATAGATAAGACATTGTTTCTTAGGGAAGTCAAAGGCAAGATTTTGCTGGTGCAAGTCTATGTTGATGACATAATATTCGGCTCAACGGACAACAACCTATGCAAGAAGTTTTCCAAACTTATGCAAGGGAAGTTTGAAATGAGCAGTATGAGAGAGCTGAAGTATTTCTTGGGACTTCAAGTGAAACAGTCTGAGGATGGAATTTTCATCTCTCAGACGAAGTTCACAAATGAACTCCTCAAGAAATTCGGAATGGAGAGTGCAACCTCTATGAGGACTCCAATGGGATCCACTGTGTCTCTATACAAGGATGAGAAAGGGAAACCTTTTGATGAAACCAAGTACAGAAGCATAATTGGATCCCTGCTCTACCTTACTGCTAGTAGACCGGATATTATGTTTTCCACATGCGTTTGTGCCAGATATCAGGTAAACACTAAGGAATCTAATTATGTCGCTGCAAAGCAGATTCTTAGATACCTTAAAGGTACACTAAATCTTGGCTTGTGGTACCCAAGAAACAATGATGTCGAGCTGATAGGCTTTTCAGATGCTGAATTTGCAGGAAGCAGGAATGATAGGAAATGCACTTCCGGGACATGCCAATTCCTCGGAAGAAGGATAATATCGTAGAGCAGTAAAAAGCAGAATTGTGTCGCAACCTCTACGGCTAAATCTGAGTACATCTCAGCAAGCAGCTGTTGTGCATAACTTCTATGGATCAGAAATCAACTCGAAGATTATGACTTGCTGTTCAGAGAAGTTCCCATGTATTGCGACTCCTCGAGCGCAATTGCAATTGCGAACAATCCAGTGTCGCACAGCAGAACAAAGCATATTGAAGTGCGCTACCACTTCATTCGGGAGCATGTGGAGAATAAAGATATATCTCTCTGCTATGTCCCCACGGATAAGCAGATTGCAGATATCTTCACGAAGCCACTAGACGAGGCCAAGTTCAATTCCTTCAAAACTGAACTCGGCATGCTGAACTTTGAAGATTGAAGACTGAAAAGCTCAAGGCTCTTGGACCAAGGGGAAGCATCTGCTAGGAACTCAAGATCGGGCACGAATGCAAGAAATGAGGGGGAGCATTTTGCTCCAAGTGAAGTCCCAGGTTTGCAGAAGCCTAAAAGGGGGAGATTACCCTCTCAGCCAAGGCTAAGGTGGCTGTTAATGTTAAGTAGGCCACAAAGGCTATGTTGCTCTCAGATAGGGGGAGATCACCTCGGCTAAGGCTATGTTGCTCTCAGGAAAATGGTAATGAATTCCACACTCAACTGAATTTTAATTCTATGATTTTCATTTCCATCTGTTCTATTCACCTTAGCTTGTAGGGTTTAGGCTTCTTCAAATAGGGGGAGATTGTTGGGTATTGCATCCACAATAGACCTGATTTGAAGAAGAGCCTGAACAAGCTAAGTTGAATTGATAATGTATTTGACAATTCTATCAAGTTGTGCTTGCAGCTATTCCATGCTAAGTACACACCAGTGTTAGAGTGCAGTGGGTCAATATACACGGGTCTGCGCAACGTAATCCCTCGTTGTTTAGATCAGTGTATTGATCCACGTGTGCTCTCTCTATTGGAGTGTACTTATTTTCAAGTACAGGGTCAAGGTAGATCAAGAGCAGAAGAAGGAGCAAGGATGGATCAAAGACCAAGCTATCAAAAGAAGGAAGGAGGAAAATTCTTCCAAGTAAGAATCAACGAGAGTCGTTAGTGATTCCCGCCGACTTCGACGGGAATCACTAAGTGACTCCCGCCGATTCTACTTCCGGCAGGCAAGGTTAGAAATTCTGCGAAGGCAGAATCGACGGGAGCTGGGAGTGATTCCCGCCGACATCGACGGGAATCACCAACGACTCCCGCCGATTTTGCCTTAGGCATATTTCGCCGCTCGCTCGACCGGTCCAGGACGCCGTGCGCTGTTTCGGCCGGGGCTAGGGCTTCTCCTCGTGGGCCCTACAATGCCTCTTAGGGTTGGCTCCTGGTATAAATACATGAGTATTTTGAATCTCTATAGTACCAACACACCGGAATACGAAAAATGGTCGTGACCTAGCCGATCACGGAATCCGCCCGCACGTACGTTGCCGATCAGAAGTTATCGCCGCCGCTAATCTCAGCATGTCTCTGATCTCTCGACGACAGTACCGAGGAAAGCGCCCGGTCTCACGTGTCTCTCTCGAGATCTCTTGTCTTTCGATTCGTTGAACGAGACTTGTTCTTCCTTCCGAATCGGTTGAGACGTTTGATCCGACTGAGATCGTTCGAAGACCTAGCTTGCTTCGTCAAGAAGTTTGGATTTGCAAAGCATCGCCGCCGCACTTGCTTGCCGCCGCCGATCTTGACAAGATCCATTCCAAGTGATAAATTCGGTTGTGGACTCTTCGTACTTTTCGTGCAAGCTTCAACGAACGAAGAAGGACATCGGAATCTCCATAAAGCATTGTTTGTATTTTTATTTACATTTAATTTTGTTGTAAAGAAATTTTCATTTCTATTTGTAAGGGTTGGGTGCAACCCGTTATGGTGGAGTTGTGACTCCGTTGTTGGAAGGGTTCCTTCCGTAGTTGGGGGAGCGTTGCTCCTAGTGTGAGGATTGAATTTCAATCCGTTTGGAGAAGTGACCGAGTCGTCCCTTGGTGGGAGATAGGTCGAAGGGGGAAAGTGGACATACCCAAATCGGGGAACCACTATAATTTTTTGTGTGTTTTCAGTGTTTTGTTTGCTTACTTGTGCAGGTTAGTTTAATTCCGCAAAATACTGCACGACACATATTTCTCCCCTATAGGTGGATTAGGTTGATACTAGATACTTTCAACATATAATTATTCTATTTTCGAACTCATTTATATATATATATATATATATATATATATATATATATATATATATATATCAGGTTAATGGAAAATCGCGCAACGTGTTTTTCGGATATATACGCAAACATAAAAACACATATATGCGTGCATTTTTGAAAAACTGTTCAACATAAAAGTTGTAGATCTCTTCTATACCTACAACTTTTATGTTGAACACTTTTCCTTAAAAAGCACACATATAGTTATATTTTTGGACCGAAAATAACGTTGCGTAACTATTGTGATTTCACAAAATTTACGCCAAGTTTCTCGCCTTTTCCAAATACTCCTAAACCGTGCATTTTTTGGAAAAGTGTTCAACAAGAAAGTTGTAGATCTTGACGAGATCTACAATTTTCATGTTGAACACGTTTTCTAAAAATGCACGCATATAGATTTTTTTAAAGTTGCGCGTATATATCCTAAAAATGAGCTGTGTTTTTCCATTAACTCGTGTATATATATATATATATCCCCTCCGATTGGGCCCCGAAAAAAGTCACGCTGAACATATGTATGGATGTCCGGATTCAGCATTACTTTTTTCGGGGACAAATCGGAGGCCTAAACGGCTTCAAATCAAAACGTGATCACCATAAAAGTTCTAGATCTCATCGAGATCTACAACTTTCATGTTGATCACTTTTTGAAATAAAATACATTTGAGGGTCAATTTTGTGATTCTCTGTGTAAGCTTTCAGAGAACCGGTTCTCTATAAAAAATTTCTCATATATATATATATATATATATATATATATATATATATATATATATATATTATATTAAAAAAATATATAATTTTTACTCTATGGCAAGTCAAATAAGACACAAATTAAATCAAAGCCATCCAATATAAGCTAGGGTTAAGCCAAATATATAGAGTGTTGTTAGGAGCACACCTATTTTGGATAATAGCACACCAAAAAACAAAATAATTCTTTTTTTTCCAGTTCAGTACACCTCCTTATGAGCACACCGCGCGGGCCCTAACCCTAAAACAACGACGCAAAAGACGATCGGGAGCTTGGCGCTGCCGATCTCCCGCCTGGCGCTGCCAATCACATGAGTTCCGCCGCTCGCCCGCCTGCCACCGCCACTTTCCCGCCTACCGCCGCTGCTATTCCGTTTTCCATCGCTGCTCGCCGGCTTGTGCTGTCGCTGCTCCTTCTGTCGCCGCTGCTCCCTTCTACCGCCGCTGCTCCCGTCTGCCGCCGTTGCTCCCGTCTGCCGTTGCTGCTCCCATCTGTCGCCACCATCACAGGTAGCTTTGTTTTCATTCGATTTTCTCCGCCTCTATCACAGGTAGCTTATACCCTCTAGTTGGGTCGTATCATACCATCCTATAACATCAAAATCAATTAGTATTATTTTGCTACAACATCTGATTACAACATTTGATTCAAACACTTTCATTATGAGTGTCGGAGTGTTAAAACAACTAATTACAACCATTTTTTTCTAGATCTTTGTGGGAACTTTCATCTGCCAAAGTACTTCCTCACTTTCTCAATGTCAAACTTCAGAGGCTTGTCTCTCAAGATACTCCCCTTATTGGGCTCAGTTACTTTGTTTCCATCTCTGAAGGAGGGTCTTTTTTTCCTCTTAAGTTGTCTCTCCACTTTAGTTCTAAGCTGAATTAGAACTATTGGAGCTCTACCACAACAATTATCCCTGTGCTCAAACCTCAAAGAAAGTGAGCAATGCTTGTTCTTATGTTTTGACTATGTTGCACTTCAACACCGAGATCTCAAAACTTTCACACATTCTTCTACACAAACCCTAAGCCAATTAACTTAAATGGTAAATTTTGATTATAGTTTATGGTACAACACATTATGTCCTAAGATGCTTCATCTTTAGTCCAACTACTTATAGAATCCTGGCCATCACACTTTCTTTGGACCTTCAAGTTTCTCTCAACCCTTACCACCAAATGATGATTTTTGTGGAGGTTAAAGCTCCGTTTGGCGTGGCATTTTTGCTCCAATGAGTTTGGTCAAAAACACCACAATTATATAATATATGTTTGGCATGACAATGGTTATGACCGCCACCAAGAAAATAAAATATTTTTGAACATAGAAGCGGATGAAGTTCCTTAGGTGAGGTCGGGCGGTCATGAACGACGGTTCATAACCACGGCGTTCATGACCGCCACCACCGTGTCAAATGGAGCCTAAGATAACAACAACAACCACACCTTATAATAAGAACACAGCCACAGAAAACAAGTGATAAGAGTTGGCAATCTGAGAATAAAACTCATTTTTGCCCTGGCAAAGCTTGTGGGTCATCATCAAAATGAGGGAGAAAGCTCCAAACATAAGCAATAGAAGTTCCCCATCCGCACACCATGAAGTTAAAAAAAGGTGTATAGTAAAGAAAAACATAATTTTTGTTATAGTTGTAAACCGGTGCTCCCATCTACCTCCACCATCACAGGTATAATTTCTGTTATAGTTGTAAACCTAGGGTATTATAATTTCTATTATAATTTCTGTTAAAATTTACGGTTCACCTCTAGTATTCTCTAGTATTTGTTCATTACAACATATGATTCAGATTACTTTTATAGTTGTATTAGCGGTAAATAATTTCATTACGTGTAATGAACTTCACAAATATAAATTTCAGGATTTTCTGTGTCTTTGCATGATGAGTTGTACACGAGCTAGTTAAATTTGAGGGCTCAATTAATTATACAACTGTAGATGTTGGGCACGAATTCATCACAGACACCGTGTTTCCAAGTAAGGAAAATTTAATTGCTTGGGTCCGAATAGTTGCAAGAAGAATAGGTTTTGTGGTTACAATCCTAAGGGCTGATAAGATCACTGCACGTGCTAAACCTAGGGTAATGCTAGTTTGTGATAGAGGTGGGTTTCCTCGTGAAAATCAGCGTGGCAAAGGATTTGTCAAAAAAAATCTAAGAAAAACAAGCTCCAAACGTTGTGGATGCCCTTTCTCGTTACTTGGTCAGAGAGATTCAAATTTGGATGAGTGGAGGTTGCAGGTTAAATGTGGAACTCATAATCATATATTTACACATCTTGAGGGACACGCTTATGCAGGGAGGCTAGATGAAAATGAACAAAAGGTAGTGGAGGAAATGTACACATCTGGTGTCAAACCCAGGAAAATATTATCAGTCTTGCAGAAAAGGAATCCGAGCAGCAGTACGGTGATGAGGACTATATATAATGAAAAAGTCAGGTTATTCAACAAGTAATTAGATGGTGCTACGCCAATTCAGTATCTCTACAAGAACATTTCTGAAGCAGGGTATACCAGTTACAATCGGGTTGATGAAAGTAGTCAAAAAAATGGAGTTCTTATTTTTTGCTCATCCCGTTTCAGTGCAATTGTCTAACTTATTTCCGGATGTTTTTATGCTTGATTGCACTTATAAGACCAACCGATATAGGATGCCTTTGTTATCTATTGTTGGGCTGACCTCGACAAACATGTCTTTTTTTTCTCCTTCATTTTTATGTGCAATGAAACAGAAAGTAGTTATATATGAGCACTTGAAGTATTGAAGAGTGCATTACATCAAAATGCTACACCAGGAGTTATTGTAATAGATCGAGAAATTGCGTTGTGGAACGCTATCAAGGTTGTATTTCCCACTACGAAAATAATTTTATGTCAATTACACATTAACAGGAATGTTTTAGCACATTGCAAAAAAATATTTTAAACAAGGCAAGGAGTTTGATACCTTTATGTCAGATTGGCAGAGAGTTGTGAATTCTCCTACAGTTTGTGATTTTAATGATACCCTAAATACAATGTTCACCGCTTATGCTGAAAAATATGTGGAGGTTATGCAGTATCTTGTTAGCACATGGATTGAGCCGTACAAAGAGTCCTTCATTTCGGCTTGGGTTGATACGTTTATGCACTTGGGCAACTGCACAACAAATCGAGTGGAAAGTGGTCATAGTCAACTCAAAAGATTCCTTGAAGTGTCAATAAGAAACTTGACAACTATTTGAAAAACTTTTGATCAAATGATCAACCTTCAACACACAGAGATCAAGCGATCATTTGGTCAAAGTTCCATTCATGTAAATACTGGTTTTAGAGGATCTTTGTACACTGAGTTGCTGGGAAATATTTCTGTTGCTGCTTTGGAAATCATTAAAAAAGAGGAGAATTTGGTTAAGTCTGGGCAACCTACCCCATCAACATGTACTCACAAAATCCGTAATACTATGGGTTTACCTTGCGGCCACGAGTTATTTCCGTATATGAGCAATTACAATGCTTTTCCTTTATGGATGATACATAAGCATTGGAAATAGTTGAAGTTGGAGGATCATATGCATGACACATTTGAGATCAAGGAGGAGAACGAGTCAGTTCATGACATACATAAGGAGTTGGACGGGATATTACAAAAGTACAATAATTCAATGCCAATTAAGAAGCATGAATTGAAGTGCAAATTGCGCGAGCTATGAGACCTTACAACAAGCCAAACTTTAGAACCTTCACTTCCAACCCGTCTAAAAGGGCGACCGAAGGGAAGCTTGAACAAGGCAAGAAAAGACTTCAAATCAACAAAAAGAGAACCATCACTTTTTGAACATGTGTTGATGGAAGAGTAGGAGTATCACAAGATGGATATTGGGAAGAAAGATAATCAAACATCTAAAAGATTCCTTCAAAGTGTTCGTAAAGAAATGCATCGTACATTTCAAAATATATCATCAATGTCATAGATATGATAGGTGATGGGCATTCCGGCTACCGAGCCATAAGTCATGCATTAAATCTTGGTCAAAACTGGTTACAGATACGTAAAGATTTGTTATTGGAAATGACCAAGAACGAGTCAACATATGCACAAATATTTGGAGATGCGAGACGATTAGAGTTGACAGAGTCTCTACATTGTGATGTAATTCCTGCGCCGCTATCAAAGTGGATGACAATGCCCGACATTGGATTGGTCATTGCATCACGTTACAACGTAGCATTGGTTCATTTTTCAAAGTATCAGTCATTCACTTTTTTGCCATTACATTCTGCACCTCCACCAAACCGTATGTCGATTTATATTGGATTCGTTAACAACAATCATTTTGTTTGGTTGATGATGAAAGAAGACTATCCACTACCTCCTATATTCACTCCATGGTTACGATATCGTGAAAAGATTGCAGGTGCATGGAATGTGGAAAATCATAAAGATGACAAAACGGTGTGTAAAATTTACTTTGCTTCAACACAAATGTTTCGGTTAATTTACATATCTAACTGATGCACAAATTTACTTTGCAGGTTAATCTGCGTTTCAAAAATCTTGATGGTGATTTAGTTAATTTGAGCGATAATTGAAAAGGTTTGTAATAATTAAATTGTTTCAATACAATTGTTATTGTTAAAAAACAAAAAATTGTAACAAATTTGCTTATTTATTGCAGATTACATGTCAAGAACGATACAAAAATGTGAAAACTTTTGTTCGGGCAATGTATCATGTCGTCATTGGGTTCTAGTTTTGCATTTTGGGTTGCTTATGTTTTTTATGGAGAAAAATTTATGCTCATTTTGTTTGGTTGCTTATGTATTACGCTCAATGGAGAAAAATTTATGCTCATTAGAAGATTTTTTTTTTCCAAAAAAATGAAGTCGGCGCTCATAAAAAATTGGGTTGCAAATAAAATTTTGTGATGTGCCAATATCAATGAAGTGCTATTATTCAAAATAGATGTGCAACAACGCTCAATATATATCACGGATGGAAAAAACACCTAGAATTCCAGTCGGCCTCCCTCCCACGACATCTGCTTTGCTAGGGCATCGGAAACCCACTCCACCGTCCGCAAATCACCATTGGCGAAACTCCTCTGCGCGATGATACACTGTTGCGATCCCGTCGTGCGCGCTGCTGGATGAGGATGGCCGTACTCCGAGGTTGCTGATATTGATAACAGAGAGGGGAAGAATACCCAGGAGAAGGGGCGTAGACAGGGAAAGAAGAACAGGTTAAAGGAAGAGATGAACAGTAGAAAGCATTTTCATAATATATTTCTTAACCCAATAACGGTACAGTGGGGGGGGGGGTAAATATAGGTGGATAAAACTATCCGTTACAGCCAAAATAAAAGATACAAAAGATCAGGATCGTTGACAAACACAACGGCAGGATGAGAGCAGAAATACGACTCGGTCAATGGCCACCTGGCAATTCCTGCTGTGGAATAAAAACGTGGCTGCTGCTGTCTTCTTCGCCATTGCCGCCCTTCATTGGGCCAACTGAGATCCTAACATCACCTTCCCCTTCAGAAACGCTGTCCTCAGCGTTTTTCTCGGGACTCTTTCCGTTGGTGAGTGATGGCGGGGCAAATGATGTCCGAGTTTCTGGGCTTGTTGTTGACGGCGAGTGGTGCGGACGCGGAGGATTTTCTGTTAACCCCTCCCTGACAACCACCGGAATATCTGAGATGGCAGTAGTGTTGTTGGGGAAGGATGAACAGTGAATGTGCTGGCTGTAACTCGTGAATTCGGCAGGCAAATTGAGGTAGGGAGGTAGCGCCCTTTTTTCTGTGTTTTGGGTTTGTGGAGTTCGTTGTTCTTCTGGTTTTCCGCTGAGCTGGAGCAGATGTTGGTGGTGTCGGGGGGTCCTGTTCTTCTTGCCGGTCCATGTTAAGTTCGGATCTGCGATCTGCTGTGCTCGTGTGCTCCGTTTCCCCTTTTTTATCCATTGCAGGCTGTCGTTTGTTGGAAGCAGTTCCTGTAGCTGTTGTGCTAGAGTTGTGTGTAATCGGGGGTTATCCTGTATTGCTGTGATATCCTCCCATGTGCTATCGGAGGGTGGCAGTCCCTGCCATTGTACGAGTGCCTGTTGCGCCTCTTGATTTTGTTGCATGATTGTGCGAGTGTCGATGATCGCCATAGGTTGGTGCATAGGACTGTTTTCCCAGCTGAGTTCTGGTAGGTCTGTTATCTGGATTGTGGGGTCCCCAACATAGGGTTTCAGCAGCGAGACGTGGAACACCGAGTGTATACGGGATGATGGTGGGAGGTGCATCCGATATGCTGTTTCCCCAATTACCTCGGTTACTTGATATGGTCCGTAAAACTTTAGTCCCAACTTCCTTCCTTGGCGCCTCTTCATAGTAAGTTGTCTGTATGGGTGTAATTTGAGCAAGACCCAATCGCCTATACTCAATTTGAGTTCCTTCCGTTTCTTGTCCGCTTGGGCTTTCATGCGTTGTTGGGACTTAGCAAGGTTCTCCTTAAGACCATGAAGAAGTTGGTCCCGTGTTTGTAATGTCTCCTCGATGGCCTCATTCTCGGTATTTCCTGCACATACATTAAGCAAAGTAGGAGGCGGTCGACCGAACATGACCTCAAAAGGGGTCATATTGATCAAGGAGTTATACGAGGTATTGTAGTGATATTCAGCAAGGTTGAGAAAAAGTGACCATTTTTTTGGAATTTCGTGTGAAAACATTCGCAAGTATTGTCCTAGGCAACGATTAACGCGTTCCGTTAGCCCTTCGGTTTGTGGGTGGTAAGCTGAACTATATTTTAAAAGCGTTCCTTGAAGTCGAAAAAGTTCGACCCAAAAGTTACTTAAGAATATTGTATCCCTATCTGATATTATTGTCTCGGGGATCCCGTGTATTTTGCCCACACAATTCCAAAATTCGGCCGCTACCGTAGGCCCTGTCATGGGGTGTTTGAGGGGGGCAAAGTGGGCGGCTTTTGATAAGCGATCTACCACCACAAGAATGATGGTAAATCCTTTTGAATTTGGTAAGTGGGTAATGAAGTCCATGGTGAGGTCGGCCCATAATCGCTGGGGAGTGGGTAAGGGTTGGAGGAGCCCATACGGTAGGTGATTTACCGCCTTTGCCTTTTGGCAAAGGTCATACTTATTGATAAATGTAGTTACTTCCTGCTTCATGTCATACCAAAAAAATTGATTTCTAAGCCGATGTAGTGTGCCTTTGATTCCGGAATGCCCCCCTATTAGGCTTGAATGGGCCTCGGATATGAGTTTGTGCTTAATGTTAGACATGCTTGGGATGTAGATCTTTGATTTATATATCATATATGTTCCTTTTTTTGTCCAATCAGGGTGAGATTGTGGTTCCTGGAGGAGTTGGAGAGTCCAAGGATCCTTGAGGTAGTCCTGTTCCAACCCATCTAGCAGGGTGGATATCGGTGCAGTGATGGCTGTGAGGCTTAATAGGGTGGGTGTAGTAGTTATATTGGGTGAGCTTGGTCGGGTCTCGGCGAGTACAGAGGATTGGTCGGGTAGGTCCGATAATCTCGAAAGGGTGTCGGCGGCTTGATTGTGTTTTCCCGCACGATACTGAATGACGAAATCATATCCCAATAATTTTGACAAGAAAATTTGTTGCTCCGGGGTCTGAATTTGTTGGGTGAGTAGGTGGTGTAAACTTTGATGATCCGTTAGGATGGTGAATTGATGGCCTAGCAAGTATTGGCGCCATTTCGCGACGGCTGCGGTGACGGCATATAATTCGCGTATGTATGTAGACTTCCGTTGCATAAGAGGTGAGAGCTTTTTTACTATAGTATGTGATGGTGCCTGTGGTTTGCTTAAGTATTGCTCCAATTCCCGTGCCTGAAGCATCTGTTTCTAATAAAAAGGGTTGTTTAAAGTCCGGCAAGGAGAGGATGGGGGAGGAAATCAATTTGTCGCGTAATTGACTAAAAGCCTCTTGGGTGGCATTGTTCCAACGGAATGAATTTTTTTTTAAAAGTTCTGTTAATGGAAAGGCAATCTTGGCGTAGTCTCGGATGAATTTTCGGTAATATCCCGTTAGTCCTAAAAAGGCGCGGATGTGTTTTTGGTTAGAGGGTGTGGGGAAATGTTTAATCGACTCGATGTTATCGTCGTTGGGAGTAACCCTACCGTTGTGAATGATATGCCCGAGGAATTCGACTTTGGTGGTAAGAAACGTGCATTTAGATAGTTTGACAAGTAGCGTGTTCTTTGCGAGTGTTTCTAAGGTGATTCGGAGATGATCGAGATGTTCCTCTTCGGTGGTACTATATACTAGAATGTCGTCAAAAAATATCACGAGGAATTTCCGTAGGAAGGGCTGGAAAATAGTGTTCATGAGTGCTTGGAATGTGGAGGGGGCGTTCGTTAGCCCAAAAGGCATAACGAGAAACTCATAGTGCCCTTGGTGGGTTCGGAAAGCGGTTTTGTGAATGTCGTGTTTGTCCATCCGGATTTGATGGTAACCGGAGCGGAGGTCTAATTTGGAAAACACGCGAGCGGAGCATAACTCGTCTAAGAGTTCGTCGATGGTGGGGATGGGGAATTTGTCTTTTATTGTAATTTTGTTGAGAGCCCGGTAATCGACACAAAACCTCCACGTGCCATCCTTTTTTTTTACTAAGATGACAGGTGAGCTGAATACGGAGGTGCTAGGTCGGATGTGGCCGTGGGTGAGCATTTCGGAAACTAATCTCTCTATCTCGTTCTTATGATGATACGGGTAACGGAAAGGGCGTAAATTAGGTGCTACTGCATCCTTGGTTAGTGTAATTCGATGGTCAATATTGCGTGGGGGTGGAAGTGTGGCGGGTTCTTGAAAAATGGGGGTAAAAGATGTGAGTAATTTTTGAAAGGGAGGTGGCATCTGTTTTTCTATGCTGTGTAGTGTTTGTGGGGGTGGATTTGTCGGGTGTGCTTTGGCAAGCAATAAACACATTGCGGAGGGTTTGAGTGCAATCATGCGCATCAATTGTGATGATGAGACCGGACCGGGTGACGAGGTGTTGTTGTGTCCCACCATAGTGACTTGGCCGTGTGGGCCTGAATATGATAAGGTAAATTTGTCATAGTCCATCGTGACCGGTCCAAGTGTCCGGAGCCAGCTTTGGCCCAAGATGAGGTCCGTACCTTCGATATCGAGGACGTATAAGTGGACTGTGTGCTGAACGGTTTGGATGAGCAATTGCGTGTCCTTGCACTTGCCTTGGCATGATTCAGTGGATCCATTGCCCATAAACACCGGAAATTTCTTAATCGTGAGGATAGGAAGCTTGAGGAAATGTGCCATTCGGGGGGAAATGAAATTGTGGGTACTACCACTATCAATAAATAACTGCAACGGGTTGTTGTTTATGTAGCCTGTCATGCGCATCCCGTGATCGGGAATGGCCCCGATCAACGTTTGTAGACAGATCATTGGGGCTGGAAATTCCTCATCGGGTGGAGGATCGCCTGGATCGATTTCATCCAAGTCCTCGGGTTCCTCCGTTCCCAAAAGGTAAAGCAAAGCCCCCCGTCCCTTACACCTATGTCCCGCATGAAATCGTTCGTCGCAGTTGTAACATAGCCCTTTGTCGCGCCTAGCTTGTAGTTCGGCTGGCGTGAGGCGTTTGATAGGGGGATACTTGGGTTTGATGGTGTTTGGTGGCCGGTTGTGGTCCCTCGGGAAGGGTGCGTGGTTGTGAAACGTGGGGGTTCGGTTTTTATTATTTATGTTATGTTGATCCTCATACATACGTGCGATGGCGTAAGCATCGTGAATCTCGACGGGTCGTGCAATTTGAACCGGTCCACGAATGTGCTCTTTAAGTCCCGAGACCCACATATCGGAAATAAATTCTGGGTGTAACCCCGGAACCTTTGTCATTAATTCTTCAAATTCAGTTTTGTAGTTTAACACCGTGGTGGTTTGGTGTAGTTTGGTTAGGAGACCGGCTGGTTTAACATATGGCGAGGGACCAAATCTTTTTTTTAGCGCTTCGACAAATACAGGGAACGTTAACGTGGGGTGATCCGTAAGAGTAGCTTGATACCATTTGGAGGCCGGTTTATCTAATTGGAAAGCAGCAATTAATAAATAATCTTGAGTGCGTGTGCCGTTGAATTCAAAATATTTACGTAGATCATATAACCAATCCGTGGGGTCGCCCTCGGAGAACCGTGGACACTGAATTTCATAGTTACCAGGTCGGTCAGAAACTACCTGGGTTCGGTTGGCGGCGGGGGGTGAACCAAGTAGGCCACTCGATGATTGGGCCGGAAAGAAGTCCGCCGTCCGCCGTTCCACTGTGGGATCTTCCAGGCATGGTCCTTTGCTTATGGCCTTCTGTAAATTAGTAAACTGCTGCATCATCTCCTGGCGCAGTCCGGTTACTTGGGTTGCTAATTGCTCGGCGGCGGTGTCCTTGGTCGTCAAAATCTGGTTGGCAAGCATGTTCTCCTTTGTTTGCATTTCGTTGGAGAATCGTTGAGTGAGTTCCTCCATTTGAGTTGCCCGGGTAGCCTGCTCCGCCAGCAAGGCGGCCTTGAGGTCAGCCATAGAACGCAGTCCGTCGCCCATGGTATCAACGGGATCAGAGGGATCTCAACGAGAGCACCAAAATGTTGCGATCCCGTCGTGCGCGCTGCTGGATGAGGATGGCCGTACTCCGAGGTTGCTGATATTGATAACAGAGAGGGGAAGAATACCCAGGAGAAGGGGCGTAGACAGGGAAAGAAGAACGGGTTAAAGGAAGAGATGAACAGTAGAAAGCATTTTCATAATATATTTCTTAACCCAATAACGGTACAGTGGGGAGGGGGGGTAAATATAGGTGGATAAAACTATCCGTTACAGCCAAAATAAAAGATACAAAAGATCAGGATCGTTGACAAACACAACGGCAGGATGAGAGCAGAAATACGACTCGGTCAATGGCCACCTGGCAATTCCTGCTGTGGAATAAAAACGTGGCTGCTGCTGTCTTCTTCGCCATTGCCGCCCTTCATTGGGCCAACTGAGATCCTAACATACACGGACCGTGATTCGCCGGCGAACTCCTCTCACGTCCTTACCTCCATCGCAGGAATGCATTTCCTCTTCTCCACTCGTCCTCCCTCTCGCGACATCTCGTCCTCTAGGGCATCGCAAACCCACTCCACCGTCCGCAAATCACCATCGACGAAACTCCTCTGCGCGATGATACATAGACTGTGATTCGCCGGTGAACTCCTCTCCCGTCCTTACCTCCATCGCTGGTACGAATTTCCTCTTCTCAACTCCTTCAAATCCGGGGTTTCCTCCGCTTTTGACTCCAACTTCGACTCTGACTTCTGTTTCGAGCAGGAGAGGCTTCCACCAACTGCAAAAACTAGTCGACTCCAAGAAGATCTACAGTTGCTACAGTACAATGTCGATCCACATCTCAAGCATTTTTGTCGGACCGACCTTCCACCTCTTCGACATTCTCGGTAATATGACTTCTTCACCTCTTTGACATTCTCATTGTTTCAGATTTATATTAAAAAGACCTATGGCAACCAACTAAAAAAATCATGTGTAAATGGTGCCCTGTCAAAATGAAATGGTTCATTCTTTTCATCCCAGTAGAGAACTCTGTAATCAAAACGTTCATCCACAAACAATGCAGTCATAGGCCATGTTCTTGGACTAAAATTAATTATGAGTTAAAAATATCTTTGCCTAAAAACATACTTCAACAATTAAAGGCAGCTCATCTTGAAAGAAGAAAGAATCATGTCGAAATACTATCAAATCACAAAAGAGAACGATGACAGTCAATGTTAAGCAAGAATATTTGAAGTACGACAGTCAAAGCAGCAATCGAACAGGTTGTCAAATTGCTTGCCTATATTTGTGATAAAAAACTGTATGTTGAGTTCTACAGTAAGTTTGTTTCACATTATTGATACATTTAGGATGTTATTGATTGCAGGATTACTATATTGATGTTCAAAATTTTTTGAGAAAAGAAGCTTTTGATCGTCATCTTCTTCTAATCAGTTAACTGCATGATTAGCCGGTTGCTTATCAACATTTGTACACACAGAATGCAATAGATTTAATCCAAATTATTCAATTCATATCACATTTTTGTTGAAATGACATGGTTAAGAAAGTATAGATTCCAAATAACAGATGTAGCTTCTCTCTCTCAAATCATTTTCCAGACACTCAAATTAACTTACAATTTTTAATATTAAAGGTTTTCTTTTCTACATATCATGATGTTACACTGGGTGATCTCCTTCAAAAATTGTGTCTTTGTTGGTCTGATTTGTATGTTGCCCAGTGGCTTTGACACACTTTCTATTGAATGAAAAAATAAATGAGTTGTCTTACTCCTGATATTAGGGCTTCTATTTTTTTTTCCATTGATGTACAAATGCAATTAATGTGTACAACAATCTTTTAGAGAACATATTAGATTATTTTTTATAAATTATAAATGAAGTCATGCAAGTTGCTATTAATGTTTTATTCCAACAGTAGAGCTTCAAGTATTATTCTTTGTTCATCTGCATCTCATGCAATCAATCTTTAGATCAATCCTAATTGTGTTGGACAAGAGCATGTATCGACAACAATGGACAAGAGGTGATGGCAGGATGTAACATAAAAAAACAAGCTCTTAAACAAGAACATGGACAGCCTGAGCAACAAGGTGCTTATCCTTTGATTTATCATATCTCATATCATTGCTTTTGATGCTCTTATTTTATATTTAATTGTTTTATTATGCACATTGCAATTTATATGTATCCTATTAATGACATTTTGTCGCTAGAATTAATCATTTAAAAAATGGTATCCTCCGATTACATCTGGATATAAGACTACCAAATTACAAAACGTCGCCCACGTGACAAATATTGCCCCCATGACAAACGTCGCTTCCACGACAAACGTCGCTCCCACGACAAATGTCGCCGCCAACAACAAATGTCGCCCCCATAATAAATGTTGACCCACGACAAATGTTGACTCCACGACAAGTGTCGTCCCCCTCAACAAATGTCGCACCCATGACAACTGTCGCTCCCACGATAAATGTTGTCCCCCACGACAAATGTCGCTCTACTACAAATGTAGCCGCCCATAACAAATGTCGCCCCCCTACGACAAATTTCACACCACAACAAATGTAGCTGCCCACGACAAATGTCACACCCAAGACAAATGTTGCCCCACGACAAAGTTGCTCCCCCCGGGCCGAAGCCCCCCCGGGCCAAAGGCATATATATATATATACATATATATATATATATATATATATATATAAAGTTGCTCCCCCCGGGCCGAAGCCCGCCGTCGCCGGCCGGGTACTGTGGCGCGTGGCCATCGGGCCGGAGGCCCGTGCCTGTCACTCGTATATATATATCTATACATATATATATATATATACATATATATATCTATACATATATATATCTATACATATATATATATGTATATACATATATATATGTATATACATATATATATGTATATACATATATATATGTATATACATATATATATATATACATATATATATATATACATATATATATGTATATATATATATATATATATAGGTAGATCTGGTGCGGGCGGAATTCCTGTGGGAAGGGAAAAATACAGGGCGGTGGCCGGCGGTGCAAATGTTTTTACAGGGAGGGGACCGACTGTCACGACCCGCATTTTCTCAACAATTAAATCATATCAGAGCAAGAGAAAATACGTGCCAGGATGCCACGTCGTGCAGGGGATAACTGCACACGTTCAGGAAAAACTCCAGACTCAATATCTTTGAAGAAAATCATAATTTAATATGAAAGAAAACCAGTTAAATTTGTTGGACATATCTCTCGGCACAGTGGATCAGCTTGTCCACATTTAAAAAATATATTTATACGCAGCAGAAAATACTTTGGTTAAGTTGATATTCTAAATGAGCATTAGTGTCCCCGAGGGACGACTCATGGTATGCACGACTCTAAATTTAATATAGTATAGAAAAAAATAGCCTTTATGTTACTTGGGAAAGTAGTTGCTTAGTTTTATAAACATGACGTGCATGAGGTACACACTATTAAAAAACAGACTTTTAGCCACGACAGATTTCCGTGGCTAAAAGTCCAAAACTGTGGCTAATAACTATTAGCCACGACTTACCCACGACAAATGGGCGTGAGCAATGCGAGCGTGGCTAATAATATTAGCCACGCCGAATCCGTGGCTAATAAGTTATTAGCCACGGTTCAATTGCCGTGGCTAAAAGTTCCTCATTTGCCACGGTTCAATTGCCGTGGCTAAAGGACTTGTAATAAACCTAACATAAAAAATATTCGGCCGCCCTCCGCCGCCGCCGGCCGGCCGCCGCCGCCCGGCCGGCCGCCGCCGCCGGCCGGCCGCCGCGGCCGCGGCCGCCCGGCCGCGGCCGCCCGGCCGCCCGGCCGCCCGGCCGCCCGGCCGCCCGGCCGCCCGGCCGCCCGGCCGCCCGGCCGCCCGGCCGCCCGGCCGCCCGGCCGCCCGGCCGCCCGGCCGCCCGGCCGCCCGGCCGCCCGGCCGCCCGGCCGCCCGGCCGCCCGGCTCATAGAGAGTAGGCAAATAAAATAATTTCTACCCATCCTACCCGACTACAGCTACCACACACTCTGGGCCTAAACCAACCAGCTAAGATTCTACCACCAGTAACCGACCTGGACAACAAACGACAAGTAAGGAGAGAGAATAACTTAAATCTGGACAAGATTGGTATTGAACTTGCTCGGGACAAAGACTGCAGCAGTCCTAGCTTATAGGAGAGAAAAGTAAAGCTACTCCAAACAAACAAAAAAAAAAGATAAAACTAATAAGATCAAGCTTGGCAAGGGCAAAGAGCATCACTTGCCTCTACCTCCAGGAAACAACAGCCAAGACTTCTCACTCTGCACCGGCGGCAAGATTAGCCACCTAACAGAAAATATGAAGCTTTTAGAGGGAAGATGAGCAAACTCGAAAAACCCTGGCTTACAAAGACAACTCTAGAACAAGAAATACTTACCTAGTGAGGAAGATCCGGGTGAGAGCAGTCCAAATATGCCCTTACTCGAGAAAAACGAGCTCTAAACCTCCCGAAATTGCCGGCCGGAGCTCCAGCACCTTCGTCGCCCGATGTCTTCCGCTGGAAGCTAGTAGATGGCTTGGGAAAAGAGAAATTAGGTGAAGAAAACCCAGCCGGCCCTCTTAATCTACCTTCCCCACTCACTCGACCATAGCTTAATAAAATATTCTAAAGCCTGGAAAGGCTCGGCCACTAGCTGAAAAGCTAACCAACCACTCAAGTTAACAAAGCCGACCATATATATATATAGAATATATATATGTATATATAAACAGAACTAGCTAAATATATGTTGGGTACATTGAAAAATATGTACCAGATTTGGAGAAACCCCATCTTAGTCAATGATATGCATCAATTTGTATTTGATAGATGTTTGAGTTATATTGTGCAGGTTCAAGAATTTGAAGAAAATTTTCTAAGTACAAGTGTCGAAACTTGTGAAGAAGTTGTGTCGACACCCAAGCTAAGTCGACACTTATGAAGGAGTTGTGTCGACACCCAAGCTAAGTCGACACTTATGAAGAAGTTGTGTCGACACTCAAACTGAGTCGACACCTAAAGAAGCAGCTGTGTGGAGTTGTGTCGACACCGAAGCTAAGTCGACACTTATGAAGAAGTTGTGTCGACACTCAAACTGAGTCGACACCTAAAGAAGCAACCGTGTCGACACCCGGAATTGTGTCGACACCCGAGGCAGAACTTGTGTCGACACCTAATATAGGAGCTGTGTCGACACCAAGGAGCTATGTCGACACTGGAAGCAGTTGTGTCGACACACTGGACTTGTGTCGACACATCAACTCTCAAAGTGCTGTGTCGAGATCAGAAGAAATTGTGTCGACACACAGGAATTGTGTCGACACACACTCAACGCCATCTGGACACACTCAATGCTGTCGACACACACTCAACGTCGTCTTTCGGCAACAGCTATGTCGAGACCAGAAGGAATTGTGTCGACACACAGGACTTGTGTCGACACACAGGACTTGTGTCGACACACACTCAACGCCGTCTGACATACACTCAACGCCATCTGTCTGCAGCAGTTATGTCGAGAACATGAAGACTTGTGTCGACACACTGGACTTGTGTCGACATATACAACAGAAGAAGTGCCGAGTAGCAGAAGATTGACTGAGTCGACACATTGAATGCTGTGTCGACATCATGAAGACTTGTGTCGACACTTAGCCTATATGTGCCGACACATGTGAAGCAGTTTGCAGAATGGAATGTGCTGAGTTGGAAAGTCTTTGACGAATCAACTAACTTGACTGATGACTAGACAACTGTCATAACCAACCGGTCTGACACCTCTGTCAGAACTGTCAGAAGGTTGTTACAAACCGGATCAGCCGGTAATCATTGGGAAACTCTATATAAGAGTCAGATCTGTGACAAAAACGAATACAAGATAAGAAGAAGAAGAACAACACTAAAGAATTCTTCAACAAGAACATGGAAAACCCTTATGAAGACGGATCCAGAGATGTCTGCAAGAAAAATTCAGAATTCATTCTGAATTTAAGGAAGAAGCTGACTGAAGATCATCTTCCACATCAAGTGAAGATCCACCTTATTTTGTTCTATCAAGAAGCTTTGAAAAGCTAAGTCAGGTTGGATCAGAAGGGTCAGTTCATTCAAGAACTGATCAAGAAGGCTACACCAATAGATAAATCTAGCTGGTGAATTTTTCAGTATCTTTATATCATTCAATTTCTTGTAGGATCTATTGTTAGATCTGAGTTGTAAGCCTGAAATTATAAAGGCTGAGGTAGGGCTGATGGCCTGAGGTGTACGACTTGTGAAAAGTCTGAGTTGTAAGTCTAATGATAAAGGCTGAGGTAGGGCTGAGGCCTGAGGTAGGATTTTTGGGAAGAATCTGAGGTAGGACTTATTTAAGTCTGAGCTGTAGGAACCATTCTGGTTCTGAGTTGTAAGATCTGCGGATCCGAGCCAGTGGAAGGAAGTTAGGCGGAATCCAGTTATCTGCTGGATAGGCGAAGGGGGAAAGTGAATGTACTAATACCTTGGGAAACCACTATAAATCTTGTGTATGCTGTGCTGTGAATTGTGGTCTGTGCTTTGAATTATCTGTGCAAAATTTAATCTAGCTGTTTGCCTATAAAAATTGTATAAAAAGTTTAGAACCTATTCACCTCCCCTCTAGGTGTTTAGGCTCTTGAAATCAAGTCTTTCAAGTGGTATCAGAGGGAGGTTACTCAAATATTGACCTAACAGTCTGAGTGAATCTCCAAGACAAATAATAGATATCAAAAATGGGTTCAAATGAGAATCAAAAGGAGTTTGGATCTATGAAACTGCCAATCTGCAGGAAAGAATCCTTTGACATATGGAAGGAAATGGTCAGGTTGTTTATAGAAGCATCTGATCCAAGAATCTATATCACAGTACAGGAAGACCCCTTCATTCCAATGAAGGTATCCGTCCTGGATGCAAATGTTAAAACTCCTAAGAGTTATTCTGAGATGACAAAGGATGAAATCATCCTGACAACTCTAGACAAACAAACACAAAATATCATTGTAAGTGCCATAGATGATGTCACCTTTCAGAATCTGGTGCACTGTAAAACCTCCAAGGAAATGTGTGACACATTGATTGTCTACATGGAGGGCACAAAAGAAGTCAGAGATGACAGGAAGTCTATGCTGAATCAAGAGTATGAGAGCTTTAGACAAGCCAAGAATGACAGCATAACTGAATGCTATAAGAAATTCTTCAGGATTGTAAATGAGCTGATGACTTATGTAAGAGTCTTAAACACTTATAAACTGAATGACAAGTTTCTGAGATCTCTGACAAAGGATTGAGACACCAAAATTTCTGCCATCAGAGAGGTGACAAGGCTGACAGATACACCTACTCTCACACTGTTTGGAAAGCTGCTTTCATATGAAATGCAGCTTACAGCTAGGAAGGAGGAAGAGAAGAGCAGCAGATCTAAACACAAGGAAAAGTCAGTTGTTTTCAAGGCTGAAGGCACAAGAAAGGGCAGGAGAAAATCTCCTTCTCCTCCCATAAGGAGTGATGAGGAAGAAGAATGAATTCCTGACAACACCTCTTCAGACAGCCACACCTTTGATGAGGATTTTGCAGCCTTCACAAGGCAATTTCAAAGATTCATGAAGAAGAAGAAGTGAATTATCAGACCTTCTACATCCTTTTCCAAGGATGAGTAGTACAAGAAAAAGAAGACTCCTAAGGAGGACAGGTATGCTTCTAAACCTAATAAACAATCTAATTCTAAGATTGTGTGCTATTGTTGCAACATGCAAGGACATGTCATAGCTGACTGTCCTGACAAAAGGAAGGAGTCAAAAGATAAGAAGAAACAACAAGTAAAAGGCAAGAATGAAAAATCCCTTGTTGCCTAGAAGCAGAAGAGCTGGACAGATTCTTCATCATCTGAATCAGGAGAAGAAGAAGATGCTGAAGCATATGTTGGGCTATTCTCAACTGAAGAGGATTCTAAGGAGTTAGAATTCCTATAAATGCTGGACTCCATAAATGCAGTGGAAGAACATTGCTGCAAAGGGCTGATGGTCCTATCAGAAAATGATCAATGCCAGGATCAGGCTGGTCCTAGTAAGGTATACATTTCTCCCTTAGATTCTGATTATTTTACTGGATCAGAATCAGTAGCATCAACTTCAAGAGAAGGGGATGGTTCTGATTCTGAGGGGGATATACATCAACTCATTAATGAGTATGATGGGTTGTTGCATGCTCTGAAGAAGAGTAAGTTTCTTGTCAAAGAGCAGTTCAAGGAGATTGAGTCTCTTAAGCTGACTGCAGCAGATTCAGCAAAGCTGTTGGATCTAAAATTGAATGAGGTTTCCAAACTGAAAAACATTACTGTTATTCAGATGAGCACAATCTCTTTCAAGGAGAATCATATCAAGAAATTGGAGGCAAAACTTTAGCAAGAAAGAGAGCTAGTGGCTAAATTCTCCAAACCAAAATCTGTCTTACCCTTAATAGACAATTTCATTTAACAAAAATGGAAGACTGGTATAGGTTTTAAGGAAAGAACTAGGACCACCAATTCACATAGAAAAGGTAAGGCCCCAGTTCAGCCTCTAGCTTCAAGACCCCCTATCTTCTTTAGGAAGGTGATGAATCATACAAACAGGTATGATCATGACACTACTCATGATCACTGTGAGTATGAAAATCACATGGGCAAGGGTGCAAATGCCAATAGGGCACTCTATAGGCATGCCCATCATGTACAAGAGAAATTTTTGAAGTTTGCTGCTCCAGCACCAACACTTAACAAGACTGTTGGCAACAAAGTAGCAAAGTCTGTACCTAGGAGAAGGTATAATAGATTTGAGTGTTAGTGTTGTGGCAAGGTGAGCCACTTTGCCATGGATTGCTGGTTTAACACAAGTGTTAAAATCAAGAGTAGTTTTCCTATTAGAACAGCTGCATGATTACAAACTAATAAGGACCTAGGACCCAATAGCAAATTGGGTTCTAAGGGTAAGTGATTCTTTATTTGATGCAGGTGAATCCAAGTGACCATACCCCTATATGGTACTTGGATAGTGGCTGTTCCAGACACATGACTGGAACAAGAAGAATGTTGAGGGACTATGTACCCATAGAGAATGGTCCAAAAGTCATCTTTGGTGGATCAAAAAAAGAAGTCATCAAAGAATTTGTTAACATTTCTTGTGGCTCAATTACTATCACAAAAGTGGCTTATATGAAGGGTCTGAAACATAACCTGATTAGCATAAGTCAGCTTAGTGATCTTGGTTATAACATCTCCTTTCACAAAGGGGAGTGCCAAATTAAGAGGTCAAGTGATCAAGAGATCATTTTGACTGACACTAGCAAAGGAAATGTCTATTGTCTTAACCTAGATTGTGAGTTGAACAACTCACCTATTTGTCTAGTTGTAGATGAGAAAGTTTCATTATGTGTCAAATGACACAAAAGGCTAGCTCATCTGAACTATAAGTTCATAGGACTGCTATTTAGCATGAGTCTGGTGAGGAATGGTCTTCAAGTCAAGTGCATTAAAGAGGGAGTGTGCTCAACTTGTCAAAAGGGCAAACAGACTAAGTCCTCTTTTCCTGCACTAGATACCAAAGATTCATTGAGATGTTTATATCTCTTGTATATGGATTTGTTTGGTCTTATGTCAGTTCACAGTCTTGGTAGGAAAGTATATACACTAGTTGTTGTGGATGACTATTCTAGATACACTTGAGTGTTCTTCTTGAGTCAGAAATCTGAAACCCCTAGTATTTTCCAGACTTTTGTTAGACAAGTTCAGAATGAATTTAACAATTCAGTGGTCAAAATCAGAAGTGACCATGGAACTGAATTTCAGTCTGAATGTATGACAAAATTCTGTGAAGAACTTGGGATATATCAGAAGTTCTCTTCACCTAGAACACCTCAGCAAAATGGAATTGCTGAAAGAAAGAATAGAACTCTCATTGAGGCTGGTAGAACTCTACTCAGTGATACTACTCTCCCTGAATATTTCTGGGCTGAGGCAGTAAACACTGTTTGTCATGTTCTCAATAGAGCATCCATAAATAAGAAACTTAAGTTGACTCCCTATCAGATTTTGAAGGGCAGAAAACCAAACATTTCTTATTTCAGAATCTTTGGTAGCAAGTATTATGTCCTAGTTAATGGTAAACACTACCAAACAAAGTTTGCTGCCAAATTCTTAGAAGGGATATTTGTTGGGTACAACAATAACAGTAGGGCATACATGGTCTACAACTTGACTACTCAAGTTGTAAAAGAGTCAGTCCATGTTGTTTTTGATGAGTCTAGATTGATTAATAATGAATTGTCTAGTTCTTCAATTAGTTCTACAGGTCTAACAGACATGCTGGACAAGTTGACCATCAATGATGAAGTTCCTGCCAGGCTGGATGAAGAAAAAGGTGCCAGCTATCCAGGGGGAGAACAAGTCCCACTGGATGAAGAAGACAATGTGGGGCATCAAGTTGAGGAAACTGAAGAAAGCCATGATGCTGACAAATTTTCTCCAGCTAGAAGACATCTGAAGGATCATCCAACTCACCAAATCATTGGTGATGCAAGTCAAGGGGTTCTAACTAGGAGCCAGAGCATGAACATAGTTCTATGTTGTAGCTTCCTATCTCAAATAGAACCCAGGAAGATTGAAGAAGCAATGCAAGACTCCAACTAGATTGATGCTATGCAAGAAGAGCTCAGTCAGTTCAGAAGATGTAAAGTCTGGGAACTGGTGCCTAAACCTAAGGATCACAACATAATAGAAAATAAGTGGATCTACAAGAACAAGCTTGATAAGAATGACACCATAGTCAAGAACAAGACCAGACTGGTAGCTAAAGGCTACAAACAAGAGGAAAGTATTGACTTTGATCAAACCTTTGCTCTAGTGGCAAGACTGGAGGATATAAGGCTGTTTTTAGACTATGCTGCCTATTAAGGGTTCAAGATATACCAGATGGATGTGAAATCAGCATTTCTGAATGGGGATTTAAAAGAGGAAGTCTATGTTGAACAACCCTCAGGTTTTGTAGAATCTCATTTTCCTTATTATGTATATAGGCTTAGGAAAGCTCTATATGGTTTGAAACAAGCTCCAAGGGCTTGGTTTGAGACCTTGTCTGCTTTCCTTATTGAGAATAAATTCTCTAGAGAAAAAATAAATAAAACTCTATTCTATAGGGAATCTAAAGGCATGTTAATACTAGTCCAGATATATGTGGATGATATTATCTTTGGTTCTACTGAAACAACATTTGTAGAAAGTTTGCCAAACTTATGCAATGGAAGTTTGAGATGGGCAGTATGAGTGAGCTGAAGTTCTTCTTGGGACTTAAAGTTAGACAGACTGATAGTGGTTTGTCCATATCTCAGTCTAAGTTCACCAAGGAGTTGATTAAGAAGTATGGTATGGACTCAGCTTCTACCATGAAAACTCCAATGAGAACAAGTATGCCTATAAGCAAAGATGAAACAGAGAAATCTATTGATGAGTCTTTGTATAGAGGGATAATTGGCTCCCTACTTTACTTGACTGCTAGTAGACCTGATATCATGTATGCAACATGTGTTTGTGCTAGGTACCAAGCTTGCCCAAAGGAATCTCATTATACTGCAGTTAAGAGAATATTGAGATATCTTAAGGGCATACCTAATTTAGGCCTTTGGTACCTTAATAATAGAGATTTCATTCTAACTGGTTTCTCAGATGCAGACTTTGCTGGATGCAAAGAAGATATGAAGAGTACTACAGGAACTTGTCAATTCCTTGGTGGGAGGCTGGTGTCATGGAGCAGCAAGAAGCAAACCAGTGTAGCTATATCAACAGCTGAATCAGAATATATAGCTGTAGGTAGCTGCTGTGCACAATTGATGTGGATAAAACATCAACTTGAAGACTATGACATCCAGGTAAGTAGAATTCCACTGTTTTGTGATTCTACGAGTGCTATTTCTATTGTTAAGAATCCTATATCACACAGTAGGACCAAGCATATAGAAATTAAGTTTCATTTCATCAGAGAACATGTAAAGAAGAAAAATATTAGCCTAGAGTATGTGAAAACAGATAATCAAATAGCTGATATTTTTACAAAACCTCTGGATGAAACTAAATTCAATTATTTTAAAATTGAATTAGCTATGTTGAACCTAGAATAGGTTAGCACAAGCTTCCTTAAGTATTATATGTAAGCACCAAATTTCTTTGGAAATTTGTCTAAGTACAAAGTTTGTGTCGACACAAGCAAGTTGTATCGACACACTCAGTATGTTGTGTCGACACAGAAAAAGGATGTGTCGACACAGAAACTGTATCTGTGTAGACAGAAGAACTGGTGTCAACACAACTCTGTCGAGACTTTAATGGCCCGTGTCGACACAGACACAAGTGTGTCGACACTGACACAAGTATGTCAACACATAGATGTGTCGACTTAATATAAGTATTATCGACTCAGACATTAGTATGTCGACACATAGTCGTGTCGACTTAAACTAAGTATTATCGAGACCTAGGTCATTTCTGATGACACGTATGCTGATTTGTCGACTAAGGCCCGTCGTTTGACCTGCCCTTGACATTAATACTATAAATAGGTGAAGCCAAAATCTGGTCGACTATGCTTTCAGAATTCTTGGCTCTGCACCTTCTGTCGACAAAAACCTTCTCTTCTTTTCTCTCTCATCTCTCTCGTCGCGCCTCATCAAGAAAACAAAGTCAACGAAGGATCTGAGCTGGTTCGTGAAGGGTTCACGACAGCTTCAGAAGAAATTCAGGGTGTAATTGGCCTAATTTCTGAGAATGGTTTGGAGTACTTGGTCTCTGAACCAACCAAGATTTAGAAAAAGGAGGTTTTGGAATTCTATTCAACAGCAAGCGTGGATACCTACGAAGCACGGATACGCCAAAAATAGAGCCGTACCCATACCGGGTACGTTTCCGGTACGGATATACTTACCGAACGGCGCGGTACGCTATTTATCGCGGTTTTAGGGTTATTTCCCGATCCCGCTCCTTCCCTATCCCGCTCCCTCCTGATCCTGCTCCCGCTCCCGGCGCTGCTTCTCTCGCGCTGCTCCTGCTCGTGCTCCCGGCGCTGCTCCAGTCTCTCGCGCTGCTCCCATCGCCTAGCCAAATTGTTTACAGAAAATTTTATCTAGCCAAATTGATGAAATTGTTCTTCTAGCCAAATTGTTTATAGAAAATTTTATCTAGCCAAATTATTGTGGACAGAAATTATTATTTCACCAGAAATTTGGGCAGAATTTAGCCCAGATTTCAACCCTGAAATCTGGGCTGAATTCTGCCCAGATTTCACCCAGAAATCTGGGCAGAATTCTGCCCAAATTTCACCAGAAATCTGGGCAGAAATTTTACCTAGCCCAGATTTCTGCCCAGAATTTTGTTGTGGGAAAAAATTTGGACAGAATTGTTGTGTGAACAATGAATTGTTGTGTGAACAATTCTGCCCAGATTTCACCAGAAATCTGGGCAGAATTTAGCCCAGATTTCAACCCTGAAATCTGGGCTAAATTCTGCCCAGATTTCTGGGTGAAAGCTGGGCAGAATTCTGCCCAGATTTCACCCAGAAATCTGGGCAAAATTCTGCCCAAATTTCACCAGAAATCTGGGCAGAATTATGCCCAGATTTCTGGGTGAAATCTGGGCAAAAATCTACCCAGATTTCACTGTCCATTGTCCAATTCTTCTAATGAATGTTCTTAGCTTATGTTTTTGTAATGAATGTTCTTGTACTTTTTTTATTATGGCAGTTATGTCCCAATCACACACTCCCATTAGTGTCACTGGTTCAACGTCTACATCAGTAACGAGTAGATTTATTTCTGATGACGCAAACAAGGATGATAATGCCCCACTCTGGGCTTATGTGTCTCTTATCCATAGTAAAGAGGTTGGTGGGGGAAATAGAAAGTGGAAATGTAATTTCTGTGAGGTTGATTTCAGCGGCTCGTATTCTAGGGTAAAAAGTCACTTGCTAAAAATATTCGGGACCGGGATTAGGGTATGTGCGAAGGTGACCCCAGAGTATTTAAAAGAGCTTCAAAGAGTGGTTTCTATTTCTGAAGAAAAATGCAAACCGGCTTCTAAGATCATGACATTTTCCAATGCAAGTCCATCTTCTCAATTAGTTGGGGAAACCAAAAAAAGGAGAGGTGGACCTATTGATATGGTTTTTCAAAATAAAGCTAGAGATGAGTTGAGGAGCCACATAGCTAGGATGTTTTATTCTGGTGGTTTGCCATTTCATCTAGCTAGAAATTCGTATTATATTAGTTCGTATAAATTTGCGGCTAATCACAATCTTGATGGATTTGTTCCTCCTGGATATAATGCTCTAAGAACTACACTTTTGCAAAAGGAAAAATCCAATATCACTAGAATGCTTCAAGCAATAAAAGATACTTGGCCCCAAAAGGGAATCAGCTTAGTTAGTGATGGTTGGACAGATGCTCAGAGAAGACCCTTGATTAATTTTATGGCGGCTTCTGAGGATGGTCCGGTTTTTTTAAAGGCAGTTGATGCATCAGGAGAGTACAAGGATCGACATTATATTGCAAAATTGATGATTGAAGTCATTAATGAAGTTGAGGCTGAAAATGTTATACAGGTTATCACTGATAATGCGCCGGTGTGTAAGGCAGCAGGAGCAATTGTGGAGGCACGATTCCCACATATTTTTTGGACACCTTGTGTTGTGCATACCTTAAATCTAGCATTAAAAAATATTTGTGCCGCTAATAATACAGATCGCTGTGCAACAGTTAGAGAACAATGCGGATGGATAACTCAAGTGGCCAATGAAGCTCAGTCAATCAGAACTTTCATAATGAATCATCAATACAGGTTGAACATGTATAACTCTTTTGTCTCACTCAAGTTACTTGCAGTTGCAGAAACACGCTTTGCTTCAACTATAGTGATGTTGAAGAGGTTTAAACTTGTGAAGATGGGTTTGCTTAATATGGTTGGATGTCCCGAATGGACTACGTATAGAGCAGATGATGTTGAGAAAGCTCTGGAGGTTAAAAATATCATATATAATGACAAATGGTGGGATGATGTGGAGAAGATCCTTGATATAACAAGACCCATATACGATATGCTTAGGGTTTGTGATACAGATAAACCTAACCTTCATTTGGTATATGACATGTGGGATTCAATGATTGAAAATGTGAAGATTGAAATATATAGACATGAGAAGTTAACGGACTTGGAAGCTCATTGCCCTCTTTATGAGGCAATTTATGATGTGCTCGTTGATCGGTGGACCAAGAGTTGCACACCACTACATTGCATGGCTCATTCTCTTAACCCAAGGTAATTTCTTTTGCATACTTGACTTTTACCATTTATTATGATTTATTTATTTACTAATTACTATGTGGTTTCCATTGTAGGTATTATAGTAGGGAATGGCTTGATGGAGGGCCAAATAGAGTTGCTCCAAATACGGATGAGGAGATTTCTTTGGAGAGAAATAAATGTTTGAGAAGATATTTTCCTGATGTGGTGGAGAGGAATATAGTAATCAATGAATTCTCTAGGTTTACGGGGCTTGGTCAAGCTTTTAGTGAGCCAGATAGTTTGGAGAGTAGAGCTTCATTATTGCCCAAAGATTGATGGAGTTACTATGGAACTTCAACACCAAAATTGCAAAAGATTGCTTTGAAGCTTTTAGGTCAACCTTCTTCATCTTCCTGCTGTGAAAGAAATTGGAGCACATACTCATTCATTCACTCATTAAGTAGAAATAAAATTCTACCACAAAGAGCTGACGATTTGGTGTATGTCCATAGCAATCTACGTCTATTATCGAGGAGAAATAAACTCTACAATCAAGGAAGGAGTAAGATGTGAGATATAGGAGGAGATGCTTGGGCAAATCCATTTGATGGAGTTGGCATGCTTACGATCGCCAACTTGTCTTTAGATGAGCCAGAAATTGAAGATGCTTTGATTTCCAACAATACGGAGGAAGATGAAGAAAATGAGTGATGAGCATCTTTAAATTTTAAATGTTTATGTTTATGTTTAAGAACTTTAATTTTAAATGTTTACATTTATATTTATGAACTTCATGTTTATGTTTATGTTGACAATTGTCTAAAAACTTATCCAGAAATTCATAGATATTTTGGCAAATGTTTATGTTTATGTTTATGTTCAAGAACTTCATGTTAAATTTTAAATGTTCATGTTATATAATTGCATTTGTGATATATAAATATATAATTATTATATTTAATACAACGTATCCTGCCGTACCCGTATCCTTGTTTTTTAAAATTTGCAGTACCGCCGTACCGGATACGTATCGTACCCTGTACCCGTACCCGTACCGGTGCTTCCTAGGTGGATACAGAAGGGAAGAAGATCAAAACAACAGTCCAGGATTCCCAAATGAAACTTACACTGAAGACAATTAGGAAATCTCTTCAGCTTCCATTAGTTAAGGATACAGATGAAATAACTCCATCCCTGACTATAGAAGCATTAAGTTGGTGCGGGCTGAGCCCTAATATCAAGTTTGATCATCCATAACTCAGAAAGGGATGAATTCCCAAGGGAAGTTCTTGTCTGAAATTGTTGGGAAGGTGATACTATGTAAGACTGGTGGACATGATCAAATTTCAGTCCACATGTTCAATCTGATGACACAGATCATATTGAAAGTGAAAACTGACTGGACAGCAGTAATGTTTGACAAGATCCAAGAAGGAGTGAAGAAACCAAACCTTGGAAGAATCCTAAGTTTATGTTTATCTTCAGTAATACCAGATGTATTGAAACAAGTGGCTGGATCCAAAATCAATCACATGAGGAGAATGAATGTGAGAATTTTGTCAAGATGGGATAGGATTCTGACCAAGGAAGTCACTACTCCTCAGAAACAAACTAAGAAAGATAAAAAACAGAAGAAAGTTGTTCAACAAGCAGAATCCTCTAGTGATTCTGAAGAGGAAGTAGTCTTCAGCTCAGATGAAGACCAGTAACCAAAAGAAGCCCAAGATCAAGTGGTGGGCAGTGAGCCCCAAGAACAACAGATAGACTCCACTCCAGTGGAGAAAATACTGAACAAAATGCGCTGCCTGCCCAAAGGGGAGGCATTGCTGAAGCTGCCCTTGAGAGTGAATTTGCTGCAGATACTATCATGAACATAGTATCTGAAATCAATAATGCAGCTCAAGACAATGTTGAGAAAGAAGCTCAAAATGAGCAAGTAAGTATCTCCTTTAAAAATAGGGTCCTGGACAAAAATTTGGATGTCCAGGGAAAATCTTTTGCTGTTCAAACTAATCTTGTTCCTCCTATACAAGTGCAACAAGAGTTCACTATGGAAGAGCTCTTTTCTGATTTACCTAATGCAAGAACTGAGGGGGAGCAATCCCAGCTAGAAAAGGATTTGCTAAGGACTTGGGGGGAGGAACAAATCAAAGAAAAAGATTTTTCAAGGACTGAGGGGGAGCTGTATCAGCATGCCCCAACTGATAAGGACACAGTTGATATACAAAGTATATCTGAAACTTCTGATGATGAAGAAGCCTCAGTGTCTAAGAAAAGAAAAACAATTGCCTTAAGGAAAAAGAGTTCTGGCTACAAAAAGGTCTTGCAAACAGGCACAACACCACCTGCTCAAAGCTTGGACTTCAGTTCTCTACTGGTCCAAATGCAAATTAAGTTGGATGAGCAAAGACAATCTCTGGAGAAATATGTGGATGTAACTCACAAGGAGTTGCAATTCCAATTGGCTCAGGATATCATGTCTATTAGATTTGAAATTAATCAAAATAAAAAGGAAATGATAGATTGCTTCCATAAGAGAGGTAATGCTGTGGTATTCTTGGCCAAACAACAGCAGGATCTGAAAGTATAAGTGGAAGATATTGCAGTAAAACAAGGTTATGTACTAGAGAATCAACTGAGAATGAATGAGAATCTTAAAGATTCACATCATGCTATCTTGACAAAAATTGATGCTCTAACAACTGCTGTCAAAGCTGAAGTCTCAAAGCAGATCAAGGAAGATATAGCTGCTGTTCAGGCCACATTTCAAGCCTCACAGAAGAAAATGTCTGATTTCTTGACAAAATTCAGAGATTATTATAAACAAGGAACTGACTATGCTATTAATCAAGTCAGATTTCAAAAAGATGATCTGAGGGATCATATTGATAGAGAAGTCATAAAGGGGGGAGAGAGTAGTAGTCAAAGCCTGCTCTGATCATGCTAAATGGATATTAAATAGCATCAGAACAATTATTGGATATCCTCCCCTATGTGATGATGACAATGTAGCTGAGTCTGGAATACAACCTGCTCATACTGAAGGAGATCAGCCTGAAGTTGCTCAGGTGATTTATCCCCCAGCAGATTTTGAAATGATTCAAGAGGAAGTTCAGAAAATGTATAGTCCTCCACTAGAGACACACAATGTTATTCTGGAGGAAGTAGAAATGTCAGAAGCTGACATAGAAACTCAGAAGGAAGCTCAACTATCCAAAAAGAGGTTCAGAGAACAGGCTGAGTTGAAGCCAGAATTTGAGCAATTGAGTCTTACTTCCAGAAACATTATACTGACTGCCTGGAAAGCTGTGAAGGATAAAACCCATGATAGGGATAAATTGTATTCAGAGCAGGAATGGAATAAGTATCAGGCTGGGCAGGAAGCCATTCTTCAACACAGAAGAAGTGCTAAGGCTGGGAAGCTACCTGCTAATGCTTAGGAGCTAAGCAAGTACTTCCCAAAGCCATTTCACTATTTTGAAAGGCAGAGAATAAATGCTGAAGAACAAAAGAAAAAAGCTCTGAAAGGAAAGAAGTCTGCTGATGATACTGAACCTCCTTTGCAGGCTAAGATCAAGTCTGGAAAATGCATTGTCATTAAGGAGCCTAGTCAGTAGTAGGATAGCTAGGCTTATGTAAAAGAACAATGTAATATATTGATTTTTGTTCTAAAAGAAAATCTTGTAAACATATCATTTTTTCTGAATTAAATGAAATCAGTTTTAGTATTAATTTTTGTTGTTTACAATGATTATATGTTAACCTGCTGTGAAATTGATGTACATCTATTTCTATTATGTTTTATTATGAGAGATGTATATCTTTGACTAAGGATTATGACTTCTTCAAATAGGGGGAGATTGTTGGGTACATTGAAAAATATGTACCAGATTTGGAGAAGCCTCATCTTAGTCAATGATATGCATCAATTTGTATTTGATAGATGTTTGAGTTATATTGTGCAGGTTCAAGAATTTGAAGAAAATTTTCTAAGCACAAGTGTCGACACTTGTGAAGAAGTTGTGTCGACACCCAAGCTATGTCGACATTTATGAAGGAGTTGTGTCGACACCCAAGCTAAGTCGACACTTATGAAGAAGTTGTGTCGACACTCAAACTGAGTCGTCACCTAAAGAAGCAGCTGTGTGGAGTTGTGTCGACACCCAAGCTAAGTCGACACTTATGAAGAAGTTGTGTCGACACTCAAACTGAGTCAACACCTAAAGAAGCAGCTGTGTTGACACCCAGAATTGTGTCGACACCCGAGGCAGAACTTGCGTCGACACCTAATACAGGAGCTGTGTCGACACCAAGGAGCTATGTCGACACTGAAAGCAGTTGTGTCGACACACTGGACTTGTGTCGACACATCAACTCTCAAAGTGCTGTGTCGAGATCAGAAGGAATTGTGTCGACACACAGGACTTGTGTCGACACACACTCAACGCCATCTGGACACACTCAACTCTGTCGACACACACTCAACGTCGTCTGTCGGCAACAGCTATGTCGAGACCAGAAGGAATTGTGTCGACACACAAGACTTGTGTCGACACACACTCAACGCCCTCTGACATACGCTCAACGCCATCTGTCTGCAGCAGTTATGTCGAGAACATGAAGACTTGTGTCGACACACTGGACTTGTGTCGACACATACAACAGAAGAAGTGTCGAGTAGCAGAAGATTGACTGAGTCGACACATTGAATGCTGTGTCGACATCATGAAGACTTGTGTCGACACTTAGCCTATATGTGTCGACACATGTGAAGCAGTTTGCAGAATGGAATGTGCTGAGTTGGAAAGTCTTTGACGAATCAACTGACTTGACTGATGACTCGACAGCTGTCATAACCAACCGGTCTGACACCTCTGTCAGAACTGTCAGAAGGTTGTTACAAACCGGATCAGCCGGTAATCATTGTGAAACCTTATATAAGAGTCAGATCTGTGACAAAAATGAATACAAGATAAGAAGAAGAAGAACAACACTAGATAATTCTTCAACAAGAACATGGAAAATCCTTACGAAGGCAGATCCAGAGCTGTCTGCAAGAAAGATTCAGAATTCATTCTTAATTTAAGGAAGAAGCTGACTGAAGATCATCTTCTACATTAAGTGAAGATCCACCTTATTTTGTTCTATCAAGAAGCTTTGAAAAGCTAAGTCAACTTGGATCAGAAGGGTCAGTTCATTCAAGAACTGATCAAGAAGGCTACACCAATAGAGAAATCTATCTGCTGAATTTTTCAGTATCTTTATATCATTCAATTTCTTGTAGGATCTATTGTTAGATCTGAGTTGTAAGCCTGAAGTTATAAAGGCTGAGGTAGAGCTGAGGGCCTAAGGTGTAGGACTTGTGAAAAGTCTGAGTTGTAAGCCTAGTGATAAAGGCTGAGGTAGGACTGAGGCCTGAGGTAGGATTCTTGGAAAGAATCTGAGGTATGAATTGTTTAAGTCTGAGCTGTAGGAACCATTCTTGTTTTTAGTTGTAAGATCTGCGGATCCGAGCCAGTGGAAGGAAGTTAGGCTTAATCCAGTTATCTACTGGATAGACAAAAAGGGAAAGTGGATGTACCCATACCTTGGGAAACCACTATAAATCTGGTGTATGCTGTGCTGTGAATTGTGGTCTATGCTTTAAATTATCTGTGCAAAATTTAATCTAGCTGTTTGCCTATAAAAATTGTATAAAAAGTTTAGACCCTATTCATCCCCCCTCTAGGTGTTTAGGCTCTTCAAATCAAGTCTTTCAATATACATATATAAATAGCTTATATATAAAACCTGATACAAAAAAATCAGCCACCTACATAACAGCTATCAACACACCAAAAAAAACAGCTGAAATAAGCTCCAGCACACAAGCTTAAACTCAAGCTCAAACATACAAATATATATATACATATATATATATATATATATATATATATATATATATATATATATATATATATATATATATATATATATAACCAGCTAACAATCTTCACCTAAATTAAGCCAAACAAAAACCGGCTACCTGCTATAACTAAGCTCTGCCACTTAGCCCAACATAGCAACAACAAAAGCTTGGTAACACACTACCAGTTAACATAAAAAACGTCGAAACGACGCGAAAACAAACGATCTCGGAATTCGACGAAACTCGCACCGTAGCTAAACACCCATGCTACAAAAACAACGGCGATGTCGAAAATAACATCCGACGATCAAAACTCGGGCTAACATCTTCCGAAGCCAAAACACAAGCATTCCCGGAGAGGCTCCGCCGAGTCACCAAAACAGACTCCGGCTAGCTGGGGAACCTTGCAAATAGACTACAAACAAGCCGCTTGGAGAACCTAAAATAACTAAGACCACGCTCTAACAACGGCGAAGGCCGACAACGCGTCATCGTAACACCAAACAAGGATTATACAAATCATAGAAAAACCGAGGGCGTTATAGTCACTCCCCCTAAAAGAAAGTTTCGCCCCGAAACTTTACGCACAACACTTCTACAATAGAAGGGAAATAACAAACCAAGATTTATAAAGAAGAATACATACCAAGCAAAATCAGGGAAACAAATGAGGGTGAACCTCCCTCATATCCGACTCCAACTCCCAAGTCGCGCTTTCTACGCCCTGATTTCTCCACAAAACTTTAACCATTGGAATTGATTTCCTCCGCAACACTCGATCTTGAGCATCCAGAATGCGTACAAACATCTCCACATATGAAAGATTTGACTCTAACTGAGGCACATAATCCAAAACTTGCCTGTCGCTCAGCACACACTTCCGCCGCTGGCTAACGTGAAAAACATCGTGCACGCCAGGAAAGTTCGCGGGCAAATCCATCCTATAAGCTGCCACACCAATCCGCTCAATGATCTTAAACGGCCCCACATACCTTGGGTCCAACTTCCGGTTCTTACCAAACCTCTTGATTCCAATCATCGGGGAAACCTTTAGAAATATCAAGTCCCCCACAACAAACACCAGATCAGATCTACGCCGGTTGGCGTTCTTCTCATAACGCTCCTGGGCTATCCGAAGCTTCTCCCAAATAAGCTTCACAGCCGTTTCCATCTCTTCGAGCGCATCCGGACCCAACAAAGGTCTCTCGCCAACCTCAGCCCAAAATAAGGAAGTCCTGCAGCGCCTCCCATACAAAGCTTCGAAAGGAGCCATTTGCAAGCTTTCTTAATAACTGTTATTATAAGCAAATTCCATAAGCCTCAAACGCTCATCCCACACTCCTCCGTGGTCTAAAATATAACATATGATCATATCCTTCACTACCTAATTAACTCGCTCTGTCTGACCATTGGTCTGCGGGTGGTATGCGGTAGAATATCTCAAATCCGTACCCAAACCTTCTTGCAAACTCTTTCAAAAGCGAGATGTAAACCAGGAGTATCAGTCTGAAATAATGCTGACTGGAACACCATGCAATCAGATGACTTCATTCAAATACAGCTCAGCTATTTTCTTCATCGGATAGTCGATCTTATAAGGTACGAAGTGAGCACACTTCGTTAATCTGTCCACAATCACCCAAACTTAATCATATCCTCTAGGAGATTTCGGTAAACCCGTGATGAAATCCATCGAAATACTCTCCCACTTCCAAGTCAGAATCTCCAAGAGAGTCAACTTGCCACCAGACCTTCAATGACCGGCCTTATCACGCTTGCAAGTATAGCATTCAGAAACAAACCTGGCTATGTCTCCCTTCATCCTATACCACCAGACAATTTGCTTTAAATCATGATACATCTTGGTAGATCCTGGATGGTACGCAACACTAGAACTATGCGCCTCTCAGCACAACATAACTCGAATATACATAATGGTGGGGATACAAAATCTGCCGCGGTACTTCAAAGTACCCGCATCATCAATCGAGAAATCTGGTAACTCCCCTTTCTCAGCTCTACGATATAAATGCAGCAGATCTGGATCATCTTTCTGATGTAATCTCATAAGCGCAATTCAAGAAGACTCTGCTACTACCAAACTACTCTGCAAGTCGCATCTCCCCACATAAATATCCATCAAAAGAAATTCTTCCACTAATAGCTCGGCGGAGAGATTAAAAATCTTTCCCGTCTTCCGACTTAGGGCATTGACCACCACATTAGCCTTGCCCGGATGGTACTGGATCTCAATATCGTAGTCGGCAACATACTCCAACCATCACCGCTGGCGCAGATTCAATTCCTTCTGGGTGAAGACGTACTTTAAACACTTATGATCGGTAAAAATCTTGCACTGTGCGCCATAAAGCAGATGTCTCCACAACTTCAACGCAAAAATCACGGCTGTAAACTCTAAATCATGCGTAGAGTAGTTCCTCTCATGAGTCTTCAGTTGCCTGGACCCATACACAATCACTTTTCCTTCTTGCATCAACACGCAACCAAGCCCAACATGCGATGCATCCACATAAACATCATAATCCATTCCTTCTGTAGGCAAAGTCAAAACCGGAGCAGTGCACAATCTATTCTTAAGCTCTAGAAAGGCTTCCTCGCACTTCTCGCTCCAAACAAAGGCTGCACTCTTCTGTGTCAATCTAGTTAAAGGTGCGGCCAAGGTAGAAAAACCCTCCATAAACCTCCTGTAGTAGCCGACCAACCCTTGGAAGCTCCTAATCTCTTTGGGTGTGCACAGCCTACTCCAATGCATCACATCAGCTATCTTTTCTGGGTCAACGGAAATCCCACTCTTATTCTCCACATGACCCAGAAATGAAACCTGAGGCAACCAAAACTCGCACTTGCTTCATTTGGCGAATAGCTTGTGGTCCATCAAAACAGATAAAACTAATCGCAGATGCTGGTCATGCTCCTCAGTATTGCGGGAATATACCAGAATGTCGTCTATAAACACGACTACGAATTTGTCCAGAAAATCCTTGAACACACGGTTCATCATATCCATAAAGGCTGAGGGCGCGTTGGTTAAACCAAACGACATTACCAGAAATTCAAAATTCCCATGCCTCGATCGAAAGACAGTCCGTAGAATATCTGACTCACGGATCCTGAGCTGATGGTAGCCAGAACGAAGATCAATCTTAGAAAACACCGCGCAACCGCGCAACTGATCGAACAAATCGTCAATCCTCGACAGGGGATACCTGTTCTTAATAGTGACATTATTTAGCTCTCTATAATCGATGCAAAGCCTCATCGATCCATTTTTTTTCTTAACAAACAGAACAGGAGCACCCCAAGGTGACGAACTCGGCCTTATAAATCCCTTCTCTAATAACTCATCCAGCTGGATATGCAACTCCAGCTCTCGCAGGGCCATCCGGTGTGGCAGCTTCGCAATAGGACGCGTGTCTGGCTCCAAATCTATCACAAACTCAACATCTCTATCAGGTGGAAGACCAGGAAGATAATCAGGAAACACATCTGAAAACTCGCACACCACAGGAATATCCTCCAAGCGCGGTACATTAACAACCCCACAACTGAGACCAAAAAGGCAGAGCTGCCGGAATCATGCAGCTTCCGAACACATACCACAGAAATGATTGGAGAATCCTGGCGCGGATCACCATGAACACTCCCAGGCTGACCGTTGTCCTTTCTGAAGTCCAAGCACTTACCCTTGCACTGGATAACAGCATCATACCTGGACAACCAGTCCATGCCTATGATAACATCAAAGTCTTCCAAGTCGATCACTTTCAGATCTATCTTTGCTAGAAAATCCCCTAACACAATCAGACAATCCCGAATGCCCTGTTCTGAAACCACAGAATCACCGGAAGGGAACTTGACGCAAAAGGCATCCCCAACTCGATCTAGATCCAAACGGTACCGATCCACGAAGGATCTAGCCACAAACGAGTGGGTAGCACTAGGGTCCAAGAGAACACGTGCCCAACGGTTCTTCACCTTAAACCTTCCTATAAGATTGCACACGCAACTAAGGAAAACAAATGCTAAACGATCGCTAAGAATAAAAACATTCAGGCTAGGGAGAAATCTAACCTGAAATATCCTGAGTCGAAGCCTGTGCTTGCTCTGAAGAAATCACATTCAGCTTTCCTTTATCTTTATCCAATCGCTGAGACATTGACAATGCCTGAAGTGGGACTGGTTGAAGCACAAGATGGAGCTGTGGGCACTGAGCCTTGATATGCCCTTCTTGACCACATAGAAAATAGCTTCTTGTCTTATTCTTTCCCCAGTGGTGGGCAACATCATGCCCTACCCGTTTGCATGCAGAACAGACTAAGTCTTTCCTGGAAACACCTTGTATCGCATGAACCTGCTATTTCTTTCGAGCTCTCACCCTTTTGTAACATCTCTCCAAAGGGTGGCCTGGCTGGCCACAGAAACTACACATTTCCTTACCCTTCTTCCTTGAAGTAGCACCGAATGGCTGGAGGCTCTTTCCTTCAACAGATTTCCTTTTGTCTCTTCTCATTTGCTGGCCTCTATTCTTAGCATTTTCGATTGCCTCGACCTTCAAGGTAGCTTCTACCACACCAGTATAACTCACTGCTCCATAAGCACCAATTAGCTGCTAGATGTCACTTCTTAGACCACCCAGAAATCGTTTAACTCGATCCGCTTCAATATTCACCAAACCAAGAGCAAACCGACTTAATTTGCTATATTCAATCTCATACTCACTAACTGTCAGTTGTCTATGCTTTAAATGTAAGAAATCATTCATCAGACGGCCCCGCTCGACCGAGGGTAGAAACTTTCCCAGTAGCATCTCCTTAAAAGATTCCTAAGAGCATCCTTCTTTCATGCTCTCCTTCTCCCTTAGCCACCAACTTTTTGCTAACCCTTTGAGCTAGTAGGCGGTGGTCATCACTCTCTGATCGTTAGTAACTCCAGAGTAGGAAAACATCTCCTCGATCGATATAACCAATCATCCAAAATCATGAAATCTGCCTTTCCATCATAAGTAGGAGGCCCGATTCGCTGAAACTGAGAGATAAACGTCATCTCTGGTGGAACCACTACCGGAGGCACCAGAGGAGCAAGAGGGACAGGAATAGCTAGACCCACTGCAGGGTCCTGTACTCTCGGAGCTAGTACTGACACAACTGATAACAGAGACTGGATCTGGGACTGCACATCCACCATCTGCCTTGACAAGGTCTCATTTCTCTGTCGAAGACTCTCTATCATCGCATTGCTCTGCGCACCCGAAGACTTGCCCTCAAATTGGGGAGTTAGCCTCGTCGAAGGATGCTTCGACATACTATTAACATACAAACAAGTAGTCAGAACCTAGCCCAACCGCTAGAACTAGACAACCTAGTACAGACAAAACATACTTAAATATGAGCTTCAACTGCTAACTTGCTCTGAGATTTTTAAATAATGATGTTATGCCTAAGCTAAAATGATTCACCATCATCACACTAACTCATGTGCTTAGACCATGAATGCATGAATTTATATTCTTTTTGACTCAAAACCATGTGTGTACATATGTCATCATGTAAATCTTTAGCTTGCCACGTTGTGCTTATGCTATGTTATGCTATGCATGTTGTGCTATGCAAGTTGTGCTATGCATTTTAAAAAATGCTTAATGCATGTTATGAGTGGCGTACACATGACAATGTAATGCATCCCATACTACATAACATTGCATGCAACGAAGAAAAGAAAACGTGCCAATGGGCATTCATGTGGCGAGGTTATGCATCCCATACTACATAACCCTCACATGTTGCCACCTATGATGGATTCATATACAAACACATATTATGCTACATAATATGCCCCGTATACTTCTATTCATTCTTATGAGTGTAGTGTTCATGTTTCAACCAAGACGTACTGATGACATATCAGTGTGTGAATGATATGACGCTAAACCACTAATGCTAACAAGGGAAAGGTTGCCCGACCAATTGTCAAGCAACATCCCTCTGACACCAACTGTCACGACCCACATTTTCTCAACAATTAAATCATATTAGAGCAAGAGAAAATACGTGTCATGATGCCACGTCGTATAGAGGATAACTGCACACGTTCAAGCAAAACTCCAGACTCAATATCTTTGAAGAAAAGCATAATTTAATATGAAAGAAAACTAGTTAAATTTGATGGCCGTATCCCTCGGCACAGTGGATCAGCTAGTCCACATTAAAAAAATATATTTATACGCAACAGAAAATACTTTGGTTAAGTTGATATTCTAAATGAGCATATGTGTCCCCGAGGTACGTGTTGGAACCCTAGGTTTTGATTTGAGTTCAGTCCTCTTTTTCTGTCTCTTGACCCAAGATTTATCTATGGTCAAAGGTTAGTTGATAGGTTAGATTCTCTAGTTGTGTAGAATTGCCTTTCCAGATGAATATTTGGTTAAGTAGTTTTTCGTTCGACTATAGTCTAATGTCGCTCGACTATCGTCTATCGGCTAATCGACTATCGTCTATCAGTTGGTTGACGTTCTGTCTGCGTTGATAGCTCGACTATCTGTTGATAGATCGACTATCTGTTTGTCTTGCTAGTTCGACTATCTGTTGATAGGTCGACTATCTGTCGTCTTTGATAGTTCGACTATCTGTCCTGATAGTTCAACTATCTGATAGCTCGACTATCTGTTGATAGGTCGACTATCTGTCCGCTTTGATAGTTCGACTATCTGTTGATAGGTCGACTATCTGTGTCGCTTTGATAGTTCGACTATCTGTTGATAGGTCGACTATCTGTGTTGCTTTGATAGTTCGACTATCTGCTTGGATAGTTCAACTATCTGATAGTTCGACTATCTGTTGATAGGTCGACTCTCTGTTTTGTTTGATAGGTCGACTATCTGTTGATAGGTCGACTATCTGTTTTTTGTGATAGGTCGACTATCTGCTTGATAGGTCGACTATCTGTTTTTGTTTGGTAGTTCGACTATCTGTCCTGATAGATCGACTATCTGATAGCTCGACTATCTGTTCTGATAGGTCGACTATCTGCTGAGGTAGTTCGACTATCTTCTTTGATAGTTCGACTATCTGGATCGTTCGACTATCTGTCTGATAGGTCGACGATCTCCGTGCGCCGTTCGACGATCTCCGAGGGTCGTTCGACGTTTTGCTGTATGCTCTTATTTAGTTTTGTCGTCTTCTATGATGTGACTAATTTCATATTTATTTTGGCATATTTTATAAAAGATTATCTGAATAATTTGTGACATTATTTCCATGCAATATCAGTTCTATTCTATATGCATGAGCTAATCTTTTCTGACAAAGTTGTTTGTCTTAAGCTGAGATATGCAATCTGCTTTATCTGCCAGGCTGTCCTTTATAGCCGTTAGACTCAAAAAGTCTTCCTTGGCCGTAAAGAGTTCTTTCTGATGTGACTTTCTCTTATATTATTTCATCAGAAGTATTTGCAGCTTCTTAGAAAGCTTTATCCTTTTATAGGATATCTGCCTGCAGTATTTTTGTTTTGCTTTAAGCTTTTTGCAGCCCAGCTTGCAGAGTTCAGAAAAAGACAAGATTCAAACTCAATTAGAGCCGTTGCTGCTGCTGATATATAAAGACTTCTTTGAAGAAGAAATCTACTAGTCCACATAGAGAAGAGATCAACTAGTTCTCAGATTATATTCATTCAGCAAGCTTACAGCAAGAACAAGTTTAACTGCTCTCAGCAATCTTCACTCAACTGAGAAGTGTTAGCTCTTCTACTCTTCTTCAACCTGAGTTCTCCTGTTCCAGGAAGTTCTGACTCAGATATCTTTTGAACAAGAAGAAGATAGCTGCTAGAAGATTTTCATTTCTTATTTTATATCTTCTTGTAGTTCTTCCTTCAGTATTTACTGAAGTGTTTCTGCACTGAAGCAAGACTTCACCTGGACGTTCTTTGAGCCAGGGGGAGCCTTGATTCTTTTAGAGCTTTCTAGCTCAGTGCAAGTTATTGTGCTTCTCTAATCTATTGTAAAATAGAGAAGACACCTTAACCTCCTTTCCCCCTCCTGTACAGGGTTATTACTCCCTTCAAAAGTTTCCCTTGGTGGCAGGGCACCTGATCAAAAACCTGTGTTTGGTTTTTAGACACCTGATCAAAAGTCTAAAGGGTTTCTTGATCTACCTGAAGCAGATCTTGTTGGTGGCAGGGCACCTGATCAAAAACCTGAGTGGATTCCTACCTTGTTGGTAGAAGAGTGGACGTACCGAAGTTGTTTGGGGAACCACTTAAATTCCTTGTGTCGTCTGGATTGCTTTATTTAATTACTTGCATTGTGGCTGTGATTAGATCTTAACTAGGTTTGCTAGTTGCTGGATAGGATCCAAAGCTAAACTGTAATTACAGTTAGCTTTAGTTTGTGCACAACACTTGTGTTAGGTTCTAAGGTTTAATCTTAAATATCTATAACTTTCATTCCGCATTTAACTCCAAGGGAGTTGAGTAGAAAGTCAACTCTGCTAGTGCAATTTTTGATTACTCTATTCACCCCCCTCTAGAGTAGTATCTATCCCTTCTCTTTCAATTGGTATCAGAGGGAGGTTGACTGACTGAATAGGCTAACACCTAAGTCACAAGATCCTGATAGATACCAAAGTTTATAGATATTCACTTTCACTATTATGGCCCAGTCCAAGGATTATTGTAGCACCAGACCTCCAGCATGCAACTTGGCTAAGTTTGGCATCTGAAAGGCAAGGATCAAATTATATATGAATTCTATTGATGAAAGTATTTTTGCTTCTATTTTGTCAGGACCACCAAGAGCACCTGCTGCTGTCACTGTCTCATCATCAACTGATATGAGTGCAGTGCCTCCTCCAGACTACAATGATGAGTACAAAAAGGCAAAGATAGCAGATGCCAAAGCAATGAACATTCTGGCTCAGACAATGTCTGATAAAGTATTCCAGAAGGTTGCTGACTGCTCCTCAGCAAAAGCTATGTGGGATACACTGAAGTAGATTGTAGCTGGTTCAGATGATGAAAGGAAGGACAGGAGGTCCAACCTTATCTCACAATATGAGAATTTCAAGAAAATTGATGCTGAATCAGTTGAAGCCATGTACACAAGGCTCAGCTCAATCATCAAGGAGCTGAGGATCCTTGACAAGGATATTTCATTGACAGAGGTCAATGATAAGATTCTTTTGTGCTTCCCTAGCACATGGGATCTGAGGATCTGGCCTATCAAGGAGGCCAGAAGCACAACAGAAATCTCAACAGAAGCCCTTCTCGGCAAGCTCAAGTCTTTTGAGCAAGTGCTGAAGTCCAGGGAAGCTGAAGCTGAAGCAAAGACCCCAACTCCTACAAGAAAAGAGCAAACCCTTGCTCTTAAAGCTGCTGACACTTCTGAAGGAAGCCAGTCAAATGAGGAACTGATGACATTATTTGCCAAAAGGTTTATCAAGATGGGAAGGAAGGAATTCAGAAAGAAGTCTTCAAAATATGAAGAAAAGCCAAGGTATGATCGCACCGCTTCTAAAGAAATTATCTGCTATGCTTGCAGGAAGCCTGAACATATCCTTCCAGATTGTCCAGAGGAAAAGAATAAAGAAAAGAGGAAAGATAAGGATCAGCACAGGAAGCACTCCAAGCCATCCTCCTACAAGAATAAAAAGAAGGAGAGAGACTTTGTCGCTGAAACCTGGAGTGATTCTGATGAGGAATCCTCCTCCTCAAGCTCCAGTGAGGATGAAGAAGAAAAGAAGGCAAAGGAAGTTTGCCTAATGGCAATTGATGCCTGCAGCAATCACTCAGCTGCAGAGATTTCAGATTCAGATGAAGAAATGCCAACAGAAGATGAGGTACTATCTTCTTATGACTTTACTTCTGCAGAATTTAGATTAGAATTTAAATCTTTATGTTTAGATTTAATTAGTTCTGAAAAGGAGATTAAAGAACTTAGACATAGGCTAGCTGAATCAGAAATCATATCTATTGAAAACATTAAGTTAAAGGAAGATCTCACTAATTCTAGTGAAGAAATTAAATTTCTTAAGAATGAATTAGCTAAATCCAAAAGGTTAGAAGAGTCTCTAAATGGTAGAAGTCTTAAGTTGCTTGAAATAACCAGCATGTCTAACACTAGAACAGGCAATAACAAATTAGGCTTAGGAGCATCTTCTAGTGAACCCCCAATCATTCTTAAAAACCAACTTTCAACTCCAGTGAACTTTATCTCAGCTGATGGGATAAAGAACACTGAGCAAGTCAATCAAGTAAATAGAGCTTTAAATAAAGCTAAAAGAGAGAAAAGAAAATAGAAATTTAAAGAATTACAAAAACGTCGAACGCTGCTCGACGATCTCAGGCTCAGTGGTCGAACGAAGCTCGACGATCTGAGCATCTATCGTCGAACGTCGATCGACGATCGCAAGCTCAGTGGTCGAACGGAGATCGACGATCTGAGCAGCCATCGTCGAACGCTGGTCGACGTTTCCAATATGAATTTCAAAATTACACCCAGAATCTTAGAAACCCGAATATGAATAGAAACCCTAGGTTCATTGACCCATCATCTGCATGGAGAATCCCACCTAGGAGATCTTACCCATTAGGTTATCACCCTCAGCCTGCTTATTCTTTTATTTCCAGTTTTTCTTATGTGAAAAACAAGGGACCCAAGGTTACCTGGGTCCACAATGTTTAAATTGTTTTATTTGCAGGTGAAGACCTATCCTATCACTCAAAATAAGTGGTATTTGGATAGTGGTTGCTCCAAGCATATGACAAGAAATAAAGAACATCTGTCAAAGTTTAAGGCAAAGCTTGGCCCAAAGGTAATCTTTGGAGATTCAAGCTGTGGTCAAACTGAAGGCTATGGCAGGATGACAATTGGAGCTGTTACATTCAAGAGAGTTGCTTATGTGACTGGACTGAAGCACAATCTAATTTCAGTAAGTCAATTATGTGATGCTGGATACCAGATATCATTCTCTAACTCTCTCTGTAATATTACTTTAAATAATAGTGTTATATTGGTAGACATTAGACATGGTAACATTTATTTAGTAGATTTTAATTCAACTGATTCTGAAATCTGTCTGTTTAATGAAGTAACTAATAATAACACCTTGTGGCATAAAAGACTTAGCCATGTTAATCTCAAGAATATATCTAGGTTATCTAAACACAAGCTTGTTCGAGGTTTACCTTCTTGCCCCTACAAGAAGGAGAGCCTATGCAAGACTTGTCAGCTAGGCAAGCAAACCAAGAATTCTTTTAAATCAGTAAATAAAAGTGATTCTCCTAGAATCCTGTATTTATTACATTTGGACTTATTTGGCCCAATAAATGTACAGAGTTTAGGAGGGAAGTATTACACCCTAGTCATTGTAGATGACTTCTCTAGATTCACTTGGGTGTTCTTTTTGAGAACTAAGGCTGATAAATTCAAAGCCCTTACAGATTTTCTATTATGTGTGCAGACTGAGTACTCTACTCATGTGGCCTTGATCAGAAGTGATCATTGTACTGAGTTTGACTCTCTTCTCATGCAAAAATTCTATGAGAGAGAAGGTATCAAACATAGCTTCTCAGCTCCTAGAACTCCCCAACAAAATGAGGTGGTTGAAAGGAAGAACAGAACACTAATTGAAGCTGCTGGCACATTGTTGGCAGATGCTAATATGCCTCTTTCCTATTGGGCAAAAGCTGTTAGTACAGCCAACTATGTCTTGAATAGAAGTCTGATACACAAGCTTAAGTGTAAAACTCCTTATGAGTTACTTAAAGGAAAGAAACCTAAAATAAATTATTTTAGAGTTTTTGGCTGTGTAGTTTATATTCATAATAACAATAAAGAATACCTTAGAAAATTTGAAGCAAAGACTTCAATGAGAATTTTTCTTGGATATTCCCAAGTAAGCAAAGCTTATAGGGTATTTAATAAATCATCTTCTAAAATTGAAGAGTCTGTTCATGTGTCCTTTGATGAATCCCAAATGTTTTACAAGGAGAAGGAAAATTCTCCTTCCTCAAGTTCATTACAGGTACAAGAATCTTCCAAAGATGTCTCTCAAGAAATCCTCCATCTTTCAACTCTTCATATCACTGAATCAGACAGTGATGAAGACATTGCTGAAGCTGTTGTTGTTCCACCAACAGTAGATCAAATTCCTCCTGAGGAATTAATCCCAACTGTTGCTGAAGATCACATCCCACCTGCTGATGTTGTCACACTTAGAGATCACCCCACATCTCAAGTGATAGGAGACATATCAGCTGGTGTTCAAACAAGACATCAGTTAAGACAGGATGTGATGCATGCTTGTTTCCTCTCACAGATTGAGCCTCTCACAATTAAAGATGCAGAGCTAGATCCCCATTGGATCATTGCTATGCAAGAGGAACTCAATCAGTTTGAGAGATGTAAAGTTTGGACTTTGGTTGCAAGACCTAAAGGCCAACTGATCATAGGCACCAAGTGGGTGTATAGAAACAAGTTGGATGCAAATGACATCATTGTAAGGAATAAAGCTAGGCTTGTAGCTCAGGGCTACAGACAGGAGGAAGGTATAGATTATGACCAAACCTTTGCTCCTGTTGCAAGGCTAGAGGCAATAAGGATCTTCTTAGCCTATGCAGCCTACATGAAGTTTAAAGTTTTTCAAATGGATGTCAAAAGTGCTTTTCTTAATGGTGAGCTAAAGGAAGAGGTGTTTGTTGAACAGCCACCTGGTTTTGTTTCTTCAACTCAGCCCTCACATGTTTTCAAGTTACAGAAAGCTCTTTATGGACTAAAGCAAGCTCCCAGAGCCTGGTATGAGACTTTAGCTAGTTTCCTGTTAGAGCACAACTTTACTAGGGGAGTAGTTGATAGAACCCTCTTCGTCAAGCACCACAAGGACACAATCCTGTTAGTTCAGGTGTATGTGGATGACATTATTTTTGGTTCCACTGATCCCAAACTTTGCAAAAAGTTTTCTAACTTGATGCATTCAAAGTTTGAGATGAGTAGTATGGGTGAGCTGTCTTACTTTCTTGGTCTCCAAGTAAAGCAAGATGCTGATGACATCTTCATCTCCCAATCCAAATATGCCAAGGAATTGGTAAAAAAGTTTGGGATGACAGATGCTTCAACAATGCATACACTTATGACTACTAATATAGTTATTGATTCTGATGATCAGGGAAAGCCTGTAGATCAAAAGAATTATAGGGCCATTGTTGGTTCCCTATTGTATTTAACTGCAAGTAGGCCAGACATAATGTTTGCTACATGCCTTTGTGCTAGATTCCAGGTCAACCCCAAGGAATCTCATCTGATTCTTCTCAAGAGAATTTTGAGATACCTGAAGGGATGTCCAAATCTAGGACTCTGGTACCCAGCTAAGTCAGAATTTGAATTAATTGGATATTCTGATTCTGATTATGCTGGTTGTCGAGTTGACAGGAAAAGTACTTCAGGAACTTGTCAGTTCCTGGGAGAGAGATTGGTCTCTTGGTTCTGTAAGAAGCAGACCTCTGTCTCAACTTCAACTGCAGAAGCTGAATATATAGCAGTTGCTAGTTGTTGTTCACAGATCCTGTGGATACAAAATCAACTTTTGGATTATGGGTACTCACACAATAACACTAAAATCATGTGTGACAGTACAAGTGCTATCTCCATTGCATAAAATCCAGTGCACCACTCTAGAACGAAGTACATTGAGATTAGACACCATTTCCTGAGAGATTGTGTGGAAAAGAACAAGATCAGCCTTGAGTTCATATCCACAGACCTTCAGAGAGGTGATATATTCACCAAGCCCTTAGATGAACAGAAGCATCTGTTCTTTTTAGTTCAACTAGGCATGATCAATGGAAGAGACTAAGTGTGACTATCTGCCATGTTGAAACCTGCTTGAAGATCGTCGAACGATGCTCGAAGATCGTCGAACGATGCTCGAAGATCGTCGAACGGGTCAAGCCTATCGTCGACCTATGGTTGATGATGGCTTATCTGTTTGAAGATCGTCGACCAGCGTTCGAAGATCGTCGAACAGGTTGAGCTTATCGTCGATCCATGGTTGACGACAGCTTGTTGTGTGTGAAGACAGAAATAGTCGAACGATTGATCGACTACTCTGCTTCAGGACCGATCGTCGAACGACCGTTCGACTATCGTCTCCAGTATCTTTTTAATAGATCGACGATCGCTGTTTTAATATAAAGCCGATAGTCGACCTAGGTTAAAAGATAGTTGCTTTTATCGTCGACAGAGAGCGATTCGCATTCCGTCTTCCCGCTTGCTCTTTGTCTTGCGCTCCGTCCTCGCCGTCTCTCTCTCGTCTTCTCCAGCTTTTTTTCGATGGCGATTGCTCCAGCGCTTCTTGCAGTGGTAAAGTTTGATGCCGGTTTCAGCGTTGATTTCGACGCCTTCAGCTGTTGTGAACCAGGGATAGTAGAAATCCTAAATCTGTGCAGAGATCAAGGACTAGAGAGACTCATGTCCTACAGGATAAAGATAAACACTCAAGAGATCAAAGAGTGGGCCTTCACTTCATCGTCGACTGATGATTCGATGACCGTAACAATTAGCGGAGAAGAGGTAATATTAACTCCCGCGATTCTGACTGAAATTTTTGGATTAATTAATGGTGAAGAAGAGTATGAGCAAGATGCTCCTGAATTCGGAAGAATGTTAACTGAGCTGGGACATGCCGAAGGCATTCCCTCCAAGCTGCTCAAAGTAAATTTTCCCTTTAAGATCAAGTTTCTTGCGGAAATTGTTGGAAAAGTGCTACTGGGAAAGCACTCAGCCCACGATAATATTACAAGGCAATAATTTGCACTAATGTGTGCAATTGTTAATAAGAAGCAGATAAATTGGGCTGGCATTATGTTTGATTTAATAAGGAAAAAGAATGGAAAGAAAGAGGTTACCCTAGGAAGGGTAGTTGGTATTTTTCTGAAGGAGAAATACCCCCATCTGCTAGTATCTGCCGCCACCTCCATCAACGCGAGTAAGAAGATGGATCCTTCGCTGTTCTCAAAGTGGAAAAGGACTTTCCTGAAGCCCGCTCCCGCAGGGGTTGCTCCAGTTATATCTGAGAGCACCAGGACTGTCGCAGTCACTCCCCCCTTCTAGCAGCTGGCTCAGCAAATCCATCTCCTCCATCTTCTTCATCAGCTTTGCCGTCTACTGCAGTTGAAGTTCCTTCAACTTCAACTGAAGTATGACATTCTGCTTCTCCTCCTGCATCTTCTCTCCCGACTGATCTTGTTGGGATTTCTCAACCCAGCTTTGATTTGTTGGCGTCTGAAATTTCTTCTCCAGTTCATTCTCCAATTCCAACTCCTCCTCACTCTCCAATTCTATCTTCAGATCATCTTGATCACCCTGCATCCACCCATGCATCTCCACATCATTCTCCAGCTCATATTGTATTTACCACCCCTGCTGTTCTTCCACCCTCTGAAATTCCTCCATCATCTTCTTTTGTTATAACTCCAGCATTTATTGCTAGCATTGTGGAGTTAATTACCCCCTCAATCAAAACTATGATTGATGAGGCAATTGCTCCCCTTGCTTCTTCTATATCTTCTTTGACTGCTGCTATTCAGGCACTCTCAAAGTCTGCCGAGCCCTCTTCTTCTAGGGGCCTGGTTGCAGTTTCTACTGAAATCAGGCAGGGGGAGATGCTTGATGAAGATATCTCAGAGCAGCCTTTGGCCTCCCCTCCAGCAGTTCATCTTGCAGTAACAGAGAAAGTAGCAGAAGATTCAGCTCCTCCTCCTCCTCCATCTGAAAAGGAAATATCTGATGCAATCATGTTGACAGAGTTTGTAGTAAAAGTTTCCTTAGAAGAATCCTCAACTCCCTTGGTTGTCCAGTACCCAGAAGGAATTATCACTTCCTTTCTAGATGATTTATGGGAGTTAGGAAAACCTGAAGAATATCCTGAAGGTATGTCTCTTTCTCAATTTGTAGATTACTCAATTGATATGATAGTATGAGAATATCTGGAAGGGATGATTAGATGTCATTTAGCAAGATTTTATTCCTAATCCTACAAATATAATGGAAGAAGTAGTAATTGTCCAAGAACCTGAACCTGAACCTGCTCTAGAGATTCTAGATGCTGTAGAACCTGAGCCTGAACCTGTATCTGCTCCTGATGTCCAAGTGGTTGTAGAGCCAGTAAGTGAACCTGCTTCTGAAGTTCAACCTGAACCAGAAGTAGCTGTTCAAGTTTCTGAAGCTGCTGAACCTGCTCAGCAAGCAGTGCAAATTGAACTGGTCCCCACGACAGTTCCTGAGCTTCAAGAAATGGATTCTGAAAGTCAAATTGAAAAATCTTCTATATGGGATGATTCCCCAGGATTGGACTTAGATACTCTCCTGGCACAGGATGCCATGGAAGAAGAAATGGAAAAAGCTGCTTTAAAGGAAAAAGAAAGAGCTCTGAAAGATGCTGTTGACCCATATGATCTACCTATCTCTTCAAATTCTGAAGAAGAAATTGATTCTGATGAATCTGCTGAATCTAAAAGAAAAAGGATTGCTAAAAAGAAAAGAAAAGCTGTTGCTCCTCCTCCTGTAAATCCAGATAATGATACACCATATTATATACTGAAAGGAATTGATCCAAAGTCAAAAGACTTCCAGCATTGGATGTGGTTTTCTAAAAATCAGCAAAAGCAAAGGAAAAAGGCTAAGAGGTATGACCCTCCTGCTCCTAGATGGAATCCTAGAGGTCCTCCTCCTCCACCTCCCGGTGCAGGAGCCTTAGGAAATTTATCTTCTAAATCTGCTTATCAATCTGAAAGATCAAATCCATCTCAATCTGCTCAAAGGAGAAGTTCTCAAGGTTTCCAAGGTAAAAGCCAAACTGGCTATCAAAGGCCTGATTCTGTTAAAGAACAAGTTAAGGAGGTAGTATATCAAAGACCAACCTTTTCCCCTCCTCCTTCTCCAAAGAAAAAGGTTCCATCTCCAAAGCCAGTTCATACTGAGAAAGATGTTCCAAAAAGTAAGCAAATTATTTTGTAACTGAAAATTCTAGCAAGAACTTTGCTAAGTCTGCTCTCTCTTGTTATCTAGTTAATCAAGATAAAGAACCAGTTGATTCTTCTTCTGAGATTGTTTATGAAAGCCCAGAGCTTGATCCTAACTTTAGGATGGCTCGTTTTCTTGAACTGGTTGGAGCAGCGCAAATCAGGAAAGCTAAAGAAGAAGGAAAGGACACTGCAGGATTGACCACAATGTCTAAATTCAGAAAGAAGGAGCTCGAAAAGTTCCAGGTTAGACCTGAGATGTTTGATCCTTCAAAATATATGGAAAAGCATCCTGAGGCAGTGGTCCCAAGAACAACTGAATTGAAAATTATTGGAGAACAAGATTTGAAGCTATCGAAAAAAGAAGCTCTAGATCCTACAAGGAAAATTACTTTTGTTTCTAGCTCTTCTAATCCTGAATCTAACTCTAAAGCACCTTAATTGTTCATTGATTGACAGTTAATTTTTTATCTGATTGATTGATGATATCTGCTTAGTTATTTCCCTTTATGCATTTTATTTTACTTTCAGTAATTAGTTTTGTATGTTTTAATTGTTGAGAGACTTAACTCAAATAGAGGGAGATTGTTGGAACCCTAGGTTTTGATTTGAGTTCAGTCCTCTCTTTCTGTCTCTTGACCCAAGATTTATCTATGGTCAAAGGTTAGTTGATAGGTTAGATTCTCTAGTTGTGTAGAATTGCCTTTCCAGATGAATATTTGGTTAAGTAGTTTTTCGTTCGACTATAGTCGAACGTCGCTCGACTATCGTCTATCGGCTGATCGACTATCGTCTATCAGTTGGTCGACGTTCTGTCTGCGTTGATAGCTCGACTATCTGTTGATAGATCGACTATCTGTTTGTCTTGATAGTTCGACTATCTGTTGATAGGTCGACTATCTATCGTCTTTGATAGTTCGACTATCTGTCCTGATAGTTCAACTATCTGATAGCTCGACTATCTGTTGATAGGTCGACTATCTGTCCGCTTTGATAGTTCGACTATCTGTTGATAGGTCGACTATCTGTGTCGCTTTGATAGTTCGACTATCTGTTGATAGGTCGACTATCTGTATTGCTTTGATAGTTCGACTATCTGCTTGGATAGTTCAACTATCTGATAGTTCGACTATCTGTTGATAGATCGACTATCTGTTTTGTTTGATAGGTCGACTATCTGTTGATATGTCGACTATCTGTTTTCTGTGATAGGTCGACTATCTGCTTGATATGTCGACTATCTGTTTTTGTTTGGTAGTTCGACTATCTGTCCTGATGATCGGCTATCTGATAGCTCGACTATCTGTTCTGATAGGTCGACTATCTGCTGAGGTAGTTCGACTATCTTCTTTGATACTTCGACTATCTGGATCGTTCGACTATCTGTCTGATAGGTCGACGATCTCCGTGCGCCGTTCGACGATCTCCGAGGGTCGTTCGACGTTTTGCTGTATGCTCTTATTTAGTTTTGTCGTCTTCTATGATGTGACTAATTTCATATTTATTTTGGCATATTTTATAAAAGATTATCTGAATAATTTGTGACATTATTTCCATGCAATATCAGTTCTATTCTATATGCATGAGCTAATCTTTTCTGACAAAGTTGTTTGTCTTATAGCTGAGATATGCAATCTGCTTTATCTGCCAGGCTGTCCTTTATAGCCGTTAGACTCAAAAAGTCTTCCTTGGCCGTAAAGAGTTCTTTCTGATGTGACTTTCTCTTATATTATTTCATCAGAAGTATTTGCAGCTTCTTAGAAAGCTTTATCCTTTTATAGGATATCTGCCTGCAGCATTTTTGTTTTGCTTTATGCTTTTTGCAGCCTAGCTTGCAGAGTTCAGAAAAAGACAAGATTCAAACTCAATTAGAGACGTTGCTGCTGCTGATATATAAAGACTTCTTTGAAGAAGAAATCTACTAGTCCACATAGAAAAGAGATCAACTAGTTCTCAGATTATATTCATTCAGCAAGCTTACAGCAAGAAGATAGCTGTTAGAAGATTTTCATTTCTTATTTTATATCTTCTTGTAGTTCTTCCTTCAGTATTTACTGAAGTGTTTCTGCACTGAAGCAAGACTTCACCTGAACGTTCTTTGAGCCAGGGGGAGGCTTGATTCTTTTAGAGCTTTCTAGCTCAGTGCAAGTTATTGTGCTTCTCTAATCTATTGTAAAATAGAGAAGACACCTTAACCTCCTTTCCCCCTCCTGTACAGGGTTATTACTCCCTTCAAAGTATCCCTTGGTGGCAGGGCACCTGATCAAAAACCTGTGTTTGGTTTTTAGACACCTGATCAAAAGTCTAAAGGGTTTCTTGATCTACCTGAAGCAGATCTTGTTGGTGGCAGGGCACCTGATCAAAAACCTGAGTGGATTCCTACCTTGTTGGTAGAAGAGTGGACGTACCCAAGTTGTTTGGGGAACCACTTAAATTCCTTGTGTCGTCTGGATTGCTTTATTTAATTACTTGCATTGTGGCTGTGATTAGATCTTAACTAGGTTTGCTAGTTGCTGGATAGGATCCAAAGCTAAATTGTAATTACAGTTAGCTTTAGTTTGTGCACAACACTTGTGTTAGGTTTTAAGGTTTAATCTTAAATATCTATAACTTTCATTCCGCATTTAACTCCAAGGGAGTTGAGTAGAAAGTCAACTCTGCTAGTGCAATTTTTGATTACTCTATTCACCCCCCTCTAGAGTAGTATCTATCCCTTCTCTTTCAGTATGACTCATGATATGCACGACTCTAAATTTAATATAGTATAAAAAATAGCCTTTACGTTACTTGGGAAGTAGTTACTTAGTTTTATAAACATGACGTGGATGAGATACTTATAGTAATGATTTTAATGTTTAAAATACCTAACATGCAACCTAGCATAAATCATTCCCAAAAAGCAAGTGAACAACCTCCAAATAGGCAAAAATAGCAGTTTCAGTTCATACCCAGTATCACAAGTAAGCCACCAGTGGGTGTCAACAACCTGACACGAACCCACTGGTGAGTATGCATGTCTATACATAAGGAAGAAAACTATCTCACAAGGATGAGGAACAACAATCTTAGCTACCTAGGAGGTCACAAGCAAGCTTCATAAGAAAACTAGCCGCTCAACCGGCTACAACCTGAACCTGAGACATTCAAAGAAAGAATACCTCAGCAAGAATATAATCAAAAGAAGTGGTGCATTAGATACATAAGAAATAAAAAAAGGGGTTTACCAAACCCTGCAACAAAATGCTATGAAATTTAGCAGAAGGAAATAAACAAGACAGCAAAAAGTAGCACTGTCACGGGACAATCAAAGCATACCAAGTGCGAGTATAAATAGCAACAAGCCCTGCGAAAAACCTGCAGCAGCAACAAGGCAAACATATGTCAAAATATAGCAATTTAGAAGAGGAACGAAACTAACATTCATATCTTGTGAATTATTAGCAGTGGTAAAACCTTGGGTCCGGGTTGGTAGGCAAAAACAGCCCTCTTCCAAACAATAACCAGACCCAAAAATTCCCCAGGGTAAAAACAACCGGTGGCTGCTCCAGGGTCTACACACCTAACCAAACCAGCCAAAATCGGGGCCTAATTGGTAGTGTCCACAGCTCAGCACACACAAATCACCCCTTACAGAGCCACCAGAAAAGAAACCACCTGCCATAATCCACGATTCGGCATCCAAAAACTAGCCGGAAACACAACACCAAACCGAAATAAAACCCACACTAACCAACTCGGGAGAAAAACACCATCCTAAGGAAAAAACGTTGAGTCTACTCGATGCCGCGTTGAGTGAGTACTACTCACTCAACGCCAAACACTAAGCAGAGAAGGTGTCGAGTCCACTTGACGCCGCGTTGAGTGAGTACCATTCACTCAACGCCAAAACCTAAGAAGGGAAGGCGTCGAGTCTACTCGACGCCCCTTTGAGTGAGCTCCACTCACTCAACGCGAAAAAACTTAGCCGCAAAATCTCACTGGACGACGGCGTTGAGTGAGTTCAGCTCACTCAACACTGTCAACGCTAAACAGCCGATGACGTTGAGTGACTTCACCACACTCAACGCTTTTGACTTAGAAGAAAAATATCGCCGGACTAGACGGCGTTGAGTGAGCTCAACTCACTCAATGCCAAAAGACTTAGAAAAAAAAACAATCCCTGACTAGACGGCGTTGAGTGAGCTCAACTCACTCAACGCCAAAAGACTTAGAAAAAAATCTCTGGCAAGACGGCGTTGAGTGAGCGCAACTCACTCAACGCCAAAGGCAGACGGCGTTGAGTGAGCTCAACTCACTCAACGCCAAAAGATTTAGAAAAAAAATCTCTGGCAAGGAGGCGTTGAGTGAGCGCAACTTACTCAACGCCAAAGGCAGACGGTGTTGAGTGAGCTCAACTCACTTAACGCTGTCAACGCTTTTGGACTTAGACTCCAGACCAAACAGCTAGTCGTTGAGTTTGTTCACCACACTCAACGCTTTTACACTCAGCCTACAAAATGAACTTCTGCCCTAAGCTAACACTCAACGTCTGCTCACAGAGAGTTGGCAAAAATATAATTTCTACCCCTCCTACCCGGCTACAACTACTACAAACTCGGGGCCTAAACCAACCAGCTAAGATTCTACCTCCAGCAACCGATCTGGACAACAAATAGCAAGTAAGGAGAGAGAATAACTTAAATCTGGACAAGATTGGTATTGAACTTGCTCGGGAAAAAGACTACAGCAGCCCTAGCTTCTAGGAGAGAAAAGTAAAGACTCCAAACAAACAAAAAAATAGATAAACTAATAAGATCAAGCTTGGCAAGGGCAAAGAGTATCACTTGCCTCTACCTCCAGGAAACAACAGCCAAGACTTCTCACTCGGCACCGGCGGCAAGATCGGCCACCTAAGGGAAAATCTGAAGCTTTTAGAGGGAAGATGAGCAAACCCGAAAAACCCTAGCTTACAAAGACAACTCTAGAACAAGAAATACTTACCTAGGGAAGAAGATCCGGGTGAGAGCAGTCCAAATATGCCCTTACCCGAGAAAAAAGAGCTCTAACACTCCAGAAATCGCATGTCGGAGCTCCAGCACCTCCGTCGCCCGATGTCTTCTGCTGGAAGCTAGTAGATGGCTTGGGAAAAGAGAAATGAGGTGAAGAAAACCCAGCTGGCCCTCTTAATCTACCCTCCCCACTCAATCGGCCATAGCTTAATAAAATATTCTAAAGCCTGGAAAGGCTCGGCCACTAGCTGAAAAGGTAACCAGCCACTCAAGTTACCAAAGTCGGCCACCACACATACATATATATATATATAGAATATATATATGTATATATAAACAGAACTAAATAAATATACATATATAAATAGCTTATATATAAAACCTGATACAAAAAAATCTGCCACTTACATAACAGCTATCAACACACCAAAAAAAGCAGCTGAAATAAGCTCCAGCGCTCAAGCTTTAACCCAAGCTCAAACAAACAAATATATATGTACATATATATATATAACCATCTAACAATTTTCACCTAAATTAACCCAAACAAAAACCGGCTACCTGCTATAACTAAGCTCTGCCACTTAGCCCAACATAGCAACAACAAAAGATTCGTAACACACTACCAGCTAACATAAAAAAAACGTCGAAACGACGCGAAAACAAACGATCTCGGAATTCGATGAAACTCGCACCGTAGCTAAACACCCATGCTACGAAAACAACGGCGAAGTCGAAAATAACATCCGACGATCAAAACTCGGGCTAACATCTTCCGAAGCCAAAACACAAGCATTCCCGGAGAGACTCCGCCGAGTCACCAAAACAGACTCCGGCTAGCTGGGGAACCTTGCAAACAGGCTACAAACAAGCCGCTCAGAGAACCTAAAAGAGCTAAGACCACGCTCTAACAATGAAAAAGGCCGACAACGAGTCATCGTAACGCCAAACAAGGATTATGTAAATCACAGATAAACTGGGGGCGTTACACCGACCGCTGCTGGCTCGCCGATCACCGGCCTCCCTGGATTTGGCGACGTGCATGCCTGTGAATCCAGGGCGACTCGGGGCTGGCGAGCCCGCATCTGCCGACTGCCGCTTGTCAGCCTGCATGCCGCTGGATCGATGAAATGAGGGACAAGCACAATAAATAGGATGGCTCAGGATTTCCACCTGCATGCCCGCACATAATTCGGCCCGTATACGTGAAATTTTTTTCTTGCACTACCCGGTCTCAGAGGAAGGAATGCAAGTAGCGCAGGAGCTGTCTGATGGGCCTTTAAAGTTTGTGCTTTTCTTGTTTTTTTTTATTTTTTATTTTGGTAAAGCACAAATATTGGATTTAAAGCTGGGCGGTTTGGATCTCACCCGCTCCCAAAGAAGGGAACGCTACCCGTAAGGAAAAATTACTCTCGTATATGAGACATATCCTATATATCTATGTATATATATATCTGTGTGTGTGTGTGTATACATATGTATGTATACATATGTATGTATATATATGTATGTATATATATGTATGTATATATATGTATGTTTGTGTATATCCATACTATATTAAGAAAATATATACTGGCCTGAAAATAGCGTGTCCACAAAATTCATATAAAAACAGCGGCCATTGAATTTCGCTACTTTAAACACTTGCCGTCCGATCAAATACCAAAAAACACGCTGACATAAACCCGCACCCATCCTCCGCCCTCATTCCGCACAACCCTCCCATGCCGCTCAAATCCCATAGCTTTCCTCCTCCTCCATACCCTAGAACTTCCCGCTCCGGCTGAAGAAGGACGACCGAACCCTGGAACTCCCCTCTTCGGCTGAACAAGGACGACCGAGCCCTAGAACTCCACGCTTTGGCTGAAGAACGACGACCAACTCCTGAAAATCCCAGCTCCGGTAAAACTCCTCCCTCCCTTGCTCCACGCCGTCTGTGCCTTCACCCGACAAGGAAACAAATATTGGTAACTTACTCATCTACCTCTCCCCAATGTTTGCATTTACTCCCTCTCATATTCCTAAACCTCATTTTCATTCAGGAACAATAACTGTAATTCCAGATTGAGGTTCCATTTCTCATTATCTTGATCTTCTTAGGTGGTCTTACAAGATTATTTTAACGTAGATTTTTTTCGATTAGTAGTTTTTTTTATTTTTTATTTAGGTTTCATTTCTCATTTTGTGGTGGTCTTACTACATTTGTATTGGTATTTATTCTCTTGATTTATTGCTAGCGTTATCCATTTCATTGTCAACACCACCTCCTAATTTCTTCTACTTTGGTACAGATTTCCCAAACACAAGCTTTCCTCTTACCATTACACAGACTGGCAGTCAGGTCTCCCTTGCCTTCTACCCACGAAATTTCTGCCAAAATTGAAATGTTTTTACTAGATCCTATGATCTGTATCTATGTATGATGTGTGTGTAACATCCCATTTCCGGCTAGATCCCTAGGAGTCAGTTGGTTGTGGTAGAACCCTAGGGAGCCCAAAACTTGAAATAAATCGACCAAGAAATCGGGTCACGGGTTGGTCACGCCCGTGACCGACCCTTCACGCCCGTGACATAGGGCGTGACCACATTCGACGATCGTCGATTTCAGTTCGACGATCGTCGAACCCAAAATTTGTCACCAGACCTGTCACGCCCGTGACTCGCCATGTCACGCCCGTGACATAGGGCGTGACCACGATCGTCGGTTCCAGATCGACGGTCGTCGATCCAAAATTGGCCCCCGGGGCATGTCACGCCCGTGACCCGCCATGTCACGCCCGTGACATAGGGCGTGACACGCTCGACGATCGTCGATTCCAGTTCGACGCCGTCGAACCAGAATTAGTCACCAGGCATGTCACGCCCGTGACCCACAATGTCACGCCCGTGACATAGGGCGTGACACGCTCGACGATCGTCGATCCCAATTCGACGATCGTCGAACCCAGAATTGGCTAACCGGGCCTGTCACGCCCGTGACCTATGTGTCACGCCCGTGACCAAGGCCGAAATGACAAGCCAAGTTGGAAATTTCGGTAACCGACGCCATAATAAATTCTGACCATGGGAATGAAAATCAAGAGTATTCATGGGTCGTTCCCTACTTTAATTATGTTAATAATTAAGGAAAAGTGGGTCCAATAGGAAATTGCCACCTGACAAGCACCTCTTCATCTCCAACTTTTCAACTGCCATTCGTCATAACCGAAACGTCATAAGGGTGTTATTAATGGCCGCCAACGTTTCATCTCCAACGTTTCATCCCTTCCCCTCCCCATTTGCTGATCTATAAAAGATTCCTAAGAGCAGGAGGAAAAGGTTACACTCCCTCAAACTGTTTCAGACTTCCCCTTGCTGTTGAAGAATTTCCGGCGACGCCACCACCGCGCAAATGGCTTCCCGACACTCTGCACGCCTTCAACCCGCGAACAAGGTCCTCCCCTCCCTCTTCTTCTGCGGATAGATCTTAGGAATCGTTAGGAGAGATATCAGGCTCAAAAGAGCCAGATCGGGTGAGCGTGTTCGTGGTTTTCCTAAAAATTCATGGTGGCGGGTTCGCCGGAAACCGCCTCTCGGGCGGCCGTGCCGCCGCCCGATGATAGCCCTCGCCTCAACGGAGGTGGTGGTGGTGGTGGCCGGCCAGGGAGATGGCTGGATGGCCGGGAAATAGCTTGGAAAAGCTACAGGATATTAGGTTTTTAGGCCTCTGGTTCGGGCTGTTGAAGAAGATGAACAGTGGCATGAGGAATAAATTCTATTTTTTAAAATAATTTCTGAATGAAAAATCTGTCTTGTTAAATAAATTGGGAAAAATACCTAGAGGCTCCTACAGGAAAAATGATCAACATAGGAAGTGTAGCCCTTGAAGTCTACTTTAATTCAAAATTAATTTCACTCGATTTGGAATCCTGGTTAGATCACAGCACCCTTTTCGGTGAGGTCTATCCAGAGGGCTCCTTGACCTTCGAAAAATTCCCCACTCCAATTCAGTCATCCAAATGACTTGAAATTTGGGGTGTGGTCTAATCTTACATATATCTAGGTGCTATCCAAAAATGAGAATTTTTGGAGAATATTTTTCTATAGTTTTTAGAAAAATTCAATAATCCTAGCCGAATTTAATTAGATAGTTAAATAACTTCCAAACCCTCCCAAATTCTGGTGAGTGGTCCCTGGGGTCAGCATAAGGTTCTGTATAATTTTTCATCTCATTTGTAGATGGTTTGGATTAGAAATGATCAACCCTAAGTTTTGCCCTAATAAGGGGTCTTAGGTTAAAAGTGCACTTTTGAAGTTTGAGTGGTGAGATCACCTCAACAGAGGCTGAGATTTTTACCACTGGCTAGTAATATTCTCTAGCACCCCCTCATGGAGTTTGAGGTGGATCGGGGTAAGTTTACCCTAAGGACCAAGGCCAAACCCTAAGGTTGGATCTTGGTGGTTTGTGAAGGTCATGTGGTCAAATGACCTTGGATTGACCCGAAATTGGGTGAAGAGAACCATAGGGTCAATAATAGTTCTCTGGATGAAATCTTAGTAAATTTGGATACCGTTGGGATACCTGAAAGTCTAACCCTAGTTTAGGGCGCAAAACTTGTAGAGATAAGAAATGACACTAAATTATATTGAAAAGTGGTGAGATTTGGGGAGAGTGAATTATAGGGATGACACAACTCTGGATATTTTTCTATGAATTTTATGTTCATTATTTTGGATACTTCCTTTAATGATTCAGTAGTTGTATGATTTGCTTAGAAAATTTATTAGGGAATACACACTCACTGGAAAGTGATGAAACTTAAGCAGAGAACGTTTATTATGATTTTAAATCTCTGTGAATTTTTATGGGATTTTTGGAAGATTAATTCTAAGGCTCGCTTCCTTAAGTATGTTTTACCTTGATTATTTGATTAAATCTTTAGTGGTGGTTAGCAAGCTAGTAAAATTATGATTCTCTGCACAAAGATCTTTTATATATATCATACTACTGACTAGTGATTTTTCCATAATTTTTAGATGAATAATTTCAGTACTTCCTTCACTACGTAGAATTAATATGATTATACTAAATAAATTATTTAGAGGTTAAATACTTTCTATAAAATTCTAAGAATTTGTATTTGAGGTTATTTTGCTGTTATTTAATGATCATGATTTTTGAGTAGCCATTACTTAGGAAGATCATGTAGTTCATGTTTAAAATGACCCGTGGCACGTCCTTTGGAAAAATTAAATAAATATCAGATTAATTAGAAAAATTATAAGTTTCTGGATTTAGACCAATTATGTTATGGTAGACCTCCAGTAAAAATTATAGGAGATTTGGAAGACAACTTAGTGTACCTCCCCTTGGGTACCTCATATAGTTTAGGATGGTCTGCATATAGTAAAGCCACGGAATTTTAATAGTTGATGGTTGGTAGGGCAAACTAGGATCGAGTTCATCATTGGGAGACTTGATTGAATAAGGGAGTACGGGAACGACGAAAGATCGTCCATCCCGGAAAGAGGAGGAAGAGTCTTAATACTCTAGGGTTAGAACTAAAGTAACTAAAAGGGGATCGGGATAAGGGAGATCAACCAATAATAATAAGTGCCTTGCAAAAGGGAACTTCGGGCCGTAATGCCGCCGTCTTGGTTCCTAGTGCCCCTTGAGAGCCCTTCACGGGGTATACCGGGGGCAGTCCTGGGCTAACGTAAACCATAGGAATAATAAATTAAAAGAGCAACTAGTATAACTAGGGTTGCACACACTCACTCCCCGATAGCTAGGAAAGTAGAAAAATAGGACTTGTTGCCATTCAGATAGTAGCTCTGAAGGTAGATGCACGGACAGGACTGTCCGGGGGGCCGAGGGCTCGAGGGTTGGAGTACAGAATAAAGGTGGTGGGTCTTCGGTACCTGATCGTCGTTCACACCGACATCGGTACGCTGACTCGGCGGTGTGGGACACTTAGCCAAAGAAAGTCTGGAGGGTACATCCAGCAGCAGTACGCGGATACTCTAGGTTGTGTTCTTCTAGGGGCGTACGGGAGGGCTAGGCCTGGTAGTGTGGATGCCCGCCTAGGAGTGGGGGGCCCGACCCACTGTCTCCGTTTGCCACTACGGAGGTTCCTGGGAGTGAAGCTAGCTACCCGAACAGGGGAACTAAAGGTCTGTGCGCATAGAGTCGTGTGCGTGGGTTGCACTTGCATGAATCATGACATAGCATATCACTACACTCATATTTGCATACAACCGACACCCCAACGTATAAATCGGTATGGGACTTTTTATACGATGGGAGCTTTGCAGAAGATCCCTTAACTTATAAGTTTCTATGGGCATTCATATAAGTTAAGGTTACATACTTACTTACTTGTTGCCTACTTACTATTCTCTAGCTGCCTTTTATACAACTTGCTATTTATTAATTGTTCTACCTATTACAACATTTACACTGCTCACCTATTATAACTTGCTAGTTAGGTCCACCGTCACCTGCTTGTCTATTCTCCACTTTTGTAGCTTCCCTTTCCTCCTCTCTGCCCGGTGCTTAGGAGCCGTGGTGGGAGGGGTAAGGGATGATATGGCTTAGTATTTATGACTAATGGTTTTCGAACCAAACATTATAGGAGTTCCGGATGGGAGACAGGGACCAGCACCAGCGGAGTACGGTGCGCATGGAGGTGAGACAGTCTAGCACCGGTGCACCTGCGACCAGCTCCGTGAGTGATTAGCATTTTCTTATCTTCTGCGATGAGTGACTTGTAGTGAGGACTCTGATGTACTGGGCTCGAGCCCATTTATCTACTTTCCTATTTTATGTATTGATGGACTGGATATGACTCACTTTTATTTACATGTTTCTGTGGACTTGTTTACATTTTTTTTTGTATAAAAACTTCTCTCTCTTGTGATCAAAAAGGGCCGGCAGAATTGGCGTTTTGTAGTGGTTGCCTTCCCGAGATGTCGGTGCCACCGCAAAGCGACAATTCTGGGCTAAGACCCCGGTGGTTGAAAAAAAAAGGGGGTCTTACAAGTGGTATCAGAGGGAAACCTCGATCGAAAGAGAAGTAGTCCACAAAAACCTTGGGCCACCCCCGTGCGAGCTTAGTTTGCGGACAAACTAGTAGCGGAAGCAGTGGTGTGCCCATAAGGGAAATCACATGTGAAAGTCCATCATAACTCTTCTTAAATTCCATTCATTCGCTCTCTAACAAATGGAATTTTTGCTTGTAGCCTGCGACGAACCCTACATCGCAGCAGGGGACACCTCAGGCTCCGAATGTGGTCCCGACTCCGCCAGCACCCGTTCCGTTCCAGCAGACGGAGATGGGGCAAACACTGACGGCCATCCTGGAGGCCTTCAGAGCTCAGCAAGCTCCGGCCCCACAGCCAAACCCCGGGGCCAATTGGATGACGGTCTTCCGAGGACTTTCCCCTCCTACCAGGGGACGGAGTCTGCAGTACGTACGGAGGAGTGGTTGGACACCATTTATGAGATGCTGGCAGGGATTCGATGCCCCACGGAGGAGGCAGTCGCTTTGACAGTCTCCTGCTTAGAGTCACACGGAAAGAGATGGTGGAAATCTCAACTGGACACCACCTTTGTAGGGATGGACTGTGCTGATATTACTTGGGAGGAGTTCAGAGCAGCGCTCTTGGGACATTTTGTACCTCAGTCGGCGAGAGATGACCTGGAGGATAGGTTCCTGCGGTTGAGGCAGGGGAACAGGACCGTGGTGGAGTACTATCAGGAGTTCACTCACCTGGCCCGTTATGCGGACGCTTACCAGTTAGACGATGCTGGCTACGCCCGGAGGTTTTATAAGGGGTTGCAGGATGACATGAGGCAGGCCCTCCTTTTCGTTTCAGAGGGGAGTCTGGCCAGGATTCTGGAGATGGCTAAGAAGAGAGAGGCGGATCAGCTTACAGTGAAGAATCGGAAGAGACCGGCTGATGATTCAGTGATTGGAGGTCGTAGAGACCGTCCTCGGGGCCAGGTTATCGGGGAGAGAAGGAACGGGGATCAGCCTCGTCAGGAGTTTGGGCAGGAGCAGAGGACTCAGGGGGTATTGGCTCCCCAGCCTATACAGATGCTGGAAATGCCAAGGACGGCAGGGCAGCCACCGATATGCTATCAGTGCAACCAGCCGGGGCATATCAAGCGGAACTGCCCTGTGGGGCGAGCACCCCCACCAGCACATCAGGGCGCTCCACCTCCCCGACAGTTTGGCGGACGAGGACAGGACCGAGGACGGGGATTTCAGGATCGAGGCCGCATGCCAGAGAGAGAGCAGGTGTATGCTCTAGACCTGACACAGCCCCGGAACCCGGAGCAGGTTATCACAGGTATGGCACTACTTGTAAATTTTCTTCATATAAACTACTATTTTAAACATAACCTGGTTAGAAATTAAGAGAAGATAAACTACAATAAGAATACTAAGACATTTAATTACCCCAGGCATAGTATTCGTGAGCGGCAAGCCCGCTCACACCCTCTTCGACACTGGTGCGTCGCAATCATTCGTGTCGGAGGATTTCGTGAAAGGACTGGCAGGAGTGGAGCTAAGCACCGGGAAGATGCTGAGGGTGCGCCTACCCGATGGATCAGAGATATTGACCTATACTCATTGTGATATGGAAGCGAGGATCGGCGGAAAGGCGTTTGAGGCACCAGCGACGGTTTTGAGGATGCCAGATTATGATCTGATTCTGGGCATGACCTGGCTGTACTGGAACCATGCCCAGATCGATTGCGTGGCGAAGAGGATCACAGTGAGGCACGGCGACTCCTTCATAGTTATCGAAGGTATTATATCAGCACCCCGTACTTTACTATCGTCTGTGCAGGCCGTTAAGGCCCACCTACAGGGGGAAGAGGTTTATCAGGTCCTCTTTGAGGCTGTCGTAGCCAAGGACTCCATTGCGGATATTCCAGTGGTGCAGGACTTCGCCGACGTGTTTCCAGAGAAGCTACCAGGGTTACCCCCGCACCGAGAGAAGGACTTTCAGATTCAGCTTGTACCGGGGGCTAAGCCGGTATCCAGAGCGCCCTATCGAATGGCCCCAAAGGAGTTGGTGGAATTCCGAAGTCAGCTTCAGGAGTTAGTGGAGGCCGGGTTCGTCCGGCCTAGCTCATCACCGTGGGGAGCTCCGGTGCTGTTCGTTAAGAAGAAGGACGGGACCCTTCGACTGTGCATCGATTACCGGGCTCTGAACAGGTTGACAGTTCGGAATACTTATCCTTTACCACGGATAGACGAGCTTTTTGATCAGCTGGAGGGAGCTCATTGGTTCTCAAAGCTGGATCTGAGGTCAGGATACTACCAGCTTCGTATTCGGGAGGAGGACATCCCGAAGACGGCCTTCAGCAGTAGATACGGCTTGTACGAGTTTACCGTGATGCCATTCGGGCTCACGAATGCACCCTCCGCATTCATGACTTTGATGAATCGGGTGTTCGAGAAGTATCTGGACGTCTTTGTCATTGTAATCATCGACGACATTCTCATCTATTCAAGGACGGAGGAGGAGCACGCGAGACATCTAGCCTTGACCTTGGAGAAGCTGCGTGAACACGAGATGTATGCCAAGTACAGCAAGTGCCAGTTCTGGCTAAAGGAGGTGGCCTTTCTGGGCCATGTCATCAGTGGAGCAGGTCTGGCAGTGGATCCGGCAAAGATCCAGGCAGTACGGGATTGGCCACCACTAAAGTCGGCCACGGATGTTCGAAGTTTCTTGGGACTTGCCGGTTACTACCGGAAGTTCGTAAAGGGGTTCTCTCAGATTGCCCTCCCTCTTACGTCTCTGACGAAGGAGTCCCCTTTTATTTGGACGCCGCGATGCGAATTTGCCTTCCAGGAGCTGAAGGATCGTCTCACCTCGGCTCCCATCCTTGCTCTTCCATCAGGGAAGGAGGGATTCCAGGTGTACGCAGATGCTTCCTATCAGGGGATGGGTGCCGTCCTTATGCAGAATGGGCACGTAATAGCCTATGCCTCCCGTCAGTTGAAGCAGCACGAGCAGAACTACCCCGTGCACGACTTGGAGATGGGGGCAGTCATTTTTGCTCTTAAGATCTGGCGGCACTATCTCTACGGGGTACATTGTGATATCTTCTCCGACCACAAGAATCTGAAGTACGTCGACACCCAGAAGGAGTTAAATATCAGGCAGAGACGCTGGGTGGAGTTTCTTTCGGATTACCAGTATACCATGCACTACCATCCGGGGAAGGCGAACGTGGTTGCGGATGCTCTGAGCCGGAGAGCGAGTACGACTGGAGCAGGCCCGCAGCTGATGGCCTTGGAGTTGATTAGATCATTCGAGGAGATGCAGATTTCGCTAGTGTCTGAGGATGACCCGGAGCTGTACATGGAGTACCTGGGGTCGATGACTACTACTGATGACATTCGAGACCGCATCAGAGATGGGCAGATGCGGGACGAGAGAGCTGGGCCGATATTCCGAGCCTTGGAGGAAGGCACGACAGGGGATTACTCTTTGAGGGATGGGCTCCTGTGTTTCCGGGGCAGAGTCTACATACCAGCAGGAGGACGGATCCGGGAGGATATTTTGACGGAGGCTCACTGCAGCCGGTATTCGGTACACCCGGGGATCACCAAGATGGTAAAGGATTTAAAGAGGACGATGTATTGGCCGGGTATGAAGAAAGATATTACGTATTTTGTGACGCATTGTGAGGCCTGCCAGCTCGTGAAGGCGGAGTGTAGGAACCCGGCAGGTTTGTTGCAGCCGCTTCCAGTGCCGGAGTGGAAGTTTGAGGATATAGCCATGGACTTCATACATGGGCTACCTAGATCCCGTGCGGGGAACGACTCGATCTGGGTGATAGTGGACAGGCTGACAAAGGTGGCCAGATTCATCCCAGTGGCAAAGGACACACCGGTCAGTGTATTAGTACGGAGGTTCATTGAGCAGTTCGTGCGTTATCATGGGGTGCCCAAGACTATCGTTTTAGATCGGGATGGGCGGTTTACATCCAGGGAATGGAGGTCAGTCCAGGCCCATCTGGGTTCTCGGTTGACATTCAGCACAGCTTTCCACCCTCAGACCGACGGACAAACAGAGCGCACAAACCGTACACTGGAAGATCTGTTACGACTGTGTATTTTGGACCGTGGCGAGCCTTGGGAGAGATTGTTACCACTGGTCGAGTTTTCATACAACAACGCTCATCAGTCCAGCATAGGCATGGCTCCATACGAAGCGTTGTACGGAAGGAGGTGCAGAACCCCACTATCATGGGTTCAGGACGAGGATCCGCAGGCACTGGGCTCGGAGTTTGTGGGAGATATAGATGCTCAGATTAGATTGATCCGAGACAGGATGTTGGAAGCCCAGAGCAGACAGGCGAAATACTACGATGCGAAGCATCGCCAAGTGGAGTTCCAGGTGGGGGACCGAGTTTTCTTGAAGATACGGCCGATGCACGGAGTCTCACGGGTTCGCGGGCGGAAGAAGCTCAGTCCGAGGTATATGGGGCCCTATAGGATCCTGGAGCGGATCGGCCCCTTAGCCTATAGACTGGAGCTACCGCCGGAGTTAGCGGGATTGCATGACGTCTTCCACGTCTCCTCACTTCGGAGGGCTCTGCTACGCCCTGAGCAGCTGATTTCCTCGGCAGATGGCCCAGTGGCCTCGGATCGGTCAGTCGATTTGGAGCCTATCAGGATTGACGATACAGGAGTGCGGGTCTTGCGACGGAAGAAGGTCCCGTTAGTCAAGGTTCTGTGGAACAATCATGGGCAGGAGGAGCATACATGGGAACCACAGGACTTGATGCGGCAAAAATACCCGGAACTTTTTCGTCAGGTATACCTCACAACCCCTCTGGACAATCAATTTGCCTTCCTGTTTTAAACTTCAAGAATAGGGGCTAATCTTTTGTTTATTGGGGTGATTATACCTAGTTACGTGGACGAATTAATCTTAGATTCGAAACCGCACAAACAAACATAACGTAGAGAGATAATCTTTCAGTTCTCATGGGATGTTACAAGCTTATTTTTCCCGATTAGAGTCCCGTAGGCTTAACCTTGATTTCGGGGACGAAATCTTTGTTTTGTTTATTGGGATTTGTAACATCCCATTTCCGGCTAGACCCCTAGGAGTCAGTTGGTTGTGGTAGAACCCTAGGGAGCCCAAAACTTGAAATAAATCGACCAAGAAATCGGGTCACGGGTTGGTCACGCCCGTGACCGACCCGTCACGCCCGTGACATAGGGCGTGACCACATTAGACGATCGTCGATTTCAGTTCGACGATCGTCGAACCCAAAATTTGTCACAAGACCTGTCACGCCCGTGACTCGCCATGTCACGCTCGTGACATAGGGCGTGACCACGATCGTCGGTTCCAGATCGACGGTCGTCGACCCAAAATTGGCCCCCGGGGCATGTCACGCCCGTGACCCGCCATGTCACGCCCGTGACATAGTGCGTGACACGCTCGACGATCGTCGATTCCAGTTCGACGCCGTCGAACCAGAATTAGTCACCAGGCATGTCACGCCCGTGACCCACAATGTCACGCCCGTGACATAGGGCGTGACACGCTCGACGATCGTCGATCCCAATTCGACGATCGTCGAACCCAGAATTGGCTAACCGGGCCTGTCACGCCCGTGACCTATGTGTCACGCCTGTGACCAAGGCCGAAATGACAAGCCAAGTTGGAAATTTCGGTAACCGACGCCATAATAAATTCTGACCATGGGAATGAAAATCAAGAGTATTCATGGGTCGTTCCCTACTTTAATTATGTTAATAATTAAGGAAAAGTGGGTCCAATAGGAAATTGCCACCTGACAAGCACCTCTTCATCTCCAACTTTTCAACTGCCATTCGTCATAACCGAAACGTCATAAGGGTGTTATTAATGGCCGCCAACGTTTCATCTCCAACGTTTCATCCCTTCCCCTCCCCATTTGCTGATCTATAAAAGATTCCTAAGAGCAGGAGGAAAAGGTTACACTCCCTCAAACTGTTTCAGACTTCCCCTTACTGTTGAAGAATTTCCGGCGACACCACCACCGCGCAAATGGCTTCCCGACGCTCTGCACGCCTTCAACCCGCGAACAAGGTCCTCCCCTCCCTCTTCTTCTGCGGATAGATCTTAGGAATCGTTAGAGAGATATCGGGCTCAAAAGAGCCAGATCGGGTGAGCGTGTTCGTGGTTTTCCTAAAAATTCATGGTGGCGGGTTTGCCGGAAACCGCCTCTCCGGCGGCCGTGCCGCCGCCCGACGATAGCCCTCGCCTCAACGGAGGTGGTGGTGGTGGTGGCCGGCCAGGGAGATGGCTGGATGGCCGGGAAATAGCTTGGAAAAGCTACAGGATATTAGGTTTTTAGGCCTCTGGTTCGGGCTGTTGAAGAAGATGAACAGTGGCATGAGGAATAAATTCTATTTTTTAAAATAATTTCTGAATGAAAAATCTGTCTTGTTAAATAAATTGGGAAAAATACCTAGAGGCTCCTACAGGAAAAATGATCAATATAGGAAGTGTAGCCCTTGAAGTCTACTTTAATTCAAAATTAATTTCACTCGATTTGGAATCCTGGTTAGACCACAGCACCCTTTTCGGTGAGGTCTATCCAGAGGGCTCCTTGACCTTCGAAAAATTCCCCACTCCAATTCAGTCATCCAAATGACTTGAAATTTGGGGTGTGGTCTAATCTTACATATATCTAGGTGCTATCCAAAAATGAGAATTTTTGGAGAATATTTTTCTATAGTTTTTAGAAAAATTCAATAATCCTAGCCGAATTTAATTAGATAGTTAAATAACTTTCAAACCCTCCCAAATTCTGGTGAGTGGTCCCTGGGGTCACCATAAGGTTCTGTATAATTTTTCATCTCATTTGTAGATGGTTTGGATTAGAAATGATCAACCCTAAGTTTTGCCCTAATAAGGGGTCTTAGGTTAAAAGTGCACTTTTGAAGTTTGAGTGGTGAGATCACCTTAACAGAGGCTGAGATTTTTACCACTGGCTAGTAATATTCTCTAGCACCCCCTCATGGAGTTTGAGGTGGATCGGGGTAAGTTTACCCTAAGGACCAAGGCCAAACCCTAAGGTTGGATCTTGGTGGTTTGTGAAGGTCATGTGGTCAAATGACGTTGGATTGACCCGAAATTGGGTGAAGAGAACCATAGGGTCAATAATAGTTCTCTGGATGAAATCTTAGTAAATTTGGATACCGTTGGGATACCTGAAAGTCTAACCCTAGTTTAGGGCGCAAAACTTGTAGAGATAGGAAATGACACTAAATTATATTGAAAAGTGGTGAGATTTGGGGAGAGTGAATTATAGGGATGGCACAACTCTGGATATTTTTCTATGAATTTTATGTTCATTATTTTGGATACTTCCTTTAATGATTCAGTAGTTGTATGATTTGCTTAGAAAATTTATTAGGGAATACACACTCACTGGAAAGTGATGAAACTTAAGCAGAGAACGTTTATTATGATTTTAAATCTCTGTGAATTTTTATGGGATTTTTGGAAGATTAATTCTAAGGCTCGCTTCATTAAGTATGTTTTACCTTGATTATTTGATTAAATCTTTAGTGGTGGTTAGCAAGCTAGTAAAATTATGATTCTCTGCACAAAGATCTTTTATATATATCATACTACTGACTAGTGATTTTTCCATAATGTTTAGATGAATAATTTCAGTACTTCCTTCACTACGTAGAATTAATATGATTATACTAAATAAATTATTTAGAGGTTAAATACTTTCTATAAAATTCTGAAAATTTGTATTTGAGGTTATTTTGCTGTTATTTAATGATCATGATTTTTGAGTAGCCATTACTTAGGAAGATCATGTAGTTCATGTTTAAAATGACCCGTGGCACGTCCTTTGGAAAAATTAAATAAATATCATATTAATTAGGAAAATTATAAGTTTCTGGATTTAGACCAATTATGTTATGGTAGACCTCCAGTAAAAATTATAGGAGATTTGGAAGACAACTTAGTGTACCTCCCCTTGGGTACCTCATATAGTTTAGGATGGTCTGCATATAGTAAAGCCACGGAATTTTGATAGTTAATGGTTGGTAGGGCAAACTAGGATCGAGTTCATCATTGGGAGACTTGTTGGAATAAGGGAGTACGGGAACGACGAAAGATCGTCCATCCCGGGAAGAGGAGGAAGAGTCTTAATACTCTAGGGTTAGAACTAAAGTAACTAAAAGGGGATCGGGCTAAGGGAGATCAACCAATAATAATAAGTGCCTTGCGAAAGGGAACTTCGGGCCGTAATGCCGCCGTCTTGGTTCCTAGTGCCCCTTGAGAGCCCTTCACGGGGTATACCGGGGGAAGTCCTGTGCTAACGTAAACCATAGGAATAATAAATTAAAAGAGCAACTAGTATAACTAGGGTTGCACACACTCACTCCCCGATAGCTAGGAAAGTAGAAAAATAGGACTTGTTGCCATTCAGACAGTAGCTCTGAAGGTAGATGCACGAACAGGACTGTCCGGGGGGCCGAGGGCTCGAGGGTTGGAGTACAGAATAAAGGTGGTGGGTCTTCGATACCTGATCGTCGTTCACACCGACATCGGTACGCTGACTCGGCGGTATGTGACACTTAGCCAAAGAAAGTCTGGAGGGTACATCCAGCAGCAGTACGCGGATACTCTAGGTTGTGTTCTTCTAGGGGCGTACGGGAGGGCTAGGCCTGGTAGTGTGGATGCCCGCCTAGGAGTGGGGGGCCCGACCACTGTCTCCGTTTGCCACTACGGAGGTTCCTGGGAGTGAAGCTAGCTACCCGAACAGGGGGAACTAAAGGTCTGTGCGCATAGAGTCGTGTGCATGGGTTGCACTTGCATGAATCATGACATAGCATATCACTACACTCATATTTGCATACAACCGACACCCCAACGTATAAATCGGTATGGGACTTTTTATACGATAGGAGCTTTGCAGAAGATCCCTTAACTTATAAGTTTGTATGGGCATTCATATAAGTTAAGGTTACATACTTACTTGTTGCCTACTTACTATTCTCTAGCTGCCTTTTATACAACTTGCTATTTATTAATTGTTCTACCTATTACAACATTTACACTGCTCACCTATTATAACTTGCTGGTTAGGTCCACCGTCACCTGCTTGTCTATTCTTCACTTTTGTAGCTTCCATTTCCTCCTCTCCGCCCGGTGCTTAGGAGCCGTGGTGGGAGGGGTAGGGGATTATAGGGCTTAGTCTTTATGACTAATGGTTTTCGAACCAAACATTACAGGAGCTCCGGATGGGAGACAGGGACCAGCACCAGCGGAGTACGGTGCGCATGGAGGTGGGACAGTCTAGCACCGGTGCACCTGCGACCAGCTCCGTGAGTGATTAGCATTTTCTTATCTTCCGCGATGAGTGACTTGTAGTGAGGACTCTGATGTACTGGGCTCGAGCCCATTTATCTACTTTCCTATTTTATGTATTGATGGACTGGATATGACTCACTTTTATTTACATGTTTCTGTGGACTTGTTTACATTTTTTTTTGTATAAAAACTTCTCTCTCTTGTGATCAAAAAGGGCCGGCAGAATTGGCGTTTTGTAGTGGTTGCCTTCCCGAGATGTCGGTGCCACCGCAAAGCGGCAATTCTGGGCTAAGACCCCGGTGGTTGAAAAAAAAAGGGGGTCTTACAGTGTGTGTATTAGCTTACGGATTTTTGATTGATTTGGAGAATTTTAAACATCTCTATTGAGTTAGCTTATTGTGCCTAAACACATAATAAAAATTGTGTATAATATAAACCTGAATTGGGAGCTGCACGAAATTCAAATACTATATTTATTTCATATTTGAGTTTCTTATGGTTTCCAGGACAAGGTTTTGAACATTTATTTTTGGAAAAGACCAAAGAAATTTGGTAGTGGTGGGCCTTTGCGATTTCTTTCAGGAATTCCAATGAATTAATTGTCCTAAACATTTTATTAACCATTAGCATATATGGCATCAACTAATCATCGACTCATGTATTTTTTTATTGCTGTTCTGTTCCTAAATGTCTTATAATTGAAATGCACTTATGTTCAACCAATTTTGCTAACTTTATTTTAACTATAACACAATTATATTCAATCACCTTTACCTTCCTTTAACCTGCTAATAATAATTTGTCAACAAATTAGGATCTAATCTGCAAAGTGCATGGTGTTTTATTGCCAGCAGTGCGGGTTTATGTTCGACATGGGGCTCCTCCCTTACAGTCATGCGCGACAGTACTCAGCCGGCGACGGCGGGCTTCGCCGGCCTTCAACAGGATCAATAAATAATTATATACAGTTATATACAAATACAATTATATATATATAATAGGTTTAGGACAATAGCATATTATAGGTGTAGGTGTTCTAGCCAAAACTTATTAGATCTGATGAATTTTTTTTTTGGGATATTAAGTAATTACAAATAGGGGCTTAAGATTTATATAATTACAAAACTTTATTAATATATGTTAAGTAATTAGCATATAAGGAAAATGTTATATTAAACACTTTTGAATATTGCACCCAAATCTTGAGCTGGCTCTCCCATAATACAAATATTATATATATAGGATTTGAAAAATGTTATATATATAGTGTTTTGAATATATAAACTCCAGCTTTTTTAAGTCTAAAAAAGCTTGAGCTGATTCTTCTATAATATATGCCGGAATTAGACAAATAATATATGCATTTTGTAATCAAGAATGAGATCTACAACTTTCATGTTGAATATTTTTTCAAAATTTGCACAGTTTAGCAGGAATTTGACCTGAAAGGTTGCTGACTCGAATTTTGAAATTTATTATTATTATATTCATTTCGAGCCAGCAACCTTTCGGACGAGAATCCGGCCAAACCATGCAAATTTTAAAGAATCTCAACATGAAAGTTTTAGATCTCGTTCTTCGTTACAAAATGCATACATTATTTGTCTAATTCCGACATGTATTGTGGGAGAACCAGCTCAAGTTTTTTAGGCTTAACAATGTTTTAACTTATATATGTTATTCCCAAAAATTGAACTCGCACTTTATTTTTCTATTTTAGCTCGACTATATACTCCCCAAATCATATATATATTTGCTTTATTTTATATCGGTGAAGTTAGCCTAATACAAATGATTATTATACCGTAATACTATTGTTATGAATGAGATTCATCTTTATAATGATGGGTGTGCACATAACCACACCCCCATGAACTCCACTAAAAATAGTGGGATCATGGGTCTGGCCGCACGTGCGATCACCATGCCCGATCCACCCGCGCGCGGATCCCATCATGCGTAACAACAGAACTGTCACGCAAGTTGCCTCGCCGACGTCATCCCCGACGTCGGTGCCCCCTACTCTCGACGGCGGAGGCCATCCACTCGGCCGCCGGCGCAAGGCCAAGGGGGCGGCCGGGCTAATCGCCCCACCTTGGCTACCGGAGTGCAGCCGAGGGAGCGGTCGCGCCGACCGCTTCCCCTCATCCACCAGCCCCTCGACACCCTCCCCTCCTCGACCGCCGGCTGCGGCTGAACGGGTGGCCGAACTGGCCGCCCTCCTCGGTCACCGGCGCGTGGTCGAGGGAGCTGCCACGACGGCCACTCCTCGGTCATTGGTCGCGATCGAGAGAGCACTCGCAGGCCCCCGACACGTGGCCGAGGAGGGACGGTCGCGGCCTGGAAAGCACCCGCCGACCGCTCCTCCTCGGCCGCCAGCACGCGGCCAAGGGAGCGGCCGAGCCGGCCGTCGCCTACGGTCTCCCCCTCGCTGGCAAGGTCGACGACAAGTTCGCCAACAGCCCGTGGGGACCCGTCCCCGCCGCCTGATCGTTTGTGGTCGTTCCCCGTAGTTCGATTCGCGTGTAACCACCCATTAACCGTCGGGTTAGTGAGGGATTTTTATTTATTAATTTAATTATTGTGCAAATAGCTGGATTAATTATCATAACGCGCACTCCTAAATTATAGCAAAAATATTTATGAGTGCGGTTATGGTGTGCGAATAGCCGCGTTACCGCCATAATCACCCCCTGGAGGCTATAAAAGGAGACTCAGGCCTCTTCGTTTCTCACCTTTTACCTCCGAGCCTTCTTCTTCCTCTGGTCGAAGCTCTGCCAAATATTTCCTACGTGTAGCGTTCGAGCCGCACTCAAGCCGCACCCGAGCCATGTACGAGCCACGTTCAAGTCACATGACGAAGCCCAATCACTCAGTTTCCAAGGGACCTTGGCAACTGCGAACTCAAGTGCTCAGCTCCCACGTTCCGTGCCAGCAGAATGCCCAGAGAAGCCCACTGTCGTAATGTGAAATTTATAACAAACTACAGGTGCGACGACCTATCGTCTGCCGTGTGCTAATTGTTCTCTCACCTCAAAATTGTAACGAGAGGTGACATGTCGCCCTCGTTTCAACGAACAAGTTATAACAACCAGGAAATAGTGAACTTTGACATACACAGATCCGGTCACGTGGTTTTTTACTCGGTTGAGGTGTTTTTCCATGTTAAAAACTTCATGTGTACGATCGATCTACTTCAATAACTGTGTGCGCGCTCGACCGTTCTGAGAGCTAAGGCGGTCCAAGTATTCCAGGCCGACCAGGACGTCGAGTTAGACCGCAACAACTATCATAAGCCTCTTGATCATCAAGGTATACTTATCGGATTTACTGGACTCTTGATCATCAAGGTATACTTATAGGATTTACAGGCAATCCACAAGAGTAGATCATTAAGCTATGATGTTCCCATTTTTATATAATGTGTTTATGGAAATGAACAACCTCTTACTTTCAATTTCGCAATGCTTTTATACTTGAAGGTGATTGTATTCTCAGAATTGATAAAGTTCATTCTTAAATACTTTTTTGTTGGATCGATACGTTTCGGTGAGGGGTGAGTGTGAACATGGATTATAAAAAATTGTAGATTTTTTTTTTCTAGAAATCAAATATGAAAAAATATAAGAGATTAAAGCACACAAGAAATAAGGTTTTGAATTTTTAAAATTAGAAGAACTGAAAATCCAAAGCATCTTTATAAAAATCTTTATTGCCAAGATCAGAGACGATAAAAAATTGTCATATCGTTTTTACACCTACCCTTTCCCAAGAACTAGTTGGCCTTAGCCAATCCATCACGGATTGGCCTCAGGTCCGCTAGACTTTCACCGAGGTCTAGTCGCCGCACATGAGACGAATTCACATCCCTAGATCTAGTAGCTACACGCAAGACGAATTCACACTCAATACAAAGATAAGAAATCTATGATCACAACACTGAAAATACAAAAGAGATGGATAAAACAAAATTAGAAAACACTCTGGAATCTGAAGCCGAAGGAATATGGTGAAGAGCTGCTCAAATTCATCGTTGTAATTCTCTAGTCCTTTGCTTGAATGATATTGTTTTGCATCTATCTTCCTTCACATCGTTGTCATTGAGAGTTGTGAGTAGTGTAGGCTCCTGAGGATGTTTGGGAGACCCCTCTAATAATATTCGTGTTAGAATTCGGATCCTGAAAGAAAAAAATGATATATATACTTTTCTGGGAGGTATCACCAGCGGTAGTATCTATCACTGTTCTGGTAGAGGTGAAACACACCTGTCTCCATTTAGAATGGAGAAGTTCTTTGTTATTAGGTTGGAGCTAACGCGGCGTGATGGAGAGTTGTTGTGGGGTGGTAACCAAATTAAAATACCCACTTCTCTTTCCTTCAAAAACACATTGAGATCCGTTATTGAAAAATAAGAGATTTCAACTATTAACGAGCGTTAGGAATTATCGCTGGCGAAAGTTTATTCTAGAGTTAGTTATTACAACTTTCATTTTCACCAAGTCTACAACAAGCTTTGTCGGCAAGTTAATGTACATCGAGTGCTATCGTCGGGAGGTAATGGGTATCAACAGTGGTAGACTGTAATTTTGTCCTTGTGCTGATCTTGTCAGCTCATCTCTTAGTTTGTAAATCTAGTTCCAATGGTGATTCATGCTAAAATTTGAATTTTGAGAGAATAAATGATATTTATACCTCTCTCGAAGCTATCACCGACGGTAGTATAGTAGCTATCGTCACGTGGTAGCTGAAAGTCTTTATTTCAAGGATAGATAAAACATCTAGAGGGGGGGGGGTGAATAGGTTATTGGACTCTTTTGAATTTCTTTTATATTTCTTCTTAAAGAGCAAGATATATAGTGGTTCCCCAGATTATGGGTACGTCCACTTTTCCTCCACCAATCCAACTATCTTGTTGGACTAGGAACTTATCTAAATCTCTGGTCCAAAGACCTTACACCTCAGATCCCTCAGGATCTCTCAGTCTCCTCCAAGACATATAACTCATGCACAAGGCCCTACAACCCAGTGATCCAAAGATCACCTACCTCAGGCCCAAAACCCCTACAACTCAGGCTGGGAGAACAACCCTACCTCAGATCCATAAGGGATCCTACCTCAGAGAGTGACTCTCCTACAACTCAGACCTAAAGGTCCTACCTCAGATCCAAAGGATCCTACAGCTCAGGCACAAGTGCCCTACCACTCAGTGCGAATGACTCACCTAACTCAGGCTCAAGATCCCTATAACTCCGTGATCAACTGATCATCTACCTCAGATCCAAACTGGATCATACAACTCATGCTAAACAACCCTACATCTCAGATCCACTTCTGGATCCTAACTCAGAGTAATTTTGTCCTACCACTCAGATCCCCAAAGGATCCTACAAGGTGGAAGGGGTTGGTGAGGTTCTTGATTGGACATAAGAGAAATTTCTCTGCCCCAATCTACCTTGTCTGAGATATACTCAGCCCAACTATGACTCCAAAAATATATTTCATAAGTCCACCTTTTTTGGACTAAGAAACCCTTAGCCCTAACTACTCCACAACAACAAGTATATTTACATGAGCTGGAAGTGACTTGCAGAACTCTGTCCTGCCCCTTTCTGAACTGAACCTGAAGCTCAACCCTCTCTTTTTCATAGCAACAAGGATGTAGATGCTTTGGCTTGTACTGGAAGCAACTTGCAGATCTACTGCTCTGCACCTTTCTGGACTGAACTAGAAGCTCCAGTCCTATCTCCTATCTACTTGAACATTGAAGTAACTGCAGCTAGGGTTTCTCCCTTTGCTGCTATCTGAGCTGAGATGAACTCAATTCTATCCTCTTGACTATTGAAACTAGACAACTCTACCTCTTTCTCCTTTCTCAAGGACCTTCTTTGCACTTGCTGGTGAAGGCAAATGATTTATCTGTTCTGGTTGTTCTTCAAACAGCTTCAGCTTCTTCTTCTCATTCAGAAAGAAATCTTTCTGAACTTGCTGGTGTAGAAGTAAATAGCACCAGCTAGCTTGCTTTAGATATCAGATCCTGCTGTTAGGGTTTCTCTCTTGGCTTTTTCCCTTTTCTCAGAGATTAACTCTAAACTTGCTGATGTTGATGATGAAGACAACAACTAACATGTTGAGCCTTTAGACCTCCAATCTTTTTGCTCTCTGTACCTTTCTTCACAACAATAATGGCGATGAAGAAGAACTCACTTCAACAACTTCTCTTTCTATAAAAAGGCTTCTCCATTTATTGATTGTGTCCCAACGGCTCTTTGAGCAGTGGGCCCCAGACATTTAATGCCAGCTGCATCCTTGCTTTAACGCCTAACTGTCGTACAGTGGCTCTGCGATGCCTTTTGTCTTGCACTGTAGCTTTGCCGCTATCAATTTAAATAATGTTGACTTGTTGACTTACTGACGTCAGCATCTGTGGACTTTGTCAAAAATCAAACATCAGTTTAATAGGCGTTGAGTGAATGAACTTCACTCAATGCCAAAACACTTAGTCCGAATTCTTTCTATCTAGGCATTGACAGCGTTGAGTGAGCAAGCCTCACTCAACGCTTTTTGCCTTAACCATTTTCACAGCCTTTTCTACATGCCTGACGTTGAGAGCGTTGAGTGAGCACACCTCACTCAACTTCTTGTGCCTTAGCCTATGCATTCTGTAATTTAGGCGATGAGAATGTTGAGTGAGCATACCTCACTCAACGTTTTTTTGCCTTAGCCAGTTTTATTGCTTCTTGGCATTGTGTGAGTATGCCACTTAGGAATGAGACTAGGGACATATTTTACTTTTAGAAGGTATATTCCAGAAATCCTCAGTTTGACAAACTCAGAGCTCAGCTCGACGAAAAGTGAAAGCTCAGTTCGACGAACTCAGAACTCAGTTCGACGAACTCAGTGCTCAGCTCGACAAAAAGTGAAAGCTCAGTTCGACGAACTCAGAGCTCAGTTCGACGAACTCAGAGCTCATATCGACGAAAGTAAAAGTCAATCCATGCATTTAGAATTAGCCAAATTTCTCCCTGGTTGCTCTTAGGCTTTGCCTATCTCACAGCCTTTTGTTGTATGACATTGAGTGAGTTGACTTCACTCAATGCCTGTGGACTTAGCCACATTTCTGTTTAGCCAATAGTTAGGCTTAGACTAACTAAGCTATTTTCAACGCTTTTACTTACCTGACTTGAGTTAATAGACTTCACTCAACGTCTGTGGTCTTAACCGAATTCCTGTAGCTGGCGTTGAGTGAGTAAGCTACACTCAATACCTGTGGACTTAGGCAAATTCCTGCTTGTCCATCATCTATCTTGGTGTCCACCTCTCTGACTTGTGACCACCTGTCAAAATTACTTAGACCACCGGTCTGAACTTGTTCCAAGGAACATCCTGCACATGATGAGCTTAAACAACATCAAATACAGCTATGCTCTTAGTGTTGATGGTGATGCTTCTTCAAATCCAATCTAGAGAACATTGTAAGCAATGGACCCAACAATATCATCCTATTTGAAGAAGGCAGAACACCCAGTAATACTAAGAAGCATTAACATAATAAACCGATTTTTTCATGTTAGCTGAAAGTTGTATGTTATATCTACTACATTTGCTAGCTTATGCTATATCAATTCAATGTACTCTATTTAATTATATTGACTCAAAAAGATAAGTCAATGCATCTTCATACCACTTGAACAATTGCTCAAGTATTAATTCACTCTCCTTTATACCACTTAATACTTAAATGAAGCACCACTAAAAGCACTTACCTCATAATATGCACTGACACAAACATGGCTCAACATGTAGTTAGTCATTGCATTTCTCATACGACTTGAATCTTTTCAAGTAATATGAACTGACTCAACATGACTTAGTCATGTCAAGTATTTCTTGCTTCTATATTATTACTTCTACATCTCTAATCTAGCCCATTAGAAGTGTTTCCACACCTCTCCTCTCCAATATTGCCACACCACACATCTCTCCCTTTCTGGCTTCTTCATGACCTAGTCATGTCAAGTATTGCTTGCTTCTACATTATTGTTTATACATCTCCAATCTCCACCATTAGTAGTGTTGCCACACCTCTCCTCTCAAGTATTGCCACACCACACATCTCCCCCTTTATGGCTTCTTCAATCGGTATATCTATTGAGGGAGGTGATGTGATCAAGAGAGAATTTTTTCACTTGATCCTAAAAAAAGTCTCATGTTGATATCACTAAGGAAATTATCCTAGTGATCAATCTACTTGATTACGAGTCATACCTTTTGTGTCGATACATTGATACAACACAATACTGCAGCATATGAGCTAGCTTCTAGTTGTTCCTCTTCTCCTGCAGCAACACTGTTTTCTCAATAGCAGCAGTTCATCTCAAACTCAGAGATGATTATGACTATATCATAAATAATCTCCCCCTTTGTCTGTGCATTGTCCTTAAGATAAATTGATCAGCAGTGAAGATCTTTGATCCACTGCAGTAGCTCTTTGTTCCTTCTCAACAAGAGGCTGATCCTATTCAAGCATGTGATGGACATGATCCCCCTTAATAGGAGCATTTCCTATCATCATTTCTGTTGGTGCTGAGCTTGCTCCCCCTCTACAAGAGCATCACTATCATTCCCTCTGCTGGACACTTGAGTCCATCTTAGTCTTGATACCACTTAATGGTCTTTATAGTCTTGATGTCACATCAAGGACTTATCTACCTGCAAGAGAAGTAAATCCTGCAACACAAGTATAACAGGGAGCAACTGAAGCTATACCAAGTTTAACATACCCAATCTCAACCTATAGGGTGTTGAACTAGACTTCATCTAGTGGCATGAAAGACATGTCAGCCACTTTTCAGTGAGGAAAAACTCAGGATTGAGTTTTTTTTCATAAGCTCCCTAACAAACTGATACTTAATCTACATATGCATTGTCCTGCTGTGAAAGACAAGATTCCTAGCAATTTAGATTACATTAGTAGAATGCCAATATAAGGTAGTTCTACTTATCTGGAGGATATGGTCCTGATACCATGGAGCTGATATTGCAAGAATGGTTTCTTTCTTGCAGCTCAAAGTAGTCAGTCTTCTTCGTAGGATTTGATAGGTTCCATCTTTGCTTTTCCTATCTATCTTGCACCCTGTGGTGGAGGTGCATCTTCTCACCTGTTCTCCTTTCATTTGACTGGGCAGTATTATCTAACAAGCCTAGCCTTACTGTTCCTTTGGAGAGCATCATCCCAGAGTTGTTGCGTTCTTCCTTGTACTGTGAAGAGGTTGAAGAATTGTTCTTTCACTGCTTTCACTCCTTCAGCAACAGATATGCATCTGGCCAAGCTACCTGACTGTTTGAGTTGGCTTAATAGCACTTGGACAATTTTGGTAGGGTTTTGTATGCCATCTCTCTTGAGTGGATGCCACTTGAATCTTGAATGATCTTTCCTTGAACCATCCTTTCTTTCTGGTTCCAAATCTTTCTTTACACTGCTATTCTCATAGGAATATGCTGACTTGTATCACAAAGGCTGGAGCAATCCAGCAGTTCTTGTGAACTTGCTCACTTATAGTAGTTGCAATCATATGGATAGTCTCCCAATCATCGTCAACATTGTCCATAGGGACAATCTGAATTTCAGAAGTATTCTTCTGATCTCTTTGGAGCTGGAGATTCTCAGACACCAAATATTTAGAGTCGACTTTTAAGCTTTCTAGACTGAACTAGAGTGTATTGGCTCCCCCTTAATAATTACACAGATTCAGTCCACTGCCCAATGACTTGAACAACCTTTGTTACAGGTTCAGATGATGCTGAAACATGAGCACACTTATTTTTAAGTTTTCTCTAAAGAGTCTACCTGAGGATACCACTTGAGAAACTTTTTAGCTGAGCATTATGTGCTTCTTTCTTGCTGCTCTTAGAAGAGCTACTTCTAATGCTTTCTTTAGCGAGTACAACCTGCTTTTCCTTCACTGATTTGCTGGTGTGGCAGCAACACTTTTTTTTGCAGAAGAGGCAGCTCTGATACCAAAACACTTTGTCCGACCACTCAGTCATCCTGACCTTTAATGGATGGATTCAGCAGGTCTTCATCCATGAGTGTGCACTTGTCCTTCGGGATTACACTTGAAAGTCTTCCTCTTGGACAGCAAGAGGAGTGTCCTAGATGATCAATGTCCATCACAACATCCCAACTGTAGATCTTAGGTCCTTTACTCACTAGAGTATGATCCATATGATGACTTTCTTATTCCATTCCAAGATCTGGAACATCCTCTGTCCAAGTACCACATGGGGGGAATGGGCACTTGAACTAACCTGCAAAACATAGTTCATCCTACCTTAGGACCCCAATAAGTATTGGGTCATAGGATCTGATTAGTCTGAAATCTAACTTGCCTATCAGCAGCATTTCTGATAGGTAGGCTAACTCTAGCTCTGGGCATAGAAGGATTGTGGCAGCAATCTAGCGCAAAATGCCACACCTTGCCACATCACCAACACTCATGGATATTATATCTCCTTTTTTGAGCAAGTCCTGCAGTGTGGCTTAACTGCTGACTGAACAGAAAGAAGAGGAGCAATAACTTTCTTCAGGTTCCTTTCAGCAAGGATCTGACTGAAGGTTAGTCTTCCAGCAGGCTTCCTTTGCTTGCTTTGAATGCTATTTACAGTTGTCTTCTTTGCAGATGACATGCTATTTATAACATCATAAACAACCAAGTTAGGCTTACTGGTAGATTGACCCATGGTCTGAGTCCTTACTAGATGGGCTTGAGTGAAAGAAACTGCCTTGTCCTTGAGAGTTGGGGCTGAGGCACCAAATACAAAATGTCTAGAATGGGCCATTTGTACTTCCTCATGGGGAGCCTTAAATACACTCATTCCCCTACCCTTTCTTCTTCCTTTGGAAGATACTCTTGTATTCTTACAAGAAGAATTCTCATTCTCCCAGTGACCATGCATGTAGCCATGGTCATACCTGTGAGAAGGGAGGATTACCTTGTGAAAGGTTGACTGTGGCACTATATAGCCTTGCCTTTCCCTTTGGAAAGGTCAACTGTTGTGCTTCCCTTGACTACCAACTCCTTCTTACCCTTTTGAGAGGAGAAGGAATCTATCAAGGGCAACACAACTTTAGGCTTGCTGAATTCTGCCATAGCCATTCTCTCCTTTAGGAGTTTCTCTTCAAGATCCAAAATGATCTTGTCCTTCTGGCTTATGGTCTCAATTTGGATGATTGAGATGACCTTCAGTTGGCTGACTTCCCTCACTTTCTGATCTAGCAAGGATGCTGTCTCAGACTGTTGGGCAGCAACTAGCTGTAGAGAGATAATCTCCTCAGCCTGCATCTTGGCCAACGTCTCGCTTCTTCTCAAAGCATCCAAGATTTTACCATACTTGTCAATCAATTGATTGAAATCTACCTCAGATTCAGAGTCATATTCATCACTAGATGAGGATGCATCAGAATCTAAGCTGGCCTCATAATCTGAACAGTAAGAAGAACTAGACAGAGAATGTAACTTTTCTGGACCAGACTGATCCTGGTAGGATACTTTTTCTATCATGATTATTAGCCCATAACAACTGTAGTTATCTACTTCATCATCATCCACCTCTAAATCACTTTCTGAATGTGACTAAGGGCCCCTGATCTTTAGACAAGCATCTGGATGGACACTAGTTGATAAGCTGATGACATCATCTTCCTTATCATCCTTCTCTTTGCCTTCTATGTGGACAATCAAAGTGTCCCACATTTCTTTGGCAGTCTTGCAATGGACCAAGATCTGGAAGGTGGAGTCATCCATGACACTTACCATGATGTGTTGTGCCCTCTTGTCCATAACAGCCTGGATGACTTCATCCTCATTCATTTCACCATAGTTCTTTGGGGTCTGGATACTTACATCTAATGTAGAGACCTTCATGAGAATGAATGGTCCTTCTTGAATTGATGCCAAGACTCTAGGATCACTGGATTCAATGATCTGTCTGATCCTTTCTTTCCATGTCTCAAAGTTCTCCTTGCTGCAGACTTGAAGTTCCATTGTGCTCCACTCCTTATGATTTTCTTTTGAATCCACAAGGCAAAACTTTTAGCTGTCCTTTGAGGTCTACTCAGACAGTTAAGTCCTTTTTGAGTAACCTCCCTTTGATACCACTTTAAAGTGTTTAATTCAAGAATATCTAAATAACCTAGAGGGGGGGGGGGGGGGGGTGAATAGGTTATTGGTCTTTTTTTAATTTCTTTTATATTTATTATTTAAGAGATTTGGCTGTTAGGTTTTTTATGCTTTCAAGATGTACACATCTTGCACAAAGAAACAACATAATAAGCACACCCAAGATATATATTGGTTCCCCAAATTATGGGTACGTC